>CM060950.1:243787557-244447557 GCA_030765055.1 Mantis religiosa | reverse complement strand
TAGTTGCACTTACAACAAAGCAGCATAAAACTGTTTATAAATGATTATCAGCAAATTAATTACGTTGACAGAGTTTCAAGAAACGAGTTCCTAGCAAATATGAATATTTTGGTAATGCTTACGAACTCTCATAAGTGCTGAGGCTCTCACGGCCGACGTCGTCAACTACATATATACAAGCCCGGAAGATGTATATTTCAGTTGCTTACGAACTCTTGCCGCAAAAGTCACCGTTTATTAAAATCAGATTGTTTGCTTGTCAGACCAGTTATTTATTTTTGAATTAAAGTCCTTCATGGTTAAGTCACATCGAACGACGTACAATATCGATAACATTGTATTCAGATGAGTCCGATGTCCACAGAGCTTAGAGACACACAACATTCTCCTTTAAGAATAATGGCAGGACAGACCGCAGGGCATCTTTTAGAAGTGAACCTCCCATGTTATTGGTTGGCAAAACAAAGTGATCGCGGCGCCTTTTGGTGAGGTAGCGGGAAACTGTTTTATGTAAAATCGCACACCCAAATGTTTACGTGGCCAGTTGCTATTTCTGATATATTTTTCATACCTGAAACAATATTCTAGGATACCAAAATGCGTTGTTATATATTCGGATTGGTGTATTTCCATTCTCACACTATGGTGCTAGGGTTAAGAGAAATCGATATTGGGAAACTATAAATAAAGGCAAACAACAGCCCAAAGAATATTGATGGTATAGTATAATTTGACATAAATTACACTCTTTCAATAAGAAAGATTTCAATAAGAAGATTTTGTCTACTCCCTACGAGCAGAACGTGAGATGAACTATTACAAAATGTAATGAGAATTTAAAGTGCTTTTGATATCTTTCCCAGATAATTCAAGCTCCACATATTGTTTCGTTTGCAAATTTAATAAGCATTGGGAATATTGAACAAATCTTTGGAGATATTTTATAATAAATTAGAAAAAGTTAAAGTTTATCTCTCTAGAGGTGAAGGTTGCTTCAGATGAATTTCTGTAATGTCTATTTTATGAATGTGCAGTATCTTGACCATACAGTTTAAATTTGCATTACCTGCATTTGGTAGAGGATTTCCTATATTCAGGCCAAGAATGAGACCCAGGGATTTCAGGAGAAGGACATGTTTCGAAGCCCCATGAAAAAAAATGAAACTAAAAACGCCCATTCTATCACACTTTGATTGTGGGAATGACAGTAGTGTGAATTTGTGTGGCGTCCGAGCAGCATAACTGAAAACTAAAAGAATACAAGGCATTTAAATCTAACATCTTTCGAGGACGCAAAAGAAATGCTTTGGAAAACTCATAATTCCAGAATAATTCCAGAATTTTAAAGAATTTTCATGATAAATGAAAAATTTTCTCTAATCTTTACGAAATGTCACCAAGCATCCGTTTTGAGTAAGTGCAAAACTGTAATATAGAAGGAAGGTTTTACTCCCGTTAAATACTTAGTTGAGGTAAAATACATTTTCTGGCAGAACACATTTCACAGGCATCACATGGCATTTGTTGTAATGTAAGCCTTTCTCGAATATAAACCTTCTAATCTCTCGGCTACACTATCAAAACGGAGCTTACAAGGCAACACATAGCGACCACAACTTTAAAGATTTAACCATCGCTCTACGTCTCTGCATACCGAAATTCTCCCTTCAACTTTTAAGAAATGTGTAATATATACGTGCAAACATCTATCTTACTAAGATTATGCAGATATAAGGAAACGTTCTTATGAATATTGTGTACATGACTCAGTAGAGAAAGTCATGTAAGTAAACGTCCTTTAAAACCTTCCACTACTTGATCTGATGAAGAAAGCCCACTCCATGCACATTATTTTACCTTTTGCAAACAAATTTGCCTGCCAAATTTCTAGTTCAGCAACTCGTTAACTGTCCATTACACTGATCATTACATTTACATGCTACTCAAAAGATAACCATGGCGACATCAAAGGATGCGTTAAGATTAACGTATTCTGTGTCGCCGGGATAAGATGTTATTTGTTTTATTTTTATTTTTGTAGTTTACGTCCTCCAACGTCAAGTCATATCGGACGATGAACGAAATGGGTGAAATGATGTTCAAATGAGCCCGGGGCCCATGGAGCTTAGACCTACCTCACATTCGTCTTTCAGGATAAGGGAAAACCCCGGGGAAAACATTATCCACGTAACTCACACTGACCGAGATCGAACTCAGCACCTCTTGTACGTGAGGCAGACCCCCTAGCATCTGCGTTAACGAGCCGGGCAGACGCAGGGATAAGATGTCTATGAATTATGGCTTTTTACAGGTACAGCGTTCAGTTAAAGCCTAACGATACATTTAATCTTTGAGACACTGAAACCAGTAAACATACCTTTGGCTAAATCACAGTCGCTTGGAGCAGAACAATGTTCCCTGGCGCATCTGAATTGCGATTTACTGGTTTTGCGCCGTTAAAATCTAAAACTGCTTCAACGCACCAAGGGACATCGGCTTAGGTGAAAGAACGTGCATGTGGGTTACCTGGTGAATATACAAACTTCTCTCAAGATTAACGTTAAAGCTATGAATGAAAATATGTTTAAGAATATTGTAAGAATATACGTAAGTATATATGTAAGTAAGGTGTACTAAATGTTGCACTACTTGAACCGATGATGAACGCCACCCCCAAGAATTTATCTTTACATTTTGGAAACAAAATTTTGAATTATAGGTTACTTGGTTAGTAAACTATAGAAGGTCCTGTTTGCTTAACATGGATATATTCACGTATATTTATTCTAAGTTTTTCTTACATGCAACGGTCCGTTGCCATGAGGAAACATGATTTTGAATTTCGAGGGTTCTGCAGGTGCGGATTTATAAGTATGCCAAGAAAAGACGTTTTTGTAACATCGGCCGAAATCCTGTCTACTGAACTGATAATAGTAGATATATGAACCCATTGGTAGAGAAAAAAATCTTAGTAACCACCTTTATATTAGCCTATTTAATTATATATATATAATTATCGATGAATTAATTATATCACCTGTTTTACCGTAAACGAGTTCTTCTGAAACAAGCTATTTTAGAAACGCTTATAAACTTATCGCACAAACGCCAGAGAGCACAAAAGTAACTTGAACACCTGATCCTACCTTTTATTTTTTTTACTTTAGAATCAACGTCCTCCATCATAACTAAGGGGCAAGATTGCCTTTGTACATCCTACAAAATTTGTGTGCATTTAATCTAATAAGATGTGTAATTGAATTCAAATCCTAATTAAAATTCAAATTATCAAAACAAATGAACTCCAATTGCCACTGAACCAAGGCCAAGCCAAGAGCAAGAGCAGATGCAGGTCACCCGGTTTCTCACGGGTGGAGGGTTACACGCCACGGTACCTATCCGCTGTGCGGATTTACCCGTGCGGTATGATAGATAAATGTTTATGCACAGGCTTACGTGTCGTTTAGTAAGATGGCGCACTTGGCTCTGCTGATGCTTCTGGAACCGGGATATTCGCCCTTGGGGGGGAAAGTGCCCGTTCCACCTTGCTTTTTGCGGTCGCTAGCGATCCGTCAAGCAGTGGTGGAACTAGTAGCGAGAGACCAGATGAGAATTAAGGTGTTGAGTTTTAATAAGTCCAGGTCGTGCGCGCGTCCCAGGGCACGACTGCAGGTGTTAACCTGCCTGCCGTGGCCAAGGCGCGAGGTGACCTGGTGGTGATGGGTAGGGGCAGGGGGAGAGGCAGACTCTACCACCCAAGGGCGTCCTTGGGTAAGCGATAGCACCTCCGTCTCCTGGGGAGATGGTGGTCGTATTGCCCCAATGAATTTACCAGCTGGTTGGGGTGGGGAGTGATCTTGGCATACAACGTGCGCGTTCGTTCACGCTCGAAGTCTTCGACGTATGATATGCCAAACTGCGTGTGCAGGAAGTGAGATGGGAACACGCGGTAGGTACCGTAGGGTGGTATGAGCCACCGAACACCAGACTTCGCATCCATACAGGATCAGAGGCGGGATGACTGCACGGTACGTCCGTACTTTGAGGCGGATGGGCATGGTTGATATAACCATAGGGTAGAGTAGCCTGAGTGCAGCGTGGCCGAGGCCAGCCTTTGCCCTGACATACGAGTGAAAGTGAGGCCGCGGTCCAGTTGGATTCCCAGGTACTTTGCGGTTCGAACCCAGGGGATTCTTCTCCGCCGTAACTGCAGGTCTCCATACGGGCGCCAGCTACGGGTCTTAGCCTGCATAAGAGCGGAGCTCTTCTGCGGGCTAATGGCCATCCTCCACTTCTCACTCCACCTGCCAATGGCGTGGAGCTGACTCTGTAGAGGGAGAAGACAGTAGCTGACGTTCTTGTTCTGTGCCAGTATGAGGACATCGTAGGCATACTGACACAAAACAGTGCGCGGTTCCGTGGGAAGGTCAGACATGTAGGCAGCGAGGAGTGCCGGGGACAGAACACTGCCTTCCGGGACCCCAGCCGCTATGGGTCTTACAGGGGATAGCTTCCCGATGACCCTCACTCTGAAGGTGCGGTCCTTGAGTAAGCTGCAGACTATTGCCAGGTATGGAGGGGGGAGTTGAGCTTCTTTGAGTTTGAATAATAACCCCTTGTGCAACGTGGTGGCGAAGGCCTTCTCCACGTCCAAGAGCAAAGCGATGGTTTTGAGGCCGTCCTGGAATCCCAGGGCAGCTTTCTCCGCCAAGCGCAGTTGCTGCAAAGTGGCGGAATGGCCGCGACGGAAACGAATTGGTGATCCGGGAGTAGGAGCCTCTGCTCAAAGAGAGGAGTTAGGCGGGGGAGGAGCAATCGTTCAAAGATCTTTGACACGATTGGGAGCAAGCTCGGTAACTTTACGAGAAGGCTGGATTCTTGCGCGGCTCAATATCCATACGAGCCTTGCCTCTTTCAAACAATTTGGGAAGTGGCGCAGAGTGAGGCATGCGTTGTAAATCCGCGTCAAGTGGATCACCGCTTTACCAGTAAGGTGCTGGAGCACGTTGGCTGTGACACCATCATGCCTAGGGGATTTGTTAGGTTTCAGGCTTTGGATTTGAGCAGTCACCTGTTTAGGGGTGACGATGGGGTTGTGGATCTCCGCATGTGGAGATGGTGTTGCCTCGTAGAGGTATTCCACCGTTTCCTCCACATGTTCGGGAAACTCGTCGTCTTGGGTATCTTCCCTTGGTTCGAATTGACTCTCCAAGTAGTCTGCGAAACACGTGGCTTTCTCTTGGGGCAAAAACGCATGCCTTCCACGAGTGCCATGGAGTAGATGCCAGTGCACGGTCCAGTCCCTTCTGAGGGAACGGATGATCCGCCTGGTTTGCTTCTCAGTGAGGTCAACCTTCTGTTTGGTGAGTTCCCAGGCCACTGAGCGGTCCGCACGAAGCAGTCTTCTTGCCAGGGTTTTGAACTGCCGGTAGACTGCTTCGATCCTGGGGTGGCGGAAGCGCTGCCATAGTTTCCGGACGACTGATTTAGCTTTAAGCAGCTGCCGGAGTTCAGGAGGTATGGTTCTGGGGTTATGGTGTTCAGATGGAATGCGGTGCGTGTGTGCCCGTACCACATTTAGGAGATGTTGGGAGAAGGATGTACCTGCCGCTTGCAAAGCCTCGATAGAGTCGATGCGTGGTCGCGGGTCCACGGTCTGGTTAAGATCAAGGACGGCTGCATCCCAGTCGACCTCGTATGTCCAGTCTGGATTTAACAGAGCTGGTAAGTCAACGTTTGAGTCCACCACGACAGGGTCGTGTCGGAGTCGTGTTCGTTGAATACAGAGAGATCTAGATCGTACGTAAAGTTCTTGGTGATCATGATATCGAGTACGTCCGGCCTACCGCGGGCCGGGTACAAATTAGGTCCTCTCGGTCCATAGGCGACGAGGTTTGGATTACCGCTGATGCGGCGGTAGAGCCCGCGCCCCTCGGCATTTTGGTGTGGGGTTGCAGTGGGCATGCTTCGCGTTGAGATCACCTGCGATGCAGACCACTGTGTGGAGGTTTAGTCTGCCTCATGGAAGCGGTGGTCGGGAGGGTCGTATGCCACTATCAGCAACGTGTCAAGTCCAACGATGGTGAGCCTGATAGCGCAAGCCTCCACGTGCTGAAGTGGGAGTAACGGGAAGGGCGTGTGGGTGATGTGGTTGCGGATGAAAATGCCTGTGCCACCGCCTCGTCGTCCTACGCGATCGGATCGATGGGCGGCGTATTTAGGCAGCGAGAAATGCCAGGCAGCATCCAGATGTGTCTCTCAGACCAATTGGATGTCAATCCCGAAGAATTGTGCAAACTCAAGTACGCTGGGGTGGTGACCCCGAATGCCATTTGAGTTCCAGAACGCGGCGCGCCACGACCTTTGAACACGTCGAGGGGCCATCACTTGGCTGATCCGGGATACAGCTCCTCCAGCGTTTGAAGCAGAATAGAGAGTTTCTGCATGGGTGTTAGGAGGGGGTTGCTTACCTGCAGATTGCAGTTGCGCAGTGCAGGAAGGGCCCTTTGAATTAGGTCCCCAAACGACAGAGATAGGGCCTGGAACTCCTCCATGTAAGCCTGGGACACGTTGGCCCCGAAGGCTCCTGAGATTGTGCCGGCGTTCGCCGGTTTATGTGCTGCAGGTTCTACTGGGGACGCTACCTGCGGTGCCGGCGCAGCTGGTGCCTCTGGTTCCGGGGCACGAGCTGGGGTGGTTGTTGGCTGCTTCTTTGCGGCGGGCGGATTAGTGGATTTCCCACTCTTCTGGCTTTTCCACCATTTTTTGGTTTGCCGCTCTTATTGTCCCCGTTTGTGGAGGGTACAGCGGGTTCGGCCACTGTTGCCGGTGCTGTAGTAGGTTATGCAGGGGAGGCGGAATCCTCTGCCCTCTGCAGGGTGGTTTCGGCCTTCCTGAGGGCGGCCAAGAAGGACACACCAGGGCGGACTGTAGCCGTCTCCGGGTTGCCTTGTCGGTGGCTCTCAATAATCCTCAGCCTGGTATCGCAGCCCTTGTAGACGCTCACGTGCTGCTGCTAGCAGTTCACGCATTGGAGCTCCTCGGGCGGGTTGGGGCAGTCCTTCAGGGCATGGGGGCAGGCGCATCTCAAGCATGTGAAATTTCGCTCACACATAGTGCTTGAGTGATTGAACCCCATGCACCGGTGGCACTGCACGGGTCACTCCCTACCGTGAAAGCGTTCCACTTTCACGACAGTGAAGATCCGCCTGCTGGCAAGTTCAATGGGCTGAACATGGGCCTCTCGCACCTTGTCCATAAGGACCAGGAAAAGAGGCATGGGAACTTTGATGGTGCCTTCTTCTGAGGAGACAGTCTTCCTCAGCTGGGCGACAGAGATGGCGTCTATGCCGTATTCGTCCTTCAGCGCCGATCTGACGTTGTCAGGAGTACAGTCAGAGTCCAAGCCTCTGATGATACGCCTCTCTAGGTGTGTTCGTTGAGGCGAGTAGCTGTGAAATTCAATATTCCGCTCTCGTAGTACAGCCTTTGCTGCCTCATGATCCTCCACGCTTGAGGTGATTACATGAACCTTTCTAGGCCTCCTGCACGCTTCACATTTCATTTTCAGGCGTTGGGGCAGTAATCTCATAATTCCCACATTGTTTGGAAAGGTATCTGCTACGATAGTTGGCAATTTACGTCCCCCTTTGGGTGGGGGTGGATGGCTGCCCTGTAGTTGGGGTGATGGTGGTTTGGGACGTTACTTATTTCTTCGTCCCTCTACTAGCGTGAAGCTCTCAGCGTCGGAGCCATTTGACTCCGGCAGAGCAACCTGTGAGGGTTGGGAATGAGCTGGTGCTGCCATAGTTTGGCAGGGGGCAGCAGCAGTCTGCTGCCCCGTGCGCTTAGTGCGCTTTTGCACAGGTTCTGCGCTCTCAGGAGAGGCTGGGGTATGGTTGGGTGTGGGTCTTGCGCCGTCGGTAGTCAGCGCGGTTACCCTGCGGCTGCTGGAAGTGGACCGGACCCACTCTAGGGAGGCACCTATGTGAGCCATTGAGACTCGGGGTGTAGGGCCGGAGGCCCTTACCCTTGGCTGTCGTCTTACCAGCCCGCTGTAACGTTGTCTGTCAGTCCGTTCGTCTGGGTAGGAAAAGAAAGCAGATAGTGTAAGAGTGGAATGAAAATAAGGGGTCTGCTCTTGGCCTGGCTTACGCTCGTGTTATGGCACGCCGGAGCCCGCTACAAAATTTGGAAGACGCCAGTGGAAATGCTGCTGTTAGTGCCAGCAAGTCTCCAGGCCGGTGGTGCAGTTTGTAGCTTGCTATTGCTACGCGGCTGCTGCTGCTTGTTTCTGCATGCTAGCTGCTTGCTGCGGCTGCTCTTAGAAGAAGGCCATTCGGCACTTCTTCTTCGGCGGGCTCGAAGACGGCAGGGGGCGCTGCTGCATGCAGTTCACTCTTGGGAAGCTCGAAGAGGAGTGATGAGTTCACGAGTGACACGAGTAACTGAACCAAGCCATACCATACCGTGTGGTGCTGACTGGCTGTATATAGCCAGAAGGTTTTTGCTGCGTGCCCACCGGTTAAGGGTTTTACCGCAGGTAAGGTAGATTTCGGGATATTGTAGGGTGAAATGTAGGTTTTTAGGATGGTGTTATTTATGAGGTTACAAGTGTGTACCTGGGGGTTGAAGGACAGGATACAACACCTTGTACCCTATTGAATCAAGTTGGCTAGGTCCGTCAATATATACTCATTTCGGGGTACTTCCTTTCTAATTTATATTTAATTCTTCTTTTGTAATTCCGTTTGTGAACATTCTAAATGATCTTTATTTTTTAGTGATAAAGTGCACTTTAACCTAAGCTAAACCTAAAGGACTTATTCGTGTGACAAACTAAGTTGTGTATTAAATTGCCATTCATTATCTTTGGTAAAAGATATTACTGGTAGAGCCAGCTATGGACAGCAGCAAGCACTTTTTAAAATAGATATCGCCTACAAGCGAATAAGAGTTTCTGAAATAAAATCCGTGTAACTAAATCATATCCCCCTGTAATAATAAAAGGTATCACTTGAACAGTGACTGAAGGTACTGCTATCACACTACATTCTCGAGCCACTCCTCCAAAAGCGCATATTCCTCCATTATTCCCAAATTTTATGTATATGTCTATAAAAGTGGATCCATAGCCCATTTCGATTATTTTCGTCAAATCCTGCCGTGTTTCAAGTCTGAAGCTATTTCTGTGAGATCGTCTGAGAGACAGGAACGGTGAGTAGCGGTTTTAAGATATATCGATACTGAAAAATGGAATCGAAAGAAAAAGGAATGCTCCAAAACCTTCAATGAGGTGAGGTATGATGTAGTAAATTACCCTCTTTTAACGAGAGCCAATTTAACTAGATTTTGCTTATTTATTATAATTTGCAACTTGGATGAACACTTTATGAAGTATTTTGAAAGTATAAAGCACGTCCGAGATCCTTGCAAAAATACTCAAGCTACAAATTTTATTAATTTTATTTGTTTTGCAAATATATTGCTGAACGTCAAAGTCATCTGTATCCCAGAGGAGAAGGGGACCAATAAATAAATTATTGAATTTGTAACCGAGGCTTTTATTGAACTATTTTTCAGCAGACCTTTGCCAAATTCTCAAATACACCCATTGAAATATTTGTAACATGTGGCTCTGAATCGTGATCCTAGTTATTACATGGCATCAAGATATATATATATATATCCGTGTGTGTGTGTTTCTGTGTGTGTGTGTGTGTGTGTGTGTGTGTGTGTGTGTGTGTGTGTGTGTGTGTGTAGCATTTAGAGTACTTCCATTTAACACACAATTATTTGTTATTTTGAAATTACGTTTGCATAAAGTTAAAATACGCTACCGTTTTGCGTAGTAAGGCAAATATAAATCTATGCTAAACCTAAAGAAGTTAATCACATGTCCTACAAAGGTTTATAAATTATATTCGTTCTTCTTCCACGGTATAAGATATTAAAGATAAGAGCTTCCTATGGACAGAAGGGAGATGTTTCTTGGAGCTTATTTTGTTTGTGAGACAATAAACTTGTCTTCTTTTTTAACCTTCCTACTTGTACCACTAACGTGCTGTTAGTTTTCTTGTTCCTCTATCCCTTGTTAGGTCGGGCCTGGGAAACAGATGCTTCGGATCCCATAGAGAACCAGGATAGTTGATCAGCCCACTCCTGGTATGAAGGTGATAGAAGTGGAAGATAAATAAGAAGGCGAGATGAATGATAGTGAAGATGATGGAGCAACTGGCTGAATGCTGCCATGGGAAACCGGATGATCCTGGAAAGCTCATCCCAGCGCCATGTTGTCCATCACAAATCCCGTTCACGGTCATGTGGGATAGAATCCGGGCCTCTTGGTGAGTGCCAAGCGGTCTAAATACTTCCAATAAGCTTATCCCGGAATAAAGCAGCCATTACTAAACTAAATTCGGCGCGTAACATTATTTTTTTAATAATAAGCCAAAGTGTTATAATCACAGCACATTCTCAACTCACTCGTCGAAAATGACGTATCATTCCATCTTTTCTAAATTGGCATACGCATTTGCACAATTAGTTTCTTAACCCATTTGGTTATAGTTGGTCAAATCATGTCATGCTTCAAGTTCCATTATATTCCTACGAAATTACGAGGAAACAGGGGAATGGTGCTAGAGTTAAGAGAAATTGATATTGGGAAACTGTAACTAAAGACAAACAACGGCCTGAAAAATATAGATGGTATAATATAATTTGACATAAATTACACTCTTGCAGTAAGAAAATTTCAATAAGAAAACTTTTCCTATTCCATACGAGTTAAGTGTGGGAGGAACTCCTACGAAATGTAATGTGAACGTAAAGTGCTTTTGATACCTTTCCCAGAAAATTCAAGCTGCCCATATTGTTTCGTCTGCAAATATAATGCGCATTGGGAATCTTGAACAAAGCTTTGGAGATATTGCATACCAAATTAGAAAACGCTAAAGTGTATCTCTCTAGAGGTGAAAAGTTGCGTCCTATGACTTTCTGTAACGCCTATTTTATGAATGTGCAATATGTTGATCACATAGTTTAAAGTTTCCGTACCTGCAGTTGGTAGAGGAATTCCTAAATTGAGGCCAAGAATGTGACCCAGGTATTTCAGCGGATGGTCAAGTTTTGAAACCCCATGAGCCAAAAAAAAAATTCTGTAGTCCGAGCAACATAACTGGAAAATAAAAGAATACAAGTTATTTGAGCCTAACATCTTTCGAGGACGCATAAGAAATGTTTTGCAAAACCATTAATTTGCCATAATTAGCGCCAGCGAGTTAAAATGAAATTCCAGAAGGTCAAATTAATGTCATGATGAATAAATAATTTTCATTAAAATTTAGGAAACGTCACTATGTTTCCGTTTTGTGTAAGTGCTAAACTGTAATATATACGGAAGGTCTTACTCGCGTTAATTACTTAATTTAGGTAAAATACATTTTCTGACAGGACACATTTCAAAGATATCACGTCACATTTGTTGTAAAGTAAGCTTTTCTCAAGTATAAACCTTCTGCAAACAAATTTGCCTCCCAGATCTCTGGTCACCACTCGTAAACTGTCCATTATACTGATAATTAAATTTATATGCTACTCAAAAATAACCATGGAGACATCAAAGGATGCGCTAAGCACAGATATCATGTGACGCAGGGATAAGATGTCTTATCGCGCTCGCTACTGAGAGAGCAATGTTGTCCCGTGTTCTCCAATTTATGTCCGCATTGCAAGCATATACAGTTATTTCTTAGAATATTTACCAAGTGAACAATAAGATTAATGGCCGCACCGTCACCGAGTGTTTAGAACGCCTGACTTCCACCAAGGCGGCCCAGATTCTTTCCCAGGCGACCGCAAAGCGAAATCTGTGGTTGGCATCGCAGCGCTGGGGTGGGTTTTTTGCGGGACCTACGGTTTCCCTCACCAACATTCCATCAACTGCTCCATCATCCAGCAGCCTGAGGACCTCAGGAGCACTATCTATTAGCATTTCTTCTATTACATACACTTCCTGTATATTGTGTTCTCCAATTTTTACTATAGCACGTCTTCTATGGCAACTGGACTAGGTAACTTTAAATTAAGGCTTTTTCCTGGTACAGCGTTCATTTAAAACCTAACGATACATTTATTATTTGAGACACTGAATCAAGTAAATATATCTTTTGGCATAAGTTCGTTTCGTGTGTGAATCTCTCTATGGCACTGCGTGCGAGGCAAAGAACCACAGAACAGAAAAAAAATTAGGATAATGGGTATTCAACGTCAAGCGACATGGAGGTATTACAGTCGCTTGGAGCAGAACAATGTTCGCTGGCGCGACTGAATTGCGATTTATTCGTTTTGGCCCGTTAAACTCTACAACTGCTTTAACGCACCAAGGGACATCTGCTTAGATGAAAGACCGTGCATGTGGGTTACCTGATGCATCTACAGATTTCTCTCAGGATTAACGTTAAAACGATGAATGAAAACATGCTTAAGAATATTGTGCATAAAACTGAGTACTAAAGGGCAGTAAGTAAAGAGTTTTTAAATGTTGCACTACTTGAACCGATGATGAAAGCTGATCCCAGTATTTTACCTTCACCTTTAAGAAACAAAATTTTGAATTTTAGGTTGTTTGGTCAGCAATTTTTAGGAGGTCCATTATGCTTAACATAGATATATTCAGGTACCTTTGTTCTAAGTTTTTCTTACATACAACGGTCATGATGAAACATGATTTTGAATTTTTAGGGTTTTGCACGTGCATATTTATAAGTATGCCAGGAACAGACTTTTGTGTAAAATCGGCCGAAATCCTGTCCTGGGACCTTACATATATAATAAGATTGTAGAGAAAAAATTCTTAGCAACGACCTTTATATTAGCCTCCTTAACTCTATGTGTAATTATTGGTGAATTAATTAGGTCATCTGATTTACCCCAAACGAGTTATTCTGAACAAGCTATTTTGGAAATGCTTATAAACTTATAGCGCAAACGCCAAAGAGTACTAAAGGAACAGAGCCAACGAGACCTGGGTGAGGAGATCGGCAACCGTAATTTGAATTTGAATCCAATTGTACATATTATAAATTTAAATGCACGCAAATGTTATATGATGTACAGTAGCAATATTGCCTTTTATTTATGATGGAGGACGTTGATTCCAAAGTGAAGAGGAAATAACACGTTGGATGGGGTATCCAGTTTGCGTTACTCCCTGGACTTATACCAAACTTCAAAGGATGCAGTGATCCAACTGAATCCATCTCTAATACATACTAGTTAATATATACAAATAATCAGATTTTGCCAAAACTGATTCAGGAGGAAGATAGAGGGTAATGTGTTTAAAATGACAGTAACACCCCATATCATTTAGCTCAAATAAATGAAGTACCAATATATTATAACAATGTATCGCGATGTAAGCCCTGCAATGAACATCATTACTGGTTGGCATGTATGCGTATACGCATATTAGTAATTACTCAGAAATGAAATGCAAACGTTTGACATGACGTGATAGAATAATTATATTCCATAAGTCAAATCGTTTGTTAAATTCTAGAAAGAACAAAAAGTATACTTCCTGCTGGCCCGGCAGAACGTGCATCGTCAGAATATATGTTTCTTTATGAATGGTTCGTAATTTCTATTTACTCTAGAGGGTTCAAAGTAATAATTTTCAGTTGTTATTCCGTTAAAAAGCCAAGGAAAATTGTATCAGTTGGATGAAATTGAAATTATAATGAGACACGAAGTTATCTGCCACCCCCTTATCACTGCCAGTGCAAACCAATTGAGTTAATGTAGGATGAAATTACACTGCAAACAGACATAATAATTTTAAACTGACTGACGTCCAATAACTTATAAACGAAAAATTGACAAGGTAACGTAAGACTGGGAGAGCTGTGTGAGACACTCACATAAGCTAAAAGACGACGACTTTTGGAAAGAATTAGCACGTGATGAGATTTTAGGGCCTATCATCATAAATTTGCAATACTCGGACGATGAAGACATTGACAATGGCGAACTCTCTCTTGACGTACCTAAGTGACATTCACGGGCATATGGATGATACAATGGTACTTCCGTTGGATTAGAAAAATAGGCAATTTATAATCTATAATTACAATTATAGCATTAATACATGTACATAGTATACGAATAGTCATGTTGCGAATGTGATTTCAACCACTACATTATTATAAAATCTATATATCTTTTACACATGTTTGGTCTTCGGGAAGAACCCCTTTGGCCATCAAAAAGAATCTATTTTCTCTAGTGGTAAACATATATACGATACATATACCCATTTTTGGCCTTCGGGAAGAACCCTTTTGGCCATCGAAGAGAATCTATTTTCTCTAGTGGTCAACACATACAAGATACACATACCCATTTTGGGCCTTCGGGAAAAGCCCTTTTGGCCATCGAAAGGAACTGATGTTCACACATGGCGCACATATATACGATACACATATACACCCATGTCCAAGGCGGGATTCGAACTCGCGACCCTCTACGCGACGGAACGCTAAAGCTCTCTAACGCTCTAACGACCATAACTACGAGGGCCAGCTTTAAAAACGTTTGGCAAATTCCACTTGCGTTCCCTTACCTCTAGCGCCAAGAAGACTCGTATGTGTGCGAGAGAGAGGGAAATACTTATATAAAGCAGCAGTGGTAACGAGTGGCAGCGCTGAGCGCGATAACTCATCTGATTTGTCAGAGTACAGAACTCTTCCCGTTTAAACACATAATAGGTACAATGGCGATTTTACATTGCGCTTACCTAAATCTGCGCTACCTGCTGTTGGTTGTCGGATTGCTGAATCCCGCAGCTGGGTTGCAGTTTTCATGAGGTCGTCGGCGACGGAGATCAATACACTTTTTGAGTTTGCACTGAACGTATAGTGCTTGAAAACTAAGAAGACATGTTCGCTATAGCTCTTAATTCCCAGGATCTGATTGAATCCTCAGTCACTTTCGCGTCTAGCATTTTGTGAAGTGCTAGTTGACCGTGCCACATGACACGGTGATGGCCGCATTGAAGACGGAAATATTAAGCTATTATCCTCCTTATTTATTATCTGTCGTGATGGAGACAGATGAGCCAGAAATGGAGACAGCCGCAGGAAATAAATTGGTGTATGGAAGGCGATATTTGCGCATAACCGTTATAACCATCGTACTTCGCCAAGTTACAACTGATGACTGTATTATTGTCGATTTTTGTACTGTTACCTGCTACTCGTAAATAGTTATGCATCCCTGTTACAGTAAGTTTTTGTTAAACTATAGTATATAAGATTACAGGAACGTATCATAATTGCGAGGTAAATTATGTTCAAGTAGGATACCTCATTCTAAAAAGTGAACATTTAAATTAGACGCGTTGTACAGTCGACATTAGTGATGCGACAATGCACCGATATATTCTGTATCCTCATAAATAAACATTTTTCGCAATTGTTTGAAATTATACAACATGTTGTTTGTTTTCATGCACTTAATTGTTTTAGTATTCATTATGCGATAATTGCTTGGAATGGAAGAGAGGAGCCAAATTATCTAAAGGAAATCTAAAGTTCATATTGGCACCTACAATTGCAGTGACTGATAGTGGTGATGTCGCCAGATAGCACAACAGAACGGTAGTGCCTTAACTTGAATATATATGCAAAACATTAATTTGAAAATTTATCATATGGTTCAATGTAATATGCACTTTTCTCCTATATCTAAATTAGAGGTAAACACAAAAATAGGGAAATGATACGAATTGTTCCTGTAAACGGTAGTGATACATGAGTTTTCAATGTGCATTATTTTGATGATGCACCTTAATTTCAAGAGATATTATGCATATGATATGAATGTAGTTAAAAGGGAACTATCACTGTACTCACACCACTACGCATCCGAACATTTGACGATATAATGCCTGCTGTATGTACACCATGTGCACCAAAAATCAGCTGCAGACGAGGATCGCAACGCCCAAAACTGAAGCCTGGGAAGTGCCGCTTGCATGTAGCAGCTGGACATCCCTCGTCAGCTCTGTAACGAGTGTGGGGATGCGCGCTCCTTACATATGTCATGAGTAAACCGCTGCATGCCAGAGGTAAATGCTATGTTGTTATACGTATATGTTGCTAGGTATTCTGGGCACATTTTTGGGTACTTCCAGCTATAGTCCGCCTCCGCTTTTTGGCACACTGGTTCCACATAGACAAGGGATGACGCCATCAAACTCTCAAGCGTATACAGATCTGAGTACAGTTATAATTCCCTTGTAAGTGATGCCCCTACAAGTTACTTTTGTATTCATTAATATCTATTGTCATTAATTTTACTTATTAGTAAATGGGTAGTAGGCTACTGTACATATGCGTTACCTCGGTCCGCTTCTCAGAAACTAGTTACATTGTGTCCCAGTATATTTCGTAGCTATTACAATACAATCTTTGCAAAGCAATTCACCTTAATTATCTTATGATCCTTAAGTGTGTGCTGAGAAGGGACTCTTGTTGCGAGGTACTTCACCCTACAATGAGTAAAGGTCGGCCTGATGAGAAATTTGGTACTGTCTCTAAGAGACCTCTATGATCTTCGTGTCCGGAGTAGGCTTAGGATGATGGAATTATCGGGCACGGCTGAATGGCTGCTAGGGAAGACATGCGGTAAGCGTACCTATGTACTCCGAAGCCGCTGAAACAATCATGAGAAATGACGTGGTGAAGTAATGCACTGAAGGAAACCATATTAACCTTAAGAGCTTCTGATGGCATCTGACATTGTTTAACGATTGGAAGATATTTTGCAGTAGTTGAAACTATTAACAAACGAAGACTTTCACGGCCGGAGTCTTGTTAATTGAACAAGTTGAATCTATGATGAAATGGCATTATTTAATCCGTGTTGGTCATAAATGTGTTACAGAGCCCCAGCGAACTTAAAATTGCCTTTAACTTAGCGATGATACAAGAAAAGATGTCGCAGGTTCAATATATCTGTGCAGCAAATCCAAACAACATATGTACTTGAATTTTCTGGGAAAGGTCTCAGAAGTTCTTTGTCTTCTATACAAATTTTATATGATTTTATCTCACTTGGAGCTCAATATACATACCCAAAATCTTGTTGCATCATGCACTTTTAAACAGTGTAATTTATTTATTCCGTTGATTTTTTTTATTTCAGATGTTCTTTGATTTTAGATTCAGCTTTCCTATACTCTCATATCGTAAACACGCTAGTCCCAATTCACGTTTCACAGGCGATTTCATAGGAAGAGCATGATGTCTGAAATGCTGCTTGTCCTTACATTTTTTAAGGACATGTGACTTTGTCACTGTTGTATGTACGACGAAACGGTCTATGAAACTACATCTGTAAACGTGTATGCTACATTTTGAACGATTGGACAGATAAGACATTGTGGAAAAGCAGGTTGAGAATGTAGTGTGATTGTAATAGCTTCAGTTACTATAATAAACATTCCTTACACACGGGCCAGTATTTTAGTTATACAGATTCTCAATCAGCTTTTTTCAGAAGCAATGACAGTTAAAAACAACCGCTTGTTGCTGTCTAGTCTAAGCTCTGTAGACCCTGGGTTCATTTGAGCATCATTTCACCCATTCCATTCGTCGTCCGATATGACTTAACGTTGGAGAATGTAAATTACAAGAGAGAGAGAGAGAGAGAGAGAGAGAGAGAGAGAGAGAGAGAGAGAGAGAGAGAGAGAGAGAGAGATATGGCTGCATTATGAATCATACGGCGTAAAATATTGTATTTCGTGTAGCGGAAACAAGATTAATTTGAAGAAAACTTTAAATTGCTGTTTTCGACAATTTCTGTCCCTGCACTGCACCTAAAAAGTCTAAACTTTATGCAATTGTGCTCTGAGAGGAAATTAAGGCACTCACTTCTGAATAAATCGTTAAAATTTCCTTTACCAACCTTCTACAAACATTCTGTTATATCGTTTGTTGAAAGAATTGCATTGACCAATACTTAAGCTGAGCAAAAGTTGCAGATATATATCCGCTTTAGAATGCTTCTGTTCTCGAACACAATTATTTGTTTAGTTAGATATTGCAGCTTTGTACATCCTAGCTACTCTTCGTTTACTCTTAATAAAACGAACTTAAAGCTATTCTACCCATCAGTAAAATTATAAGATACGCTTGAGAAATTAGGTAAATAATTGCAGTTATTCTTTGTCGGTATAAGATATTACAGGTGGAGCCATCTGTGGACATAAACAAGAGTACTTGATTTAGCTTCTGAGCTAAAATGCTTTTTCCTGGCGGATAATAAGTGTAACTAAAATATTTTTTACGTGTGTAACGAAATGTTTGTAATAGTAAATTGAGGTGTTACAATCACACCACATTCTCAACTCACTCATTCACAGCCATTTATCTCTCCTTCTATGCAAATTTGAAGATATACGTTTCCAAAAGTACTTTCATAGGCCATTTCATTATAGATATAACTAGGATTAAGTCTAATATGCTTATACATTTGGTCAATACAAATCGCCTATCTAATTGTATTGTGATCCTATGAAACCAACAGATAAATACGAACGTGCGGACAAAGTTTTTAAGATATAAAAATGTGATCAATTTGAAACTAAAAGCAAAGAACATCTCGGAAATCATTAATGGGATAAAACAAGTTGACATAAATTACACTATTAAAGTAGATCCACGTTAACAACATTTTGTCTACATATTGCGAGTTAGAAGTGACAGAAATGCTTACAAAAGTTATTCAGAATGAGGAGGTCTTCTGAGATATTTCCCAGAAAACTCGAGCTACACATTTTGTTGCGCAAAAATATTGAACCTGCAGCACCTTGATCAAATTGTTAACGGATATATGTACTACAAAAAAGCCGGTAAAACGTACGTCTTTGAGAGTATGACCTATGAGTTTTTGTCAATACTTATTGTACATTTGTGCAATATTTTGTCCATATGGTGTCTAGTTTACTTAATTACACTTAAGCAGAGGAACCACTGTATTCCACCCAAAAAAATAATTCAGAGATTTCACCATAAATACACGTTTTGAGACTCAATGAATTGAATAAAAACATTTTTAGTAAAACCTTCTGGTGTATGTGTGTTTGTGTATGTGCGTTTGTGTCCGCGCGCGTATTGTGTGTTTGTTTCTGTGAGCTGAGTAGCATAACTCAACAATAAAAAAAAAGCATGCTTGGTATTTCCGTTTGATATCTTCCGAAAATTCAAATTGTTCGAAAACTCTGACTTAGTCAAAAATGGCACCAGCGATTGTAATTAAAATACCAGTTCTTTAGGATATTTTTACTGCAGCTGAAATGTTTTTCTTAAATTTTTCCGGGAAGTTGGAAACCGACTGTATTATGGATGAGATTTCAGTGATTTGTAAAGACGGCGCATGGCAGGACGATATGCTCTGAGTGAACAAATTCCTCGTCCGGAATTACGGTTGCCGGTCTCCACACCCAGGTCTCGTTGTGGGACAGTTTCCGAACCACAGTTGGGTAGGGTGTCTGTTGTCTTGGCCAGCCGGGGACTCTTCCATCTAAGTGAAATGTAGCAATGTAGCTAAGTGAAATGTGGGGACCTTGCCCTTACACTGTCGTGACTCCTTGTGGCGGCCAGCCTGTGTCTCCTCTCGCCTAATCCTTCCTCTTCGGAGATGCCCCAATTGGGATATACCACCTGTATTCCATTTTCGCTCTGCATCTTTGAGAAAATATGTTTTTTTAATGGGACGTAACTGAAATGTTCTGAGTGTCAAACAACTATTAGGCAGGACATCGGAACCATGGCTAATCAGTAATTTGCCCCTACGCATCATTCTGCTGGGACTTTCTCTGCTATGGCAAACTGTAGTAAAGTGGTGGGAAGTACTTGGCGGGGGACAACGGCGAGGTAGCTTTACTACAGGTTGTTAGGGAGTGAGTGATATGTCAAAACAAAATGACATGACGTACTATCCCAGTGTTCACGCTTCTAAGTTTTGAAAAGAAGCTAGGAAATTTTTAAGACGCGCGCTATTTGGTTGGATATTTCCTTCATCCAGAATAACAACCTGTGTGTACAATTAGTTGATAAATAATAAATATACACCTTTTACACTTTAGTCAAAAACAGATATATTTATGTGACAGATCTAAAACCCAAAGCTATGTACTTTAGTAGTGATGGGCAGAATCGAATTCTTTTAAGAATTGAATACACTGTATTCCAATGCTTTTAAAAATCGAAACCTTCATTGGAATGCAAGTTCTCGGATGATGTCACATGCTGCGAATCGATTTCATTTGCTTTCATTATAAACGTACGTTTATAATAATGACTGAACGTATTACAATCACATTACATTGTCAACTCGCTCCTCCACAACGCCTTCGCTGACAATCTATTAAAAATTTAACGGACAATGTTTACAGATGTAGTTTCAAACCCGTTTTGTTGTACATACAGCAGCGATAGCGTCACATGTGTTTAAGAAGTTGGTCAACACAAGCCGCCTTTCATACTCAATTCTCTTCGTATGAAATCAGTAGAACAACAGAATGGGGGCTAGTGCTTTTAAGATATAACGATAGTGGGAAATCGAAATAAAAGTAAAGATCATCTCGAATACGTTAAAGGGAAGAAATAAAGTAACAGATTACTCTTTTAACAAGACCCAATTTTGTCTATGTATGATGAGCAGAGCTCGGATTAATATGCACTATAAAGTATGAATATACACATACATATATGCACCAAAATCATGATAAATGTTCTATAAGACCATTATAATATGAATTTTAAAATAAATTACATTATTTCAACTCTCTAACATTTACTAAGCAATCTTTATGAAGTAATCAAGGTGAAAACTTATTCTCACACTCAGGCATTAACAAAATTAATATCTATCAGCCTATGTTTCATTTTATCTAATCATTAGTCGTTTTCATTGCAGTAAACAGACATTTACTCAATTTTCTGGAAGAAAAAATTCCTGTCTGTCCCTTAAAATATTTTAATATGGAGAGAAAGATCTCTGTTCTCCATACGAAGCGACAGAAAAGAGGGTATGTGACAAAATAGGCCCAAAGCGTCTTTTAAGATTATTCTTGTAACATCTGATTCAAAGCGCGAAACTCATGTATTCCCCACTTCGATTTCTTCAGTTGTGTTCTGGAGACAATTTCCTCGACAGAGACTTCGTGTACCTGCAGGGCAGAAAATAAAGGCATACCCTTTTTATTCCAAACGCATAATTACTGCTGCGATTTTACTAAAGTAGCTCTTAATAAACACTAATTTACTGTGGAAACTCTTCTCATTGCAAGTACTTACTGCAGCAGTGATACTTGCTGTTTCAATTTTGTTCATCACATGGAGCTTCTTTTTCACATCTTCCAGATGGTCACTGTAATAAAGAAGTGCTTCAATCCATGTTTTATTTTATTTGTTCCATTTATACACTGTCTTTAACTCGAATGGTCATATCGCTGACCGTTCTCCTTTGGAACATATCGAAAGTGTTAACTCGTTTCTTTGGAGTTTAATCATTAGACCACGTACACATTCACACTCTCATTCATACTTCCAGACTCTAGGGAAGATGGGGAATTATCTTGGTCGGAATTTATATGTGGAATCAAACCCGGGACGCCTAGCACGGCAGGCAGGTGTCCCACCGACTGAGTTAGGAGGCCAGGCTACAATGCATTTACCTAAACTCGTGAGGATTGAATCTTGGAGCAAAGAGTATCTTACATCATATCAGTAAATAATTTCACTACTGATAATACATTCAGCAAAACTTTTTCTCAAACGAAATAATGGAAGAAACAGTTGCATTGACCCATACTTAAGTTTAGCAAAAAGTGTACATATATATCCGCTTTAGAATGCTTCTGTTCTCAATTACAGTTATTTGTTTAGTTAGATATTGTAACTGTAAACATTCTATCTAGTCTTCGTTTACTCATCGTAAAGCGCACTTAAATCTATGCTACACCTCAGTAACATAATAACGTACGCTTGAGAACTTAATAAACAATTGCAATTATTTTTTCCGGTATAAGATATTGCATGTTGAACCATCTGTGGACAGAAACAAGAGCTTACTTTTATTTTGCTTCTTAGCTAAACTGCCTTTTCCTAGAGTATAATCAATATAACTAAAATATTGTTTCGTGTTTAACATATGTTTATAATAGTAAGTTGAGGTGTTAAAATCACACCACATTCTCAACTCCCTCATACAGAGCGCTTTATCTCTTCATCTATGCAAATTTGAGGATATACGTCTACAAAAGTACTTTCATAGGCCATTTCGTAGTAGATATAACCAGGATTAAGTCACATGTGTTTGAAAATTTGGTCAACACAATCACCTTTCTAACTGTATTGTGTTCCTCTGAAACCAACAGATAAGCATGTGATACTTGCTGCTTCACTTATTTTGATCACATAGTTGGAGCATCTTTTTCACATCTTCCAGGTTGTCACTGTAATAAAGGAGTGCTTCAATCCATGTTTTCTTTTTCACTTGTTCCATTTGTTCCCTTTAACTCCAATGGTCATTTCGCTGACCGTATCCTTTAGAACATATCGAAGGTGTAAACTCGTATTTGCTGCAGTTTAATTATTAGATCACGTACACATTCACACTCTCATTCAACTTCCAGAGCCTGGGGAAGATGAAGAACTATCTTGGGCGGAGAAAAATCGCCACTGCCATTGCTGGGAATCCAAACTGAGGCCCGTAACAGGGCAGTAACGTGCCCTACCGATTGAGCTACGAGGCCAGGCTACAATCCCTGTTCCTAAACTCGTGAGGATCGAATCTTAGATTAAAGAGTATCTTCAATCATGTCAGTAAATAAATTCACTACTGATAATGCCTGCAGCAATACTTTCCCTCAGTGTAAATTAAGGCATTCTCCTGTGGAAAATTCGTTAAAATTTCCTTTTGCCAACCTTCTACAAAAATTCTGTTACAACGTTATTTTAAAGATTTTAATTGACCCAACCCATACATACGCTTTAGAATGCTTCCGTTCTCGAACACAATTATTTGTTTATTTAGATATTACATTTGTGAACATTTTAGCTATTCTTCGTTTACTCTTAATAAAACGCACTTAAAGCTATGCTACCCATTAATAACATTATAAAATACGCTTGAGAATTTAGATAAATAATTGAAGTTATTCTTTACCAGTATAAGATATTATAGGTGGAGCCATCTCTTGACAGAAACAAGAATATTTGATATAGCTTCTGAACTAAAATTCTTTTCTTGGCGGATAATCAGTGTAACTAAAATATTGTTTACGTGTGTAACGTATGTTTATAATAGTAAATTGAGATGATACAATCACACCACATTCTCAACTCACTCATTCAGAGCAGTTTATCTCACCATTTATGCAAATTTGAATATATACGTTTCCAAAAGTACTTTCATAGGCCATTTCACTATAGATATAACTAGCATTAAGTCGAATATGTTTAAAAATATTATAAAAATCTCTGGAACACAGGAGATAAACAAAATTGGGAAATGGATAAATTATACAGAGCAGAAGTAGACTGGTTAGAAGTAGAAGAATTATTGGCAGAATAAATAGTATTAATTTAGAATTAATTAAGTATGCTCCTAAAGAATTACATGACAGATTAATGTATCTATATAACAAGAGTTGGGAAACAAAGGAATTACCGCAAGAATGGACATAGCATAGGTGATATCAATATTTAAGAAAAGGGAAAGATCATGACCTGAAAATTATAGAGGGATTAGTTATTGTGTGCTGCCTACAAAATATATGCCAAAATAATAAGTACTCGGTAAAACAAAATAACAGATGCAATACTTCTAGAAAAACAAACTTGTTTTAGAAAAGGAAGAAGAACCATCCACAATGTTTTTACTCTTAGACAAATAATAGAAAAACGACAAGACCAAAATTTGGAGACGCACTTACTATTTATTAGCTATAATAAAGGTTTTGACAAAGTATCACGAATGATACTTTGGAAAATTTTGAATAATAGATGCATACCTTTACAACTAACTGAATTTGTAACAAGTATGTAAATTGACACAAAAATAAATAAACAAAAGATAACCAGTAATAGTTATTGGAGCACTAAGACTAGGTTGTCCTTTATCAACCGCACTTTTTAATTTGTATGTTGACGGAATAGTAAGGATTTGGTCGAATAAAGTCAATGGAGGCATTAATGTATCAGGAGCTAAATTGAAAGCTGTGCTGTATGCAGATGATCAAATAATAATGGCCACAAATAAAGATAACCTGCAGAATATCCTGTATAGTCTAGATAAAATTGTTACAGCATATGGAATGAAAATATCAGGAAATAAATAGAAAACCATGGCATTTAAACGAATTGATTCAGTAAGATCAAAAATAGTGTTAGATAATACAATAAATGAGCAGAAATCACACTTTAAGTATTTAGGCTGCAATATATCGTACCAAGGGGATCCTGATATAATAGAGAAAATAAATATATTTAACTATATAACAGGCACAATAAATAGAACATTAAAAATAAAGCAAGAAATGACTCTATAATAAAACTATACAAAACAATGGCAATACCAACTCTGATCTATGGATCAGAAACATGGACACTAACAAAAAGAAATAGTACAGAATACAGTCATCAGAAATGAAATTCATAATAGCAATAGCTGGATATACCAAAATTAATAAAAAAGCGTATGTAGGATGTTAGGACAGAATTAAAAGTAGAAGAAATAAACCATACTATTGACAGAAATAGAAATCAAAAGAAAGACTATGTTCAGAGGATGAATCATAACAGAATACCAAAAATAGCCTTAAATTATAAACGTATAGGAAGAGGAAACCAGGGAAAGCCGAAGAAAAGATGGGCAGACCAATTTGGAGCCGGAACGGGTTAAACAATCCAAAGCCGTGAGGTAGAAGAGAGAAAAATGTTTATAAATTTGGTCAATACAAATCGCCTTTCTAATCGTATTGTGATTCTATGAAACCAACAGATAAACAGGAATGTACGGACAAAGCTTTTAAGATATAAAAATATGATCAAATTGAAACTAAAGGCAAAGAACATCTCGAAACTCATTAGTGGGATAAAAAAGTTGACATAAATTACACTATTAAAGTAGATCTACGTTAACAAGATTTTGTCTACGTTTTGCGAGTTAGAAGTGACAGAAATGCTTACAAAGGTTATTCAGAATGTGGAGGAGTTCTGAGAAATTTCCCAGAACACTCGAGCTACCATTTTGTTGCGCAAAAACACTGAACCTGCGGCACCTTGATTAAATAGTTCAGCGATGTATGTACTAAAAAAATAGAAAAATAGAAAGAAAAAATAAAAAAAAACTTCCGTTCTTTGAGAGTAAATCGTTGCAACTTATGAGTGTTTTTCAACACTTATTGTATATTTGTGCAATACTTTGTCCATATGGTTTCAAGTTTACTTAAAGATAAGAGCTTTGTATGGACAGAAGGGAGATGTTTCTTGGAGCTTACCTTGATTCTGAGCCAATAAACCTGTCTTTTTCTTTAACCTTCCTAATTGGACCACTAACGTGCTGTTAGAGGTTTCTTGTTCCTCTATCCCTTGTAAGGTCGGAAATGGGAAACAGAAGCTTTGGATCCCATAGAGAACCAGGATAGCTGATCAGCCCAATGCCTGGTATGAAGGTGATGGAAGAGGAAGATATATAAGAAGGCGAGAAGAATGATAGTAGATATGATGGAGCAACTGGCTGAATACTGTCTTGGGAAACCAGATGATCCGTAGAACTACCATCCCAGTGCCATGTTGTCCACCACAAATCTCCTTTTACGTTCGCGTGGGATCGAACACGAACGTCTTGGTGAGTGCCAAGCGGTCTAAACACTTCCTGGAGCTTGTCCTGGAGTATAATAGCCATTGCTGAACTATATTCGAGGCCTAACATTAGCATTCAACAATAAACTAGTGTTACAATCACAGTACATTCTCAACCCACTCGTCCAAAACGACGTATCATTCCATCTTTTCTAAATTCGCATATGCATTTAACCAATTAGTTTCGTAATCAATTTGGGTATAGTTGGTCAACATGTCATGCTTCAAGTTCCATGACATTCCTAGGAAATTACGAGGAAAGAGAGGAATGGTGCTAGAGGTAAGGGAAAGCGATATTTGGAAATTATATCTAAAGGCAAACAACCGCCGAATAATATTGATGGTATAATATAATTTGACGTAAATGACACTCATCCAATAAGAAATATTCCAATAAGAAGATTTTGTCTATTCCTTACGAGTAGCACGTGAGGGAAACTCTTACAAAATTCAATGAGAATGTAAAGTACTTTTGATATCTTTCCCAGAAAATTGAAGTTGCACATATTGTTTCGTTTGGAAATATAATGAGCAATGGGAATCTTGAACAAATCTTTGGAGATATTGTATAACAATATAAGTTCAACTCTTTAGATGTGAAAAGTTGCTTCCGATGAATTTCTGTAAAGCCTAATGTATGAATGTGCAATATATTGATCATATAGCTTAATGTTCCCTTACCTGCAGTTGGTAATGGAAATCCTATACTCAGGCCAAGAATGAGACCCAGACATTTGAGCAGAAGGACATGTTTCGAAGCCTCATGAATAAAATAAAAATAAAAACCCATATACTATCATAATTTGCTTGTGAGAGTGTCAGTGGGGTAAATTTGTGTGAAGTCCGAGCAGCACAACTGAAAAATAAAAAAATCAGCGTATATAAGTATAGCATCTTTCGAGGACGCAATAGAAATGTTTTGCAAAACTCGTATTTTGAAATAAGTTTCGTAACGAGTTTGAATGACATTCCAGAAGTTTAAAGTATTTTCGTGATAAATGAAACATTTTCATGGACCTTTACGAATTGTCAATATGTATCCCTTTTGAGTAAGTGCAAAACTGTAATATATACCGAAGGTCTTACTCCCGTTAAATAATTAATTTAGGGTAAATACATTCCCTGACAGGACACATTTCACAGATATCACATGTCATTTGTTG
The DNA here is from genome assembly GCA_030765055.1 of Mantis religiosa. NCBI lineage: Eukaryota > Metazoa > Arthropoda > Insecta > Mantodea > Mantidae > Mantis > Mantis religiosa. The sequence continues at coordinate 244,420,454 of CM060950.1, read as the reverse complement.
TAATATAAGCTTTTCTCGAATATAAAGCTTTTAATCTCGAGGCTACGCTATCAAAGCATAACTTACAAGGCATCACATAGCGACCAGCACTATAAAGATTAAAAGACCGCTCTACGCCTCTGCATTCCGATATTCTTCTTTCAACTTTAAGAAATGTGTAATATATACATACAAACATTTATCTTATTAACTTTAGCCTGTTAGAAGGAAACGTAGTTATTATGAATATTGTGTACATGACTCGGTAGAGAAGGTCATGTACGTAAACGTCCTTTAAAACCTTCCGGTACTTGATCTGATGACGGAAGCCCACTCCACTTACATTATTTTACCTTTTGTAAATAAATTTGCCTGTCAAGTCTCTAGGTCGGCAACTCGTAAATTGTTCATTGTACTGCTCATTACATTTATCATGCTACTCAAAAGATAACCATGGCGGCATCAAAGGATGCGTTAAGATCCACGTATTCTTTGACGTAGATAGATGACGCACGCTCGCTATTGAGAGAGCAACGTCATCGTTTGTTCTCCAATTTATGTCCGCAGTACAAGCACAAACAATTATTTGTTAGAATATTTACCAAATGATCAATCAGACTAATGACCGCACCGTCGTCGAGTGTTTGGAATGCCTGACTTCCACCTAGGCGGCCCAGGTTCGATCCCAGGAGACCGCAAAGCGATAACTGTGGTTGGTAACGTAGCGCTGGGTTTTTCCGCGACCTACGGTTTCCCCCACCATCATTCCATTAACTGCTCCATCATCCAGCTGCCTGAGGACCTCATGACCACTATCTATTGGCATTTCGTCCATTACTTACACTTCCTATATATTGTCTTCTCCAATTTTCACTAAAGCACGGCTTTTATGGCAACTGGACTGGCAAACTCTAAATTATGGCTTTTTCCATGTACCTACAGCGTTCATTTAGAACCTAACGCAGCTCACGGCGTTTCGCTTCGCGTAGCTTACTGTATGTCAGCTTACTAATATTTCACTCCTGTTATCGCCCAGATAAGACTGGATAAGGGACGATTGCAGTGCTGATCACTTGAAGGTCGATACGTCTCAGCTCTCTGTCGAGTAATATCTCCCTAGTTCTTCATATTATTACGAATTTCATAAGTTTACATTATTATTGTACACTGTTGACATATATCGTAGTTATATTCATGACTTTTTTCCAGAATGAGCTTAATAAAACAACCAGGTGGAGGTTATACACCAAATATCTCACTTATTGGTAAATATATATATACTACAAATTTGCAATTATGTTTATACTAAACTTCCGATTTTGGAAGAAACTTTTTTCGGTAAATGCTTGTTTCGCCAAAGGTGGAGGACATTGGCAGCATCTTCTATCTCGTACGCGTGTTATACAAGCTTAACGCGTGGCGGAGCTCTGTAGAAGCAAAGTCTGCTATGAGACTCCCAATCTCGTACAGGCGATATGCTGTGCGCCTGTTTGGTCTTCAATGAGGATCCCCATAATACTTGCAGTACGTCATGCGGATCGATTACATTTCAGTTCTGAGTAACAGGCATATGTACACACATACATACCTCTCAATGAAAACTGTCATTACAGAATTTATGTAGAGATACGTCGTTATATTAGTACTTTATTCGTTTGTAATATGCATACTATTTCAGTTAAATATATGGAGTTTAGATGGTTGAGTTAGAAATATTACTTATTACATTTACCATGAATTACATCACAAAATTTGAAATATTATCATAGCGCATATAGTATTTATTGGATATGGATTCACTTGCGGCATGCCACACTCTGCTCACGGGAAGTACAATATGTTAACACCTCAGGACGCCTAAAATGGCGCTAGCGATTTTGATGGACATACCAGAAGTATAGGATGTGTTCCTAAAAAGCGAAATATCTATTTTTTAATTTATTTGGAATCTGATTTTCTAGTTGTTTAGAGCAACCAGTAAATCTAGAGACTTGAAGATCTTAATGCAGAAAAAAGGTGATTCCGACTAGTGTGAAATTTGAGTGAAATTCATTTTTGTGGCAGGAATCATCTCAGCTATTTCTGTTAATTTCACAATCCTTTGCCATCAAAGCTTAATTTAAGGACCATCCTTCAGAGAATAACACAGCAAAAATCATTCAAAACCTACTTTATTTCGAATTTGTACTGCCGCATTTTGGGAAATACAAAAAATATATATGAACAATTATTTGTCTTCATTAACATTTACGTAACTAAAGGACCAGGTCATATGTCATACCAAGCTTAATAAGTTAGTCATTCTTCTTTCTCGGTATAAGATATTACAGGTAGAGCCATCTATGTTGAGCAGCGAGAGGTCGTGTAGAGCGTACGATACCTCTAAACTAAGAGGTTTTTGTTGGAGTAACGTTACATCTGAAAGATTTTCGCAAGCGTATTGCATGGTTTTTGTAGTATTTTGAGTATAATAATCAAACTACATTTTAAGCCCATCTCCAGAACATCATTATTGCTATATTTTCGAAATGACATATATCTGTATTAAGAAGTAATTTCATGCAAATTTTGGTGTAGTTTATCAAATAATGCCAGGTTTGAGGCTCCATGGCATCCTATGAGATATAAGAAATAGAAATATCCATAATCGCGTTTAAGATATATCGATATTGGAAAATTTAAGCCAAACTAAGAAAGAATTAAGCGGGTGAAGTAAGTTTATGTATTCCAAGCTTCTTTACAAAATCTGTTTTATGAAGAACTTTTCCATTTATTATAAGCTACAAGGTGGGAAAAGTCTTACAAAAACGCTCAAAATTCAAAGAATTTGTTGGAGCCCTCCCTGAATATTCACAATGCAAATTTTGGTTTCATGCAAATGTATTGAGCATACGGCATATTAATCAAATCGTTAGGCACATTTTCCAAAAATTAGAAGTCCCGAAGTATATATGTTTATAAATAAAAAGTGATATCCTAGGATATTCTTTAACGCCTAATGTATGCCCGTGCAATATTTTAAAGATACGATTTAAATATTACTTTCCTGGGCTTAGTAGAGAAATTACAGTTTTACAGCGAAAAAATTGAATTGGAGATGTCACTATAATTTTTTATTCTTTCACACACTGAATAATTAAAAAAATATTTTGGCATAAGTTCGTTTCCTGTGTGAATCTCTCTATACCAGTGCGTGTGAGGCAAGAACCACGGAACTCAACAAATAAAGATAACCCGGTATTCAACGTCTACACGACTAGTAAGCGACAGGGAGGTTTTACGGTCGCTCGGAGTAGAGCAAAGTTCGCTGGCGCGCCTCAACTGCGATTTACTGGTTTTGCCGCGTTAAACACTACAACTGTTTTACCGCACCAAGGGAAATCTACTTAGATAAAAAGCGGTGTATGTGGGTCACTTGGTATATTTACAGATATCTGCCTAGATTAACGTTAATAAGATAAATGAAAACACGTTTAAGAATATTGTGTACAACACTGAGTACAGAAAGGCAGTAAGTAAAGAGTTATCGGGTGTTGCACTACTTGAACTAATTACGATAGCTTATCCCAAGAATACATATTTATCTTTTGGAAACAAAATTCTGAATATCAGGTTGCTTGGTTTGGAATTGTTAGGAGGTCCCTTATGCTTAACATAGATATATTTAGGTAGCTTTGTTCTAAGTGTTTCTTACATGCAATGGTCCGTTGCCGTGATGAAACATGACTTTGAATATCGACGACTTTGCACGTTCGTTTTATAGTTATGCCAAGAACATACGTTTGTGTAAAATCGGCCGAAATCCTGTCGACTGATCTTATAATAGATATATGAACCCATTTGAAGAGAAAAATTCTCAGCAACCAACTTTAACATAGCCTCGTTAATTCTACATGAAATTATCAGTGAATTATATCACCTGATTTACTGTAAACGAGTTCTTCTGAAACAAGATATTTTGGAAATGCTCATAAACTTATCGCACAAACGCCAAATAGTGCTAAAGTAACCTGGATACCCCATCAAAATTCAATTTTCTTTGTACTTTAAAATCTTCGCTCTCCATCATAACTAAAAGGGAAGATACCTATTGTACATCATATAAAATTTGTGTGAAGTTAATCTAATAATATGTATAATGGGATTCAAATTCCAACCAAAGAAAAGAAGGGAACTCCAACAGCCTATGGACCAAGGTAGCGAAGTCCGTCAATATATACTTGTGTCTGGGTACTTCCTTTCTCATCCAAATTTAATTCTTCTTTTGTTATTGTGTCTGTATACATTCTAAAGGACCATTCTTTTTCTAGTAATAAAGCAGACTTGAATCTAAGCTAAACCAAAAGGATTTATCATATGACAAACAAAGTTGTGTATTAAATTGCCATTCCTTATCTTCGATATAAGATATTACAGGTAGAGCCATCTATGTACAGCGCCGAACACTTTTTGAAATTGATGTTGCCTCTAAGCCATTAAGGGTTTCTGGAAAACAAATGGTATAACCAAAACATATCCCCTGCAATAATAAAATATATCATTTAAATAATGACTGGGAGTGCTATTATCACACTACATTCTCGAGCCACTCCTCCAAAAACGCATATCCTTCCATTATTCCCAAATTTTATGTATATGTTTACAGAAGTGGACCGTAGCCCATTTCGATTATTTTGGTCAAATCTTGCCGTGTTTCACACCTCAAACGAATTTCTGTGAAATCGCCTGAGAGACAGGAAACGTGAGTAGACGATTTAAGATATATCGATCCTGGAAAATGGATTCGAAAACAAAAAAATACTCCAAATCCTTCAATGGGGTGTGGTATGTTGTAATAATTTACCCTCTTTTAACAAGAACCACTCTAACAACATTTTGCTTATTTATTATAATTTGCCACTTGGAGGAAGACTTTTCAAAATATTTTGAAAAAATAAAGCACGTTCGAGGTCAGTGCAAAAATATTCAGGCTTCAAATTGTATTTGTTTCGCAAATTTATTGATGAACGACGAAGTCACCTGTATCCCAGAGCAGATGTGCACCAATACATAAATTATTGAATTTGTAACCGAGGCTTTTATTAAACTGTCATTTAGCATACTTTTGCAAAATTTTCAAAGACATCCACTGACATATTGATAACATGTGCTTATGAACCGTGATCTGGTTTATTTCTTGGCCTTAATATATATTCGATTCAGAGCATTTCCATTTTCACACAGTTATATGTTATTTTGAAATTACGTTAGTATTTAATTAACATACACTTCCCTTTTGCGTAGCAAGGAAAACATAAATCTATGCTAAACCTAAAGAAGTTAATCACATGTCCTACAAAGGTTTATAAATTATTGTGCTTCTTCTTCCACGGTATAAAATATTAAAGATAAGAGCTTTCTATGGGCAGAAGGGAGATGTTTCTTGGAGCTTACCCTGATTCTGAGCCAATAAACCTGTCTTCTTCTTTAACCTTCCTAATTGGACCACTAACGTGCTGTTAGAACTGTCTTGTTCCTCTATCCCTTGTAAGGTCAGACCTGGGAAACAGAAGGTTTGGATCCCATAGAGAACTAGGATAGCTGATCAGCCCAATGCCTGGTATGAAAGTGATGGAAGAGGAAGACATATTAGAAGGCGAGCAGAATGATAGTAAAGATGATGGAGCAACTGGCTGAATGCTGCCGTGGGAAACCGGATGATACGGAGAACTACCATCCCAGCGCCATGTTGTCCACCACAATTCTCCTTTAACGGTCGCCTGGGATCCAACCCGGGTCTCTTGTTGAGAGCCAAGCTGTCTAAGCTACTTCAATAAGCTAATCCTGGAGTAAAATAACCATTGTTAAAGTATATTCGGTGCGAAACATTAGTTTGTAATAATAAGCTAAAGTGTTACAATCATAGTGTATTCTCAACCCACTCGTCCAAAACGACGTATCACTCCAACTTTTCTAAATTCGCATATGCATTTACACAATTATTTTCGTAATCCATTTGGTATAGTTGGTCAAATCAAGTCATGCTTCAGGTTCCATGATATTCCTACGAAATTACGAGGATAAAGAGGAATGGTGCTAGAGTTAAGAGAAATCGATATTTGGAAATTATATCTAAAGGCAAACAACAGCCTGGAAAATATTGATGGTATAATATAACTTGACATAAATTACAGTCATTCAATAAGAAAGATTTCAATAAGAAGATTTTGTCTATTCCTTAAGAGTAGCACGTCTGAGGAACTCTTACAGAATGCAATGAGAATGTAAAGTGTTTTTGATATCTTTCCCAGAAAATTCAAGTTGCACATATTGTTTCGTTTGCAAATTTAATGAGCTCTGGGAATCTTGAACAAATCTTTGGAGATATTGTAAAACTAATTATAAAACGGTAAAGTTTATCTCTCTAGAGGTGAAAAGTTGCTTCCGATGACTTTCTGTAAAGCCTAATGTATGAATGTGCAATATTTTGATCAGATAGCCTAATGCTCCCTTACCTGCAGTTGCTAGAGGAATTCCTATATTCAGGCCAAGAATGAGAACCAGAGATTTGAGCAGAAGGACATGTTTCGAAGCCACATGAAAAAAATAAAAGTAAAAACCCATATACTATCACAATATTCCTGTGAGAGCGTCAGTGAGGTGAATTTGGGTGAAGTACGAGCAGAAAAACTGAAAAATAAAGAAAAATCAGGGTATATAAGTTTAACATCTTTCCAGGACGCAAAAGAAATGTTTTGCAAAACTCGTAATTTGTCATAAGTGGCGCTAGCGAGTTTGAATGACATTCCAGAAGTTTAAAGTATTTTCGTGATAAATGGAAAATTTTCGTGAACCTTTACGAAATGTCACTATGTATCCGTTTTGAGTAAGTGCAAAACTCTAGTATATACCGAAGGTCTTACTCCCGTTAAATACTTAAATTAGGTGAAATCCATTGTCTGGCAGGACACATTTCCCAGATATCACATGGCATTTGTTGTAATATAAGCTTTTCTCGAATATAAAGCTTTCAATCTCGCGGCTAAGCTATCAAAGCATAACTTACAAGCCATCACATAGCGGCCAGCACTATAAAGATTTAAAGACCGCTCTACGCCTCTGCATTCCGATATTCTCCTTTCAACCTTTAAGAAATGTGTAATATATACATACAAACATTTATCTTATTCACATTAGCTGTTAGAAGGAAACGTAGTAATTAAGAATATAGTGTACATGACTCAGTAGAGAAGGTAATGTACGTAAACGTCCTTTAAAACCTTCCACTACTTGATCTGATGACGGAAGCACACTCCACTTACATTATTTTACCTTTTGTAAATAAATTTGCCTGCCAAGTCTCTAGGTCAGCAACTCATAAATTGTTCATTGTACTTCTCATTACATTTATCATGCTACTCAAAAGATAACCATGGTGACATCAAAGGATGCGTTAAGATACACGTATTCTTTGACGCAGATAGATGACGCACGCTCGCTATTGAGTGAGCTACGTCGTCGTTTGTTCTCCAATTTATATCCGCAGTGCAAGCATAGACAATTATTTCTTAGAATATATACCAAATGATCAATCAGATTAATGATCGCACCGTCGCCGAGTGTTTGGAACGCCTGAGTTCCACCTAGGCGGCCCAGGTTCGATCCCAGGAGACCGCAAAGCGATAACTGTGGTTGGTAACGTAGCGCTGGGTTTTTCCGCGACCTACGGTTTCCCTCACCATCATTCCATTAACTGCTCCATCATCCAGCTGCCTGAGGACCTCATGACCACTATCTATTGGCATTTCGTCCATTACTTACACTTCCTATATATGGTCCTCTCCAATTTTCACTAAAGCACGGCTTTTATGGCAACTGGACTGGCTAACTCTAAATTATGGGTTTTTCCATGTACAGGGTTCATTTAAAACCTAACGCAGCTCACGGCGTTTCGCTTCTCATTGCTTACTGTATGTCAACTTACTAATATTTCCCTCCTGTTATCGCCCAGAAAAGACCCGATAAGGGACGATTGCAGTGCTGATCACTTGAAGTTCGATACGTCTCAGCTCTCTGTCGAGTAATATCTCCCTAGTTCTTCATATTATTACGAATTTCATAAGTTTACATTATTATTGTACACTGTTGACATGTATCGCAGTTATATTCATGGCTTTTTTCCAGAATGAGCTTAATAAGACAACCAGGTGGAGGTTATACACCAAACATCTCACTTAATGGTAAATACATAGACTACAAATTTGCAATTATGTTTACACTAAACTTCTGATTTTGGAAGAAACATTTTTCGGTAAATGCTTGTTTTGCCAAAGGTGCAGGACATTGGCAGCATCTTCTATCTGGTACGCGTATTATACAAGCTTAACGCGCGGGGGAGCTCTGTAGAAGCAAAGTCTGCTATGAGACTCCCAATCTCGTACAGGCGATATGCTGTGCGGCTCTTTGGTTTTCAATGAGGATCCCCATAGTACTTGCAGTACGTCATGTGAATCGATTACATTTCAGTTCTGAGTAACAGGCATATGTACACACATACATACCTATCAATGAAAACTGTCATTACAGATCGTAAGTAGAGATATGTCGTTATATTAGTACTTTATCCATTTGTATTATGCATACTATTTCAGTTAAATATATGGAGTATAGATGGTTGAGTTAGAAATATTATTTATTACATTTCCCATGAATTACTCCACAAAATTTGAATTATTATCATAGCGCATTTAGTATTTATGGGATATGGATTGACTTGCGGCATGCCACAATCTGCTCACGGGAAGTACAAAATGTCAACACCTCAGGACGCCTAAAAATGGCGCTAGCGATTTTGATTGACATACCAGAAGTATAGGATGCGTTCGTAAAAAGCGAAATATATTTTTTTTAATTTATCTGGAATCTGATTGTCTACTTGTTTAGAACAACCAGGAAATCGATGAGACTTTAAAATCCTAATGCAGAAAAAAGATGATGCCGACTAGTGAGAAATTTGAGTGAAATTCATTTTTGTGGCAGGGATCATCTCAGCTATTTCTATTAATTTCACAATCCTTTGCCATCAAAGCTTAATTTAAGGACCATCCTTCAGAGAATAACACAGCAAAAATCATTCAAAACCTACTTAATTTCGAATTTCTACTACCGCATTTTTGGAAATACAAAAAGCATATATGAACTATTATTTGTCTTCATTAACATTAACGTAACTAAAGGACCAGGTCATATGACATACCAAGCTTATTAAGTGAGTCATTCTTCTTCTAAACTAAGACGTTTTTGTTGGAGTAACGTTACATTTGAAAGATTTTCGCGTGCGTATTGCATGGTTTTTGTAGTATTTTGAGTATTATAATCAAACTACATTTTAAGCCCATCTCCAGAACATCATTTATTTCCATATTTTCGAAATGACATATATCTGTATTAAGAAGTAATTTCATGCAAATTTTGGTGTAGTTTATCAAATAATGCAAGGTTTGAGGCTCCATGGCTTCCTATGAGATATAAGAAATAGAAATATCGATTATCGCGTTTAAGATATATCGATATTGGAAAATTTAAGCCAAACTAAAGAAGAAATAAGTAATCGTTAGCGGGTAAAATAAGTTTATGTATTCCAAGCTTCTTTACAAAATCTGTTTTATGAAGAAATCTTCCATTTATTAGAAGCTACAAGGTGGGAAAAGTCTTACAAAAATCGCTCAAAATTCAAAGAATATTTTGTAGCCCTCCCTGAAAATTCACGATGCAAATTTTGGTTTCATGCAAATGTGATAGGCATACGGCATATTAATAAAATCGTTAGGCACATTTTCCAAAAATAAGAAGTCCCAAAGTATATATATTTAGAAATAAAAAATGATATCCTATGATGTTCTTTAACTCCTAATGTATGCCAAGCAATATGTTGAAGATACGATTTAAATATTACTTTCCTGAACTTAGTAGCGAAATTACAGTTTTACAGCGAAAAAATGGAATTGGAGATGTCACTATAATTTTTTATTCTTTGAGACACTGAATAATTAAAAATATCTTTTGGCATAAGCTCGTTTCGTGTGTGAATCTCTAATGCCAGTGCGTGTGAGACAAGAACCACGGCACTCAACAAATAAAGATAACTGGGTATTCAACGTCTACACGTTCTAGTAAGCGACAGGGAGGTTTTTCAGTCGCTCTGAGTAGAGCAAAGTTCGCTGGCGCGCCTCAACTGCGATATACTAGTTTAGCCGCGTTAAACACTACAACTGTTTTACCGCACCAAGGGAAATCTACTTAGATGTAAGGCGGTGTATGTGGGTCACCTGGTGTATTTACAGATATCTGCCTAGATTAACGTTAATAAGATAAATGAAAACACGTTTAAGAATATTGTGTACAACACTGAGTACAGAAAGGCAGTAAGTAAAGAGTTATCGAGTGTTGCTCTACTTGAACTAATTATGAAAGCTTATCCCAGGAATACATATTTATCTTTTGGAAACAAAATTTTGAATATCAGGTTACTTGGTTAGGAATTGTTAGAAAGTCCCTTATGCTTAACATAGATATATTTAGGTACATTTGTTCTAAGTTTTTCTTATATGCAACGGTGCGTTGCCGTGATGAAACATGACTTTGAATATCGACGACTTTGCACGTTATTTTTATAGTTATACCAAGATCATAAGTTTGTGTAAAATCGGCCGAAATCCTGTCGACTGATCTTCTAATAGATATATGAACCCATTTGTGGAGAAAAATCTTAGCAACCAACTTTAACATAGCCTCCTTAATTCTACATGAAATTATCAGTGAATTATATCACCTGATTTACGGTAAACGAGTTCTTCTGAAACAAGATATTTTGGAAATGCTCATAAACTTATCGCACAAACGCCAAATAGTACTAAAGTAACCTGGATACCCCATCAAAATTCAATTTTCTTTGTACTTTACAATCTTCGCTCTCCATCATAACTAAAAGGGAAGATTGCTATTGGACATCATAAAAAATTTGTGTGAAGTTAATCTAATAATATGTATAATTGAATTCAAATTCCAACCAACGAAAAGTAAGGAACTCTTACAGCCTATGAACCAATTCATTCATTCATTCATTTTTATTAGTAATAAAATATGGCCTGGTGCCGGTACATATGGGCCCGGCTTACAGGCTAAAATTTACATTTTTTGTTATATATTTTGGGCGTTATGGTTTGATTGTCTACGTGGGTAGTATCAAACCCATTCGGCGGCCTTATCACGACCGCCGAGAACAGTTTAATTCTGTCTTTTCCTGTATGTCTTTTCAGTTTTAATTAATAATTTTTTTTTTTAAATATAAATAGTTATGTACATATATACATGGGGGTTTATTTCACCCCCGTACATTCACACACACACACACACGCACACACACCTATATACACACACACACCTATACACACGCACACGCACTGTCACACGAAATTTGGGTTTGTCACTTTGGTCCAGGCGGTGTGATCCAGTGGCCGTGACTGCGGCCTCTGCCTTGTAGATTGTGCGGCCATGGGCCGGGGGATGCTGGGCGCGCAGTTTGGCGAGCCGCCGACAACTACAGTATTTTTATTCGCGCATGTTTGCGATGTCGCGGCTCGCCCCTGCCGATGTTGTATATGTTGGGGTTGGTGTGCCCCTTAATGCGCGCCCAGGTGGAAGAGGCCCGTTTGAGTATGGCCTCGGGAATGGAAGGAATGCACGCTTCCTTGTGGATTTGTGCGTTGGTGGTGAGGAGAGGGGCGGATAGGACCTTCCTTAAGGAAAGGTTTTGAATGGTTTGGAGGTACTTTATTGTTGATTTGGAGTCGTTGGCCCAGGCCACGCACGCGTACAGGACCACCGACAAAATGAAGGCCTTGTATTACACCAGTTTGGTTTTTAATTGCATTTGTTTACTCCTAAAGATGGGGGCGCATAACTTTAATCTCTGCCGCCCTTTGTTGGCGGTGTCTTTGATATGGGTGGACCAGTTCATGGTGCGTGACAGTGTCACGCCTAGGTATTTTACATGCTGGCGGCAGTGCAATGTTTGACCACCGACCGTTAGGTCCATAGCCAAAGGGCGCCGCTTTGTGAAGTGAATAAGCTGGCATTTGTTCGGGTTAATTTTGATCTTCCAATCATGCAGCCATGAGAGGAAACGGTCAATATACCGCTGCATTTCCAAAATACCGTAACGATAATTTTTGTGGTGGTTGTAGATTGCAGTGTCGTCAGCATACATGGCCACTCTGCATCTGGCGTCCACAGGGTAGTCGTTGGTGAAAAGTATATACAGGAACGGCGACATGATCGCCCCTTGTGGTACGCCAGCCTGCATGACTCTCTCCTTAGAGGAGGAGCCACCCACCTGGACGTAGAAGCGCCGATTTTTCAAAAAACTGTGCAGCATAGGTGTTGCAATTTGGAGGCCGGGAAAATTCCGGTGCGTCTTATAAATGAGGCCGTTGTGCAAGCACCGGTCGAAGGCAGCTTCTACGTCCAAAAATAACGCCAACGTGGAAGCCCCGTTGTTAAATTGCTCGGTGACGTCATCAGCTAGCCGTAGAAGTTGTAGTTCAGTAGAATGGCTTTTTCTAAATCCAAACTGAGAATTTGATAGTTCAATGTCCGAAACCTGTTTTTGCAGTCGAGAAAGTATGAGTTTTTCGAGCAATTTTCCAACAGTAGACAAGAGACTAATGGGGCGGTAGTTTTGCGGTTGCCTGATGCTTTTCCCCTGTTTCGGTAACATTATCACCTTGGCTCGTTTCCAAGTGTCGGGGAAATGGTTATGCTGCAAACAAGCGTTGAAGATTTTGGTGAGTTGCACCAGGGCTTTTCTAGGGAGGTCTTTTAGTTCCTCATTAGTCACCTTGTCCGGGCCGGCGGCTTTCCCACTAGGTAATTTCCTAATGACCTTGTAGACTTCTTGCGGTGTAGTGAGGGGCAGATGTTGCTCATGCTCCTGCGCCACCCAGTTTTGTACCCACGTATTAACCTCCCACTCCAGCTGGGGGTTGGTGGCTGCGTTCTCGCTGAATCTGTCTTGCAGACAGTCAGCGAAAACCTCGGCTTTCTCCTTGGAGGAGAAGTGCAGGCCGAGTTGAGTCTGGAGCGCCTCAGTGGCGGTGCTGGCGTTTGAGGAGACCTTGAATGCCTTTAATAATTTCCACAAACTATGGTCCGAATGGGTGGTATTTAGCATTTTGTTTTCCCACTGTTCAATTTTGTTTAGTTTAATTTGTTGCCGAATGATTTTGCTTAGCCATTTTGCTAGCGCTTTAAACTCAGGCTGACGGGTGTACCGCCACAGTCTCGTCAAACGTCTGCGCCGGGCAATGAGTCGCTCCACCTCAGGGTACGTGCAGAAACTGGGTGGGCTTGTGGTGTATGTGGTAGCGTTCCTTTTGGCCGTGTGCAGCGAGGCGGTGAAGTTTTCAATGGCGGCATCTATGTCCGCCTCGCTGTGGTATGACAGTCTGGGTTGCGCCATCCTGTGCATATCGATCGTGTAGCCTGTCCAGTTGGTCTCTGCTCGTCTCGGCGGACCGGTTCTACCGGCCGCGAGAGAGCCGCAGATCTCGAAATGCACAGGTAAATGGTCGGAATCCAGGCTGTGATACACAATGAGATTGTCTGTAACAGCCGCATTTTTTGTGATTACGAAATCCAAAATTTCAGGATCGTGTCCTGACTTATGCCAAAAGGTTGGTTCTGGGGGGAGGTGTACCTCGAGATCGTCATTTTCAGTTATAAGTTCAACCAGGAGATTTCCAGCCGCGTTTGCTCGACGGGAAAACCACCACGGGTGTCGAGCGTTGAAATCTCCTGCAATTATAACATGGTCCTCTACTGCGAGGATTTGTTCGAGTTCTTGTATAAAGTTAGGGGAGTGGGGAGGCCGGTAAAGTGCTACCAACATCACCGTCCTGTTGTTTATGCGAATTTTTATTGCTGTGCACTCCAGCGCTGCCAAAGCTGGCAACGTAACAGGAGCATGAGCAATTGTGTTTTTTAATAATATGGCTGTTCCCCCCCCCCCTTGTCTGCCAAATCTATCAGTTCGAAAGATGTGAAACCCTTGGAGCTTAAACGTATGCTCCGGTTTTAATTTAGTTTCGCAAATGAATGCGATATCAATTTTGTTACGCCGCAAGTAGTTTTCAAGTTCGTAGCGCTGCCTGTAGATGCCGTCGGCATTCCACAGGAGCGCGCGAGATAAAGTTATGCCTCCCCGCGGTTGAGCCATTTACTCCAGGACGGAAGAGAGGGCGCATATGATGACTTCTGCTTTGTCCCAGGTGTTTGTGCAGCGCTTAAATTGCTCAATAAAAGGCCGCAACTTGGTCAGCATTGCTGAAATATTAAGGTCTTTAATCAGGGTGAGCAACTCTTTGAGTCCACCCAGGTCACTCGAAGGTGCCTGGGAGGGGGGGGGGGAAGTAGGAGGGGGACCACTTGGTGGTGGCAGAGGTGCCGTTCGTCCTCCGGCGGCTCCTGCAAAGGAGACACCTTCTCTGACCAGGGCCGGGTGTGTGATGGGTCTTGGCCCTGGTTGCACACTGGGACCTGCCCTGGCTATGGCTGCCAGTTGGCGGCGGTGGCGTTCGTTCCTGAACGTCTCACAGCCTCGATAGCTGGCAGGATGCGTCTCCCCACAATTAGCACAGTGGGGTACGACGTCCTGCGTCGCCTTTTTGGGGCAGTCAGCCAGGCGGTGAATGCCACCGCATAGGACGCACCGGGAGGTCATATGGCACATCCTGAATGTGTGGCCGAGTTGCTGGCAATTGTAGCACTGTGTTATATTGTTATTGGTTTTCAGGACCTCCACGGTGTCCATCATATGGCACACCTCTCGTTCCTGCAGAATCTTTTTGTTTTCGGTGGTCCTGTCTAGAGACACCTGGAAATTAGGCAGAGGCCTTCCACGGGAAACCATTTGGCGTACCTGCACTCCAGTGTAGCCCTTTGCTGCAGGCATTCTCGGACGAAGTCCTCCTCCAGGTCTTCAGGGAGGCGCTTGATCACCACGCGAAGTGGCTGCTCACTGCGGGGTGTAAAGCTGTAGCTTTCTACACCGGCATCCTTCAGGCGCACCATGGTGGGTGCGGAATCCTGCTTCCTCGTGAGGAAGAGCTTCAGACAGTTCCTGGTTGTTTGTAGGTGGTAGTTGCCTGCCTGGAGCGAGTCCCGTAGGATATGCAGAACCTTGGTGGCCTGACGGACGTTTGGGATTATAATTCTTGGCGGCTTTTGGTTCTCCTCTGGGGGAGTGATGGTGGTTGCACTGGTTGATGCTGCAGCAGGTGTAGGGGGGGAGGCTTTGTGGTCGGTTGGTGGCTAGTCTTTGGTGAAGACGGGCGCTGTGGCTTTGGGCGAGGAGGTTGAGGAGGTTGAGGGGGTTTCAGCGTAGGTGCTGGGGTGTCTGTGTCCTCGTGCGTGTCCGTCAGGGCCTGGTACCGGTTCTGGCTGGTAAAGGCGGGCGGCGCGGTGGATTTCTGTAGATGTTTAGTCTTATTTTTCTTTTTTCCACCGAACTTAGTGCCGGGGCGCTCACTGTCGGAGTCACTCTCCCGGCTGCTGCGGTGGTGTGGGCGTTTGCGCGCCGGTGCCGCGTGCCAGCCTTCGGTGAGCTGTACCAGGTGCCGTTTCTTCAAGGCGTGCTCCTGGTAACAGCCAGCAAGGTCATGTGCAATTTTTGAAAAATCCCGGGACTCGGGCTCCATGTTGGAGAGCATTTCTTTATAGTATTGGATCTCCTCCTGGAGATCCTTTACTTCCTTCTCCAGCTTCAGGAAAGCTCTCACCTGTCGCTCTTCCTCAACGTTGGAGGTGTCCATTGGCCTTGCCACGGTGGGGGCCGGTGTAGCCACTGGTAGTCCGGGAGGCGGTATAGTGGGCGGTGCCTGGCTGGTTGAAGCTATAAGAGCAGCAGGCCGAGCGCCTGCTGCCAGTAGTCCTGCGCCAGCCAGCTGACTGGTGCCCAAGAGATGGCCTGCTGCAACAGCGGTAGTGGTGGTGGTGGGGGTCGCCGCCATTTTGGCTGCAAGTTCACTGCTCCCCAGCCGCAAAGGCTGCTGGGAGCAGCCGGCTTGGCGTGGGTCGCTAGCAGTAGCGTGGGGACGCTACTTTTGGCGGCTATGTATCGCACACGCTTTTAATAAATATCCACACGTCTCACTTAGTTTTCCTTCACACAATGGTGACCTTTGCTCGGTGAGCCACACGTTCTAACCTAGATAGCTGCACGCTTACCGAATAGTACTTTCTAGGTCCCCCAAAAACACATTTCACTGTATTGGCTACGGAGCACTTCACTTCACTGAGTTTAAACACCTGAGCGATTCACTGAATTTATGGCATTTCAGTGAAATGCTGTGGAAACACACACTTGAAAACAATTTATTCTTTTCACCGCTTCTGGTTGAGGATCTGTACCACACGTAAAAAGAACACGTCTGCCAACAACAAGCCTTGAGCCCTGAGTCCTTCAGCGCCCGGGCTATGAACCAAGGTGGCGAAGTCCGTCAATATATACTTGTGTCTGGGTACTTCCTTTCTCATCCAAATTTAATTCTTCTTTTGTTATTGTGTCTGTATAAATTCTAAATGACCATTCTTTTCTAGTAGTAAAGCACACTCGAATCTAAGCTAAACCAATAGGATTTACCCATATGACAAACAAAGTTTTGTATTAAATTGCCATTCCTTATCTTAGATACAAGATATTACAGGTAGAGCCATCTATGTACAGCGCCAAACACTTTTTGAAATTGATGTTGCCTCTAAGGCAGTAAGGGTGTGTGAAATAAAATTTGTATAATCAAAACATATCCCCTGCAATAATAGAATATATCATTTAAATAATGACTGGGAGTGCTATTATCACACTACATTCTCGAGCCACTCCTCCAAAAACGCATATCCTTCCATTATTCCCAAATTTTATGTATATGTTTACAGAAGTGGATCCGTAGCCCATTTCGATTATTTTGGTCAAATCTTGCCGTGTTTCACACCTCAAACTATTTCTGTGAAATGGCCTGAGGGACAGGAACGGTGAGTAGAGGATTTAAGATATATCGATCCTGAAAAATGGAATCGAAAACAAAAAAATACTCGAAATACTTCAATGGGGTGTGGTATGTTGTAATAATTTACCCTCTTTTAACAAGTACCACTTTAACAATATTTTGCTTATTTAGTATAGTTTGCCACTTGGAGGAAGACTTTTCAAAATATTTTGAAAAAATAAAGCACGTCCGAGCTCTGTGCAAAAATATTCAGTCTTCAAATTGTATTTGTTTCGCAAATATATTGATGAACGTCGAAGTCACCTGTATCCCAGAGCAGATGTGCACCAATACATAAATTTTTGAATTTGTAACCGAGGCTTTTATTAAACTGTCATTTAGCATACTTTTGCAAAATTTTCAAAGACATCCACTGACATATTGATAACATGTGCTCATGAACCGTGATCTGGTTTATTTCTTGGCCTTAATATATATTCGATTCAGAGCATTTCCATTTTCACACAGTTATATGTTATTTTGAAATTACGTTAGCATATAACTAATATACACTTCCCTTTTACGTAGCAAGGAAAACATTAATCTATGCTAAACCTAAAGAAGTTAATCACATGTCCTACAAAGGTTTATAAATTATTGTGCTTCTTCTTTAACGGTATAAAATATTAAAGATAAGAGCTTTCTATGGGCAGAAGGGAGATGTTTCTTGGAGCTTACCTTGATCCTGAGCCAATAAACCTGTCTTCTTCTTTAACCTTCCTACTTGGACCACTAACATGCTGTTAGAGGTTTCTTGCTCCTCTATCCCTTGTAAGGTCAGACCTGGGAAACAGAAGGTTTGGATCCGATAGGGGACTAGGATAGCTGATCAGCCCAATGCCTGGTATGAAGGTGATGGAAGAGGAAGACATATAAGAAGGTGAGAAGAATGATAGTAAAGGTGATGGAGCAACTGGCTGAATGCTGCCGTGGGAACCCGGATGATACGGAGAACTACCATCCCAGCGCTATGTTTTCCACCACAATTCTCCTTTAACGGTCGCCTGGGATCCAACCCGGGCCTCTTGTTGAGAGCCAAGCGGTCTAAGCTACTTCAATAAGCTAATCCTGGAGTAAAATAGCCATTGCTAAAGTATATTCGGTGCGTAACATTAGTTTGTAATAATAAGATAAAGTGTTACAATCATAGTATATTCTCAACCCACTCGTCCAAAACGACGTATCATTCCATCCTTTCTAAATTCGCATATGCATTTACACAATTAGTTTTGTAATCCATTTGGGTATAGTTGGTCAAATCATGTCATGCTTCAAGTTCCATGATATTCCTACGAAATTACGAGGATAAAGAGGAATGGTGCAAGAGTTAAGAGAAATCGATATTTGGAAATTATATCTAAAGACAAACAACAGCCTGTAAAATATTTATAGTATAATATAACTTCACATATACTACATTCATTCAATAAGAAAGATTTCAATAAGAAGATTTGGTCTATTCCTTAAGAGTAGCACGTCTGAGGAACTCTTACAAAATTAAATGAGAATGTAAAGTACTTTTGATATCTTTCCCAGAAAATTCAAGCTGCACATATTGTTTCGTTTGAAAATATAATGAGCATTGTGAATCTTGAACAAATCTTTGGAGATATTGTACAACAAATTATAAAACGCTAAAGTATATCTCTCTAGAGATGAAATGTTGCTTCCGATGACTTTCTGTAAAGCCTAATGTATGAATGTGCAATATTTTGATCATATAGCTTAATGTTCCCTCACCTGCAGTTGGTAGAGGTATTCCTATATTCAGGCCAAGAATGAGAACCAGAGATTTGAGCAGAAGGACATGTTTCGAAGCCCCATGAATAAAATGAAAATAAATACTCATTTACTATCACAATTTTCTTGTGAGAGTGTCAGTGAGGTGAATTTGGGTGAAGTCCGAGCAGCAAAACTGAAAAATAAAGAAAAATCAGGGTATATATGTTTTACATCTTTCGAGGACGCAACAGAAATGTTTTATTAAACTCGTAATTTGTCATAAGTGGCGCTAGCGAGTTTAAATGACATTCTAGAAGTTTAAAGTATTTTCGTGATAAATGAAACATTTTCATGAACCTTTACGAAATGTCACTATGTATCCGTTTTGAGTAAGTGCAAAATTCTAATATATACCGAAGGTCTTACTCCCGTTAAATACTTAAATTAGGGGAAATACATTCTCTGACAGGACACATTTCACAGATATCACATGGCATTTCTTGTAATATAAGCTTTTCTGGAATATAAAGATTTAATCTCGCGGCTACGCTATCAAAACATAACTTATAAGCCATCACATTGCGACCAGCACTATAAAGATTTAAAGACTGCTCTACGCCTCTGCATTCCGATATTCTCCTTTCAACTTTTAAGAACTGTGTAATATATACATACAAACATTTATCTTATTAACATTAGCCTGTTAGAAGGAAACGTAGTAATTATGAATATAGTGTACATGACTCAGTAGAGAAGGTCATGTACGTAAACGTCCTTTAAAACCTTCCGGTACTTGATCTGATGACGGAAGCCTATTCCACGCAGATTATTTTACCCTTTGGAAATAAATTTGCCTGTCAAGTCGCAGGTCAGCAACTCGTAAATTGTCCGTTGTACTGATCGTTACATTTACATGCTACTCAAAAGATAACCATAGCGACATCATAGGATGCGTTAAGATACAGGTATTCTGTGAAGCAGAGGGACGTCTTGGTACGCTCGCTATTGAGAGGGCGACGTCATCGCGTTTTGTCCAAGTTATGTCCGCATTACAAGCATAAACAACTATTTCTTAGAATGTTTACATAGTGAACAATAAGATTAATGGCCGCGCCGAGTGTTTGGAACTCCTGACTGCCACCAAGGCGGCCCGGGTTCGATCCCAGGCAACCGCAAAGCGAAAACGTTTGTTGGCAACGCGGCGCAAGGGCGGATCGTTTTGCGGGACCTACGGATTTCCTCGTCATCATTCCATCAATTGCTCCATCATCCACGAGCCTGAGAACTTCATGATCACTATATATTGCCATTTCGTCTATTACATACATTATCTTTATATTTACCTCCCGAATTTTCTCTAAAGCACGACCTTTATAGGAACTGGAATGGGTAATTGTGAATTATGGCTTGTTCAAGTTACAGGGTTGTACATTGAAAACCTAACAGAGCATACGGCGTTTCGCTTCTCTTCGCAAACTGGCTGGTTATCCCTATACCGGCTGCTGGCGGTGTGCCCTCCACCCGGCATTACTCTTTGATCGATAAGACGTTACGAAACGGATGTTTCAGCCAGTCTTGCATGAATATCCCTCATTTTCACCATTTCCTATTCATTTGTTTCTTTTTGTCATCCCGTATCGTTTATGTGTTTTGATCTTTCAGTAGCACGTCTCTTTTTACTTATTTCCCCAGCATATTAAATTGTTTATATTATTACGAATTTCACAAGTTTACATTATTACTGTACACCGTTGACATATTTCGTAGTTATAGTGATGAAATGTTTCTAGAATGTGCCTAATTAAACATCCGGGCGCACATTATATACCACATAACTCACATATTGTTAAATACATGAACTGCGAGTTTGCGTTTATGATAAACTTATGATTTCCATCCACATAAATGGAAGGAACATTTTTCGATAAATGCTTGTTTAGCCGAAGGTAGAGGACATTTGCAGCATCGTGGCGTAGTTCTGTAGAAGCAAACCCAGCTATGTGACACCCAATTTCGCCAGTAAGGTTTCAAATGAGAACACATTTGGCCTGACTATAGGAATTCGTCTACCAACTGCAGTTAAGGAAACGTTAAATTATATGATCGAAACATTGCAGATTCATACAATAGGCATTATAGGAGTTCATCGCAAGCAACTTTCCACCTCCACAGAGAAATATTTAGCGTTTTCTAATTAGTTATACAATATCTTCAAAGATTTGTTCAAAATTTCCAATGATCATTTCATTTGTAAGCGAAACAAAATGAGCAGCTTGAATTTTCTAAGTAAGGAATCAAATGCTTTTTAGATTCTCATTACATTTAGTAAGAGTTCCTCTAACGTGCTACTCGTAAGGAATACACTAATTCTTGTTAAAGTAGTTCTTATTGAAAGAGTGTAATTTATGTCAAATTATATTATACCATCAATATTTCCCGGGTTGTTGTTTGTCTTTAGATATAATTTCCCAATAGCGATTTCTCTTAACTTTAGTACCATTCCTCTCTTTCCTCGTAATTTCGTAGGAACATCATGGAACTTGAAGCATGACAGGATTTGACAAATTATACCCAAATGGGTTACGAAACTATTTGTGTAAATGCACATGCGAATGTAGAAAAGATGGAATAATACGTCTTTTGAACGAGTGGGTTGGAAATGTACTGTGATTGTAACACTTTAGAGTACTATTACAAACTGTTACGCACATAATATAGTTTAGCAATGGCTATTTTACTCCAGGATAAGCTTACTGGAAGCGTTTCGGCCGCATGTCTCTCACTAAGGCGGCCCGAGTTCGATGCCAGGTGACCACAGATGGAGACTTGTGGTGGGCAATATGGCGCTGGGACGGGTTTTGTCCGGGTCATCCTGTTTCCCACGGCAGTATTCCACCAGTTTCTGCATCATCTTTCCTATTATTAATTTGCCTTCTTATATATCTTTCACTTTGGTCATCTTCATGCCAGGCATTGGGCTGATCACCTATCCTGGTTCTCTATCGGATCCAAAGTTATGGTTTCTTCATGAGGAAACGAGGAATTGGGGAGTAGAAGTAGTTAAAATTTAGTTAAAACTTTGTTAAGTATAAATTCAAGAAATAATTAATTGGAAATTCGTAGTTTTATAGAAAATTCTTTTACTGATTTACAGTGAAGAAGAACGTAATTACTGTTGGCATTCTGTACTTACATGATCAGGACTAGGGTTAGGATTTCACTATGGAGGGGATTTGGTTCGTAGGCCTCTATGTCCCCAAGTGGGGCACCTCCGGGAACAAGGATGAGGCGAGAGGAGACAGAACCACGCCAGTACAGTTAACTTAAAGGCTTCCCCGACAGGCCAGTACAGCGGACACGCTTCCGTAGAGCGGGACGGCAACAAGCCCAGCAGCCGAGCTCCAACTGTCCTTGGCTGGCGGTCCCGAAATGGTTCCAGAAGAGGTCCGGAAACCGGAGGAGGAAGTAGTTTACCTCAGAGCATATTGTCCCGCTATGCATCACCGAGACACCCGTAGACACCTCTACCCTGAAAGAGACCACCAGTTGTGAATGATGTGAAATGATAATGGAGATAAAATTTAGGGACAGGAAACTCGGCTTATGTAATTAACCTATCCAGCATTCGTGTAGCGACGCGGGAAAACCCCTGAAGAAGCCCATGTGTCAGCTAGGTCGGCCACGGAAATCGAACCCATCCCTGTCTATATGTGCCCCATATTTGTTGGTTTGCCAGTTTAACAAATTATTTGGAATGAAAAAGAATTCTAAAGATGTCCCAAGGTAATTCAAAATATACATTCCTTTACCTAGAAATATATCTTGACATGTAGTTCTTTAACAAAACATAAGAGACATTTACGTGAGCATAAGGTTTTCGAAAGAAAGATCCATGCAATGGCTAGCCTGAAGAATGGGCACTTTCATGAAACGTTTATATACTAAATATAAGTACCAGATTTGTGGTAAATGATGTGATATTTTCAAATTAGGCTGTTCTAACACATGCATACGATAACCTTTTTCTTAAATCTTTTCTTATGTATGGGACCCTAAAACGTATACTTCAAGTGAAACTTCGTTTTGAATTTTAGGGTAGAATGTAATGCCTTGTCCAACTACTATGGTGTGGTAGACAAAAGAGGAATTTAGATGCGTTCGCTTACGCGTGTTTGTCTACTCTTGTAAACATATTGTAACCAACGCTACCTTTTCTTCTATGGATTTCAGGTCATTCGAGATAAATATCTGATTACATTCCATTATTGCTAATTATTTTATGTATAAAGTGAATATCATATTACAGGATCCTTTAAGCGATAGTCAAATCCTTAAAGGGCTGGTCCCAGTAAAACTGCTTCGAAATTTCTTTCTCTTTGCATTGCACAGAGATAAAATGGATTGGATAAAAACTTCCGATTTGAGAAGAATAAGTACAAGACATAAAAATGTAGGCACACAACAAGGAATACCTCGGAAATGATTTACTCCACAAAATAGAAACTCACACACACCTACACTACCTAACACACACCCTCAGTACAAAAAATTTGCTGTGTAATTTCAGGAGAACCCGCAGCTTGTATTTCTATTGAACTCTCGGAATCGGATTCAGTGCAATGTAATATATTTTCTAAATAATATGTACTACTACCCTTCATAAATTAACCCTTTGACCTTTCTCTAAAATGCTCTTACAACCAAGCAAGACTGAGCAACATATGCTCTATTAACTACTCAAACAAAACAACAATTACCTTGGGTCAAAAGCCAAAATGTATTTAAGATAAAATTATTCACAACGTACTAATTTTGGGTCACTAAACACGAAAATGCCCATCAGTTTTGTAGATTGGTTCTCATTTCTACAATACCAAGGTCAGGCTGTTGCGTCAGGCTTCGATTTACTAATAGAAATTAGTTTGAGTACATATTTTTGAAACAGACTGTAACGAAATTGTAAGGGTTGATATAAGACTAGCAGGCGGAGTCCAACCCTCAGCTCGCTATTCCTTTAGCAACTGAGTTCAGTGTTTAGTTTGTAATTGCGCCAAACAGTGTTTTAACTCCTTTAAAACAACAGATATTTCGAGAAAATTACAAAATGCCGCGTAAGTGCGTCACTAACCCAATTAATTTTTGCACTTAAATCGCAAAAGGTACCGTTAACTCCCATAGTAAAAAATGCACACGATCTTTATTTTGGCTTCAAAGTAATGATCAGGAAAACTGTATGCTCCCGTATTTTTGTCGCAGTTGTTCCACAAATCTACCTGAATGCCTAAATGGAAAAGGGTGATCCATAAATGTCGCTATACCAATGATTGGGAGGGAGCAAAGCAATCATATAACTGGCTGCTACTTCTGTATGGTGCCTTCCGTTATTGGTATAAATAGTAACACGCTTTGGCTTACCCAAATATCTCCTCAGCCATCCGCCCTGTGCCACGCAGCCACGAATTATCGACAACTGTTCCCCCAGCCTCAATTGAAAATAAATACTGAAATAAAATAAAATGTTGAAAATAGTTCAACAATTGCTAGGTTCGTTAATGATGGACTTAAGGTACTATGGCCAGATGGCGTAAAAGAAGAGAGGGTGCTAATGATGTACACAGATGCAGCTCCATACATGTTAAAAGCGAGGAAATCGCTCACCGTGCTTTATCCAAACCTAGTGCATGTTACATGTACGGCTCATGCATTGCAACGAGTGGCAGAGACAGATACACATGAATTCCCAGAAGTAAATACACTGTTATCAGCAACGAAGAAGATTTTCTTAAAATTGCCTTATCGTATACAACGCTACAATGAACAGCTACCTGATGTACCTATGCCTCCAGAGCCAGTGATAACAAGGTGGAGAACATGGATCGAAGATGTAATTTTCTACAGTAAGTACTTCGAAACTGTGAAGTCAGTCATTCAAAACTTTCTTCTGATCCTGCAGTGTGTGTATTGTGTGTGTGTGTGTGTGTGTGTGTGTGTGTGTGTGTGTGTGTGTGTGTGTGTGTGTGTGTGTGTGTGTGTGTGTGTGTGTGTGAGAGAGAGAGAGAGAGAGAGAGAGAGAGAGAGAGAGAGAATGAATCCTTGTTATCATTCAACAGTTCTAAAGTGCCTAGTTTAGCTTCATACATCGCAAGTCATTTCAACTGGCTTACCGACAGTATCAAGAAACTGGAAGCTTCAGGTATGCCTCTCCAAGAAGCTGTAAACATAATGCAAGATGCACTTCAAAACACTACTTTTATGTGCAAGTCACTCCTACTTTACTACATACGCTCCACAACTTGAGCTAACATGTCAGCCTGCAGTAAATTTTTATTTACTACAAATAGATACAGAAGCACAACATGAACGTTTGCTATGCACAGTTGCTCATGTGCATACAAGGTGATCAAATCTGGTACTACAGTTTGCACGAATTTCATAAAAAGAATTGTCGCCGCTGCCGGCGCCTGCGAAAGAGAGAAACAGTGCTCCATATCACGCCCACGCTCCTGCGCGTGGTAGCGCTTGCGGTGAGGGAAAGAGACGGAAATAGTCTGGATAAATCGTTCGCTTCTCTCTCCATCGTGAAAGATCGTGTTACTTAGACAAGTTTCGAGAAATAGCGGCACGAGTATAAATGCAGCGGTGTGACCTATTGCCAGCAGTTGTCTATGGACTTGTGAATTGAGTGGTACAGTGGAGCTGTTAGGAGTAAACGGAGTTGTCAGTCGGTTGTAATTGGACTTGTGAGTTTTCGTGCACTATGTGGGTTGTGTGGACTTTTGAACCATACCGAGTTGCAAGATGAGAACTCATAATCATGTAGTGATTTGAAAGTGAATTCCCAGCAATGGCATTGAATTTTGAAGTCTGGCTCTACCCTTTCATAGTGCGTCCTTAACACGGCTAGTGTGAAAGATCAATTAATTTCCATTAATTATACCTAGTAGTGGTCCGAACTATAAAGAGCAGGCCTTAAAGTACTTACATGTTGTAAGTCGCCATTAAGGTAGTTGTCTCATGTGTTTATGAGAACTCCTAGTGGTTTACCGTGAGAAACACTAGTCAGTTGGAGAATTTAATGTCCTGTTGGCACGTTGGCTATAGTAACTCAATGATATAGAGCGGCTGGATTGAGACCAGAAGACCCGTGTTTCAAATCCCGGCTATGGCATTGAATTTTTCAGTCTGGCTCTACCCTTTCAATTCTTTTGTTTCTTTACGTGATGTGAAGCCACGAGGGACTTTGCTGGTGTATGTTACGTCATCCTGCTACAAAGGGCTGTTTAAACTGTCTTTCTAATGATATAAGGAGCATTTTGAATTTCTGCAAACTAGAATTTTAGTTTTACGAAGCTACAAAGTCTCAGTACCCAGAGAGTTGCTGCATTTTAAGCATACATTGCAACATCATCACATTGTGCACTAATCTGCCACCCTGAACAGTGGAAGGGTTCCATGTTTCCCTCTTAAGCTGGCCTGCAGCTTCATTTATGGTAGCTATTTTCTTAAGTTTAACATTTATTAAAATATGTAGCACAGGGTTTACTTCTTGTACATTTTTGTCCTGTGCCTAAGCAACATTTACCATTATATGCTACACAGGTGGAAACAAGCAGGAGAAAGCGTAAAAAGTGATCACGGTAACCAAAATGCTCCATTTGACATCTTACCAGTAGTTCCATGTGAATATATCGTTAAATTGGACAACAAACCCTTTTTATGTTATAAAGGAAGCAGTTCACCTTTTTGAACTGATTTCCATTCTGTTTACATTACTTTTCCATTACCCACGGTTTTTAAAAGGGCCCAAAATTAAGCATTATTTTACCTCATAACAATAGAGCGTTACGCAGAACAAGGATACTTAGAGCACATTCTAACATGTGCAGAGCTAGCATTATGACAGGAAATTTTTGTCTCCAAAGGTAATGATAATTTGAATCTTTATATTTAATTGTACAGTTTCCATTACAGTTCCACAACAAATACATCCTGTACAAATACATGAAATTGCTGAGTCAACTTTCGTCATAAGATCAAGCAGTAGGACGTTATAACAATATTTACATACATGGCCTTCTCCATTTATTTTAAAACACAATATTCTTAAATACATTTTTCCTATTTACTTAATGCTATTCGAGACAGATATTTGTGGTTATGAGCCCTTTACGTATTTTCTTAAAGATGAAAGGAGAATATCGGAACACAGTGGCTTTGAGCCATTTTCAAATGTTTAAAGTTCTAGTGGCTATGTGATTCCTTAAAAAAAGTATTTCCCATAAAGTGAATATTTTAACGAAATTTATATTTTTTTGTGTTTCAAGATGTTCTCTATCTCTTATGGATTACCCGTCACACAAAACATATCTATAGTACACACAATTTCTAAAATTTCGGAAAAATTCAAGAAAAACATTTCATTTCTCATGAAAATATACGTATTTTCGGTAATGCCATTTTAGACACAAACAAAATTTTAGAGAAATCCTAGGCCACCTTTTGGAAGAACTTAAATGCCAAATTTTCTTACATTTTTAGCTGTGCCCTTCAGTTCTTACTCATGCATTTACAGACGCAAGCGCACGAACTCGCCCTGAAGGAAGTTTTGCTAATAATGCTTCATTCGATTGAAAAAATCCCAGAACACGTGTTTCAGGTGAAATTTCGGAGTCAAACTTTTGGGTGGAATACAATACTTCACCTGTTCGCAGGTAAGTTAACTTTAAACCGTATGGTCGAAACATTGCACAGCTACGCAATGGTAATGCACAAGAAAAAGTGATGGAATGAATAGTTTTTCCTACAAGGAAGTAAATTAGTACAGGTTTTATTTGCTTATCAATTTTTATTTTTTATTTTTTAATTACCTCTAACATTTTGATCAAGATGCTGTACGTTCAATTGTTTTGCATGACTAGAAAACTGTGTGCCTTGAATTTTCTGGGGCCGCGCCGTGGCTCAGTGGTTAGACCGCTTGGCTCTCACCAAGACGGCCCGGATTCGATTCCAGGCGACCGCAAGGTGAGATTTGTGGTGGAAAACACACACGGGTTTTCTCCGGAACCTCCGGTTTCCCCCGCCATCTCATTCCAGCGGTGCTCCGTCTTCATCTCATGTATCATCAGTGTCACCGCCTGCGGTGCCGTATGTAGTAAAAGTGGACGTTAAACACTACACTAAACATTTGAATTTTCTGGAAAAGGTCTCAGAAGTCCTTTTCATTCTGAATAAATGTTGTAAGTATTTCTATGGCCATGCCACAACAAAACTTTCAGTTCATTATTGTAGATTACATGAAAACTGATGGGTTTATATTTATCTAGAAACTTACTTTCCAAATCAAAAGGGATTTGAAAGCTTCTTTTACCCTCTCTGTCATCCACTATACCCTCCATATCCCAGGAGGTTACATACTGATAAGTATAGAAAATGTTGAAGCTATGGAAATGCCTTCAGAAAGGAGGGAGCAAACAATTACTACAAATTATATCATGAAAAACATTTTTAATGAATAATTATTGATAAAAATACTTAGAAATATAGATATGTGTAACAGCAGTTGTTTTCTAACTTTGAATTCGTATATTTGATAGGCTCAGTAAATAAGGTTAAAAATTTTCTTTGTTTCTCAATTTTGTTAATGTTGGTCAAGTGCCAGTTGTATTTAAATTTTTCTCATGCATTTCAAATTCTTTATGATTCAACATTTGTTTGGGCGGTATTTAAGCCATTAAACATTCTAATAAAAATTGTTCTTTAAAATAGTATACTTAACACTCTGTTTTATGAAACTTGTCCTCTTTGTTTGAGTCATCACCGGAAACTAATAACCTACGGCTATTGTGAACCCTTCACTATGCTATCATGACTTGCATGAGTCTGAGTATTTTCTCACCTCCCCCATTCCTCTAGGGTACAGACATAAAATGTCTTCTTTAGTCACAATTCCTAAGCTCCCAACCAAGCCTTTTTGTAGAGCCTTAATTTCGTGCATGTTCGCAAATATGTGTAACGAACATACTTTCTCTACATATTGTCGCGATTGTTGATGTTGTAACGAGAGCTGACCGCTGTTTGTTATTGTCCTCGACTTTGGTGTTGTGCATTGTGATATGTGATGTATTTATGCTGCTGCGCAGTGTGTTTCTACTCAAATAAAGAACATTAAGAATTTCGGCAAATTGGAATTTAAAATCCACGAACCCACAAAGTCACAATATTATACTTAACGTTATCTACGTTGGACAATTCGGTCTTTAGGGCTTCTGCAATTTTAGAACAAAGTTTGTTGTTGTACTCTAATGCAATACCAATTTCATTTTTTATCAAAATTACGTTGCTTTATAAGTGATTTAGCCGTATGACGTGCAGTAGCATTGCCAGAATTTATTGTTTGAACAAACAAGATTCAACAAAATATCGTCTGCTAATCAAAATGCAGTAATTACAATTCCAATAATAAATTACGTCGTCAACTAGGCTTTATATGTACTCCCAATAAAAGACTTCCTTTCCTGAAAACTAATACTCTTTCGATCTTTACTCTCTTTATATACATCTTGTGTCCCTTGGTATTCCACGGAAGAAAAAGCAACTACTTCGAAGTTATATCCAAAGCACATAATTAAAATTGGTTTGAAAACTTCGTAAATAATTACAAAATTTACTATAATTATAGAGTTTACAGGTAGAGACATCTATTGACCGCGAGACACTTCATTGCCTGTGAAATCAGTTTTTCGCCTAGCGGGAAATAAATATACTAACACATCGTTTCGCATACCATACCACGGCCAGCATTGTGATGTGGTCGCTTTTATCTTTGATTTTATTTGTTTTTCACGAGAGAAGTAAAGCTAGAATCATATATGTAAAATGGTTTCGAAAGTGGTATACTCCACGACCAAAACATGCGCCGTATCTATTAAGATAGTGTCAATGTATGGCAGTCTGTCGGTACATAGTAACCACGCAAGATGGCAGCACCAGTTACTACTTCATGAAATAATGGCAGATAGCGTTTTTACTGAAACAAGTCCACTCCCTTTTATCTTTAGATGGACTGGCATAACTTTTGTAGCTACCAGAGAAAGTAAATTAGTAAATAAACTGCATACAATTTACACAAAATTAATAAAGTACACATAAATTGCGCCCATCAGAAGTTCTTTTCCGTTATAGCTTAAGCCAAAAATTGACAAATTCATTTATATGAGTTCCTCCACTCCCTCTCTGGTAATAATTATAACTGTCCCTAAAACTACTGTGGTTCTATCAACTTCGTGGTAATCGTTTAATTACAGATTTGTTTGTAGATACCATCGGAATAAAACAGCATTGCAGGCTTAAAAGATTGTGGAAATATTTAAGAGTTGGTGGCTAGGTGATGCGTTTCAAATTTCTTTCTTTTAGCATAGACAGGATGTTAGCAAGAATTCCTATTTGAAAACGGTATAATCATTTGAAAATTCAAATGAGTAACAAAGAATGTCTCAAAA
The DNA here is from genome assembly GCA_030765055.1 of Mantis religiosa. Classification (NCBI taxonomy): domain Eukaryota; kingdom Metazoa; phylum Arthropoda; class Insecta; order Mantodea; family Mantidae; genus Mantis; species Mantis religiosa. The sequence goes on along the minus strand of CM060950.1, from coordinate 244,390,174 downwards.
GTGTTATTTTAAAAAGAATATTTTACATGAATTGTGTAGTTTAACGCCATCTACTATTTTTTGTTGGGAAATTTTGTCAATCTCTCAGGTTGGCTATATAGCCAAACGTAATGTTTAGTTTAGTTCATTGGCTATAAATATTCCACTCAAACATATATGAGACTGTTTCTCAAAAAATATTCCTGTTTTATTTTTAAGTTGAAGACGCGTATTCCTGTTTAAACCTCAACACCAAAGTTATGCGAGTTAAGTGTCATGCCATCTCTCCCATTTTGTTACGTGCTAGACAAAGTAAAAGCAACTGAATTTCACAAATGTTCGGTTGATCTGGAAATGTTCTTTAAGGCAAGGCTACACTGAAAATTCCAAATTCTATAATAATAAACCTATCATTATGACAAAATAGCCACAATAATTAGTGTTTCGCTTTAAACTTGCGTGCAAATTTTTATGTTGCTACATCAATTAATTATTAATTATTTTTGTGAAAATATTGTAAAAATTTAAAATGTTCTACGCGTTAGAAAATTTGAGATTGTAAGTTGAATTTTTGTTTTTGGTTAGTACAAAGCATTTTTAAAAGACCTACATTCTTATGTTTGGAATACTCTTGTAGCATTCGTTCTAGAATATTTTCCACGTGTTAGCTCTCAAAATTTTGAAAATATTAACTTATTTTATTACTTAACACCATATAATTTTCAAACCATGAGCATTAACAAAAAAGGGGAATGTGAAGTTTCTTATTTACATATTATGGAACTATTCTGGAAGTTTCAATAAGTTAAATGGAACACTTTAAAGCGTGGGGCATTTTGTATACTGAAAAGTGTTTAAAAAAGTTTCTCAAGAAATCAATTTTAAAGTTATGATTGTTTCTTTTAATGATTGTTAAGGGTCTCTTTAAATTGTTACGTGATGGCCTAAAGAGGTGCACATGATAAAAATAGCATGCCATCTATTACTACAAACCGTAAGCTAATAAAATGCCCAAAAAGAAAATTCCATGATGTAAAACATTTTCGGCGAATTTTCAGTGTAGCCTTGCTTTAAACCTAAAGCCATAACTAAATACAGCAACACTATATGCACACAAGTAACTGTTCTAGCTAGCAGCTTTCCAGGTCAGGATTGCTAGAGCTTTTAGAGGAATCGTATTACACTCTAAAATTCCTAAGGAAAGACATCAATGAAAATAAATATTTTGATATTCTGTAAATAGAAAATTTGGTTTTAGGAAGACCTGGTATCCTATTCTTTTGACTTACTCTACAAACTAGTACAACAAAATATTAATACTCTATCTAATTTATTACTTATTGTTATCAGGAATAATTACATCTTGTAAAATGTGTAAGTATATGAAACGTTGAACCAATGACAAAGAACCTCTTGGAATCGACACAAGTATTATGTTTCACAAAATAATGTTCTTCATAGAGATTTACGCGTTTATAGCGTTATTTGACAGAGATTGCGTGTCAGGCATAAAAACATCATTCAGAATGATGAATAGTATAACAAACAAAATGTTAACATTTCCAATCATCTTGTAAAATGAGTCATTATGAAGAATTAAGAAAATATGTTAACCAAAGGTTTAGTTAAACATCAATTTAGTGTTTAATAAATTACCTTTGCTCCAAAACACCACTTGCAAGGAAAACCTTTCCGTATTTATGGTTCCTAAAAATAGCTCTAATGATAGGCACCAACACACCATATGTTCAATATATTGTCACCCAATTATCGGGAAGCACAAAAGACGACAGCAGAGTAAGGGATCAGAGGCCGCACCACACCCACCTCATTAGTCTCTGTCACTAACTGAGGGGAATGATTAGGGAAATGTCACTTGCGCCGGCCACCTCTTCCCCCTCTCCCACTGTCATCTGGAAACTTCTAGATGGCCAGCTCATCATATATAAGCAACACATCGGGCTGCAGGAAAGTCAGTCAGTCAGTTAGTCAGTTCTTGGCGTAAGAATGCAGTGATAGTGTACGACGAGAAGACTGTGTGAGTGCATCGGAGGATTGTACGTAATTACGAGTGCAAGTAAAATTGTAACGGACGAACTGGCGAATCGTAATTGTGTGCGTTGCGTAATTCTGTGTAATTGGCAAGTGCTAAACTGTAAGTCGGTGGAAATAAAGAACATTTTTGAGTGGTGAAATGGACTTTTCATTTCACGAACCCACAAAGTCACATTGGTGTCAGGAGTGGGATAACAACATCACCGAACATTACAATCATGGGCGCGGCATTGCAAAAAATGTTGGAGAAGATGATGGAAATGAAGGCCGAACTAACATCGGAAATGAAGACAGCAAATGACAACATCACCGAGAAAATGTAAAAGAAGTTGGAGACGGCAAATAACAACTTGGCCGGGAAGATGAACGAGTTACCAACAAAAACAGAAGCGGCAAATGACAACCTGGCCGCAGAGTTGAGAAGACAGACAACGACAACATCGCCGAGAAGATGGAAGAAATGAAGGCCGAAATAACAGCGAAGACAGAAGAAATGAAGACTGAATTAACAGCGAAGACGGAAACGGCAAACAACAACTTGGCCACGACAATGACCGCAAAGATGGCCGAACTGACCTCGGAAATGAAGGTGGCGAACGAAGCTCTTGCCGCCAAATTTGAAGAACAGTTGGCCGGCGTGAGGGATGACGTGCCGGAGCTGGGCAAGCGGATGGGCCAAGTGGACGAGCGCGTCGAGGACCTGGAGAACCGCTTCAATAAAATAGAGGAAAAGGCCGACAGTAACGCCAAATCCCTGAACGCCATGGTGGAAAACGTCGAAGACCTTGCTAACCGCGTTAACAACCTGGAAGGAAAGGCCGACAGCAGCGTCAAGTCCCTGAGCGCCATGGTGGAGGACGTCGTCGGCAGGAGGTTTAAGGATTTGAAGGCCGACGCGCAGGGACGCGACACATCTGCGCGCGTCAAATCTCCCAAGTATGACGGCGAGTCAACGTTTGAGGTCTTCTGCCGCCAGTTCGACACAGTGGCCAAGCATAACAGATGGTACAGGGACGGGCCGCGGAAGTACTAAACGCGGTGCAGACAATGGCGGCGCCCAAGGACATCTGGGAGGCCCTGGAGAATTGCTTCGGGAACCACCGCTTAGCCACAGCATACCGCAGAAAGCTAAAGGCAAGGTCACAGCAGCCGGGGGAGACGCTGCAGGAGTTCGCCATAGCGATTGAGCAGCTGGCTAGCAAGGCCTTGGTTGACCTGCCACTGGAGTTCGTATCCCGGGAAGCTGCCTACAAATTTGTCGACGGGGTATGGGACACGGAGATTCGTCAGCGCCTAATGCTCGGCTATTATAAAAACATTCGCGAGGCACTGACAGCGTCATTAAGGATGGAGGTGGCCAAAGTAACATCTATCCCGACGTGGAGAACGAGGAGTGTCCGCTACGCCGGGGACAGAAGACCAGCCGAGGGACGCCGGCGAACACATAGTGGCCTATGCTGGGTGTGTGGACAGCCCGGACACCTGCAGAGAGACTGCTCACACCAGGCAAGGCAACTGGAAGAACGGGTAAGGCCCGACGTGGAGAGGGGCACGTCGGCGCCATCACCACCATCCCCTCGAGTGACACTGCGCGCCGTCCGCCGGCGTATGGATGACAGCCTCAACGCGGACGGTCGGGTAAGAGGAAAGCTGTGCCGCGTGCTGGTGGACACCGGGGCGGCTTTGACCATCATCAGACCTGACGTGGCGAAGGGTTTGCCGACAAGGAAGCCGAGCCGGCCATACCAGCTTGTCACGGCATCGGGCGACACCTTGGCTGTGGAGAAGGAGGCCCTGCTGGAGCTGAACTTGGGACGGAGCTCCGTGTGTCAGTGGGTGTTCGTCGCGATGGTGGCTGAGGAGGTGATTCTCGGACTGGATTCCCTCAGGAGCCACGAGGCGACGGTCGACGTCGGCAAGAAGGTCCTGCGACTTAACGGAGAAGAGGTTATACTCCGTCAACCCGAAGAGCTCCTTGGAATTTGCAGGGTCGTCTTGGACGAAAACGTGGTTGTCCCCGCGAGGAGTGAAAGGATTGGTGACGGCGCGACTGGTAGGCCAGAAAACCAGGATCATGATGCTGGACCAGAAGACGCCTGTGCACGTACTATGTGTAGGCAGGGCACTGCTGCCTTGCCAAGAGGAGGTGCCAGTGAGACTGCTAAATCCAACGGACACCAATCACGTCGTCCAGGCCGGGACGGAGTTGGGAACGTGCGAGCCCGTGGTAAGCGTAACAGCAATCGACAAGACGCAGGAACCGGTGCCGACGCAAAACCTGGGGCCCAGGCTAGAAGGCTTACTGGAGAGAGCGGCCGACCACCTCACCGCAGAGCAACTGGAGAAAGTTAGACTACTGCTAAGACGATACCAGCGCGTCTTCAGCCAAGGTGATAGTAACTACGGCCGCACGGACAAAGTGCTTCACCGCATCGACACCGGGGACGCCCGGCCTATTCGGCAACCACGTAGACGCGTTCCACTGGCGAAGTAAGTGGCGGTACGAGACATGCTGGAGGACATGAGATCCAGGGGAGTGACTGAAGAGTCTGACAGCCCTTGGTGTTCACCTGTAGTCTTGGTGACAAAAAGGATGGCGAGCTGCGCTTCTGCGTAGACTACAGAAAGTTGAATGCTGTCACCCGGAAGGACTGTTTCCCCTTACCCCGGATTGACGACACCTTGGACACGCTAGCTGGGGCACAGTGGTTCTCGACCCTGGACCTGAAGTCGGGCTACTGGCAGGTAGCTCTAGACCCAAGAGACAAGGAGAAGACCGCATTCTCGACAGGCCAAGGGCTCTGGTAGTTTTCGGTTATGCCTTTTGGCCTCTGCAACGCACCAGCTACCATCCAGCGCCTCATGGAGTCAGTGATGAGAGGGCTGACGTACGATGCCTGCCTGCTATACCTGGACGACATCATCATAGCCGGGAAGACTTTTGAAGATCACCTCGAGAATCTGAGTAAGGTGCTACAGAGACTGCAGGCGACCAACTTGAAGCTGAACGCGAAGAAGTGCCAGCTCTTCCGCAAGGAAGTTAACTACTTGGGCCACATAGTCTCAGCAACCGGAGTGGCCACAGACCCGGAGAAGACATAGGCCGTGAGAGGTTGACCTCGCCCAAGGGATAAGAAAGATCTGCGCAGTTTTCTGGGGCTGTGCAGTTATTACCGCCGCTTCATAAAGGGGTTCTCCAACATCGCCAAAACCCTCTCCCGCCTGACAGAGAAACACCGGCCTTAGGTGTGGACTGAGGACGCCGAAGACGCTTTCCAGCACCTGAAGGAAACCCTAAGCAGTGCTCCAATTTTGGGTTTCCCAAAACCTGGTGGCGCCTTCAGTGTGGACACCGACGCTAGCGACCAATGCATATGAGGTGTCCTACCGCAGATCCAGAACGGCCATGAGTGGGTGATAGCCTACTACAGCAGACGCTATCCAAGGCAGAGAAGAACTACTGCGTCAACCGACGAGAATTATTGGCGGTGGTAAAGACCTTGGAGCACTTCCACAAGTACCTGTACGGTCAGCCATTCCACCTGAGGACTGACCAATCCGCCCTAACCTGGCTATTGAGCTTTAAGAACCCGGAAGGCCAGACAGCACGTTGGGTCCAGAGGCTGCAGGAGTACAGCTTCACCTCGGAACACCGCAGAGGGAAGAGCCACGGTAACGCAGATGCTATGTCCCAAAGACCCTCTCCAGAAGATTGCGGCCAGTGCACAAGAGTGGAAGAGAAGGAGCGTGCCGCAGCAGTCCGAGTAGTCACGGCAGTGCCTGCAGATGGCTGGGATAGCGCAGGCCTTAGGAGGGAGCAGTTGGCGGACGCAGACTTGGGGCCACTCTTGAGGGAAGTGGAGGAAGGGACGAGACCAACCTGGGAGGATATCGTACCGAGGAGCACCACCTACAAGTCGTACTGGGCCAAATGGGACTCTTGAAGACCAGAGATGGCGTGCTGTTTCTTGTATGGGAGTCACCCTATGGGAAGACGCAGAGAGAACAGCTGGTACTTCCCCGGAGTAAGGTCCCGGAGGTCCTGGAGGAAGTGTACGCCGGTATTTCGGGAGGACACCTGGGAGCGAACCCAACGATTGACAAACTACGGCAGCGCAACTACTGGCTGAGACTCCGAGCAGATGCTGAGAGATGGTGCGTCAATGTCACGTGTGCGCGGCAAGTCGTGGCCCCCAGGCTAGGAGCCACGGTCGTATGCAGCAGTACAACGTCGGAGCGCCATTTGAACGGATGGCCGTTGACATTGCTGGACCTTTCCCAGTTTCCGACCGAGGCAACAAGTACCTAATGGTTATCATGGACTACTTCACCAAGTGGCCGGAGGTGTATACCATCCCAAACCAAGCGGCAAAGACAATTACAGACTGCCTCGTGGAGCAAGTTTTCTGTCGATTTGGGATGCCATTAGAGCTACACAGTGACCAGGGTACCAACTTTGAGTCCAACCTAATGAAGGAGGCACTACAAAGGCTTGGGGTGAACAAGACCCGCACGACGCCTCTACATCCCCAGTCGGATGGCATGGTCGAAAGGTACATCAAAACCTTAGAGGAACACCTGAGGAGGGTCGTGGCCATCCACCAGCGACACTGGGACGTCAAGGTGCTACTGTTCTTGCTGGCCCAGCGCTCGTCTACACACGACACCACTGGGATGACGCCAGCCAGCTTAATGTTCGGCTGAGAGTTACGCCTCCCTTGTGACCTGGCTTTTGGAAGCCCTCCTAGAAGCGAAACAGCCAGCGACCGAGTATGTGGAGAACTTGGTGGACCATCTCCACGACATGCACGAAATGGCGCGCCAGAATATCCAGAAGGCGAGCGACCGCATGAAGACCAGATATTACAGGCAAGCTAACAGCCAAGGGTTCCAGCAAGGTGACCTGGTCTGGTTGTACCGTCCTACCCGGACCAAGGGACGCTGCACGAAGCTCAAGCAGCCATGGCAAGGACCGTACCGGGTGGTGAAGAGGATTAACGATGTGGTCTACCGCATCCAGAAGGTGCCCCGAGGAAAGATGTTGGTGGTAGACCTGGATCGTCTAGCCCGCTACGATGGTGCTGTTCGGGACGACCAGCTTTGAGGAGGGAGCAGTGTCACCCAATTATCGGGAAGCACAACAGACGACAGCAGAGTAAGGGTTCTGAGGCCGCACCACGCCCACCTCATTAGACTCTGTCACTAACTGAGGGGGATGATTAGGGAAATGTCACTTGCGCCGGCCACCGCTTCCCCCTCTTCCACTGCCATCTGGAAACCTCTAGATGACCAGCTCACCTTGTATAAGCAACACATCGGGCTGCAGGAAAGTCAGTCAGTCAGTTAGCCAGTTCTTGTCGTAAGAATGCAGTGCTAGTGTACGACGAGAAGACTGTGTGAGTGCATCGGAGGATTCTACGTAATTACGAGTGCAAGTGAAATTGTAACGGACGAACTGGCGAATCGTAATTGTGTGCATTACGTAATTTTGTGTAATTGGCAAGTGATAAACTGTAAGTCGGTGGAAATAAAGAACATTTTTGAGTGGTGCAATTGAATTTTTCATTTCACGAATCTACAAAGTCACAATATTTACAACTGTATACACAGTATAGCATCAGCCATGGCTGTCTGTAGGTCACAGCACCATGAGGGGGGAGTGATATGTAAAGTTGTCTTAAACAAGCCTTTACCTGTAATTTGACATGTAAACTGATATAATTAGTAGGCACTTATTGGGAGTATCATGCAAATACATCAAGGGTTGTGGTTGAACATATTTCTGTTGCAAGGAAATATATCTAAAAAGATTAAGTATGGACAAATGTATCCTGAACATATATGGACAAATTCCTTGCTCCAGAAGTTTCAGGCGATTTACATTTGCCTGTTTGTTTCATTTTCTCTGATAATTTACATTACGAGTTTTGAATTAAGATTGCAGTAAGTAAGGTAAATAACATTCAACTGAAATTTGTAGCAGCAGTTTCGCGTTATATTCAGAAAAGTAATGAAAATTTTATAAATTTATAAAAAAAATGATTATGTAAATCAATTTCGTAATTTAAACAAGTAAAAATATACGCAATTTTGTATTGGCCGTAAATTGTATGATGTAATGTTGTGACGTGGAATTAAATCGGCCAATCACAAAATTAAGATAGCAGTAACCATATTTACGAAAAATCAGTAATGTTGGTATAGATATGTTTTGTAATGGCGAGTGCGATGAATAGTGGTGCTGCATCAAGATCATTTATGTAATAGTTGGAACTCTTTAAATATTACAAAGTAAGAGTTTATCGAGATGTTGCAAGTATCTTTAAAGTGACTGGGAAAGGAAGTTTAAGTAAAGTGTAATTCAAATAATACAATTAAATAGTTACAAAATATGACGTCGCCGAAACTTTATTCCGATATTCTGGATTACCGTCTGAAATTCTCTTTAAATGATCGTAAAAGCAAATAATTGATTGAGCAGTGTTCAAATTGTTGTTAAAATTTGCATGACAGCATTCGCGTGCATTATTTGTGTAGGGAACTGCTTTTGGAATTAATCCGCACTATAATCATATAATCGGTAACATTTACTGACCATTATCTTTGCGAGCTATAGATGACAGTCAGGCCCAAAATATTCCCACTATATTACTATTGCAGTTTGACGTCCAATATACTTTTAAAACAAGTACTAAAGCAAGAATGGAGTAAATTTCTACTTTCCAGTTATTTTTGCTTACATTCATGTACCGATGCTACTGCATATTTAGGTAAAGGAACACCGGAGCTTCTATAATATACCAAATATGATTGGTATACTCTCCATAAAATGGAGTATAAAATATGTAAGTTTGGTACACCTTAACTTTAGTTTGGATAGACTGAATTGTTTTATTGTGGAAAGTACCAGGCTTTATTTATGAAAATGTCAACATCAGTATCAACATATGTGTGTCAGTGTTGAGCAGTTACCTAGGGACTTGAAGTAATAAGTAAATTTGAACAATGACATTCATTAAGGAACTTCCACTGGAGACACCAGGAACAAGACTCGTTGGTATGAGGAACATAAATAATTGTCCGAAAGTACCTATTATCAGAAACTGTACTGTTGGCCATGTTTGTTTATTGGCGTTACAAAGAGCACGTGGAACAACAATGGTGTGGCGCATTTGAACAATATTACCCGGAAAATCCATAAGCATATAGCCTCTTTAGAACATTTTAGGAATTGTGTCAGATTGAAGTAGCTAACAAGAAAACGCTAACAAAGTTCCAGAAGCTCTTTGAGAGAGCTCAGGTCTATATATTGTAAAATACAATGAGAAAGTTAAGCTTAGCGGACTTTTCTTGCAATATCCCATTAGAACCGCTTTATTTTTAAGCAGACGGGAAATGGCATTCGCGGATGTAATGACATCGAGGACTCTTTAAATAAAGATAATTTTAAGGATCTTTTGGTTTCACATACAAGAGCGAAGCCCCATCGAAATTCGAAACCACTATTCCAGCACAAAATCAGTTTTTGTAGGGCATTCCAAAGGAATACAAAATTAGGTTACTGATTGTTATCGGAGCTTCGTTATAAATCTACAATTGTGGGACAATGCTATGATGGAGCCGCTGTTATGGCCGGGCATTTAAATCGTCTCCAAAGAAAGTAAAAGGCATAACAATCCAAGCTATCATTCTTTCCTGTTTTGCATATAGACTTAACCTTGTTTCGCGACAAAGCTGTGTCAGAATTCAGAAGTGCTTTTGCCCCTTGTAAACGAGAGTGGAATAACGGGTTTAATATCCACCATTCTAGTCAACGGCTTATGTTCTTGTTACGAGATTGGAAGGCGTATACCTGCAGGAACAACCACTAGGTGGTGTAGTGTTCCAGTCCTGGGTGCATGTCTCTATGTACATCAGTTATGAAAGTTGTTATACTTGTGAATATATTAAATTTTACTTAAATTGTTTGCAATTTTGGGATTTAAAATTCTATAAGTAATAAACTACCCAGTCTACAACTATCTTGTTACCTACTTGCTCATTAATTTGGTTACCTTTGTCTCTTTCCTATGGTTTTGCTATCCACAAGTCTTTAACAAAAAGAATCATAACTGAACATTTTGCTTTAATTTATTTACATTACGAAAATTGTTACATTCTTTATATTTTTGCTATATATGATTGAAAATTTGGGTTCTGATTCCTTTAGATAATAAGGTGAAAAGAAGATTTAAGGGCTCCATCCAGGAATCCTCAAAATTCACATTGCCTCAGCAGCAAGATTTGAAGAACAAGACCGTAGATACAGCTTAACATGCAGGATGTATCACAAGCATGGTGCAGCGATCAGATACAGCATAACATGCAGGATGTCTCATAAGCATGGTGCAGCGATCAGATGCAGCATAACATGCTGGATGTATCACAAGCATGGTGCAGCGATCAGATACAGCATAACATGCAGGATGTATCAGAAGCATGGGGCAGCGATCAGATACAGCATAACATGCAGGATATATCATAAGCATGGGGCAGCGATCAGATGCAGCATAACATGCAGGGTGTATCAAAAGGTGTGGCAGCGTTCAGAAACACACGAACGCGCGTTATTGATTCCTTAATCGAAAAGTGCAAGGCAACGTATTCAATATGAACGGTCATCATTTTCGAAAGTCATAGGAAAGTACACCAAGAAAAGTAATTTGAAATGCTTCAATCCTATCATTCACAGCCTATATGTTTTCTTAGCGGTCTCAGGATTCCAGGATTAAGCAAAGTGTCCCGCTCAACTATATAACCAGTGGATATGTAAGTTGTGCTATTCCTGATGTAGTCACTCCTCTCTTTATATTATGCTGATGTCATGAATAAGAGGTTAATCTTCAGCTAGTTGTTTTTCTTTGACTTTCCTAGCTCTATCACTATCGTTGTTCTAAGGGATTGTCGTTTCTCTTGTCCCATAAGCAAGTTTATATTCATGGTAACAATTTTTCTTTGCTTTCTATTAAAAACTTCTGCTCACAGAGCAGATCGGAAGATCGTATAGTCACTTAAAGTTGAATGAGGATATTGTCGCGCGAGCGCTGGAACACCCTGTGGAAGCAGCTGGGAGCGGAAGACAGGGGAGGTTCGTGTTAGCCACACCTCCCCCTCGTTTGTCTTGTAGTGGTGACAGGCAGTGGCTGGGAGGAAAAACATCAGTGTGCCGTCTGCTTCTGTCCACCTGGTTCTCGAAATTACGGGATCGTTCATCATCTGGAAACGTCGCCTGGGAACTAGAAAAGCCGAGAAGTCGGCGAGATGCCTATAAAAAGGGCTGCAGTCAGTCAGTCAGTCAGTCAGTCAGTCAGTTAGTGTGTTAGTGAGTGAGGAGACAGTCGCAGTACTTGGTGTAAGTGTTAGTCAGTGACGTGCGTGGAAAGGAGCGCCGTGTTAACGAACGAGACTGTGTACGTGCATCGGAGTTTACGTAGTCGCGAGTACAAGTGAAATTGTAACGGACGAACTGGTGAATTGTAATTGTGTGCAGCACGTAATACTGTGTAATTGGCAAGTGTTAAACTGTAAGTCGGTGGAAATAAAGAACATTTTTGAGTGGTGACATTGGACTTTTCATTTCACGAACCCACAAAGTCACAATATATTGATCAATTTATCAATAACCTTGGTATAGGGAGTTGCTGAAAATTTTACAAGTACTTTTCGTTATAAACCTGGGTCATATGTTACAGTAACCAATGACTTCTTGGTGGTATTGTTTATATTATTGCAATTTGCTTATGAACAATCTTATTCTCTCACACCTCCACCCAGTGAAATACATACTGTTAAATATGGTTATGACACCACATTATCGGCTTTCAATCGGCAACAGCCCTTTGGACTCCGAAACTAACGTCTAAATATGAGGCTTTTCTGAGAAAATTATATTCTTAAAATATCTTAATAATATCATCAATATGGAACTGAAGTTTCATTTTGGCGGAGACCTCCTACTGGCCTTTATTTTCAATTTTCCAGTAACGTTATATTTGAAAATCGTTAGCTCCCTTTCAGGTTTTTGTGATAGCTTCATAGGAAGGGCATTATGCTTGAAACACGGCATGAGTTGGACAACATTTCGGGCAAAGAGAGTATATACAAATTATATCTACAACGTAATAGTCTGTGAAAGTCCCTCTCTAAACGTATGTCATATAATTACAATACAGGAGAGAATTCGTTGTGAAAGAATAAGTTGAGATTGTAACACCATAAATTACTATTATAAATAAATCTTACACACCAGGCAAGTTTAGTTATACCGGCTTTCCGCAAGCAAATGCTATTTATTTAAGTAGCAAGGACAATGAAAAAGACCCGCTTGTTGCTCTCGAGAGATGGGGCTACCTATAATATCCTATAGTGGACAGTAAGAATCGCAATATAATACGAAGTTTTATGGGATATGCAGTTATGTTATTTTGGTGTGGCTTAGATTTCAAGCGTGTCTTATTATGTAAACGCTGTAAGTACCTGGAATGTATAGAAACGCAGTAGTGAACGTACACACATTTGTGTGTGAGAATAGAAGAACGCTGAAGTTAATATAAATTAATGCCAGTCGCTTATTTTAAGTATGGGTTCATCTGAAAATATGCTGATATTTACGTAATTCAATGGTATTTTGTTGGCACTTGTTTCGGAAATAGTCATAAAAGCTCTCTCTGAACTGGCTGCATACATTTACATATTTTTCCCAGATGTTGTAAAGTTTAACTTCACGTAATGGAAAATAAAATTCTCACTACCCAGGTAACTCACCCTGACCGAGATTCAAACACGAGACGTCTTGAACGTGAGGACATATCAAGTTCGAATCTCAGTCAGGGTGAGTTACCTGGATAATGAACATTTTATTTCCCACTATGTGCAGTTACACTTTAAAACATCTGAGCTTTTACGGGAGTTTCCCTTATCGTGATTGACGAATGTCAGGTAACTAAGCTCCATGGACCCTGGCTCATATGAGCATCATTTCACGAATGTCATTCATCGTCCGATATGACCTAACGCTGTAAATTACAAACATAGTGATAGAGTTTCGGAAGCAGCATGATAGCTTAGCTGAATTACTGAAATTCTGATAAAGTATAATGAATAAATAAAAGTCTGGTGAACGTTTGCTACGAAAACTTAAATTAAACTGACCATGTTCCTAGATGTATATTGCTATGGTCAGCATTTTAACTTCGTCCTCAATTTGAAGATTTCTAACTACGAGTCAGCTTTAGTACGCTACGTGTACTTCCTGTTTACTGAGACTTCCACCCCGTGCCGCTGAGGTCCCAGGAAACACACGGGAAATTTGAACTGCAGGTTTTTACACAGTTTTGTTTTTGAACTTTATTTTGGGTTTAAAATAACAATTCCTTTACACGTCGTGCATAGTAGGTAGCGGAATGCCTGCATTCTAGAAAGCAATTCATTGTACACATTGTGCCACAGATATCTCTTTTAGGATCACTAGAATCCCCCCCAAACGTTATATTCACTAAAACCCAAATCTGGATAGTCGATTAAATACCAAATCTGTATATAAGTTCAAAAATTTAAATATGACTAGCGAACACTCTCTGTCTCCTCTCGCCTCATCCTTTCTCCCTGGATGTCCCTCTGGGGAATAGGTACAGTAGAACAAGCCTGATAGCAGAGCCCAGCCGCTCCAGAATGGGGACTGTTCGGAATGTGTTGGAATCGAGCATAGTACCAAACCGCTGCCTTGATGATACCTCATTTGGAGAGGCATGAGCCACACTATAGAAAATAAATATCACAGTTATGTTTTTTTTTCTGTAGTTGACGTTCCTCCAACGTTAAGTCATATCGGACGAGAAAGATATGGTTGAAATAATGCTTAAATGAGTCCGGGATCCATTGAGCTTAAAGCCGCATGATATTCGTGTTTCACGATAAGGAAAACCCACGGATAATCCTGACCCAGGTAACTCACCCTAACCGAGATTCAAACCCGGGACCTCTTGAACGTGTGGCAGAGACGCTGCCATCTACGCCTCCGAGGAGGGCTATGCTTATTCTGTTTTAACTTCTCATAGTTATTCATAAAATGTTCACAAAACTTCAAAATAAAAATTAAAATATAACAATAATAGCTGAAAGTGCTAGCTTCATACAAATATTCCTAGACTTTTGTAGCAAATCATAATATTATTTTCTTGGTCTATTTTGATTTGTATATACAATATAGCTCCAAATAATGCTGCTCATATTCAACACGTGATTCACAGTAAAACGGACCACTGCTATTCTAAGTTTTGCTAGCAACTCCTAATAAACAAGAATTATTTCTACGCACATTGCAATTACAAACTGCGCTCCATCTGTAACCGCCTATGTGAACTTAGTGTTTCATCAGATTTCCACTGTGTGTCGTTGCGGTCGCAATCACTTGGATAAGCCACGAACATTTAAACTGTTGATTTGTAATGGTTTCCTTTATTGCGATTTATTTTAGCGTTAAAATAATACTTCTGTACCACGAACATACGTCTTATATAGGGGAGGATCTACAAATCCTTCGAAGATTTGAATGACCAGATTTAATTGAATATATAGGAGAATCACCTGAATCTGGAATGTAAATAACATTCAAAACTGGAGATTCGGTTAAATACAAAACCTGTATATAAGATGAACATCTTCAAGGACGACAGGTGAATATTCTCAAGAAAATGTCATAATAGTAAACTACACTTTACTTAAGAATGTTTCGAAAATCAAAACTTTCTCAAATATAGGTCTAATGTCTTTAATCAAAGAGCTAAATTTTCGTAATCTTTTTATGACACATGAAATACATAAGCTCTATTTGTAGAGAATGTTCTCTGAGGTCCTTTTCATTCTGATATAGTTCACATAACTGTAAAGCATTAGAGGTAGAGCAAATATGTTACCCATATAGATGTTGTTAAAGGATCTATCTGTAGTGTCATTAAACCTGCTAGTGCTTTCCTAGCCAATCCTTTACTTCAAAAATATAAATGTGATTACCTCGGAATGGAATTGATGGAAGGAAGAAGAAAAGGTTAGACCAGCAGTAAACCTTTCTCGCTTGGGGCACTCATCTTGCCGCCGCTGTCGTGAACCATAAATGTATACAGGAGCTCTATACCCAGCTTGGGATAACATTTGTAAACATCTGAGCTCTTTCGTACTAATGCCGGTTTTATATCACAGCTAAGTGTACTTCCAGCTTAATGAGAAAATTAATAAATGAATAAAATAAGTATAATCTTAATATGTTTCAATTATATATCCTTTGGTAGACTTTCATTTTAAAACACAATAAATCTTGTCGGACTGTGTGGACTCTGTATGCATTAAAGCTACTACTTACTTCCGCCTACATCATGTTTACATCAACATCACACAGTGTTATTTTAAATTTATAGAAAATACTGTGAATAACTAAGACAAAATATTACATCTATAGCAATTGCACGTTGCGCTTCAGCTATATCATGCTACGTGTACTTCCTGTATACTGAAACTTCCACCGCGTGTCGCTGTTGTCGCAGGAGAGACGCGGGATATTTGTACTTCAGGTATTTTTACACAATTTTCTTCTTTGAGTTTTATTTTTGGTTTAAAATAATACTTTCTGTATACGCCGTACATAGTAGGTAGATCAGTGCTTGCATTCTATAAAGAAATTCATTGTACCGATTTTGCCACTATTACCTATTTTGGTATCATTGAATCCAAAAAGTGTTATGTTTACCAAAACCCAAACTTGGATAATCAGTTAAATACCGAGTCTGTGTAGAAGTTCAGTAACTTTAAAGATTACCAGTGAAGATGCTCAAGTACATTTCATAGTAAGCCTAAGCACCGAAGATTTTTTCCTGGTTAAAGTAACTCCAATGATTTTAAATCAAGTACTATATGTTTAAAATAGCTTACAAAATGACATACATATTAGAAATCTTCTGGAAATACCTTCGGAATTCCATTTCATTGCTGATCCTGTCGTGTAGGTGTAACACGATTGGTTTATTCCCGCCTGATCCAGTGTACCATAAGGAATTCTCAGAAGCCACCCTTTGGTTCCATGTGCCACTATAAATGAATGTGGCGCTTGATTCCAAGTTCATACTTCTCATTAAATAAATATAACTATTTGAAACCAAAAACTTCACATATCAAAAGATGGTGCCAATTACTGCATTTACGAGACAAAGCTATAAAATTCACATTAGAAACTGAAAATGATGAATCTCTTCCTGTTCTGGTTTTGAAGACAAAAGAAATAATAATAAATTAGATTTAGGTATTCATAGAAAGTATACTCATAAATAACTACATAAAAGTATAGTTTTTAACCGTTCTTTACATAAATTTGTTGTTTTAATAGCCTGATTTATAGATGAATAAATATAAACCTTAATAAAGAGGTCCGAAGTGACTTAATGTTAGGATTTTTACCTTATCCTGAAAGATGAAAGTCTGGTAACTCTAGGCTCTATGTAACCCTACTTATTTGAAAACCATGTAATTCATGGTCCGATATGACTTAATGTTGGGGGTTTTCCCTTATCCTGAAAGTTGAAACTCTGGTAAATCTAGGTTCTACCGCAGCCCTACTTATATGAACATCATTCAATTCATTGTCCGATATGACTTAATTTTGGGGATTTTTCCTTATCCTGAAAGATGAAAGTCTGGTAACTCTAGGCTCTATGTACCCTGTACTTAATGGAATATCATTTAATTCATTGTCCGATTTGACTTAATATGGAGATTTTCCCTTATCCTAAAAGATGAATGTCTGGTAATTCTAGGCTCTACGTGTCATTTACTTATTTGAACACTATTCATTCATCGTCCGATATGACTTAACGTTGGAGGTTTTCCTCTTTTCTGAAAGATGATTTTGGGTTAACTCTAACCTCTACGTACTTTGAACATAATTTCATTCATCGTCCGATAGGACTTAGCTTTGGTGGTGTTCCCTTATCCAAAAGGATGAATGTCTGGTACGTCTAAGCTCAATGCACCCTGTATTCATTTGATCACCATTTAGTTCATGGCCGGACATTACTTAACGATGGAAGTTTTCCTTTATCGGCAAAAATGAATGTCTGGCAATTCTAAGCTCTACGTACCCTGTACTTATATCAACTTAATAATAATGATAATGTTTTGATGATGATGCTGATAATAATGATAATAATACTAATAATAGTAATAATAATAGTAATAGTATTAATAATAATTATCCTAAGTGGTTTACCGGGAAAAACACGAGTCAGATAGAGCATTTAATATCTTGTCGGCACAATGACCACAGTAGCTCAAGTGTTACAGCGACTGGACGGTAACCAGAATATCCGTGGTTCAAATCCCGGCTATGGCATTGAATTTTTCAATCTGACTCTATCTTGCCATACTTTAGCCTACACACCGCCAGTGTGAAATTAATAATAATAATAATAATAATAATAATAATAATAATAATAATAATAATAATAATAATAATAATAATAATAATAATAATAATAATAATAATAATAATAATAATAATAATAATAATAATAATAATAATAATAATAATAATAATAATAATAATAATAATAATAATAATAATAATAATAATAATAATAATAATAATAATAATAATAATAATAATAATAATAATAATAATAATAATAATAATAATAATAATAATAATAATAATAATAATAATAATAATAATAATAATAATAATAATAATAATAATAATAATAATAATAATAATAATAATAATAATAATAATAATAATAATAATAATAATAATAATAATAATAATAATAAAAGGTAATGGAGCCGCCATTAATTCAAAGTTGAGCGTGATGACTTCCATTAAGAGCGGTAATAGAGTCTAAATATAAATTAACATGAAACACTTCCTTTCTATTAGTAATTATTCATGGTGTAATATAATAACAAGAACACACACATTAAAATTTTTTAAAAGCTCCAAGAACGATATTGTGACTTGTAAGACTTAAAGCTTTCACGGCGAGCATTACTAATCAACGTTTCGCGGGTGATCAGCCGTGTCAAGTTAAAAAACGTCGAGCTTTCGGCCATTGTAAACTCCATGGCCTTCTTCAGGATCTGATGATCCTGATCACCCGCGTAGCCTTGATTAATATTGTGACTTGTTATACACCGTACAATAACGCTTTACACATTTAATTACCTTGAGGCTTCTTGTCCATGTTGTATATAAAACGTCATGTGATGAAGCAGTTTCTGGAATTATTTTTCTTTAGGATTACTACTGAGACGTTTAAGCACCAAACCTGTAATTGTTTATCTTAAATTTGGAGCCAATGAAGAGTTACGTCTTTGTGGAAGGGTGCCTTGAGAAATTATTGTGAGTGTAATACTCGTTCTCGTAGTTATAAGCAGGCCTCAAGTTTTGATGAACTAAAAGGACCAATGAACTGATCTAAAATAGTGAGTTAAAATGTTTGCCCTCTTTTGAGAGTACAGCACAATTCTCACTTCTATGTGCTTACAACTATAATTAAAAACTGGCGGTAATTTAAACCTGAGTGCTAGCCTCGGTAGCGTAGATGGAAGCGTGTTCAAGAGCTCGCGAGTTTGAATCTGGGTCATGGTGAGCTACCTGGATGAGGTTTTACCGGGGTTTTCCAATAACCTGAAAGACCAATCTCGGGCAACTCTAAGCTGCACTGACACCGGACTCATTTGAGCATCATTTCACACATTTCATTCAACGTCAGATATGACTTAACGTTGGAGCACGTAAATTACCCCCAAAAAAACCTTGAGTATTTATATTCCAGGAAGAAGAAAGTGTAAAAACAAATTTATCTTCCTTAGAATTATTGCAATAGGTAAATTGTAGCTTACTGAAGTTCTCAAAATTTAGGGATCGCCTGTTTTTGGAAAGCAGGTTTCTTACTCTGAAGAAGTCCTTTCCAGATCAGCTGATGCAACTGAAGCTAACTTGAAATTCGCTAAACCACCGACAGTTTCCTCTTAAATGCAGGAATTATCAACCATTTCATTGGTTAGCGCTTGATAAATGTGTCCCAAGCTTTTGTATCCTGAGGGTTGATCAACATTTTTCACCTTCTTTTCTTCCAGCTTTTCCCATTGCACTTTTCTTTTTTAATTTGAAGACGCCTACACTTCAAAAATTAGGTAAAGTTTGTTAAGAGTGGTTATGGAACTAAATTTCCAGGCTCAGTCTACTCCTGCACACGGACGATTTTTTGAAAATAGTGTTCTAAGTAAGTGGGAGTGGCGCATTTATAGCCGATGAACTAAACTAAACATCACGTTCGCTTAATTAGACAACCTAACAGATTGATAAAATTTCCCAACACAAAAACTAGAACCGATAAGAGTAAATGACTTTTTCAAAATAAAGACCTAACTTTCGGGAAACTGAGCAAGCTAGTAATTACGATTTCTTCTGACTCTTAACTCAAATTGGCCATTAAACTTGCTCATCTCCAAATAAACGGTTTGGGCTATTAATTGCAATACAATAGCCGAAATTGTGTATATCAATAACACGTTCCAACAAAATAATGGAAAAGTCACTTCGATTGACAAGATACCCATAAATAAGGAAGGCATGAAGCCTTTATATATACTCCGCTTACAAGTCTTCCTTTCCTGCACTCTAAAAACTCTTTCGTTCTGTACTCTCTTTACATGCATCTTAGGTACCTTTGTTTACATGGAAGATAAAGCAACTATTAGAAAGTTATATCCAAACTACATAATTAAAATTTGTTTGAAATCTTCTTGAGAAATTACAAATGTTTTTAGCTCTTAAAGATGTTACTGGAAGAGACATCTATTGACCACAATACACGTCATTACCGGGAAATCAGTTTATGACCTAGCGGGAAAACAATGAACTAACTCATCTCGCTTACGATGTATCACCAGGGCCAGCATTTTAATGTGGTCCCTTTTAGCTTTGTTCCTCATTACTTACATTATGTGTGTTGATCGCAAGAGAAGTAAACATAGATCTAAATAGGTAAAACTGTTGACCATAGTGTTATACTCCACGATCGAACATGCACAGAGGCTGTTAAGATGGAGTCAATGTGGCGCACTCTCTCGGTACATAGCAAACCCACAAGATGGCCGCACCAGTAACAGTACTCCATGAACTGACCCAACGCAAATGGCGTTGTAGCGGAATCATTTCCAATATCTTTGGAGAGATTGGCATAGGCAGCGTTTCTACCACAAATCTCCGGATATTTATGCCACTGCTCTACCTAACATACCATACTACAAACCTACAGCACACTAAATTCCGCCACTGGTTTGTAGTACTTGCTTGCTTTTTACTTATAACAAGCAGTAGTATTGTATTCCACCTAAAAATTCGATACCAACATTTCGTCAACCCTACCACATGTTACCCCTTATTTTCTCAAAATGGCACTTAACGCTTTGATTTAACTACATGTATTCAACATTGTTCAATTTCCAATCCAATCTACATAATGAATTTCTTGAGAATGTCCTCAGATGTCCTCTTTATTCTTAGTACCTTTTAAATACATGTAAAACCAAATACTATTAAACAAAATCTGGTCAGAAAAAAATTTAAAACATATAAATTTCTGTGGAAATAATTATTTCCGAGATATTCAATGTTAATGTCTTACATTTTCAAAAATTTATTCTCTTTTCAATTAAAAAAAAGAATTACTACTTGCAATATCCTGCCTACACGAAGAGAACGGAATTTAAAAAATAACATATAGCGAAGAGATCTATTACAATCTGACTAACCCTTAAGCCTACAACATTCTATTATTTTCCTTATTTGTCTGCAAAGAAATCTTTAATAAACTAATTCTACAAGCTTAATCTCGATTACCACTGAGCTGATAGAAAAATAAACGTTTGTAAGGATCGTTTGTCATGTGAGTGCAGGAGATTGGGTTTGTTTCTGTATTAGCGACGGTGCTTATCTATGCCATTGGTGTGTCAGTATTTCGTCTCGTAGGGGTTCTTTCACGTGACATGCATATATTAATGATTTTCGAGATATTCTTTGCTTTTAGCTTCAATTTGATCCTATATTTATATCTTAGAAACTTTGTCTGCACATTCGTGTTTATCTGTTGGTTTCATAGGATCATAATACAGTTAGAAAGGTGATTTGTGTTGACCAAATTTTTGAACACTTCTGACTTCATCTTAGTTATATCTACAATGAAATGGCCTATGAAAGTACTTTGTAAATGTATATCTTCAAATTTTGCATAGCTAGAGAGATAAACCATTCTGAATGAGTGAGCTGAGAATGTGGTGTGATTTTAACACCTCAATTTACTATTATAAGCATACGTTACACACGAAACAATATATTAGTTACACAGATTATTATCCGCCAGGAAAAAGCATTTTAGATCCGAAGCAAACTCCAAACAAACTCTTGTTTCTCTCCACAGATGGCTCTACCTGTAATATCTCATACCAGTAAAGCATATTTTCAATTATTTATACAAGTTCTCAAGCGTACGCTATTATGTTATTGGTGGGTAGAATAGGTTTAAGTGCGTGTTATTAAGAGTAAACGAAGAGTAGCTAGAATGTACACTAATGCAATATCTAACCAAACAAATAATCGTGTTAGAGAACGGAAGCATTCTAAATTGGATATATATCTACACCTTTTGCTCAGCTTAAGTATGGGTCAATGCAATTCAGATTCTAGTTTTGATATATGAGATCAATTTAATGGCTAAAGGTTCGACACACCGCTAATATTCATAAAGCCGTCAAATTTGTCTGTCATGCCAGTCCTGTGTCATCTGAATTTTATTTGTGACACTTAAAATCAATAAGGACGCTGAGAAAATAATGCTGATATATGTATTCTATTGAAGATTCGCTAAGAAAAGGTAGAAATCTGTTTGTTTATATTCAGGGAATAATCTTTTTTTGGAGGGCTTAGCAAAAGGCACGCTCCTATCTGTTGATGGTAATTAATAGAGCCCGAATTTTATGTAATAACAATTTACGAAATATGTATATCAATATTTAACAAAATATTGTGAAATATGTAATAAATCAGTTATGTGTAAAATAAAAAATGTTATTTATTTGTTATAAAAAGAAGACCACATAGTCAAAAATATAAGTTAATTTTTAATCACTTCACTTGTGCTAAAAGTACAGTATTGAAGTACAAGTGTCAAGCATTTAAGCCATATTGGATCAGTGTCCACATGTAATTATAATACACTTTTCCAAAGGTTCTGGTGTCATGCACAATCTTCTGTCTGAAAATATGTTTTTTAAATTAAAAAAAGATCGCTCAACTTCGCAAGAAGTCAACGGTTCATATTTATACAAAGGGATTGTGCTAGGAATAATATTTTCATGGGGTTATACATTTTCACCATTAAATAAGCGAGAAAGAGTAACAAGAGTTGGGTATCATGAGTTCTTTTCTAGCACAGAATGCAGTTTATTGGAAACTACATCACCCATTTCGCCTGGTACAACACTGACCTTTTGAACTGCATCTTCCATTATTTCCGCAGCTTCTTAAAGAGGCGTACCTGAAGTTTCCAGTTTCTTGATACTGTCGGGAAGCCAGCTGAAGTGACTTCCGATGTATGAAACTGAACTGAGCACTTGAGAACTTTTGAATGCTGACAAAGATTCACTCACACACACTGCAGGATCGGAAGAAAAGTTCTCAATCACTGACTTGACAGCTCCGAAGTGCTTACTGAAGAACATTACAGCTTCGATTCAAGTTGTCCACTTTGTTATCACTGGCTCTGTAGGCAGAGGTACATCAGGTAGCTGTTTCATGTTGCGTTGTACACAATAAGGACATTTTAAGAAAACCTTCTTCGTTACTGATATCAGTGTATTTACTTCTAGGAATTCATGTCCAACTGTCTCTGCCTCTTGTTGTAGTGCGTGAGCTGTATATGTCACATGCACTAATTTTGAATAAAATACAATAAGCGATTTCCCCGCTTTTAACCTGTAAGGAACTGCATCTGTGTACATCAGTAGTACCCTCTGTTCTTTTACGCCATCTAGCCATTTTACCTTAAGTTCATCATTAATGAATCTAGCAAATGTTAAAATATTTGTTACCTCCAGAGATTTACAATATATTAAGTAGGGTTTTGATGCAGCTTCGAAGTCCAGATTGCTCACTATTAGATTAGCGATGAAACGGCCTGAAACATCCGTCGTCTCATCGGCAGTAATACATTTAGGTGAGTTGCCTGTGTCAATCCTGATTTTTTTAACACGTCAACCTAACAAAAATTCAAGGAATTCTTCCTGAGAGTGGACTCGCCGGGAATGTTGCGGTTGCAGTACATGTGCCAGAAGTGTTTAAATGCAGCAACCTGAGGTTTGTTCTAGGATATGTTCGCTGCAAACAATGCCATCCACTTTACATCTTTGTAAAATCCACTATTAGATGATGTAGGCTGTACCTTCAACTGTGTAAGTAGTACTTCTTTCTCACAAGACACTCTTTGTTTATTTTTAATATTCAGATTGCTGCGTATACGTTGCGAAATTTGAGATTTCATCGCACACCCTATACGTTTATAACAAGTTTGGCAGAGGACTGTTTTTCAATCAAATGAGTCCAAGGTCCATGGAGCTTAAGAGTTACCCGACATTCATCTTTCAGGATAAGAAACCCGGAAAAAACCTTATCCAGATAACTCACCCTGACCGAGATTCGAACTCGGGACCTCTTGATGTGAGGCAGACAGTCTACCATCTACGCTACCAAAGCCAGTAACATTGTGAACCTTTTCCAGATGCCTAATGTTTTTGTTGTCCTCACATTTGTTGTCATCAGAAATCCACGCTTTTAGCTTTGAAAACACAGTAGACGCAAACGGTGCCATGGCTAAATTAAATACAACTGACTTATAAATTTAGAAACGTTTCACGTTTGAGAACAAGGAAGAAAAAATGTTTAAAACAAGTCATCGTTGTCGGAATCGGACTCGTAGTATTTAGCTCTGAATGCAGCGGAGATGTGTAGACATTAGGACGCTGAATGAGAAGCACGATAATAAATATTGCTGTGGTTTCTTCTTTCTATGTAATGAAAATTAATGGAATCGACGAAAATCTATAATAATTCAGGCAGAATATTAAAATATATAAAATTATGTACTATGATATGAAAAATATATTATAGCTCGAAATATGTAAAAATATGTAATTTAAACTGATGGAATAAGGGTTCTTACAGTTTAATTCGTCGACATTTTAGCTTTTTTATAATTGCATACACAACAACAGAATATGTAATTACATAAAATCCGGGCTCTAGTAATTAACAGAGTGCCGACGATATCGAATCGATCCAAAACAAGAGAACTCTACACCCTCAGTTACGCCAAAATTTACCGGAAAATTTGCTGTGAACAAACTGCATAATTGCGGTAATTTATTTTGTCAAATCAGCTGTTGCTCATCTAAATCGGAAGTCAGATTTTATGTTAAAGTAAGAGATCTTTTTTATTTTGTTTTCGGACTCCCTTACGCTACTGTGGTTGTCAGTGTCGCCATTTATATTGGGCGCGAAATCCCGCTTAGTTTCCCTCAAAAGCATGTTTATCAAGTTTGGTGCTCTTCCGCTGTAGATCTAGGACACTGGTCCACCATCTCTACTTCCCTTGCAAAGGAAGCTTCTGTAACAAAATATAAAAACTTATTTGTTTATAAAGAACCTACATCCAATTTTGTTTGAGTTTCAGTGGATACCTGATACTGCCATTATTACCATAAAATATATTATATATTATTACCATAAAAGCTGGTTTGTGTTAACATTTGTTGTGTAGCAATATTTGGATTAACTCTCATGGTTTAATATTGATGCAAATGGCACTCAGAATGAAAAGAATTTTAGGACATTCCCAGGAAATTCAGAATATAAGTTTCACATGGAAACTTCTTTGTAGTCCTAAATCCATGCATTAAATAAAATTTTCTAAGAGCCATTTTTGAGAAAATAAATATTTTTGAAAGTGTTACATGTAAGGGCTAATCTGCAGTTGGAGGGGTAAGGGCTAATCTGCAGTTGGAGGGGTGAAATTAGGGTTGGGTGGAATACAACACCACAAGTAAGTAGTACCAAGTACAGTAAGCAAGTACTGGGAACCAATGGAAGAGTTTAATGAACTGTTAGGCCTGTACTATACTAGGTTAGTTAGTCAAGGAAGCTGGTACATTGAGCTCTATAACAAATAATAGTGATTTTGTTGAAGAATTTACGATTTTTCATTCTGAGGTAGATGCTGATAATTACATTATTCGGGATGGTAAGGAACGGGGTTACAAGTCTGCTCAAACTAGCCTGATTCCAGATCTTAATATAACAAGCAGTCTACGATGGCTATGCAGGTACCGCAGCAACAACTGCTTAAAGTGTATGCGGTTATTTCATTTCTAAGAAAATACTAGAAGATATCATTTCCTGCACAAATCAAGAGGGAGGGCTAGTATTTGCCCAAAAAAGTAAAACGTTTTAAACTGTCATTGTTAAAGAAATGAACGCATTTCAGGAACTGTCTGCTGTTGGCGTTCTATTGGACGTTCTATTAAGTGAGTTGTTTTTACATGAAAAACCAAATACAGTATATAAGAATGTGATGTCTATAAACAGATTTGAAGATATCAAAGGACTGATTATATTCGATGATTGGCGCACAAGCCAGCCCGCTCTCATGATGATTACGTTAGCACCTCTATGATATAACTGGGAAATATTTCTTGTAAATTATAGAGAAATAATATTACTTAATGGATCACCTGAAGTCGACGAACAGTTAGTACCATTCCATGGAACATGGGGATTTACAGTATATGCTCAGTAAACCAGGCAAATACGGATTGTAAATATTGTAATTATGTGATTCTTAAATAGAATACGCTGTAGATGTTGTCGCTTAGAATCGTATATTTCCCCGGTAAAACACCGAGACACACCGTTTATGGCGACTTACTAAGCCCGCCTTGGTAGCGTAGATGGTAGCATCTGCCTGATGTTGAAGAGGTTCCGAATTCGAATCTCGGTTAGGGTGAGTTAACTGGATGAGGTTTTCCGGGGTTTTTCCCTTATCAGAATAGACGAATGTCGGGTAACTCTAAGCTCCATGTACCCCGGACTCATTTGAGCATCACTTTACCCATTTCATTCATCGTCCGATATACCTGAATGTTGGAGAACTTGAATTACAAAAAGAAATTATTGTAAGTAGGTACTGAATCCCAGGCTTTATCACTAAACTCTTATTATCTCAGCTAAATGATGGAAATTAATCATTTCTTCATATTTAGACTAAATTTTTGATAGATAGAGTCAACATGAAAAGTTCAATGCCACGTTCGGGATGTGAAACACAGATCTAGTGGTTTCCTTCCTGTCACTCTAACCCATTGAGCTATCATGGCCAACTTGCTGTCATGACATTAAATTCTCCATTTGACTCGTATATTTTCCCAGTAAACCACTAGGTACTCCTGCATCCAAAGTGCACCTTTTGTGGCGACTTACTATCGTAAGTACTTCAGTCCCAGGCTTCATCATTTAACTCTTATTATTTTAGTTAATTGATTGAAATTAATCATTTCTTCACACTAGTCATTTATAGCCTAAGCTTTTTGATAGATAGAGTCAACATAAACACATATTTATTATATTTATTATTATTATTCCTTCTGTTGTAATTCTCCGGCAGTTACGACTTACGTAATCAAGTATTTTCCGTTAACGCTTTATTAAATCTGTAGCGGACACCAAAGTAAGGACTGTTTTAAAGATTGAATTGAGAAAGTTGTGTGATCATTTTGGTATTTACGTGGCATTCTAAACAGATGACAAATGGAACACGTATATTAATTGTATTGATTGTCCGCCAGGAGAGTGGCGATGGTTGTGCCAAAAATGCAATGGCCTTTACGCATTGCGTCGTGCTGTCGAGAGATGGCACCATCTGTCGAAATTTATTCGGGGAAGATTATTTATACATATTTTTAAACTTTGATTACCAACTGTGTTTATGATTAGTAAATAAAGGGCAGATTGCATTTAGTTTTGATATTTGAGAGCACGCTGCAGCTCCAATTTACATAACGGCATTCTCGGAACAAAAAATAACTATGCGTGAGAACGATAACCTTCTAAACTAATTATATACACGCATTTCTAAAATTTTACTTTCATATTTCACATTGCAATACAAGCTTTGGAAATGTTTTGTTGGAACTTGTAGCCTCTTGTTATAAAATTGAACATATACTGGAATATTCTCCCAGTCTTGCTAACGCGGCATGCACATTCAGCTCGCCATGATGTCTTAAGGAGTACCTGCGTAACTGTGGGCGAGGTAATACTTAAAATTTCCGATTCTGTGGTATATTTGCAGATATATTTTGTGTTGTTTTAAGTTCAGTGTACTTTAACTTTTACCAACTCCCAAGTGTTTGTTTTATATGTGGACCTGATATACATATAATCTGAACGACACCATAGTACTGACCTGCTTTTTCAACGTGATCTGTTATTTCGATTAGTTTTACCCCTCTGACAGTTATTACGAAATGGGTAATGGAACATTTTGTGTAAGCGTTTCATTAACTCTCCGTTAGGCGCGTGCCTTGGCAGAACACCGTTGGTCTCGTGGGGCCTAGGTGGCCCGCGGTGTATCTCTGTGAATATATGCCTGTATTTTTTATTTTTCTTCATTTTTCTTTCTCTCTCTAGTTTTTGGCTTTCTTAAGGTTAAATATAGATTACTTTTATTAGTATAATCATACTATTATGTGTTTCAAATAGGAAGAGTTCCGGAGTCCAACTAATCAGATGCCGTATCACACTCAGCGTTGCCAGCTTGTTACTCCACTACTCTTATATTTCCCTCTCTTTCGCACACTTATACAACATGCAGGTTTGCTTGGCGCAGACGTATGAGTAAGCTAATTATACTTTACAAACTTTTACAATTATGTAGTTGAAAAAATCAAAATTGCAAAAGTATTTTCGCAAATTATCTGTATTCTAAAATA
Organism: Mantis religiosa; assembly: GCA_030765055.1. Lineage (NCBI taxonomy): Eukaryota > Metazoa > Arthropoda > Insecta > Mantodea > Mantidae > Mantis > Mantis religiosa. The sequence continues at coordinate 244,362,016 of CM060950.1, read as the reverse complement.
ATATAACTCTAATTACAGTTTATGAATCACCTGTATTTTTAATCCAATGGAACTGCCAGTGGATCAACCATATCGCTGTCAATGTCACTTCCATTCAGAGGCAATTCGTCATTGTCACTATCTTCATCGTCTGTCCTGCAAAGGTTCCAACATCTCGTCACGTGCTATTTCTTTCTTAAAATCGTCTTCTTGAAGATTTTCTGCATGCCTCACCCTGTTTTCCCAGTTCTGTTGTTACCTTGTCAATTTCTTCGTGAAAAAGTCATTTAACATCCGTCAGTTTAAAAGTATTATTTCTGTTCGCAACCCCCGTTTTTATTTCTCTTTCTCGAATTTAACACTTTGACTTATTAACAGTAATTCTTTTATCTGTCATGTGCAACAGTATTTTTGGGTTATGTTCGGAGGAATTATGAAGGGATCATGAATTTATAGAAATATATGTAGTTGTGTGATCGGCCGAGGTAGTAATTGTATGACGTAATATGACGCAATGTGGTGACGTGCCATTGGATCGGCCAATCAAAAAATTAAGAAGTAAGTAACGATAGTGACGAAAATCAATAATCTTTAAGAGGGAGATATGTTCTTAAGTCTTGTTACGTGACGATAAATCAATAATCTCGTTTTAAAGAGAGAGATTTTTGTTGTAATGGTGGAGTGTGATAAATACTGGTACTAGATCAGGAATATTTTAAGTTATAATTTGAATCTTTATAAATATAACCAATTACAGAATTTGACTTCCTTATTCCGAACCACGCCTTGAAACACAGATGTCTCATGACTCTTATTTAGAATAAGATTATACAACTGGTGACCAGAGGAAATAGATAGCCGCAAAATACTCACACGAGAAGAGAAAGAACTGTGCGTCCAACATAGAAATCCTGTCCCAAATTGCACCCGAACGGCTGATGAAGACGTAGGTAAATTAACGACGAATAGACTCAAATTCATGTTACACATGTCAGCAGTTTAAATTTCAGTTCTGAGTAATTAAAGGTATATATGCATACATACTCACCAACCACTTTGAACTCTCTAGAGTAAATAGAGATCACGAATCATTCATAAACAAAGATATAATGTGACCAGACACGTTCTGCTAGGGTAGCAGGAAATTTATTGTTTCCTCTCGCTTGAATTGGATTATTCAAATAAATTCTTTTATCAAGTCACGTCATCGTTTCAGTTCTGAGTAATTACAAATATACGAACACGCATATATGCCAACCAATAATGATATTCATACAGTGCTTACCTCGCGATTTATTGTTATGATACAGGTAGTAGTGGTTTATCTATTTGTATTAGAAAAACTATTTGGGCTAAAAATTTGCGGTTATCACGGTTATGTTAGATACATTACTCTCTACCTTCCACATGGATCAGTCTCGGTAAAATCTGACGTTCCTCACACGCCACTTAGCGGGCATGCAATACGACAACACCGCAGGACTCCCATTGGTTGCTCACCTAGTAGCGCTCAAGGACAAACACCTTCCCATTTAAAACAGATGATAAATACATCGACAAAAATATAATACGAATAGAGTGTACATTATAATTTGCATTACAATCAGTGGTAAGAAAATAACGTATTTTAAAATAAAGCTAGCCGTTGGAAATGCTCAGGAAATCGAAGTCATCAACTATTTCTTCTCTGTTTTTGTGATTAAGCAGTTATCGCAAATAATTTTCGCTTTTTTTCACAAACAGAGGAGCGTTGCATTTCACACATGCATATTTAGTTTTGATGTTATTTTTGTCTTTACTGCAAGGTTCAATTCGTTTCCTTTTCAGTTACTCTGGTGTGTTCGGCAACTCATCATCTGTTGGTTGTTCAGGGTTATATTTCTTTAGGTGCTCTTTCAAATCATTGGGTAGCTTTGATGCTATTGATCTTCTTTGTGGCTGTTGAGACAGTAAAGTTAAGGGCAGTACTTTCAAATGTTCCAGTGTGTGGAATATTTGTTTTGGTTTCCAAGAAAAGTAGCCATTGAATTAATACCTGCAATGTTGAACACATAGTAAAGATTACCATTGGACACTTTCATTTTTTTTCTGGCTACATTGTACGTAGTACACAATTTATCCATTACAACAACTCCGGATTTAGTATCGTTGTAATGCATGATTATTTCAGGCTTTTTCTCGACACCTTCTCACAGGTTGTCCAATAGATCATGTAGACTTGAGATCAAAACTACTTTTTCTGAATCTAATGGTTATGTTACACTTTATTCTGAGAATCAGAATCACCTGATTCGTACAAAATGTCATCCAACGGTAAGGAACTGTCGTCGCAAAGTAGACGATGTACTTTTACCAAATCCTATTCAGTAGATCATACCTTTTTCTGATTTTCACGGTGAAGAACTAATGGCTCCTTCCACTGGCAATGCAACATTCCACAACTCGCCAACGAAGAAAAGCATGCCATCAGCATGTAGCGGGAGTAGGCGCAAGGGAACTGCCAGACCCATACGACACCTAACTGTTGATTCGTCATTCTTGTAGCTATAACAATAAAGAAAAAAATTTGTTGCCGCAGCAAATATTCGAATAAGGTGTAATGTTAGATGTCCTTGTTAGGCAATTACGTATGTACGTTCTTTCGAAATCTACAAAATTTAAATAAAACTATAGACCTACCAGGCCCCAGGCGATTAACGCTGGGTTAAATGTGGAGAAGGTCCAGAAATAAGGATATTTTAATATAATATAATAATATTATATCTTTGTTTATGAATGGTTCGTGATCTCTATTTACTCTAGAGAGTACTTCAGAAAAAGAAGATTCGTATAATATCAAATGCACATAAGCTTGAACATTGTAAACCTTTGGTTATGACACAAGGTATTTTGACAGTGATATGTTTTTTTTTTTTCGTAATTTACGTCCACCAACCTTAAATCATATCGGACGATGAATGAAATGGGAGAAATGATACTCAAATGAGTCTGGGGCCCATGGAGCTCAGAGTTACCTGACATTCATATTTCAGAATAAGGGAAACCCCCGGATAAAACCTTATCCAGGTAACTCACCCTGACCAAGATTCGAACTCCGGACCTCTTGAATGTGAGGCAGATTGACAGTGATAAACTTGTATATCTATACTGTGGTGAATTATGTGAAAACCCACTTACATGAGTTGGACTATACATGCATAAAATACCAGAAATAGAAATCAGATTAACCCACAGGCTAACATTTCATAGGCTTACAGCAACAGCAAAGAGGTTCTAGGTGTTAGGACTATACAATAGTCCGCCACAGAAAATAACCATACTGCCAGTAGAAAAATTTAAACCAGAGACATACAACTGGTTAGATGCAACTCCATACCTTTCGGTTGAAGAGTTTCTGGATGGTAATAACAATAATGCATAGAACTTCATATGTGTAGTCCTCATCATCACACGTTAAGTTAATGAAAATCTACATTCTTTAACATTGTTCTCTTTAATCCGGTTTTTATAAAACTGCAAAATTTGTGATATTGAGTAGTTGTACTGCATAGTATTCTGTTTACTATTTGATTCTTATTCTTCCTATATTTCAATGCACTTTAACCTGGTCATTCTATTGTAGGTGCATAGTCTTGTATCAATTACAACCAAATGGTTACTAATGTTACTTTAATGTATCAAATTTGTTATATATGTAACTACTCATTGATAACCACTAATATGTTATTAAGCATTTTTTCTTTCTTGATGCTGTCTACTCTGTAAGAAGTTTAACCACAGTAAAATCCATTATTATTATTATTATTAATTATTATTATTATTATTATTATTATTATTATTATTATTATTATTATTATTATTATTATTATTATTATTATTATTATTATTATTATTATTATTATTATTATTATTATTATTATTATTATTATTATTATTATTATTATTATTATTATTATTATTATTATTATTATTATTATTATTATTATTATTATTATTATTATTATTATTATTATTATTATTATTATTATTATTATTATTATTATTATTATTATTATTATTATTATTATTATTATTATTATTATTATTATTATTATTATTATTATTATTATTATTATTATTATTATTATTATTATTATTATTATTATTATTATTATTATTATTATTATTATTATTATTATTATTATTATTATTATTATTATTATTATTATTATTATTATTATTATTATTATTGTTATTGTTATTGTTATTGTTGTTATTATTATTATTATTGTTATTATTATTATTATTATTATTATTATTATTATTATTATTATTATTATTATTATTATTATTATTATTATTATTATTATTATTATTATTATTATTATTATTATTATTATTATTATTATTATTATTATTATTATTAGTATTATTATTATTATTAGTATTATTATTATTATTATTATTATTATCATTATCATTATTATTATCATTATTATTATTATTATTATTATTATTATTATTATTATTATTATTATTATTATTATTATTATTATTATTATTATTATTATTATTATTATTATTATTATTATTAATATTATTATTACTATTATTATTGTTGTTGTTGTTGTTTAGTAATATTGTTATTGTTTGTTCACTTTTAGTTAGAGGGTTAGGAAGGCTTGTCTATCGGTGACACATTACTTGTGCAAGAGGCAGAGCGGGGGTACACAGCATGCTCAACCCATGCTATTTACAGTGAAAGACAATGAACAGTGTTGCAAGACTTAACTCAGAGTCAGATGATGACAATCCTATATCCATGTTTGTACATCTTAGAAACTGTTTGCTTTATATATAAGAATATAAGCAATTTTAAACTGAGCAGGGAGTACCACATTTACTTTACAAGAACAGCATAACATATCCAAATTTCTAGTCTAAGAAATTCAAAAAAATTAAAATCCATAGACCTTCAGGGCATAAAATTCTATAACAAACTCAGTAGGCGATCAAGTGAATGCAATACGCATCAATACAGAAAAAGATCGAATCTACCCTAATGAAGCACAAATACTTCTCTGTAAATGAGGTATTAGTTGGCATTTCCTCCTAATGTGATAAATGTGGACTGATTCAAATGGATTAAATTGATTGTAAATAATGTAAGAGTAAACAGATGTATTTCAATGATACCTTGCAAAAATTACTCTAAATATTGTTTGGCTGTAGTGTCTTGTAAAGAGTACACATGCATAATTGTCCCTTTTTTTAATTTACGTCCTCTAACGTTAAGTCGAGCTTAAGTCAACAGTAAGCTTATGTATACTAACAGCGCTGGGCTACCTTTCACCCTGTCCAACAATATTTGCCCTTCATTTTTAAGTAAATACTCCCTCTCACTAATGGCTCAGCCCATATTTGCTTTTGTGTGCACCCCATCCCAGTAGATAATATTTCAGTGAACGAACAGCAGTTTGTTTAGGATTTGTTGGATTTACTTGAACCTTATTTTTGAGTTGTGTAATTTAATTTTATGTATCAGTGTTTACAACGTGTTGGTAATACGTATATAGATGTTACATGATAGCTAAGGGCTGTTCCTGTCCGTTATATTGAGGTCGATGTTGACAGGTTGAAATGGTGCAAGAGGCAAGGCAAGACACAAAAGACTTAGCTGGTGATGAGAACAGTACTGCACGGTACAAAGTGTGACATAAAACTGGTTGGACAAAAGCTGCGGACAGATGAATACTACTGCAGGTTTGGAGGGTTAGGATGGGGGAGGCAGATTTGTCGGCCGGCGAGACCGGAGTGGCTGTGGGTGGTGATGACCGCGCTTATTTATTTTATTATTTATTTATTGTTATCTGAAAAGGTTCCTAGAGCCATAGCTCATGCTAGGGTACAGTACAAAAATATATAAAATTATGGCAAACAGCCCTTAACAATACCTATATTACATTTTCATAGTAGGAATGAATTACCGTACAAAAATAACATATATGTAACATACAAAGATACAAACATTCACTATAACTCAAGAAATAATAGTAACTAAGGACATTACAGAAAAAAGCTACATATTCAATGGTACATTAATTCATATTAACTTTTAATTAGTTCAGCTATCAAACCAGCCATAAATGTGTGACACCTTATCCGCTATCAAAGTATGCCTTTAGTAAATTTTCAGCAACTTTCCTTTTAAAACCTTTTATGTTCCTGTAGCCTCTCAGTTCCAGTGGCAGTGCATTATATAAGTTGATAACGTGTGAGGTTAAGCTGTACAGGCCATAAGTAGAAGTGTTCACTGTTGATTTTGTTAAGTTTCCTTTATTTCTTGTATTAGATATATGTGAGAAGTTTTCAAATGTTAGATTAGACTTTATAAGATTATTATTTATTTTGTGGAGATATACTATCAAGAACAACCCTATGCTTACTTGTAATTGTAAAATGTTAGTTACATGGCAGAGTGTTTTTGTGTTTGTTGTAAAAGGGCAGATTGTAGATTATTTTCAAGGTACGATTTTGAAGTACTTCGAGGTCATGAATTAAATATTTAACACAATTACCCCATAAGATCTTTAAGTAATCCAAATGAGATTGAATTAAAGCATGGTAGATACTTCGTAAATGATTTACACTGAATCCTTTGAATTTCAGCTAACACGTGAAGAATCTTACTTTTTAAATGCGTAATATGGCACTTTCATGTAAGGGTACTGTCTAGAATCAAACATAGATATTTTTCAAACACTGCATTATCAACAAGTATCTTGTTATTTACCACTGGTATGTATGATCTTTTATGAAATAATATATATTTTGTTTTACAGATATTTAATGTTAACTTATTGCCCTTAAACCAGCTATTTGCTTCAGAAGCAAAAGTGTCGCCACTTGCTATCATAATTAACAAATCACTTATACTCGTATTACTGTCTTAACCCACAATTCCGGAAACAATTATTTTGCATCTGATCCAAATTTAGGATTTCTGTTAACAAAATTAATTTCACTGTTCGTTTCTTTGTAGAAACAAGGTGCATAATGAGGCTGAAGTAGAAATACATGTTTTAAAAGCGGGAAGAAACATGTTGCGTTTCATATCTTCTGCTATTCGTATGACATTGCTGTAACACGAGAACAAAGTTATGCATTTAAAGAGATAAATGTGTTGGATAATTGAAACAAAAAACAAAGAGGAACTCGAAAATTGCTAAGATACATATAACTATAATTAGGAAATACAAGACCGTCATGGAAACGTATCATGAAGCTTAATGAAATATAAAGAAATTCCCTCAAGAACTAACGAAGCAATAAATTTGTGCCTAACTCACCCAACCGTCATTGGCACAAGACGGGTACATATAATAACTCAGCTCAAAAACGTTCCCTTTTGTACATTATGTCTTTTTTTTCTTTTTTGCAATTTAGGTCCTCTAACTTTAAGTCATATCGGACGGTGAATGAATAGGGTGAAATGATGCTCAAATGAGTCCAGGGTCCATGTAGCTTACAGTTACCCGATATTCTTCTTGAACGATAAGGGAAAACCCCGGCATAAACCTTATCTAGGTAAATCACCCTGACCGAGATTCGAACTCGGGACCTCTTGAACGTGAGGCAGGCTGTTACCGCGCTACCAAGGCGGGCCATGCAGTAATGCTGGTGATACAATCGTTACATTACATGATATGCTGGGGATTTTCCATATGGCTTAATCTGCAGTTATCCAATTTTCAGAGGAGGCAAAATGCACTCTTGAAGCTTTGCTATGCAATACTTATGAATAAGCCAAACTTTTGTTAAAATAAATGTATTACTGAAATTCATTAATTTTTCAAGAACTAAAACGAATAGGTATTTCAAATAAATGTATTGTACTGTAGCTAATCATGTAAAATCCAAAAAGTTTCTGAAAATGCGATTCGTCTCTCTCAAAGCCTATCGATTTTTATATGTCACGCCATCATTTATTTTGCGTTTAGTAACTATGTGTTTAGAGTACGTTATTGCATAGTGTATTTTTGATATTTTATACAGCTGAGTTAAAAGGATGCACTTAGCAATCTTTCCAAAAGGTAAATGTAGGTAAATATTCCTAGGGATAGTATCATCAAGGTTTCTGTTACTTGCCTGTTTTAAAGCTAGATGGGCCACGTCGTTCCACGTGATTTTACTCCTATTGCATATCTCCTAATCCCAGATAGGAATAACTTAACTGGATGTGAATATTTGTAAATTGGTTATTACTACGACCAATATACTAAAAAATAATATAATTTTGTGTAGAACTCGTACCCAATGCTCTGTATATTGCTCGTGTTCACCTAGAACTCGTTTCGTTAGGGTGTTCCTTAAATCTTCAGCCAATGTTGACATTGTCAATACGGGATGGTTTAGAAGGAAGGTATAGAACAGTTCATTAGATGGTGACATTGGGAGGTACACTGCACGTAGCATCGAAATAGTCTTCATGGAGAAAAATGTATTCTGCGTAGAAATGACTAATAGAGAAAGAACTCTCTGTAAGTTACACTCGGTATATCACCGCCCAATATTTCAGGAAAGAAATTGGGTGGTTGGTACAATTGGAACTGTCCCGTAACCTTCAAATGCGAGTCTGAAACGTCATTACCTGAGCCATCCCGTTCGGTTACTCTTAGCGATCCTTTTCTTGAGTGTATTCCCCATTTTAGATGAGGATGAGCGTGTCCTAATTGGAAACAGTTAATTAATCGTGTCCTAAAAGAACAGTCAATCTTTAGTTTCCACTCACTCTGTAAAGCTTGCTCACTTATTTTGGTTTACAGAATACAGGACAAAAGCACTGTTTTTATTACGAGTGTGTAGTGTGGTCCAATTGATTAATGCAGCTATGTTTAGGTTTAGTTTTTGTAATAGCGTTTGAGTGGCACCAAACAGCTAAGTCAACAGCGCCACGCTCTAGCTACATATTTATTCATCAAGCTGGGATACACATGCTGCAAAGATAAGCGAAGCTTCACTAATGTTATGTTGCCAAATACTACAACTTTTATTTTATTTACGTCCTCCAATGTTAAATCATATCGGACGATGAATGAAATTGGTGAAATTATCCTAAAATGCACCTAGGGTCCATAGAGCTTAGAGTTACCAGACATTCATCCTTCATGATAAGGTAAAACCTAGACACAATTGTAAACTCACACACTTGAACGTGGGGCAGACACGCTACCTACGCTACAGAGGTGGGAAGTACTATATCGCAGAAGATTTTACTTTTGCAAAGGTAGAGAAGGACTAAACAGTTCAATGCCATAGTCGGGATTTGAACCACTGACCTCCTTGTCGTCACCCAGTTGCTACTCACCATTGAACCACCATGGTAACTTTTCAGCATGACATATTCTCCAGTCGACTCGTATTTTCTCGGTTACTCTTCAGCACTTCTCCTATACACATGAGACTGCTAACTTAATGGCAACTTACAATGTGGAAATACACTTCGCCTGAGAAAAGAAACCCCAGAGGAACTTATGGCTTTGTGTTCCCTTCTAGTAATGGGCCGATGTGAATAACATACATTTTTCTGATATTAATGTTCATTGCCTTCTATAATGTTAACAACAGAATTGGTATTGCTTCTCCTCTGTTTAATTCACTTTCATAAGAGCCAAATGACATGGGGAGGAAATGTAGTCAATATCTCCAGTGGATAAGTTCGCACTGTTAAAAGTGATTTCGCCATTTGTGCTGTTCAAGTTCCTCAAGATGCGGTACCCGGGACATAAAATCCATCCGCTCCTAGATGGTAACAAATCCGTGCGTATACCACGGAAAGGAAGTACACTACAGCGCTCCAGGCCGGTGCCACACGCAGTCGATAAGGAATGTGATGTAATGATTTTAAAGAATGTCAAAACAAGATTGGTCCAAAAAAGTATTACCAAAGTAACAATAATATAATTAGCGTGACATACACAAAGTGTAAATCCAGAACCTCAGCTATATATCCATTAAATGCAGATTTCCATTCTCGCAATCTGCTACTTCTTCATTGCATATTCTGTTAATATAAATGATGCATACGGTTTCCCTTAATGTTAGAGAAAGCAATAATAAATTGGCTACATGCAACGAATATATTTTATTTATTTACATAAATTTGTAAATAATGACATATTTTCATTAAGTAACTTTCAAATTTCATGCAGAGCCCTCTGGACGGCCAGATGTGGCACTTTATTACAGGGTCAACTGTTCGAACCTAGCGGGAAATTAATGTAACTAGCACGTCGTCACCTGGAGACCGGATATAGAAGACATGTTATCTTTTTCTTCCCGCCGCATCCTTAAATTCTACTTAACAGGGGAAGGTGACATTTTGGGTGGAATACAGTACTTTTCCAACCACTAACACAAGCATTAATATAACATGTACATTTGCCATCGCGTGTTTTCGTAATGTATCGCTACTGGCAAATTATAACTACATAGTTGCTTTGTGTACCAGAAATTTATTTTTGAAATATATAATATAAATAGTGACTGTTTTCCAGGTGTAATTCGGGCTCGTACAACCGTAGTGGTGTACTTACTGAGAGAAAACGGATGTTTTATTAAAGCCATGTTTCCTTTTGTTGCAGTACTCCGTCTGCATCTGATGTTCTTGATGAAAGTGGTGCCAGCATTTTGTAGGCTGTCGTCGAGATATTGGAAAAAATTAGGAATTCCAAGGTTTGGTTTTGACACATTACTTGATCATCGTTGGCGAGACCTTTCAATCTGTCACTTTATGCAAAAGATAGTAAGTTATTACGTATATGTATATATTTTGTTCATTAAATACGTTATAGACAGTTGCCTTGTTAGTTATTGATTATTATTATTTTAACATTTATTTATTTTTACTTGAAAGTAAATATGAAATGTCAATATGAAATTTTTAAAACTTTGTAATATTTAGTACAATTTGAGTAGCAGGGTAAGAACATCTTGTAGTTTTAGAATATATTTACCTACTGTGGTAACTAAGTTTACTAGTCTTTGTTACTCTTTTGTTGCATATTGGTAAATTAATGCACTCTTGTGCTGCTGAATTAAAGAATAGTTATGTATTTTGGACATTAAGAGGTTAAAAATGTAAAGAAAACACAAGAAGCCATATTCAATATTGTGCTCATAAATTGTCTTTCTGTTAAGGATTATTTAGAACAGGTATTTTGTTTGAATGCACTATAAGATCTGTTTCCTTGAATAACAAGCTCTAAATTCTTTTATCTTTCATAATTCCAAGAAAAATAGAATAGTACGTTTAACGTCATATATTTTACCAAACATATCATTAAGTCAATACGGTTCTTAAGCAGAAAACTTATACTTATATGTGTAACCATCTCTACATATTGTCGCGGCAACGCGCATAAATAGATAATAGACGGCGGATAGTGTTTCGCGGTGATAAAGAGCTTGCATAAGCAGTTAACGATAGCGTGGCTAGTGTACACAAAGAGCCGGCATTACAGTAGCAGAATTACATTACATACACAATACAACTGGAAAGGTCAACGACTACAACACAGCTCGCACAGCTGTTCATGCACGTTCAATTAACAGCTGTTCAATTAACAACTAACTCTGTGGCAGGCTGGCGGCTCCTTTTATAGTTACTCAGTATTCCGTAAATTCGTGGAATGCTCCAAAACAATCAGGATGGCGTTAGAAGAAAGAGAAACTCTCCAGAAATCAGTCTCCTTCCCTCCACCACTTCAGTAAGCTTTTATCTCTGCACTGTACTGTCTGCCCCTTTGAACTCGTCCCTTGCGCCACTTCGCAGCAACAATGCATTTGCGACAGTATTAATAAATTGGTAACCTTTTTATGTAATACATTTTAACCCCCAATAGTTTAAATTTGCAATTTTGACTTTTACTTCCTCTGTAAGGAACATATATTCTTGAGATATTGCTTTGCAGAAATTAAAACAATTGCTACTGCTACTACAACTTCTCTAGTTGTACCGCTACCGTGGTGTTATGGGATTCTTCTTCCTCTATCCCTTATGCCTTTAGGCATCCAGTTGAGGGACAGAACCTCTGGATCAGACAGAAAACCCAGGATGGATGATCAGTCCAATGCATGGTATGAAAATAAGAGAAGTAGATGACAGAATAAGGGCGAAATGAATGAAAAAAAGAAGATAATGGAACAGATGTTGGAGTGATCGCTGGGTAAACTGGAGATCCCGGAGAAAATCTGACCCTGTGCAATTTTGTCCACAACAAATCTCATTTGTAGTCGCCTGGGATTGAGCCCAGACTGCCGTGGTGAGAGTCAAGTGATGTAACAACTTGGCCACGACGTGGCCCAGAAACTTTCTTTTTTAAATTAACTTAATTCCGTGCACTGCATTTGAAATGTTAGTCTAAGTTAACAGTTTAAGTCCAAGTTATCACTGATGAACAAATGGAACTTTAAAGTTCTCATTATGTATTTTATTTCATTTTTGAATTTACATTTGGAAGTTCCTGAGACTGGAGTTACATGATCTAATTTAACATATTCTTATATTTAGTCCACAGATCTGGCTGTCCTCCTCCTTCACCTCTTCCAAATATGCATGTGAATTGGTTTGGAGCGCAAACCACATGTCGAGCAGAGCTTATTCCTCAAGCCAACACATTACTGAGAGCCCTCTATTCATGTGAAAATGATATTCTTCATGGAAATATACCAACTCACAAAGTTCTTGTTTGCCTTGGAGACACATGGCATGAAGAAACAAATGAACCATGGCCACAATGCGGTGAATAGAATTGGATCCATGTTGTTAAGAACTTCCTTTCTGGAATACATGTGTTAAACTAAAAAGGTCCTGTAATGAGATATGAAGATCTTTGGAACTTGTATAGAACAGATCACTCATTTTATTAATGCTCTTTGGCTAGCAGAGAATCTCAAAGAAGGAATATATTATATAAGCAATTACAAAGCTGAATAAATAAAGTTATCAGATATATGGAGCTGTTGCAACAATGTAATCTTCCAATATTATTAATTTATGACTGGTTTATATAGTTATATTATAATATGAGTTAAAACTGGAAGCAGTACACAGTGAAGTGAAATGACAATTTTATAAAATTGATTTTCCACTTAACTAGCTTTGCCAACCTCAGTCACTTATAGCTCAGGAGCAAACAGTATGTCTTTGAAACATTTTATATAGCTGCAAAGGTTAATGTAGCTAGTTAACTGTAAATTCAACTCAACTAATGCTCTATAAAAAGTTGTATTCATGATTGTATGCTACAGATACTAACATGCCGAGTATCTTGGAAATGTCATACTAATTTTTCTGTTTATGTTATTGGCCAATATCAGTCTAATGTGTTAATTGTGGAGAATAAGATCTGATATAATATGAACTGCATTTTGGTGTGGTCCTCATGTAATAGTTCACAGGCTTTATTTAAAGATTAAAGAATAACGAAATAAATTAAAATGATTTATTTTGTTTTGTATCTTCCATTGTCATTAACATGTGTTTAAACTGTAAGGAGTTGCTTCTCATTACAAAGATGAACAACATATTACAATAGGGGAAGCGGGACGATTATTGGATAGTTTCCCAATATCGGATAGAATGATTTCCTAATCTTGAAACTGGTGCACTCTATTTCAGGATGAATGAAATGCTTTGACTTTCCCTCCTCTGCAGTAACTTTGTGTTCGCTTGCAGGAAGAGAAACTTGTGCTAATTTAATCACAAGTTTTATGAAATGGCAGTTGCGTAATATTTTGTAGCGTTCAGTGTGTCTGAACCCGTAGGCTAAATTTAAGTAATAATTCAAGATAACTTTAAAGATAACTAGATATCGTCATGGTGTAGATTTTGGAATATACAGGACACCCACACACATAGATAAGTACATAAAGAAACATGAATAAAACCCAGTTTCACATTAACTAGCTGCCTTTAGAAGTCTAATTCACTGGCTATACAACATCCCACTGAGTAAGGAGGAATTTTTGAAAGAACAACAACACATAAAAGAGGTAGCGGTATTAAATGGATTCAACCCTGCCATCATAAGGAACATGATGAATAAAAATGAAAAACTGAAGATAATATCAAAAAATACCACTCTCACACCACTTAAAACACAAACTGGCAATATAGAAAATTCACCTACCATTCATGGGCTTTTAGAAAATTTGAACGAATATTCAGAAAACTAAACTTAAAAACTATCAACCCAAAACAAATTCAGTCTGAAGAACCTGCTAAATAAACCACTAAAATTTCAATCCCCAACAAATGGAAATCAGATAAATTGTGAAACCTGTGAAAAAAACTACATAGGAACAACTAAGAGAAACTTGTACACCCATAGAATTGGATATTTGGGAAAAAATATTCATAACCAGAAACCGTGATAAAGTTATCAATTTTGAAATCCCAGCATTAAATGAAGTATTAAAAGTTAGTGCCCCTAATATCAGATGGCAGAGTGATCGGAGCTCCGTAGTAGTGGAAGAAGAGGTATGTTCATTTAGTCACCAAACAGCTGAGGATGAGACTGAATGTCCTTGAAAACGTTTCAAATATACAACAAGTAAGTTAAATTATTTAAATATTAATACTTGAAACATCTCTGTGTGAAAGCAGTGAGTGTGCTGCCTCTTTTGAGAACACAAAACTGTGAACAAGTGTAGTCATTATAATTGAATACAAGTACCATCAAAGTGACGTCTTAGATGCAAAAGTCAAATTCCCAATGCACACAGTTCTCAAATCTCATGAGGTATACATGCTGCAGAAGGAATCATCTCTGCCAAACAACTATTTGCTTGTTCCCTACTGTCCCAGTTTTCACTATAGCTGCTAGTAATTTTCTGGTTCAAGAAAAGCATGTAATAATCAGCAACTGCTGAAAATCATAATTACATATTCTTAACAGATTACTTAAATATTACTACAATACCTCCACAGCGACACAGATCACTAGCAGTGCCATCTCTCGGCACCAAGGCGGACTCCGTAAAGGATCGATTCTTAGATGTGAAAGGTTTCTCCTCTGGCGGACAGTCAGTGAACTATAACAGCTACTCTTATATAATATCTGTTTATAATAAGGTCAATGTACCCTTACTATTTTCGCAACGCACTCCTAAACAACAACATGTCTTTCTATCTGCTCCAAGTTCCAATAACAGTTTAGAAGATATTGTATCAGTTTATTTTTGGTTGCGTATACAAGATGTGTACAAACAGAGGAAGTGATAAATAATGTTTGAAATGTGGCTAGCTGTATGCTGCCATTTAAATTATATGCCATTCTAATCAATAAAAGAGGAACCACACCATTGATGGGTATTGCAGTTAGAATGAATGGGAATTAAAACTCGGAACACAAACATAAAATAAATTAGTTTTCAGAAGATCCCAATATATTAGGTACTTCGAAATACTCAGAAACGTTCACGCAAATACTAGGGCGGATTTTTAAATTCGAATGGCATTTGTCGCATTTATGACACAGGAAAAGGAGATTCCTCAGATGTTGAACGTCATAACTGGATACAACTGCCAATAATATTCTACTCCACAATATTTATCTAATCAACCACAACAACACCATAATTTCTTCAGCTTCAGCTTTCTTCAACTGGACTATGCTAAGGAGGTGCGAAATTGGTCTATTGTACCTAAGTCCGCAAGTGCAGCACTCCTGGGAAGGATGAGGCGAGGAAACACGGAGGACGACGTTCCAGTCAGCCACGACGGTGCAGATAGCCGAATCCCTACAACTGACCAGTCAGAAACTCCCCGGTAGGCCAGTCCCACCCAGCGTGGCCCTAAAACAAAGATCAGTACAAAGTACAAAGTCTAGTACAAAGATTTTGTTCCTTAGTTCTGAGTATTTCTTGAATGCTATTTTTGTCATTCTTTTACAGCTACATAACAAAACAATACACACAACCTGAAGGCCAAGCAACAAAAGGAAATAAACAATGGCCAGTGTTTTGCATAATGCCAGAAGATATAACGTACCTTTCCATACAGTTTTGAAGAAATTACGACAAAGAAAGCAATTCAAAGGACGGATATACGCAGGAGCTGATCACCTCGGTAGCGAGGATGGTAGCATATCTGCCTCACGTTTAAGAGGTCCCGAGTTCAAACCTCGGTCAGGGTGAGTTACCTAGATGAGGTTTTTCCGGGGTTTTCCCTTATCCTTCAAGACGAATGTCGGGTAGTTCTAAGCTCCATGGATCTTGGACTCATTTGAGCGTCATTTCACCTACTTCATTCACCGTCCGATATAACTTAACGTTGGGGCGGACGTGAAAGAAGTACGCAGTGGCTAAGGTGTTCTTTTTGTGTTTTAATTGCCAACATGTACAACTAAAGCAAAGAACATGATGATTAAACAACTCCATTCAACGAACAGCACTGTTCGATTACTGTTATGTGGTGTAGATGCCCAGTTTGTGGAAATAAGCAACAGATCACTGTGGGAAAGCAGTATGCGTGCTGCCTCTTTTGAGAACAGAAAACTATTAACAAGTGTACTGATTATAATTGATTACAAGTACCATCAAAAAGAACTTAGAAGGAAGTCAAATGACCAATGCACACAATTGTCAAATCTCATGAGGTATACGTGCTGCAGAAGGAATCATCTCTGCCAAACAATTATTTACTTGTTCCCTACTGTCGCAGTTTTCAAAATAGCTGCTGGTAATTTTCTGGTTCAAGATAAGCATGTAACAATCAGCAATTGCTGAAAATCATAATTACAATTTCTAACAGATTACTTAGATATTACTACAATGCCTCCACAGCGACACAGATCAATAGCAGTGCCATCTCTCGGCCCCAAGGCGCACTCAGTAAAGGATCGATTCTTAGATGTGAAAGATTTCTCCTCTGCCGGACAGTCAGTGAACTATAACAGCTACTCTTATATAATATCTGTTTATAATAAGGTCAATGTATCCATACTATTTCCTTAACGTACTCCTATGCAACAACATATCTTTCTACCTGCTTCAAGTTCCAATAACAGTTTAGAAGAAATTGTATCAGTTTATTTTTGGTTGCGTATACAAGATGTGTACAACAGAGGAAGTGATAAATAATGTTTGAAATGTGGCTAGCTGTATGCTGCCATTTAAATTATATGCCATTCCAATCATTAAAAGTGGAATCACACCATTGATGTGTACTGCAGTTAGAATGAATGGGAATTAAAACACGGAACACAAACATAAAATAAATTAGTTTTCAGAAGAACCCAAAATATTAGGTACATCGAAATACTCAGAAACGTTCACGCAAATTCTAGGGCGGATTTTTAAATTCGAATGGCATTTGTCGCATTTATGACACAGGAAAGGGAGATTCCTAAAATGTTGAACGTCATTACTGGATACAACTGCCAATAATATTCTCCTCCACAATATTTATCTAATCACCACAACAACACCATAATTTCTTCAGCTTCAGCTTTCTTCAACTGGACTATGCTAAGGAGGTGCGAAATTGGTCTATTGTACCTAAGTCCGCAAGTGCAGCACTCCTGGGAAGGATGAGGCGAGGAAACACGGAGGACGACGTTCCAGTCAGCCACGACGGTGTAGATAGCCGAATCCCCACAACTGACCGGTCAGAAACTCCCCGGTAGGCCAGTCCCACCCAGCGTGGCCCTAAAACAAAGATCAGTACAAAGTACAAAGTCTAGTACAAAGATTGTGTTCCTTAGTTCTGAGTATTTCTTGAATGCTATTTTTGTCATTCTTTTACAGCTACATAACAAAACAATACACACAACCTGAAGGCCAAGCAACAAAAGGAAATAAACAATGGCCAGTGTTTTGCATAATGCCAGCAGATATAACCTACCTTTCCATACAGTTTTGAAGAAAGTACGACAAAGAAAGCAATTCAAAGGACGGATATACGCAGGGGCTGATCGCCTCGGTAGCGAGGATGGTAGCATATCTGTCTCACGTTTAAGAGGTCCCGAGTTCAAATCTTGGGCAGGGTGTTTTCCCTTATCCTTCAAGACGAATGTCGGGTAGCTCTAAGCTCCATGGATCTTGGACTCATTTGAGCATCATTTCACCTACTTCATTCACCTTCCGATATAACTTAACTTTGGGGCGGACGTGAAAGAAATACGCAGTGGCTAAGGTGTTTTTTTTTGTGTTTTAATTGCCAACATGTACAACTAAAGCAAAGAACATGATTAAACAACTCCATTCAACGAATAGCACTGTGCAATTACTGTTATGTGGTTTAGAGGCCCAGTGTGTGAAAGCAGCGAGTGTGCTGCCTCTTTTGAGAACAGAAAACTATTATCAAGTGTACTCATTATAATTGATTACAAGTACCATCAAAACTACACAAAGGAAGAAAATTTACCCATGCAAACAGCAGCAGCAGCACAAATCTGGCAGGCTGTTTGGAACAGCCCGAAGGGTGGTCAAATCGTGTACCTGCTCTGGGAAGAGCTTAACCACGTAGTGGCGGGATGTGGATGTTGCAGAATGACGGGTGTAGTTTAAGTGGGGTTAGTGTAGGGAGGTAGCTTTTTGCTCCTCAGGGAATGATGAACCGGGTGCTACGGACAGCGAGCACCGCTGGTGGGTTAGTTAATAAACTAGGAAGAAGGTATGTATAATTTTGAATATTCCATAATAACAGTTTTGGAGTAGCTGAAATTTAATTTAGGCTGGAATGGAGATCATGTGGTTACCGGTAGTGACCGCAAGACATGCGGGGTAACCGGTATCGCTTATAGCGACGCTCACGAGGAACATAATCCCCAAGGGATCTGACTAGGGCGCTCTGATGTTGGGGCAAACCCTCGAAAAATTTTGTCGCCCGGCGTCTAATTTCATCCTCCACATATCGGAGGGATGAAGCCTCATGAAGTAATCTCACGGGGAACCTTGTACAAACAGAATAAATAATCCGAAGACATTTATTCTGTGCACGTTGGAGCAGAACTAGATGTGAGCCTGCGGCCATACCCCAGACTTCGCACGCATAGAGCATGATAGGGAGGACCAGAGCCACAAAGAGGCGCAACTTTAGGGGAACAGACATCGCAGACCGAAGCACAGGGTATAGTGATGCCACGGCACCACACGACCGATGATCTTGCTCCTGGATGTGCTCCCGAAAAGTTAGGCCCTTGTCCAGCTTCACTCCCAAGTACTTGATTGAATTCTCCCATCTGATCCCTTGCCCGAAGTAGGTAAACTGGGGGAAGTTGGCGGGAAAGCGGCGCTTGGTGAACAATATCGCTTGGCTTTTCTCCGTATTAATGGACAATCGCCAAAGCGTGCACCATTCCTGAAGGAGGATTAGATATCTTTGGATGGGGTTGAAGGTTCTGCGTGGGTGTCTGTTTGTTGAGAATAGCAGCACGTCGTCCCATGCAAACAGTTTTCAAATCTCAGGAGTTATACATGCTGCAGGAGTGATCATCTCTGCCAAACAATCATTTGGTCGTTCCCTACTGTCCCAGGTTTCGCTTTAGCTGCTAGAAATTTTCAGGTTCAAGAAAAGCATGTAACTATCAGCAACTGCTGAAGATCATAATTAGAATTTCTTAACAGGCACTCCGTAAAAGACAGATGCTTAGTTGGCATACAGTTCTCCTCTGGCGGACAGTCAGTGAACTATAACAGCTACTCTTATATAATATCGGTTAATAATAAAGTCAATGTACCCATACTAATTTTGTAACGTACTCCTAAACAACAACATATCTTTCTATCTGCTCCAAGTTCCAGTAACAGATTATAAGAAATTGTATCAGTTTATTTTTTGTTGCGGATACAAGATGTGTACAACAGAGGAAGTGATAAATAATGTTTGAAATGTGGCTAGCTGTATGCTGCCATTTAAAGTATATGCCATTCTAATCAATAAAAGAGGAACCACACCATTGATGGGCATTGCAGTTAGAATGAATGGGAATTAAATCTCGGAACACAAACATAAAATAAATTAGTTTTCAGAATAACCCAAAATATTAGGTACTTCGAAAAACTCAGAAACGTTCACGCCAATTCTAGGGCGGGTTTTTAATTTCGAATGCCATTTGTCGCATTTATGACACAGGGAAACGAGATTCCTAAGATGTTGAACGTCATAGCTGAATACAACTGCCAATAATATTCTCCTCCACAATATTTATCTAACCAACCACAACAACACCATAATTTCTTCAACTTCAGCTTTCTTCAACTGGACTATGCTAAGGAGGTGCGAAATTGGTCTATTGTACCTAAGTCCGCAAGTGCAGCACTCCTGGGAAGGATGAGGCGAGCAACAGCGGAGGACGACGCTCCAGTCAGCCACGACGGAACCCCTACAACTGACCAGTCAGAAACTCCCCGGTAGGCCAGTCCCACCCAACGTGGTGCTAAAACAAAGATTAGTACAAAGTACGAAGGCTAGTACAAAGATTTTGTTCCTTAGTTCTGAGTATTTCTTGAATGCAAATTTTGTCATTCTTTTACAGCTACATAACAAAACAATACACACAACCTGTAGGCCAAACAACAAAAGGAAATAAACAATGGCCAGTGCTTTCCATAATGCCAGCAGATATAACGTACCTTTCCATACAGTTTTGAAGAAAGTACGACAAAGAAAGCAATTCAAAGGTTGTATATACGCAGGGGTTGATCGCCTCGGTAGCGAGGATGGTAGCATATCTGCCTCACGTTTAAGAGGTCCCGAGTTCAAATCTCGGTCTGGGTGAGTTACGTAGATGAGGTTTTTTCGCGGGGGTTTCCCCTATCCTTCAAGACGAATGTCGGGTAGCTCTAAGCTCCATGGATCCTGGATTCATTTGAGCATCATTTCACCTAATTCATTCACCGTCCGATATAACTTAACATTGGGGCGAACGTGAATTAAAAAAAAGAAGAATACGCAGGGGCTAAGTTTTTTTTTTGCGTTTTCTTTGCCAACATGATGATTAAACAACTCCATGCAACGAACAGCACTGTGCAATTACTGTTTTGTGGTTTACAGGCCCAGTGTGTGGAAATAAGCAACAGATGGATTTAACTAAACCGAGCTTATGAACTGATTACTGAGCGTGAGTTGCACAATTGAAGTCAAGGTGTATTCCATAAAATAACTATGTTTTCTTTATAATAACTGTTCTAATCACAACTTGCCATTCAAACGTGGAGGACGAATATTGGACCTGTTTCTGCAAAATTGGAGAACAAGTTCACTCAAATCATGAATGTAGGAGCAACATAACATTCATATAAATGAACTCTTGCTTTCACAACACAATTCTTAGGAGAAAGAAATCAAAGATAAATCTTATACTCTGAAATAATTAGATCAATATATATAAGCTCGAATAACATTCGTCACATAGCACACATAGGGTCAAATTTGTTTCCCTTCTATGTTCTGTTTTATTAACACAAATGTGATTAAAGAGTAAGCCGAAAATAAAACAGCATTTGTTGCAGCAATCTATAATAGGTGGAGTCAATATCAATTGTAACTCAATGTGTAAGGCGACTGAATGGAAACAATGAGATCCGTGGTTCAAATCCCGGCCATGGCATTGTATTTTTCATGTTAACATTATCTATCAAAAACCTTAGCATATATATGGCTATTTGAAGAAATGATTAATTTCCATCAGCTAACCTACATCTGTAGTAACTTACTATATCATATGCAGTACATAATATCCATGGCAGTCTGATCTGTCGATAACATACTAAGATATTTGTACCAACACCGAAGGTGTGGGACATGCTGTGACTCACGTAGGATTGGTGTAGAATGAGCCGTATTTTAAATATTATTTTAAATAATACAAAGTCAAAGAGTTATAGTAGTTCATTGAGTTGATATATGCTGTTATAGAACCAACAAAACTTTCAGGTCATTATTGTAGATTACATGAAAACGCAAAGGTTTATATTTATCTAGAAACTTCCTTTCCAAATCAAAAGGGATTTGAAAACTTATTTTACCCTCTCTGTCATCCATTATACCCTCCATATCCCAGGAGGTTACATACTGGTAAGTATAGAACATGTTGAAGCTATGGAAATGCCTTCAGAAACGAGGGAGCAAACAATTACTAAAAATTATATCATTGAAAACATTTTTATAATGAATAATTCCTGACAAAACTACTTAGAAATACAGATATTTGTAACAGCAGTTGTTTTCTAACTTTGAATTTGTGTTTTTGATAGTTTCAGTAAATAAGGTTAAACATCTTCTTTGTTTATTAATTTTGGTAAATTTGGTTAAGAGCCAGTTGTATTTAAATTTTTCTCATGCATTTTAAATACTTTATGATTCAACATTTGTTTAGGCAGTATTTAAAAACTAAACAATCTAATAAAAATTGTTCTTTCAAATAATATACTTAGCACTCTCTTTTATGAAACATGTCCCCCTTGTTTCAGTCGTCACCGGAAACTAACAATCTACGGATATTGGGAACCCTGTACTATGCTATCATAACTTCCAGGCGTCTTAGTGTTTTCGCTCCTCACTCGTTCCTCTAGGGTACAGACATAAAATGTCTTTTCTAGACACAATTCCTAAGCTCCCCACCAAGCCTATTTGTAGAGCCGTAATTTCGTGCATGTTCGCAAATATGTATAACGAACATTACTTTCTCTACATATTGTCGCGGCAAAGGGTATAAATAGATAACAGACGGCGGAGAGAGTTTCACGGTAATAAAGAGCTTACATAAGCAGTTAACGATAGCACGGCTAGTGTACACAAAGAGCCGGAAAAAGCAGATAAACATAGCGCTTGAGATAAGTGACTTGCCGGCCCAGATAGGGTTTCACGTAACGAAGGTTTTAGTGATATCTCGATTGACACATAATAGTTGTTTTAGTTTTGCTCCAGAAATCTCTCGAATTTGCGAATGAGATATATAAGAGATTGTGACACGCCAGCTGTGAGTTGCTGTAAGGACATGTAACGAGAGAGTTATCAAACAAGATTTGTGAGTAAGCAGGAAACAGCTGTAAAGTGTTGTTGATGTAACGAGAAATGACCGCTGTTTGTTATTGTCCTCGACTTTGGTGTTGTACATTGTGATATGTGATGTATTTCTGCTGCTACGCAGTGTGTTTCTACGCAAATAAAGAACATTTAGGATTTCGGCAAATTGGACTTTAAATTCCACGAGCCCACAATATTGTAGTTAACGTTAGCTACGTTAGACATTTCGGTCTTCAGGGCTTCTGCAATTTTAGAACCAAGTTTGTTGTTGTGCTGTAATCCTGTACCACTTTTATTTTTTCTCAAAATCACGTTGGACTGTAAGTGATTTAGCCGTATGAATTGCAGGGGTATTGCCAGGATTTATTGTTTGGATAACACGTTTCAACAAAACATCTCAAAAGTAATTGCAATTCCAATAATAAATTACGAAGGCAACTAGGCCTTATATGTACTCCCAATAAAGGACTTCCTTTCCTGAAAACTAATACTCTTTCGATCTTTACTTTCTTTATATACATCGTATGTCCCTTGGTTTTTCACGCATGAAGAAGCAACTACTTTGAAGTTATATCCAAAGCACATAATTAAAATTGGTTTGAAAACTTCGTAAACAATTACAAATATTCACTGTGCTTAAAGAGTTTACAGGTAGAGACATCTATTGACTCTATTGACCGCAAGACATTTCATTACCGGTGAAATCAGTTTGTTGCCTAGTGGGAAATAAATATACTAACAAATCGTCTCGCATACGATACCACGGCCAGCATTGTGATGTGGTCGCTTTTAACTTTGATTTTATTTCTTACATTACGTTTGCTGTTTTCCAGAGAATTAAACCTAGCACTAAATATGTAAAATGGTTTCGAAAGTGGTAAACTCCACGACCAAACATGCACCGTATCTGTTAAGATGGTGCCAATCAAAAGTTCTTTTTCCGTTATAGCTTAAGCCAAAAATTGACAAATTCATTTATATGAGCTCTCCACTCGCTCTCTGGTAATAATTATAATTGTCCCTAAAACTATTGTGGTTCTATCAACTTCGTGATAATCGTTTAATTACAGATTTGTTTGTAGATACGATCGGAATAAAACAGCATAGCAGGCTTAAAAGATTGTGGAAATATTTAAGAGTTGGTGGCTAGGTGTTGTGTTTCAAATTTCTTTCTTTTAGCATAGACAGGATATCAAAAGAATTCATATTTGAAAAAGGTATAATCATTTGAAAATTCCTGATTGATCTCACAAGATTTTCTGTAGTTTCTCTTGTAATTTTCTTCCATTCCTTCTTTTAAAACTTCTTAAAATCATTTTATTACAGATCTTGTGTTTTCATGAATTTTCTTCTACAATAAGCCACACATGATCAATTGTGTTGATGTCTGGTGATTGTGGAGGTGTTTTCATCCATTGAATAATGTGTTATATTGCATCCAGAACGTTGCGTGGTTTGGGATCAGTATCCTGTAGCAAGAGGTAGCCAACAATAAGGCCCATATGGCTAACATTCTGGAAGATGTGACTTCAATATATTAATATAAATTCTGTGGTCTATTTTTCCATCAGTAAAACACAGACCTCCAACGTCATTCCCATTCGTGCACCTCCAGACAACCACAGATCCTCCACCATGTTTATCAGTGGCTGTGACATTTTTTATTTCCAATTGCCAATTTCGCAGCCACCACATCTCTTTCATTTGATGCAGATATTCTAAATTTACTTTCATCGGTACAAACTTACATTTTTCCAGAAGCCGTAATAATCATTTATGTGAGTTTTGGCATATGCTGTCCCATACTTCTGTTAACCTATGTTATTTAAGGTTTTCTATGGGATATTCAGTTATATTCATCCTCATAAAGAATATTTCTTATTATCTGCATATGTACAAGTTTTACCATACCTTTTCCACTTGTGAACCAATCTTTGTAGCACACACTTTAGGATCTTTTTTCTTCTTTCTCACTATCTGACATTTTTCAGCTTGAGTCATGACCGAAGGCCGACCTTTTCTTGTTTTGTTTTTGTATGATTGTATCTGTATATGATACCCTTAACAGTAGCAATTGCCACCTTAAGTATTTCAGCTCTTTCTTTAAATATCTTGCAATTTTTGAAGCACCTTAGTGCAGTTTGCCCTTCTTTCTCTACTTCAGATTCAGATTTAGATTAATTCTGCCGTTTGAAACATTTTTTACAAAGTATCATCAAAAAATAACACTAAAACTACATTTTTACAGTTATAAAATAAAAGCAAGTAAATCTATTTACAGATTATTAGCAGTTCTAGATACACAAAATAGATTCATAACAAATTTTAATAAACTAAGTCACTTTTCCATTTTTGAATTCATCAACTGAGCAGAAAGTGTTTTTCACTGGGTAAGTATTTATTGCGGAAATTTTCTTCACTTCTTCATTTATTGCCCTCGATAGAGTGAGGTAAATGATTGTATAAATTTTTTGCGGTACTTTCAATTCATTTGCCAGCTAATGTTCCCCTGAACCTATTTCTAAAATAGTTCTGTTTTTTTCTTGTATTATATTCATGAATGTTTCTATTTTTTCTTTCTAAGTGGTTTCTTATTACCTGTTTGAGACATTCAAAAATATATAAGCGGGGAAATGTGAGTATTTTAGATTTTTAAAACTATTTTTTTACATGATTGTCTCCTAGGGATTTTTTCCATTATTCTTATTGCTCTTTTTCTTTGTCTCAATGTTTTTAACATATTTTACTGACCTGCTGCTCCCCATCAAATTATCCATTAATTGAGGTGTGCATGTATAAATGCGTAATAAACCTTTAGTGCACTGACTTCATCCATAATTTGTGTTGTCTGTTTTAATACATATATGCCCTTGTTTATTTCCTTGTTGATCTTTTCTATATGTTTGTGCTATTTTAAACTACTATCTATAACTAATCCTAGAAAGTTTGTCTGTGCTACTTGGCTGATTAGCCTATTTTTTACTGTTAAATGTAAAATGTTAAATGTTTTAATGTAAGAGTAAACAGATGTATTTCCATGATACTCAACCACATGGCTACATTGCAAAACTTACTCTAAATATTGTTTGTATGTAGTGTCTTGTAAAGAGTATACATGTATAATTTTTTATGTTTTTTTTTTTTTTTGTTTTTTTGTTTTTAATTTACGTCCTCCAACGTTAAGTCAAGCTTAAGTCAACAGTAAGCTTATGTATACTAACGGTTCTGGGCTTCCTTTCACCCTGTCCAACACCTTTGCCCATCATTTTTAAGTAAGTACTCCCTCTCACTTATAGCTCAGCCTATATTTGCTTTTGTGTTCACCTCATCGCAGTAGATAACATTTCAGTGAACGAACAACAGTTTGTTTAGGATTTGTGGGATTTACATGAAACTTATTTTTGAGATGTGTAATTTAATTTTGTGTATCAGTGTTTACAACGTGTTGCTAATAAGTATATAGATGTTACATGATAGCTAAGTTGCTTTCATAGATAAGAGGTTGTGCAATTAGTTATCTTGTATGTAGTGTCTTGTAAAGAGTATACATGTCTATATATATATATATATATATATATATATATATATATATATATATATATTTTAATTTACGTCCTCCAACATTAGGTCAAGCTTAATTCTACATTAAGCTTATGTATACTAACAGTGCTGGGCCTCCTTTCACCCTGTCCAACACCTTTGCCTATCATTTTTAAGTAAGTTCTCCCTCTCACTTATAGCTCAGCCTATATTTGCTATTGTGTGCACCCCATCCCAGTAGATAATATTTCATTGAACGAATAGCAGTTTGTTTAGGATTTGTGGGATTTACATGAACCATTTAGCTATCTTAACTGCTATGTACAGCAAGTATAACGCCTGATGGTACATGTCAAATAGTTTTCAAAAAATTTGTTTCATTTTAAAACTGTGAGTAATAGTAAAAGCTACATTTTGTTTGTTTTCTATAATTTATTATATTATTTATTCAAAAATATTAAATTATATCAATATGTTTTTAAGTAGGTTATAATTATTTTAACTACATAAGTGTGGTGGAAATGTATTGTTGTAATGAAACACATTACTTAAATGGGGAAACTGAAGCCTTGGGGTACTGCAATTTACTTAACAGTTCAAAGTTTAGTAGACTTTTGCTGTACATTAATAAAACATTTTAATCTGCCTGCTATAGAAAGAAAGAACAATTAAGTATTTTGGTCATACAGAGTTAAACATTGCAAAACAAGACAGAAGAAGCCATGTATAATAATGTACTCTGAAATTATGGTTTTCACGCTCATGTGTACCAAGAAGGTAGAAGGTTTGAAGGTGCTCACATTTGAGCTATGGGATTATTTTTGGGGGATCAGCAGGGAGGAAACGTACTAAAAATATTTAGGCTACAGAAAAGAGGGATAAGAATTCTTAAAAAAATATCCAAAAAAGAAACACCCGCAGAACAGCATTTAAGAAATTAGGTATAGTTACGCTGCCTAGTCTATATGTACATGAATGTCTAAAATATGTAACCTCACAGAAAGAAGACAAAAATACAAGTATCCATGAACATAAACAAGAACACAGGAAAATTACTTTACAAATAGACAAAGAGGCTCATTATAAAATAAATTTATTGAAGGTAAGATCTATACAATTATTTAGCTTACTGGATTGAAGAAACAGGGAAAGAACAAATAAAAATAAAACAAATTAAATCTTATCTAATTAAGAATGCTTTCTATACAGTACAAGAATATAAGAATTGCAAAAACAAATAGATAACGTTTAAAAGTGTAGAACCAAAATTGTAAATATGGATAGTAGTACCTCTCCATTGTAACTAACTTTATGTATACTTCATATGACGAAACCTGGTAAAACTATTATAATTGGTGAATAAACAATCTCAATCTCAATAATGACAAATGAAGATTAATATTTTTGAATATTATGTTTCCAAAGTCAAACAGAAAATGATCTTTTACTTTCCATTTTTTCCATTGTATGTGTTATACCTTAACTGAATGAAATTAAATATTCTGATATATTTACTAGCATAGTAAATGGCTCTAAAGCATTTTTAACACCCTCCCAGTAAAAATAAGAATTTGTGTGTCAGTACCTATCCTAAGGATTTTGCAGAGTTTTGCAATGATAGCAAGCAATAAGTAATCACAAGTTAATTGTCAAGAAATTATGATCTACAAGAGGCAATTAAAGAGTTTCAAACTTTAATAAATATGCATCGATTGATGCCAGTGGGAATGATATTTTGTTTAGTTTTTCTTACAATTTAATGTTGTTTTTATTGTAATAATTTTTTTTCCACTGAAGTTTTTCTTTTCTTTTCAGCAAATAAGTTGCTGAATAATATTGTGTTGTTCTACACGCAATCAAATTTTGCTTCACGTGAGGATGTATGTATTGGATCCACAAAATGCACATATCAGGTATTGTTGGTAGGATTGGTGCAGCTATTATGGTCCAGCAGGTTTACTTACAGGCTTTTTATTTAACTCGATGTTACCTGGTGCCGGCACATGGGCACTGGCTTACAGGTTCCACAATATCATTTGATTAAAATTTTGACTTTTCATGTTCATTGGGAGCTCCGAGAACAACTTTATAAAGTTCATTGTCTTTGTTCGTTTGAGTCCTGTGTTTACTTATTTACACACACACATACACACACACATACACACACACACACACACACACACACACACACACACACACACACACATGGGCATATCATGTATGCCCTGCACATTCAAACAAAGATAAGCGTAGCTTTACTTAGGTTATGTTGCCAAATACTACAACTTTTATTTAATTTAAGTCCTCCAATGTTAAGTCATATCGGACGATGGACAAAATTGGTTAACTTATGCTGAAATGAGCCCAGGGTCCATAGAGCTTAGAGTTACTAGACATTCATCTGCAAGGATAAGGGAAAATCTGGAAAAAGTTTCGAACTCTGAAACACCTGAAAGTTTGGCGGACACGCTACCTACGCTACAGAGGTGGGCAGTACTATATCGCAGAATATTTTGCTTTTGCAAAGGTAGAGAAGGACTAAACAGTTCAATGCCATAGTCGGAATTTGAACCACTGACCTCCTTGTCGTCACCCAGTTGCTACTAACCATTGAACCACCATGGCAACTTTTCAGCATGACATATTCTGCAGTCGACTCGTATTTTCTCGGTTACTCTTCAGCACTTCTCATATACACATGAGCCTGCTAACTTAATGGCAACTTAGAATGTGGAAATACAGTTTTCCTTAGAAAAGAAACCCCAGAGGAACTTATGGCTTTGTGTTCCCTTCTAGTAATGGGCCCATGTGAATAACATACATTTTTCTGATATTAATGTTCATTACCTTCTATAGTATTTACAACAGAATTGGTACTGCTTCTGCTCTGTTTAATTCACTTTCATAAGAGCCAAATGACATGGGGAGGAAATGTAGTCAGTATTTCCAGTGGACAAATTCGCATTGCTAAAAGTGATTTCGCCATTTGTGCTGTTCAACTTCCTCAAGATGTGGTACCCGGGACATAAAATCCATACGCTCCTAAGATGGTACCAAATCCGTGCGTATACCACGGAAAGGCACTATACTACAGCGCTCCAGGCCGGTGCCACACGGAGCCGATAAGGAATGGGATGTAATGATTTTAAAGTATGTCAAAACAAGATTAGTCCAACAAAGTATTACTAATCTGAGTAATGTAATTAGCGTGACACACACAAAATGTAAATCCAGAACGTCAGCTATATATGCAGTAAATGCAGATTTCCATTCTCGCAATCTGCTATTTCCTCATTGCATATTCTGTTAATATACATGATGCATACGGTTTCCCTTAATGTTACAGAGAGCGCAATAATATGTTGGCTACATGCAACGGGCGCAGTTTATTTAGTTAAACAAATTTGTAAATAATTACATATTTTCATTAAGTATCTATCAAATTACATGCAGAGCCATCTGGACAGCCAGATGAGGCACTTTATAACAGGGCCAACGGTTCTTCACCTAGCGGGAAATTTATGTAACTAACACGTCGTCACCTGGAGACCGGATATACAAGACATGCTATTTTTTCTTCCCGCCGCATCCTTAAATTCCACATAAAGGGGAAGGTGTCATTTTGGGTGGAATACAATACTTTTCCAACGACAAAGACAAGCATTAATATAACATGTACATTTGCCATCATGTTTTATCGCAATGTATCGCTACTGGGAAGTTATAACTACATACTTGCTTTGTGTACCAGAACTTTATTTTTGAAATATCTAATTTAAATTGTGACTGTTTCCCAGGTGTAATTCGGGCTCGTACAACCGCAGTGGTGTACTCACTGAGAGAAAACCGATGTTTTATTATAGCCGTGTTTTCTTTTGTTGCAGTACTCCGTCTGCATCCGATGTTCTTGATGAAAGTGGTGCCAGCATTTTGTAGGCTGTCGTCGAGATTTTGGAGAGAACTTAGGAATTCCAAGGTTTGGTTTCGACACATTACTTGATCATTGTTGGCGAGAACCTTCAATCTGTCACTTTATGCAAAAGATAGTAAGCTATTACGTATACGTATGTATTTTGTTCATTAAATATGTTATATATAGCTCTTTTGTTAGTTATTGCTTATTATTATTTTAGCATTTATTTATTTTACTTAAAAGTAATAACTCATGTCAATATGATTTTTTTAAACTTTGTAATATTTATTACAATGTAAGGAGCAGGTTAAGAACATCTTGCAGTTTTAGAATATATTTACTTACTGTGGAAACTAAGTTTACTAGTCTTTGGTACTCTTTTGCTGCATATTGGTAAATTAATACACTCTGGTGCTACTGAACCAAAGAATAGTTATGTATTTTGGACATTAAGAGGTTAACAATGTAAAGAAAACACAAGAAGCCATATTCAATATTGTGCTCATAAATTGTCTTTCTGTTAAGGATTATTAAGAACAGGTATTTTGTTTGAATGCACTTTAAGATTTGTTTTCTTGAATAACACGTTCTAAATTCTTTTATCTTTCATAATTCCAAGAAAAATGGAATACTACATTTAATGTATTATATTTTAAAAAACATATCATTAAGTCAATATGGATCTTCCGAATAATATTTTTAATTAAAGTATTACACTGATTTAGGAAAATGATTTTCAGTTACCTTGGAAACCGAATTTTGGGATTCGGGCAGGCTGTGTTATTTAAAACTTAATTTTCTCTAGAGTACTTAAGACT
This sequence comes from Mantis religiosa, assembly GCA_030765055.1. Lineage (NCBI taxonomy): Eukaryota > Metazoa > Arthropoda > Insecta > Mantodea > Mantidae > Mantis > Mantis religiosa. The sequence continues at coordinate 244,330,752 of CM060950.1, read as the reverse complement.
GCGATACCCATATTTTTATAATTTGAATTAAACTTCCAAAATTTAGAGTGTACTATTTCAGTCAGAAAAACTCAGGTTAAGGCAATCTTAAACTTGAAAGTTCAAGCATTATGATATATTTATACTAGCATCTTATCAAACAAAAATGTACCACGTACCAAACAGTACATTAAAGAACACTTGTTGCAGGTTGTATTAATGAACATGACTCTGCAATTTATCTATACGTAAAATTCCGAGGTGTTATGTCACAAAATTTACTCACATCAAATGAATATAAGCAGAGCATATCTGTGTCAGTATTAAATCACTAAATCGGGTTCAGCACATTTGACATCTCACATATGCTCTCTTTAAACTTTTCACATATCACTTTATCGAAAGCATTCCAAAGGGTTGTTTCATGCAAACCAATAAGTTACAAATTATGAGTAAAATATATTTGAAGCTTCTATAAACTGGTAGCACAATTCATCAATAATACTTTCTAAGTGATGCTATATTTACAGATTCTGACATACACATTTATATAGAGTCTGCCTCTATGGTCCAATGCATAAAACTTTAATGTTCATGTCCAGTTCTTCCAAGCTCACTTCCGAAGTGCAAATGTTTCTCAATAAAAAATAATTTCTTAGCAAATAAATAAATAAGTAGCTAAGTAAATAAATTGATTAACTTAATTCAATAAATAAAATAGTAATTAATATCTATATCCCGCTTCCTAGTTTCTAATACCGGGACATGATTTCCAAATTCTTATTTATTAAAACCAAAATATTACATACAATGACATTACAAAGGTTTTCAAACAATAAATTTAAAAAAAAATATAATAAAGTAAAATAAAATAAATACAAATACAAAGCTACCAGTTTACGAATAAGGCTCAAAACTGGTAACCAGTAAAACAATTAATTGATATCCAGCAAATTATAATATATGTCTACAATTTACTAAAATACCCGTATCCAGTACTATACAAACTGGTAACCAATACATTAAAACACTTCGAATAATTCATATTATTATAACTTTAAAATTTAAACCAAAATCTTTATATAAATCAAATTTTAAAAATTTCTCCTTTTCAACAACCAATACCAGACAAACAAAATTTATAAAATCTCATATACCCTTTAAAAGTTTAAATCCATTAAACTCATAATATATTACTACTCAAATTACAATCATTTTACACATCAATTAAATTCAATATTTAAAAAATTGATAAGTATATTTTTAAATTTCCGGAATTTCACGAAAACGAAAAGCAAACATATTAAATACTTATCCAATCAACCACAAAAACACCATAATTTCTTCAACTTCAGCTTTCTTCAACTGGACTATGCTAAGGAGTTGCAAAACTGGTGTATTTTACCTAAGTCCGCGAGTGCAGCACACCTGGGAAGGATGAGGCGAGGGAAGACGGAGGACGGCGTTCCAGTCAGCCACGATGGTGCAGATAGAATCCCTACAACTGACCAGTCAGAAAATCCCCGGCAGGCCAGTCCCACCCAGCGTGGTCGTAAAACAAAGATTAGTACAAAGTACAAAGTCTAGTAGAAAGGTTTCGTTCCTTAGTTCAGAGTATTTCGTGAATGCTAATTTTGTCGTTTTTTACAGCTACATAACAAAACAATACACACAACCTGAAGGCCAAACAATAAAAGGAAATAAACAATGGCCAGTGTTTTGCATAATGGCAGCAGATAGAACGTACCCTTCCATACAGTTTTGAAGAAAGTACGACAAAGAAAGCAATTGAAAGTTTGGATATACGCAGGGGCAATTTCTACTTCCGCGCCCTCTATAACTCACTACGCCCACCTCCTGTTTGATGAAACTTCCACCGTGTGTGCTGTAGTCAAATTCACTACACCTGAGGGAAATGTCAACTGGAGGTTTCTATCCATGTTTGTGTTTCAGGTTTATTTTAGTGTTACGTTGTTTTATTTTCTGTACCGCAAACATACATAGCAGGTAGTGGAGTAGTTGCATTCTGACCATATCCTTCATGACGATGTTTTACTGGAGATAGATATTTTGAGATCACGAAAAGAAAAACTGATTTTTGAGCCAAACTAGAAATTTGAAAATCGGGTATATATTAAACTTATATACTATTTACACGCGATACTGCGCTACTAAATAAATGGAAACATTTTTATCAAAATTAACTCTTATATCATAATTGTAGTAGCATATAATTGTAATATGTTTATGCCACATGAAATATACTAAATTTGCAGGAAATGTCCTCAGAAGTCGTTTTCATTATGAATCACTTCACACAACTGTAAACCGTAAGAGATAAACAAAGAGTAACTACACATATGTCCTAGATCTTGTTATAAAACACAATTTATGTCTGATACAATTTATTTTGTAGAGTGAAAAATTTCGGATTTACCCTTTGTTATATGTCACAATTTCCCAATTGTTATGTTTCTTTAAATAGTGACAAGTCGTTATTACTTTCTATTATGGACTTACTCGAGTTATAAAGTATTGTATTATCGTCCAATAATTCAATATCGATGTTTCAGTAGCAACACACGTTTTGAAGTCCCTAGAACTAGAACGTATTTACAAATATATCCCATCCGTGCAGGAAACGTAGAGGAGCAATTTCGATTTAAGAAAGCTATGAGAAAACTATATGAATGTAAGAATGAGATTTTTTATTTTCTGTTGGAGATACAAAGAGAAGGAAATTTCAAAGCCATCCCCTAGTTAATCACTTATAAAACATTTGATTGTCACTTAAAGTCTATTGTCTTTTGTCTCTTCACGACATTATAGACAGAAATGTTACTGTAATATATCTAAAGTTTGTATATTGATATAAAGTATCCGTTAATTATCTAACTTGAATCTAAAAACAATAAAGAATCATTTCTTATTGTGAAGTATGTTTAATGTGACGACTAAAGCTAGGTAAATCCTGAGGAGGCGCTGCTGTCAGCTATATTATACCTATTGATAAATGTTGCTCTTCCGCTTTTCCTTCCTTGTGTAGCATTATAGAAAATGCTAGAACAATAAAAAATAGCTACTAAAAATAAAAACATTGCACCATTTTAAAACTTCCATTAATTAATTAATTGAATGAGGACAGAGATATACAACATAACTCGAACAAAATTGATGAACTTGTCAAATACATGTGAGTGTTGGTACTACTGCAGTCGGGAGTAGACACTCAGCCTCAATCTGAACATGTTCTTCCATAAAGAAGTGCTCAGGTTTATTTAAATTCTCTTTCTTTGACCAACATTCAGATGTACTGTCATTTGTCTTCGAAAAGACTTCACAGAGAGACTACTCGAGACTTGCTGTTGTAAATAGCTTTGAGAAGTTGTTTCTTATGATTATTACCATTTCTCTGTATATATCTGGCATTACCTGTTTATAGTGTTCCTTTACTTGAAATCCTGTCTTTTTGTCTGGCTACATTTTATTCGTAGATTCTAATTTTGAGGATTTGAACACCAGGTAACTCATCCCTTCATTCAAAGGCAATTCTAAAATTTTCAAATTAAGATGTTATGGAATACAACATAATTATGAATAATCAGACTTCATTTATGACGACCTCCGTCTCCTTTAGTTTCTCAACAAAGCACTAGAGATGGTCATTTATATTATCTGTACTGTGCATTTTCTGTACAATTAATTACTTGGGAAGCGTAGCATTGCGGGCAGTGTCTTTACCTTTAAGAACTTTGAGGTTAAGCAATGTTTTATTTGTTTTAATTCTCGAGGTGAAGTCATGAAAATGAGTTCTCTCTTTGTATTTGAATCACTTTCTTTTGAGGTTTGGCGTCATTTGTCGTCTTTGTTTATTCTCCGGTCACAAAGACAGAGAGCTCAATGTGAATGAGCACGGCTTGTACTTGTATTTGTCACGTATCGCAGTTGTCTTTCATTAAAGGTTTGACATGACAACACCGGTATTTGTAGCCATGTTTCCCTCACAATATTTTATACTGCTTCTGTTACACGTATTTTACACTTTTTACAAACTGGGAACGATCTGGATCACTAAGCTGTTGTATTTATTTAGTAATTAATTGTATACTGCTCTGAATTAAATGTATAACAGAGATACAAAGTCCATGGTGAGGTGAAGCCAAGATTTGTAGGATGTACAACCTGATAACATAAAACGCCTGTCAATTGTTCACTAAAAACAGGTTACACAACATCAAAAAACTGAGTCCTTGAGAGTTCACAATTTCTTTAGTAGACAAGTTCTCTCCGTAGCGCAATAAACAATGGATAACTCACCTAACGTTCATGTTGGATATAATTCAATTTAAATATTTTTGCAGTCGAGGAACAACCTCTGATATAATACAGCTTTATCAATTTTATTTATTTTATTCTTAAACGAGACATGGACGAATTTATAATTTTCCTTCATTAAAAGCATAAAATTGTGTACTTGCAGAATAGCCTCTGATACATTGTTTTAATCCCGGTATTCAGTGCCAGAAATTACACCAAAACTTAAAAATTTTGATTATATTTTCAGCGCGTTCTCTAAAAGTTAAATCAAATTTTCAAACAGGGCTGATGAGACTAATGTGAGATGCAGTCTCAAGACACGTATTGTCTGTATACCTATGATTTAATTAAATTTTACAGGTATGCGCACAAATTTGTCAATATCCGCTACTAAATACAAATGTTTAGAAAATGTCAAATGTAGTCACAAATGTATACAACTTTTGTGTTTAGCTCATTAGGAAATTAGTGAAATCTTGCACAATGTTAGCTATTTAATCGTATTTCTATCACAACCATCTATAAATATTCAGAAATACGAGATGAAAGATGGAGTTCAATCGAAATGAATATACAAAAAATATCTTTATTTTGTTGCTGATGTATAACTTTCTGTAGGCTTTCGTTCTGAAGCACAATAAATTCTGTCACTTTATATTGATTTATATATTAAATATAACTCGAAGTTACCCTCATTCACATTAAGCACGTCTTCAACCTCAAAACAGAACTTCTTGTGTCCTTATGTTCTGGAAGACATTTGTAATAACTATGATAGTTTGACAAATACATAGCGATTATAGCTTGCGCGCCATCTACTAACGTCGACCTGCACTTAGTGTTTCACAACACCGTCACCGTGTGCCGCTGTGATCCCAGTCACTCTTTAAGCAGACAGAACATTTGTACTGCAAGTCTGTGTCTGGTGGCTTCTTCTCTTTTTTCTTCTTTGGCGTTAAATTAATACTTTATGGACCACGGATATGCGTACAAGGAGGATCGTATTATGTACGGAAACTAAATGTCGAGTTTGCTATGTAAAATATATTCTGGTACCATCTGCAACTAAAATGAACAGAAAGGTCGGTTAAATATCAAACTGTGCATATTTTCAGCTTTTTAAGGTGGCACTCGAAACTTTTCAAGAAAAGCTCATAATAAATCACCATTAAGTAAATGCAACTTTGTAGTTCTAAAAATCACTTTGAGTGACTTTAGTTGAGATATGTTATTATGATTGTTGTTATGATTAATGAAGTGCACATTGAAGCAATGCCCTCAGAAGATCTCTTCATCATCAATGATTTTTTATAACTGGTAAACTGTAAGAGAAGCTCTATTAATATTGCTAAACATTTAAATATTAAGAAATAAGGTAAATTATGAAGGAAGAACAAAACTCAAATTTAGTATAAAACGTGAATTAGTAAAAGTCTTACTAAATCAAATGAATAAATACAGTCTAAATTGTAACAATGAACTGAGGTCGGAGTTGCTATAGCCGCAGGTAATCTCTGCTAATACAACTAATAATGATATTAAACATTCATAACACTAAATAATAAATATAATTTTATCTTACAACATTCACGCAATAGCTACATCTCCTACTTGAGTTAATATTCCGACATTATAAGATTTTGATAATAAATAACTAAACAATTAGGTATAACATCTCCTTATATATAACATAAAGACAAATATATAACATAAAGATAAATATATAACATAAAGACAAATATAAAATTACCTAATGCTACAAATTAATACAAAACTAACAAATACTCAGGACAATAAGCTACAGATAAATAAACAGTTCAAGTGTTACTTGACGTAAACATACTAATGTTAACTAATGACAGTCTAATAGACAGTTCGTATCTTACAAATTACAATTTTACTACAAACTTGTATGAAACAATACAAAATAATTTAGCTCTAAGTTTTATGATTATAATATAATTACATCTTATCTATTTTAATCTTAAAATTATTAATATTTAACACAAATAAACTAATATGTAAACCCTTAAGTATAACACATCCTTTAACTAAAATCTCAGACAATATCTTACATTTTAAGTTCGTCAATCATAAAACATTAAGCTGGCTGGCGTCATTCTAGTTGTCGTGTGCAGACGAGCGGTAGGCCAGCAAGAACAGTGGCACCTTAACGTCCCAGTCTCGCTGATGGCTGGCCACGACCTTCCTCAGGTGTTCCTCTAAGGTCTTGATGTATCTTTCGACCATGCCATCCGACTGGGGATGTAGAGGCGTCGTGCGGGTCTTGTTCACCCCAAGCCTTTATAGTGCCTCCTTCAATAGGTTGGACTCAAAGTTGGTACCCTGGTCACTGTGTAGCCTTAACGGCACCCCAAATCGACAGAACACTTGCTCCACGTGGCAGTCTGTGATTGTCTTTGCCTCTTGGTTTGGGATGGCATACACCTCCGGCACTTGGTGAAGTAGTCCACGACCACCACTAGGTACTTGTTGTCTCTGTCGGAAACTGGAAACCGTCCCGCAATGTTACAGGCCATCCGTTCGAATGGCGCTCCGACGTTGTACTGCTGCATGCGACCCCGGCTCCTAGTCTGGGGGCCACGACTCGCCGCGCACACGTGACACTGACGGCACCATTTCTCACCATCTGCTCGGAGTCTCAGCCAGTAGTAGCGGTGCCGTAGTTTGTCAATCGTTGGCTTCGCTCCCAGTTATCCTCCCGAAGTACCGGCGTACACTTCCTCCAAGACTTCCGGGACTTTACTCCGGGGAAGTACCAACTGTTCTCTCTGCGTCTTCCCATCGGGTGACTCCCATACCCGGAACAGCACGACATCTCTGGTCTTCAACGAGTCCCATTGGGCCCAGTACAACTTGTAGGTGGCGCTCCTTGGTGCGATGTCCTCCCAGGTTGGTCTCGTCCCTGCCTCCATTTCCCTCAAGAGTGGCCCCAAGTCTGCGTCCGCCAGCTGCTGCCTCCTCAGGCCTGCGCTATCCCAGCTGTCCGCAGGCACTGCCAAAACTACTCGGACTGCTGCGGCACGCTCCTTCTGTTCCACTCTTGTGCACTGGCCGCACTCTTCTAGACAGGGTTTTTGGGATATGGCGTCAGCGCTACCGTGGCTCTTCCCTCAACGAAGTTCCAAGGTGAAGTCGTACTCCTACAGCCTCTGGACCCAACCTGCTGTCTGGCGTTCTGGTCGCGCCGTCACCATCACCTCGCTCCTCGCGGGGACAACCACGTCTTCGTTAAAGACGACCCTGTAGATTCCAAGGCGCTCTTCGGGTTCAGGGAGTATAACCTCTTCTGCGTTGAGCCGCTGGACTTTCCTACCGACGTCGACCGTCGCCTCGTGGCTCCTGAGGGCATCCAGTCCCAGAATCACCTCCTCACCCACCGTCACGACGAACACCCACAGACGCACGTCACTCCGCCCCAAGGTCAGCTCTAGCAGGGCCTCCTTCTCCACAGGCAAGGTGTCGCCCGATGCCGTGACAAGTTCGTAAGGTCGGTTTTGTTTACTCGTCAGCAAACCCTTCGCCACGTCATGTCTGATGATGGTCACGGCTGCCCCAGTGTCCACCAGCACGCGGCACGGCTTCCCTCTCACCCAACCGTCCGCGATGAGGCTGTCGTCCATACGCCGGCTAACGGCGCGCAGTGTTACTCGAGGGGATGGTGGTAATGGCGCCGACGGGCTCCTCTCCACGCCGGGGCTTATTCGTTCTTCCAGCTACCCTTCCTGGTGTGGGCAGTCTCTCTGCAAGTGCCCGGGCTATCCACACCGCCAGCACAGGCGACTAGGTGTTCGCTGGCGTCCCTCGGCTGGTCTTTTGTCTCCGGTGTAGCGGAAACTCCTCGTTCTCGCTGCGTTAGTCCAGGATACATAGAGCTTATAGTTACCAGACATTCATCTTTCCGGATAGGGGAAAACTTTCAGTATTAAGTAACATTGGACGGTGCAAGAAATCATGCTCAAATGACTACAGGGTATATAGAGCTTAGAGTTACGAGTCATTCATCTTTCACAATGAAGGAAAAACATCCAGCATTAAGTCATCCCGGACGATGAACGAAATAATGTTCAAATGAGTACAGGGTACATAGAGCTTAAAGTGCACAGGTATTCATTCTTAAGGATAAGAGGAAAACTCCAATGTTAGGTCCTATCGGATGATGAATAAAATGTTGTCTAAATGAGTACAGGATATACAAAGCTAGGAGTTACCATCCGTTCATGTTTCAGGGAATGGCAAAACCACCAACAGGGAAGAAACAAGTTACATCGGACGATGAAGGAAATAATGTTAAAATGAGTACAGGGTACATAGAGCTTAGAGTTACCAGTCATTCATCCTTCAGAATAAAAGAAAACTTCTAGCATTAAGTCATATCGGACGATTGAAGAAATCATGTTCAAGTGAGTACAGGGTACAGAGAGCTTAGATTTACCAGACATTGAGTGAGTACAGGGTACAGAGAGCTTAGATTTACCAGACATTCATCCTTCAGAATAAAAGAAAACCTATAGCATTAAGTCATATCGGACGATGGAAGAAATCATCTTCAAATGAGAACGGAGTACACAGAGGTTAGAGTCACCAGTCATTCATCTTGCGGAATGAGGGACATCCGTCAGCATTAAGTCACATCGAACAATGAATGAAATAATATTCAAATGAGTACAGGGTACATAGAGCATGGAGTTACCAGTCATTGATCTTTCAGAACGAAGGAAAACGTCCAGGATCAAGTGATATCGGGCGATGAAGGAAATAATGTGCAAATGAGTTCAGGGTACACAGAGGTTAGTGTTACCTTACATTCATCTTTCCGAAAAACGAAAACCGCCAATATAAAGTCATATCGGACGATGAATGAAATAAAGCTAAATGAGTACAGGATACATAGTGCTGAAAGCTACCTGACATACATCTTTCAGTATAATCGAAAATCTCCAATATAAAAACATATCGGACAAAGGATGAAATGTTGTTTAAATGAGTCCAGGCTACATAGAGCTGACTGTTGCCAGACATTCATCCTTCAGGATAGGGGAAAACGTTCAGAATTAAGCCATACCCGATGACGAATGGAATGTGGTATAAATAAGTACAGATTACATAGAGCTTACATTTACCAATCGTTCATTATTCAGGATTAGGTACAACCTCCAACGTTAAGTCATATCGGAAGATGAGTGAACTGATGCAGAAATGAGTCCAGGTTACATAGAGCTTATAGTTACCAAACATTAACCTTTCTGGATTTGGGAAAGTTCCAGCGTTAAGTAATATCGAACGATGCAAGAAAGCAGGTTCTAATGAGTACAGGGTACAAAGAGCTTAGAGTTACAAGTCATCCATCCTAGAGAATGAAGGATAAACTTTCAGGATTTAGTCATATCGGACGATGAACGAAATAATGTTGAAAGGAGTACATGGTACATAGAGCACAGAGTTACCAGTCATTGATCTGTCAGGTTAACGGAAAACCTCTAAAATTCAGTCCTATCGGACGATGAATGAAATAGATTTCATAGAGATTACATAGAGACCAGAGTTAGCAGTCATTATTTTTCAGAATTAAGGGAAACCGCCTTCAATAACTCATATCAAATGATGAACGAACTAATGTTGAAATGACTGCAGTGTACATGGAGCTTAGAGTTACCTAACATTCAGTTTTCAGGAGAAGCGGAAACCTCCAGTGCTAAGTCATATCGGAAGAAGAATGAAATGTTGTCTAAATGAGAACAGAGTACATAGCTGAATTACCAGACGTTCATCATTCAGGGTAAGGTAATGTTCTCAACGTTAAGTCATATCGGACGATGAATGTAATGATGTAGAAATGAGTCCAGGATACATATAGCTTATAGTTACTAGACGTTCATCTTTCAGCATTAAGTCATATCCGACGGTGAAAGACATTATGCTTAAATGGGTACAGGGTATATAGAGCTTAGAGTAACCCATCAATAATCTTTCAGAATTAAGGAAATCATCCAGCATTAAGTCATATCCTACGATGATGGCAATAATGTTCAAATGAGTACAGGATGTATAGGGCTTAGTGTTACCAGTCATTGATCTTTCAGAATAATGGAAAACCTCCAGCCATAAGTCAAATGGGACGATGAAAGAAATAATGTTCAAATTAGTACAGGGTACATAGAGCTTAAAGTGACCAGCCATTCATCTTAAAGGAGAAGAGATAACCTGCAATGTTAAGTCATATCGATGATGTAAGAAATGTTGTCTAAGTAGAGGGTTCATGGAGCTTACAGTTACCAGACGAATATCTTTCAGGATTAGGTACAACCTCCAACATTAATGTGACTTTGTGGGTTCGTGAAATAAAAAGTCCAGATTACAAACACAAAAAAGGCACTTTATTTCCGTAGCAATACACCGTTCACATTCACAATGTAACATACATGTCAACCAACACAGCTGCTCAAGCGCACGCGTTCAATTACCGACTCACTGTCTCTTTTGAGGCAGGTTACCTTTTTATCGTTTTCTAACACACCAGAAATTTCTCGAACATTCGAGACCGGCTAGAACAAAGGTGAACTCTTGCCAAATCCGTTTGTTCCCACCCACCTTCTTGGCAAGCATCCATCTCCACACTGTACTGCCGTCTCTTCGATCTTGTTACCCGCACTGCCTCCAATCAACAATGACCTGGCGACACTGCTCCCCCCTCAAGGCTGGTCGTCCCGAACAGCACCATCGTAGTGGGCCAGGTGATCCAGGTGTACCACCAACATCTTTCCCCGGGGCACTTTTTTGATGCGGTAGACAATGTCGTTAATCCTCTTCACCACCCGGTAAGGTCCTTGCCATGGTTGGGGTTGGAATACACCTCCGGCCACTTAGTGAGATAGTCAACGACCAGCATCAGGTACTTGATGTCTCGGTCGGATATTGGGAACGGTCCAGCAATGTCAACGGCGATCTGCTCGAATGCCGCTCCGACGTTGTACTGCTGCATGCGACCCCGGCTCTTTGTCTGGGGGCCGCGATTCACCAAGCACACGTGACACTGACGGCACCATCTCTCAGCGTCTGCTCGGGGCCTCAGCCAGTAGTAGCGCTGCCATAGTTTGTCAATCGTTCGGTTCGCTCCCAGGCTTCCTCCTGAATTACCGGCGTGTACTTCCTCCAAGATTTCCGGGACCTTACTCCGGGGAAGTACCAACTGCTCTCTCTGAGCCTTCCCATCGGTTGATTCCCATAACCGGAACAGCACGCCCTCTCTGATATTCAAGGAGTCCCATTGGGCCCAGTAAGAATTTTAGGTGGCGCTCCTTGGTGCGATGTCCTCCCAGGTTGGTCTTGTCCCTGCCTCCAGTTCCCTCAACAGTGGCCCCATGTCTGCGTCCGCCAGCTGCTCCCTGCTCAAGCCTGCTCTATCCGAGCCATCCGCAGGCACTGCCGTGATTACTCGGTCTGCTGCGGCACGCTGCTTCTCTTCCACTCTTGTGCATTAGCCACACTCCTCTGGAAAGGGCCTTCGGGACATAGCTTCTGCGTTACCGTGGCTCTTCCCTCTGCGATGTTCCAAAGTGAAGTCATACTCCTGCAGCCTCTGAACCCAACGTGCTGTCTGGCCTTCCAGTCGCGCCGTCACCATCACCTCGCTCCTCGCGGGGACAACCACGTCTTCGTTCAAGATGACCCTACCCATTCCAAGGCGCTCTTCGGGTTGACGAAGTATAACCTCTTCTCCGTTGAGCCACAGGACATTCCTGCTGACGTCGACCGTCACCTCGTGCCTCCTGAGGGCATACAGTCCCAGAATCACCTCCTCAGCCACCTTCGCGACGAACACACACAGACGTACGATACTCCGTCCCAAGGTCAGCTTCAGCAGGGCCACCTACTCCACAGGCAAGGTGTCACCCGATGTCATGACAAGCTGGTATGGTTGGCTCGGCTTCCTCGTCGGCAAACCCTTGGCCACGTCAGGACTGATGATGGTCACGGCCTCCCCGGTGTCCACCAGCACGCGGCACTTCTTCCCTCTCACCCAACCGTCCACGATGAGGCTGCCATCCATACGCGGCGCGCAGTGTTACTCGAGGAGATGGTGGTGATGGCGCCGATGTTCCCCTCACCACGCCGGGCCCTACTCGTTCTTCCGGCTGACCTTCCTGGTGTCGGCAGTCTCTCGGTTGTCCACATCCCCAACACAGGCCACTAGGTCTTCGCCGGCCTCCCTCGGCTGGTCTTCCCTCTCCGTCGTAGTGGACAATCCTCGTTCTTGACGTCGGGATACCTGTTACCTTGGCCGCCTCCATCCTTAATGCTGCCGTTAGCACCTCGTGGATGGTTTTATAATCGCCGAGCATTAGGCGCTGATGAAACTGCGTGCCACGTACCCCGTCAACGAATGTGTATTCAGCTTCCCGGGATACGAACTCTGGTGGGAGTTCGACTAGAGCCTTTCTAGCCAGTTGTTCAACTGCCAGGGCGAACTCCTGCAGCGTCTCCCATGGCTGCTGTGACTTTGCCTTTAGCTGGCTGTGGTGCGCTGCGGCTAAGCGGTGGTCTCCAAAACGATTGTTCAGGGCTTCCCAGATGTCCTTGGGCGCTGCCGCTGTCTGCACCGCGTTCAGGACTTCCGCCACCCTTCCCTGGAGGCTGGCTATTATTTGTGTGGCCTCCTCCTCTGGTGAACGTTTGTTGTGCTTGGCCACTGCGGAGAATTGGCGGTGGAAAACTTCGAAGGTGTTCGCGCCGTCGTAATTAGGAGGTTTGACGCGCGTACATGTTGTGTCCCGTCCCGGCGCGTCGAACTTTAAATCCTTTAACCTCCTGCCGACGACGTCCTCCACCATGGCGTTCAGGGACTTTGTGCTGCTGTCTGCCTTTCCCTCCAAGTTGTTTACGCGGTCAGCATGGTCTTCGACGCGCTCGTCCACTTGGCCCATCCGCTTGCCCAGCTCCGTCACGGCTTCACTTACTCCGGCCAACTGTTCTTCAAATTTGGCGGCGAGAGCCTCGTTCGCCACCTTCATTTCCGTGGTCAGTTCGGCCATCCTTGCGGTCATTGTCGTGGCCAAGTTGTTTACAGCTTCCGTCGTCGCAGCTAATTCGTTCATCCTCTCCAAAATCTTTTCCAATGCGGATTCCATGGCCGTTATATCCAGTTCCCTGACACCAGTTGTGACTTTGTGGGTTCGTGAAATAAAAAGTCCAGGTTACAAACACAAAAAAAAAAATTGTACTTTATTTCCGTAGCAATACACCATTTACATACACAATGTAACATACAGGTCAACCACCACTGCTGCTCACCCGCACGCGTTCAATTACCGACTCACTGTCTCTTTTCAGGCAGGCTGCCCATTTATCGATTTCTAACACACCAGAAATTTCTCGAACAATCGAGACCGGCAAGAACAAAGGCGAACTCTTGCCAAATCCGTGTGTTCCCGCCCACCCTCTTGACAAGCATCCATATCCACACTGCACTGCCGTCTAATCGATCTTGTTACCCGCGCTGCTCCAATCAACAATGACCTGGCGTCATATCGAAGAAGGAATGAAATGATGTTCAAGAGTGTCCTGGGTACATAGAGCTTAGAGCTGCCCTAATTTCACCTTTCAGGATGGGAGAGCACCTCAAATGTTAAGTGATATCGGACGATGGACGAAATGGTGTTCAAATGAGTCCACGGTACATAGAGCTTAGGTTTACCTCCCTTTAATCTTTCAGGTTAAAGGAACACCAACGTTAAGTCATATCGAACAATGAATAAAATTATGTTCTAATGAGTCCAGGGTACATAAAGCTTAAGGTTTCCAAACTTTCATATTTCTGCATAAGGGAACTCCTCCAACATTATGTAATATGGAACAATTAATGTAATGATGTTCAAATGCGTCCAGGGTAAATAGAGCTCAGAGTTACAAAACTTTCTTCTTACAAGCAAAGGGAACTCCTACAACTTTAAGTGATATCGGACGTTGAATGAAATAATGTTCAAATTGAGTCAAGGGTACATAGAGCTTAGAGTTACAAACTTACGTCTTTCAGGTTAAGAGAATACTTCCAACGTTAAACCGGATCGAAAAATGGATGAAATGATGTTCAAATCTACTCCAGGGTACTTACAGCGTAGAGTTACAACACTCTCCATTTTCAGGTTAATGGAACACCTCCAATGTTAAGCCATATCGCACAATGAAAGAAATGATGTTCTAATTGAGTCCAGGGTGCATAGAGCATAGAGTTCCCTAATTTTCGTATTTCAATTTAAGAGATCACCTCCAACGTTAAATCATAGCAGAAAATGAATGTCATGCTTTTCATATATGTACAGTGTACATAGAGCTTACAGTTACGAAACTTTCACTTTTCTTGATAATGGAAGACCTCCAACTTGAAGACAGAACTAATGATGAATGAAATGATGTTCCAATGAGTCCAGGTACATAGAGCATATAGTTACCAAACTTTCAGGTAAAGGCAACACTTCCAACGTTAAACAATATTGGACGACGTATGAGATAATGCTTTTGAGTCCAGGGTGCATACAGCCTAGTGTTACCCAACTTTCATCTCTCAGGTTAAGGCAAAACCTCCAAATTTAAGCCATATTGGACGAATATTGAAGAGATGTTAAAGTGGCTTCAGGATACACAGAACTTATAGTTTCTGAACCATCAACTTTGAGTTATTGGGACTTCCAACATTAAGTCATATCGCGCAATGACTGAGATGATATTCAAATGTGGTGTAAATTGAGCTTAGAGTTACTAATATTCGATCTTTCAGGATAGGGGAACACTTCCAACGTTAAGTCATATGAAATAATGAATGAAATTGTGTTTAAATGAGTCAAGTGTACATAGAGCTTACAGTTTCCAAACCTGCAACTTTCAGGTTAAGGGAACACCTGCAACGTTAAGCCATATCAGACGATGAATGAAATGTTGTTCAAATGAGTCCAGGTTACATGGAGCTTACAGTTACCATACTTTCATCTTTTAGGTTAAGGGAAAACCTCCAACAATGAGCCATATCAGATGGTCAATGAAATAACTTTCAAATGAGCCCAGGGTACACAAGCTTAGAGTTACCCAACTTTCATCTTTCAGTATAAGGCAAAACTTCCAACGTTAAGCCATATCGAGCAATGATAGAAATGTTGTTCAAATGAGTCCAGGTTACATAAAACTTAGAGTTACCTAACTTTTATGTTTTAGGATAAGGGAACACCTCAAACGTTTATTCATATCCAACAATGACAGAAATGAAGTTCAAGTAAGTCCAGTGTCCAAAGAGCTTGAGTTTGTGAAGATTGATCTTTCAGACTAAGGGAACATCTAAAACGATATGTGATATCAGACGATGAATGACATGATGTTCAAATGTGTCCAGGTTACAAAGGGCTTAAAGTTACCAAACTTTCATCTCTCTGGTTTAACCAATATATCCAACATTAAGCCAAATTCGCCGATGATTGAGATAGTATTACAGTGAGGCCAGGATACATTGTCTTTAAAATTACCAAACTTTCAGCTTTCAGAATAAGGGAGTACCTGCAACGTTAAGTCATACAGAAACGTGAATGAAATTGATGTTCAAATGTGTCCAGGGTACATAGAGCTTAGAATTACCCAACTTTCATCTTTCAGGTTAAGAGAAAATCACCAACATTAAGTCATATGAAAGAATTAGTGTAATGATGTTCAAATGAGTCAGGGTACATAGAGCTTAGAGTTACCGAACTTTCATCTTTCAGGTTAAGAGAAAATCACCAGCATTAAGTCACATGAAAGAATTAATGCAATGATGTTCAAATGAGTCAGGGTACATTGAGCTTAGAATTACCCAACTTTCATCTCTCAGGTTAAGAGAAAATCACTAGCATTAAGTCATATGAAAGAATTAATGTAATGATGTTCAAATGAGTCAGGGTATATAGAGCTTAGAATTACCCAACTTTCATCTTTCGGGTTAAGAGAATATCACCAACATTAAGTCATATGAAAGAATTAATATAATTATGTTCAAATGAGTCCAGCTTTCATAGAGCTTAGAGTTACCAAACTTTCACCTTTCAGCTTAGGTGGACACCTGCAACGTTAAGCAATATCAGACGATGAAGAAATGATGTTCAAGTGAGTCCAGGCTGGATAGAGCTTAGAGTTACCAAGCTTTTATCTTCCAGGTTAAGGAAACATCTCCAATGTTAAGCATATTGAACAATGAATGAAATGATTTTCAAGTGAGTCCAGGGTACATAGAGCTTAAAGTTACCAAACATTCATCTTTCAGGATAAGGGAACTCCTCCAACGTTAAGTCATATCAAACAATGAATGAAATGATTTTCAAATAAGTCTAGGGTACATAGAGCTTAGAGTCACCAAATTTACTTCTTTCAGTTTAAGGAGAAAACTCGAACGTTAAGTCATATCGGATGATGAATGAAATGACTTTCAAATGAGTGCAGGGTCCATAGAGCTTAGAGGTACCAAACCATCATGGTCATGGTTAAGAGTTAACCGCCAACGATGTTCTTTCAGATGATGAACGAAAGTATGTACAAACGAATGCAGGGTCCATAGAGCTTAGATTTACCGTACATTCATATAACAGTTTAAGCGAAATCCTCCAAGGTTTAGTCAAATCGGATGATGTTTGAAATGATTTTTAAACGATTGCAGGGTCCATAGAGCATAGTGTCACCGGACAATCAATTTTCAGGTTAAGGGATAACCTCTAACGTTAAGCCATATCGTATTATGATTGACATGATTTTCAAATGAGTGTGGGGTGCATTGAACTTAAGAGTTGACAAACATTCATCTTTCAGGTTAAGGGAAAACCTAAAACGTTAAGTCATATCAGCAAATAAATAAAATGCTTTCAAATAAGTGCAGGCTCCACAAATTTTACTTACCAGACATTCATCTTTCAGAAAAAGGAAAAACATCCAACGTTATGTCATATCGGATAGTAAAACATGTGATTTTCAAATGAATGCAGGTCCATAGAGCTTAGAGATACCAGATTTTCTTCTTTCAAGTAAAGGGAACCCTTCCAACTTTAGGTCGCATTCGATGATCAATAAAGTAAAGTTCAAATGACTCCAGGATACATATGGCTTATAGTTTCAAAACTTTCATCTTTCTGCATAAGGACCACCTCCAACGCTATGTCATATGGAACAATGAATGTAATGATGATCAAATGAGTCCAGGGTTCATAGAGCTTAGAGTTAGTATACCTTCATCTTAATGGCTAAGGGAATGCCTACAAAGTAAAATGTAATCGGAAGTTGAATGAAATGATGTTCAAATGAGTCCAGGATGCATAGGGCTTACAGTTACAATACTTTAATTTTTCATGTTATGTAAAGAATACAACATTCAGCCATATTGATCAATGAAATGATGTTCAAATGGGTGCAAGTTTCATAGAGTAGAGAGTACCCAAACTTCCATTTTTCAGGTTAAGGCATCACCACCAATGTTAAACCCTTACGGACGAAGAACAAACTGATGCTCCAATGAGTTCAGGGTACATAGGGCTAAGAGTTACCACAGCTTCTGCTTTCAGGATAGGGAAAAAACTCCAACAATAAGTCATATCAAAGATATATCGAAGATGGAATGAAATGATGTTCAAGAGTGTCCAGGGTACATAGAGCTTAGAGTTGCCAAAATTTCACCCGTCAGGATGAGAGAGCACCTCAAAAGTTGAGTGATATCGGACGATGAACGAAATGGTGTTCAAATGAGTCCAGGGTACATAGACCTTAGGTTTACCTTCCTTTAATCTTTCAGGTTAAAGGAGCACCAACGTTAAGTCATATTGAACAATGATAAAAATTATGTTCTAATATGTCCAGGGTACATAAAGCTTAGAGTTTCCCAACTTTCATCTTTCTGCATAAGGGAATTCCACATTATGTAATATGGAACAATTAATGTAATGATGTTCAGTGATGTTCAAATGAGTCCAGGGTACATAGAGCTCGGAGATACAAAACTTTCTTCTTACATGCTACGGGAACGCCTGCAACTTTAAATGATGTCGGACGTTGAATGAAATAATGTTCAAGTTGAGTCCAGGGTACATAGAGCTTAGAGTTACAAACTTACGTCTTTCAGGCTAAGAGAATATTTCCAACGTTAAAACACATCGCACAATGAATAAAATGAGTTCAAATTGAATCCAGGGTACTTAGAGCTTTGAATTACCACATTCTCCCTTTTCAGGTTAATGGAACACCTCCAATGTTAAGCCATATCGCACACTGAATGAAATGATGTTCTAATTGAGTCCAGGGTACATAGAACATAGAGTTCTCTAAATTTCGTATTTCAGGTTAAGAGATCGCCTCCAAAGTTAAGCCATATCAGAAAATGAATGTAATGCTCTTCATATATATACAGTGTACATAAGCTTAGAGTTACCAATCTTTCAGCTTTCTGGATAATGGAAGAATTGCAACTTGAAGACAGAACTAATGGTGAATGAAATGGTGTTCCAATGAGTCCAGGTACATCGAGCATATAGTAACCAAACGTTCAACTTTAAGTTAAAGGCAACACTTCCAACGTTACGCCATATTGGACGATGTACGAAATAATGCTCTTGAGTCCAGAGTACATAGAGCTTAGTGTTACCCAACTTTCATCTCTCAGGTTAAGGCAAAATCTCCAAAGTTAAGCCATATTGGACGAATATGTTAAAGTGGCTTCAGGATACACAGAACTTATAGTTTCTGAACCATCAACTTTGAGATATTGGGACTTCCAACATTAAGTCATATCGCGCAATGACCGAAATGATATTCAAATGTGGTGTAAATTGTGCTTAGAGTTACAAATATTCGATCTATTAGTATAGGGGAACACTTCCAACGTTAAGTCATATGCAACAATGAATGAAATGGTGTTTAAATGAGTCAAGTGTACATAGAGCTTACAGTTTCCAAACCTGCACCTATCAGGTTAAGGGAACACCTGCAACGTTAAGCCATATCAGACGATGAATGAAATGTTCAAATGAGTCCAGGTTACATAGAGCTTACAGTTACCCAACTTTCAACTTTCAGTATAAGGGAACACTTCCAACGTAAGTCATATCGAGCAATGATTGAACAGTTGTTCAAATGAGTCCAGGTTACATTGAACTTAGAAATACCTAACCTATATGTTTTAGGATTAGGGAACACCTCAAACTTTCATTCATATCGAGCAATACAGAAATGACGTCAAAATGAATCCAGTGTCCATAGAGCTGGAGATTATAAAGCTTGATCTTTCAGATTAAGGGAACATCTAAAACGATAAGTGATATCAGACGATGAATGACGTGATGTTCAAATGTGTCCAGGGAACATAGAGCTTAGAGTTACCAAACTTTCATCATTCCGGTTAAATGAACACCTCCAACGTCAAAGCATATCGGACGCTTAATGAAAAAGTGTTCAAATGAGTCCAGGGTACATAGGGCTCAAAGGTACCAAGCTTTCAACTCTCTGGTTAAGGCAATATATCCAACATTAAGCCATATTGGACGATGATTGAGATGATGTTACAGTGAGTCCAGGATACATTGCACTTAAAGTTACCAGACTTTCAAATTTCAGATTAAGGGAGCACCTGCAACGTTAAGTCATATCGAAACGTGAATGATATTGATGTTCAAACGTGTCCAGGGTACATAGAGCTTAGAATTACCCAACTTTCATCATTCAGGTTAAGAGAAAATCACCAACATTAAGTCATATGAAAGAATTAATGTAATGATGTTCAAATGAGTCTAGGATACATAGAGCTTAGAGTTACCAAACTTTCATCTTTCCGGTTAAGAGAAAATCACCAACATTAAGTGATATGAAAGAATTAATGTAATGGTGTTCAATTGAGTCCAGGGTACATAGAGCTTAAAATTACCATTCTTTTATCTTTCAGGTTAAATAAAACCTCCAACATTGAGCCATATCGATCAATTAAATGATGTTCTAATGAGTCCAGTGTATATAGTACTTAGAGTTACCATACATTCAGCTTTCAGTTTAAGGCAACAACTCCAGCGTTAAGCCATATGGGATGATGATTGAAAAGATGCTACATTGATTCCAGGATACCTAGAGCTTAAATTTACTGAACTTTCAACTTCCAGGATAAGGGAACACCTCGAACATTGAGCCATATCGGACCATCAATGAAATGATGTGAAAATTAGTCCAAGGTACCTAAAGCTTAGGGTTACCAAACTTTCATCTTTCAGGTTCCGGGAACGCCAACGTTAAATCATATTGAACAATGAATGAAGTGATATTCCAGTTAGTCCAGGGAACATAGTGCTTAGAGTTACGAAACCTTCTAATTTCAGGTTAAGGAAACTCCTACAACGTAAAGTCATATAGACCAATGAATGAAATGATGTTCAAATGAGCTTAGGGTTCATATAGCTTAGAGTTACCAAACTGGTTCAGGATAAGGCCAAACCTCCTACGTTAAGTGATATTGGATGTTGAATGAATTGATGCTCTAATGTGTCCAGGGCACATAGAGCGTAGAGTTACCAAACTTTTACCTTTCAGGATGGTGAAACACCTCAAACGTTAAGTCAAATCTAACAATGAACGAAATGTTGTTCAAATGAGTCCAGGAGATATGGGCTACAAATAGTAAGCGCTCATCTTTGAGGTTAAGGGAACACCTCCAACATTAAGTAATATTGACCAATGAATGAAATGACGTTCCAATGAGTCAAGGGTACATAGAGTATAGAGTTACCAAACTCTCATCTTTCAAGTTAAGACAACTCCTCCATCGTTAAACCATATCTAACGATGAATGAAATGATGCCCTAATGAGGCTACGGTACATAGAGCTTTGATTTACCAAACTTTCATTTTTCAGAATAGGGGAAGACGTCAAACGTTAAGTCATATCAAAGAATGAAGGAAATGATGTTCAATGGCGTTAAGGGTTCATAGAGATTAGAGTTACGAACCTTTTATCTTTTAGGAAGGAGAACACCTCAAACATTAAGTGATATCGGATGATGAATGAAATGGTGCGCAAATGAATCCAGGGTACATAGAGCTAAGAGTTACCAAATGTTCATTTTCAGGGTAAGGGAACACTTCCAACGAGAAGTCGTATCCAAGAATGAATGAAACGAAGTCAAATGAGTCCAAGGTTCCTACAGCTTAGAGTTACCATACTTTCATCTTTCAGGTTAAGGGAACATCTCCAAGGTTAAGTAAAATTGGACGCTGAATTAATGATGTTTAAATGATTCCAGGGTACATAGAGCTTAGAGATACCAAACTTTTATCTACCAATTTAAGGGAACACCTCAAAGGTGAGCCTTATCGGACGAGGAAAGAAAAGATGTTCAAATGAGTGCAGAGTGGATAGAGCTTAGAATTACCAAACTTTCATCTTTCAGCTTAAGTGAGCACCTCCAATGTTTACACATATCGCACGATGAATGACATGATATTTAAATGAGTCCAGGTTCCATAGAGCTTAGAGTTACCAAACTTTCACCTTTCAGCTTAAGTGGACACATTCAACGTTAAGCCATATCGGACAATGAAGAAATAATGTTCAAATGAGTCCTGGCTAGATAGAGCTTAGAGTTACCAAACTCTTATCTTCCAGGTTAAGGAACCATCTCCAATGTTAAGTATATTGGACAATGAATGAAATGATGTTCAAGTGAGTCCAGGGTACATTGAGCTTAGAGTTACCAAACTTTCATCTTTCAGGTTAAGGGAACATCTCCAACGTTAAGCATTCCGGGCAATGAATGAAATGATGATCAAATGAGTCTAGGGTATATAGAGCTTAGAGTTACTCTCTTTCATCTTTCAGGTTAAGGTAACATCTCCAACATTAAGCATATCGAACAATGAATGAAATGTGTTCAAATGAGTCCAATTGATATTCATATGAGTTTAGGTTAGACAGATTTTAGAGTTACAAGACAGTCATATTTCAGGAATAGTTGTTGTTGTTGTTTTCAAATGCTAGGCTTTGGCAATGAAGACATTAGTTCTCTTGCTCTCCAATATTTCTGTGTATTGATCCGGCTGGTTGGACTTCACAGGTTAAAAGATGTTCTTCAGTCATTTCCTCTTCTATCTTGCACAGAGGACAATTTGGACTTGTATAAATTCCTATTCTGTTCAAGTTTTTGACAAATAATCATGTTCCGTAAGCAATATAAAATTTGCTCCTGCAGCTTTACGTGGGATTTCTCTAATAATTTCTGGATTTTTAATTAAAATCTTCCATTTCTTTTCTTTGGCTTATATGAGAAAGCTGTACGCGCGTTGGGTGCCGCGTTTGCACACGTTAGACCAAAGAATTGTTCGAATTAACATTTCCAACGCTCTTTTCGTGCAGTTTTTGTGCAACAAGTCAGAGTTTTGGCGCCGATTAATTACCGTGGCTGAAACTTTTTGTTTTTTGTTATTTTACTTCCTCCAACATTAAGTCATAGCGGACGGTGAACGAAATGGGTGAAATGATGTTGAAGGTGTCCAGGGTCCATGGAGCTTAGAGCTACCCGACATTCGTCTGTAAGCATAAGGGAAACCCCAGAAAAAACCTTATCCAGGTAACTCACCCTGACCAAGATTCGAACTCGGGACCTCTTGAACGTGAGGCAGAGATGCTACCATCTACGCTACCGAGGCGGGCCTGTGGAAGAAACTTGGATACACCATTATATGCCCAAAACAAAAGTACAGTGCAAACAGTGGACTGTAAAGGGAGAACCGGCTCCAAAAAACAGCAAAAACCGGTTTTTTTCGTCTGGGAAAGCGATGGTGACTATTTTTTGGTATAGTCAATGGAGTTATTCTAATCAATTATCTTCAAAAAGGAAAACCCATTTTGGAAGCATAGCATACATCACAACTTCAGAAGCTGAAGGCAGAACTTGCGGAAGAACGTCCACATTTGCTGAGAAAAGAAATCCTGTTTCATCAAGACAACGCATCGTCTCATACCTTAGCAGTTGCAATGGCGAAAATCCAAGAATTACGGTTTGAACTGCTTGACCATCCTCCTTACCCAACAGATCATCAGATCAGCAACTTCTGTTTGTATCCTCATCTGTAAACGTCATCAGATAAAAAACGGATAATCACTTCCTATTTCGGAATATTGTAGATAAATACTTGTTACTTTAAATTAATAATAAGTAATATTTCGGAAATAGTTAACTCCCAAAAACTGTATTAGGTAAATTGCATGTTTTAACAAGATCTACATTTTTGTTTTCCTGTAGTACGATTTTCTGACTCTGAGTGTATACAAAGGTCATTCAGAATGAAGAGGACTTCAGATGGTAAATTCGACACATTTGTTACGAAAATATCTACACTGAAAATTCCCCCAAAATTTTGAAAATCATGGAATTTTCTTTTTGGCATTTTTGGTAGCTTAGTGTTTGTAGTAATAGATGGCATGTTATTTTTATCATTTGCACGATTTTAGGCCATCACATAACAATTTAAAGAGATCTTTAACAATCGTTAAAAGTAACAATCATGACTTTAAAGTGCATTTTCTGAGAAACCTTTTTTCCAACTCTTTTCAGTATACAAAATGCCACACATGTCAAAGTTTTCCATTTAAGTTGGTGAAACCTCCAGGATAGGTCCATAATATGTAAATAAGGGACTTCACATTCCCATTTTTTGTTAATGATCATGTTTTGAAAATTATATGGTGTTAAGTAATAAAATAAGTTAATATTTTAAAAATTTTGAGAGCTAACACGAAGAAAATATTTTAGAACAAATTCTACAGTAGTATTCCAAAGAATAAGAATGTGGGTCTTTTAAAGTTGCTCTGTACAAGAACAAAACCAAAGATTCAACTTAAAAGCTGACATTTTTGAAGGGTAGGTCATTTTTAATTTTTACATTATTTTCCAAAGCATTAATGTTTAATTATTGAACAATTTGGTGTAGCAACATATTAATTTGCATCTAAGTATAAAATAATACTCTAATTATGTGACTAAATTTTCATAATGATAGGTTTATTGTTATAGAAGTTGTTTATATATTGTAGTTTACGTCCTCCAACGTTAAGTCATATCGGACGATGAATGAAATGAGTGAAATGATGCTCAAATGAATCCGAGGTCCATGAAGCTTAGAGTTACCCGACACTCGTCTTCAAGGATAAGGGAAAACCCCGGAAAAACGTTATCCAGGTAACTCACCCTGACCGAGATTCGAACTCGGTAATTTTAAATTATTTTAATTTTAACTCGGAAGTTGTAATTTTCAGCGTAGCCTTGCCTTAAACATGCTGAAGTTTAATCAAATCCGTGATAGATTTTGAGAATATAAATTTTTTTTCGGAAAGTATTACATATAAAGCAAAGTTTGGGACGCGTATTTTCTTTCATAACCTTCGTGTCACGTCTACGGAAGACGCTGCAATTTGAAATGTGATCGACATTTCATTCCTTTGAGTTATGCTGTTCACACACATTGCTAAAGTCTGGATAGCTGGAGTGAAGACTGAAAAATTTAATGTAATAGCCGGGATTTGAACCATGGATCTTCCGGACTTCGTCTGGTTCCTATTAACCACTGAGATGCAATGACATCATAACAGCATGGCATAAATTCTCCAACAGACTCGTATTTATTCCGATAAACTACTAGCAGTGGTTATATACACATGAGATAACTACCTTAATGGAGACTTACTGTGCTGTAAGTGCTTTAAGGACCGGCATACATACATTTTTTTCCTGAAAATTGTGATTTTGTACTTGTGTTTATAAGCCCGCAATACCAACTTACCAACCGTTTTTAAATTATTAGTGTAATTTTACAAAGTAGCAATCGTATAAGGTCACATAAACACTAATTTGTAATACTTGAACATCGGAAACTCTCGTGGATACATTCCCCAGACTGTGTAACATATATACGAGCGGTTGACTTTCATCTTACCGGGGAGGTCCGAAGCTACAGGGTCCACCTTACGGTGCCTGTGTACCGCATACAATCTACTCAAGAAGGATATTCTCTAACATTGATCTTGGCGCGAAATGCGACTCTAGGCTTGGAGTATAAAGTGGCACCAACCCATGTAGCGAATGACTTCCCTTTTGATTTGTTTTAGAAATATTTACTATTGACCTATGTATCAATATTCAATCATTTTTGGCGTGAAGTTGAAAGAATACACAAATAATTTTGTATATGTTATCTAAAGTATATGTTAGTTTTACTGCTATGGATTTCTGCCATAGATTCAAGAGGTGCCGAGTTCGAATCTGGAGTTTTCCTCGATAAGGTTTTCATAGGCTTTCTCCCTCGTTTTGCAAGAATGTCGCGTAACTCTAAGCTCTATAGGTTCTGAACTCATTTCAACATCATTTCAACCATTTAAGTCATATGACATAACGTTGGAGGACCTTACTTAAAGAAAAAGATTGCAAAAATTAACTTATTGCTAATTTTTTTGAAGCTGCAAGGAAATATGAGAACGTAGCAGGCTTTAAGACATAGTCAAAATTTAAAGAGTGCGTTAGTGTATGATAATTTTCCAAATAAATTTATGTTTACACGGCCAAGTGCTAAAAATACGAATGACTTCAAATTCGAGAAAAAAATTAACAAATGGAAAATTCAGACAAATAGCAAGGAATATCCCAAAAATAGTTCATTTCACAAAGTAAAGTATTTGTCGTAAATTGTTTATTTTCACGACATTATCATGAACGGCAAATTCGCTTAGACACTGACAATGCCATTGTGACGTCAACATCAACATGTAATAATAATTACCTGATCAATAATGTGAAACATTTTTAAAATATTACAGTGTATATTTTTTAATTAAATTTCTACTGTACAATTAACAATTCAAGAAACTACTCTTTTTCGAAACTTCCTGAAATATTTAGCACTTAGAAATATCCATACGTAACAGTATTTTCCAAACTGCAATGACAAGTGATGCAAATAATATCATAATAATTGTATTATGGTTTTTCTATATATAAATAGAGCAAAATATTTCATAATCTATCTGACCTTATAGTCGAAAAAATATCGGTTATAAATGATATAAACAGCTAAAGCCTAGCTTCACATTTTGGTTCATACGCAATTTACGTGCAAATATTTCCCTTCAGTAAATTATCTGTGTAGGATTTACGCATTTTGTCATAAAGACTACTATAATTTTTAATAAAATAAATAATTTCCCATCAAATGACTCCATATCTCTTCCGTTTCTTTTCCTGTGCAGTGTGAAAATTCAATCTCCCTCTCTCTCTCTCCCTCTCTCTCTCTGTCTCTCTTTTTCTTTCTTTCTTTTTTGTTTAGTCGCCAAACGCGAATATAAGAGTTTTGGAGTCCGCAAGGTTTGGCGCTAGCGTCTGGAGGTACGATGGTTGTCTGAAAAGTTTCCGACCTCAACATAAAGATGGCAGCACTTGTAAATATAAGCTAACGAATTTCGTTGTCCATCTGTTGACAGTAATTCGCCAAAGTTTCTGCCGTTTTAAACGCTCCATTGTTATGTAACAGTCGCTTAAGTGAGTTGAAGTGAGTGTTTTATGAAAATGGATAATATCCATAATCGAGCCGTTATTAAATAATTGTTTCTGAAAGGCAATACGCTCACGCAAATAAAAGATGAATTGAATTCTATGTATGGGGACTCTGTACAATCAATTCCCACAGTGAAATTTTGGGAAGCTGAATTTAAATGTGGCCGTAAGTGCTTGGGAGGCGATGAACATTCGCGACGTCCAAACACTGCAACTACCGACGAAAACATCGCATATTTTCAACAAATGGTGCTAGACGACCGCCGAATTTAAGTGAGAGGGATAGAAGAGGCCATGAACATGTCACAAGAACATGTTCGTCGCATATTAAATCAACATTTAGACATGAGAGCAAATCCGCGTGTTGGGTGCCGCGTTTGCTCACGTTAGACCAAAAACTTCGAGTGAACATTTCAAACGATCTGATTGCACAGTTTAGGGGCAATATATCCGAGTTTTGGCGCTGATTAAATACTGTAGATGAAACTTGGATACAACATTATAACCCGAAACAAAACTACAGTCCAAAGAGTGTACTGCAAAGGGAGAACCGGCTCAAGAAAGCTATAACTGTTTTTTCGGATGGGAAAGTGATGGTGACTGTTTTTTGGGGGGAGGGGGATAGTCAAGGAGTTATTTTAATCGATTATCTTCAAAAAGGAAAACCCATTTCGGGAGCATACTACGCATCCCTACCTGAGAAGCTGAAGGCAGAACTTGCGGATAAAGGAACACATTTTTGGAAAAAGACAATCCTGTTTCACCAAGACAACACACCATCTCACACCTTAGCAGTTGAGGAACCAAAGCTTTGGATATGATAGAGAACCAGGATAGATGATCATCCCAATAGGAAAGTTGACGATGGAGCTGTGGGTATTTACGACTGCGGAAAAACCGGAGGACCTGGAGAAAGCTCGTCCCACCACCACATTGTCCTTAACATACCTCACTTTGCGGTTACCTACGATCAAACCCGAGCCGCCGTGGTGAGAGCCAAGCGCTTTAAACAATCATCCATGGAGCAGATAGAATTAATGCCCAAATTAGTAAAATGACCACAGAGTTAAGGGCTACCAGGCATCAAACTTACAATCATATTGGACGATGAATGAATTGTAAATAAAAGAGTAAAGGGTCCTTAAAGCGTTGGTTTACCTGACAGTTAATGAAATGATGTTCAAATGAGTACAGGCAGAATAAGAGAAAACTTCCAGGATTAAGTCATATCGGACGAGGAATGAAAAAATGTTCAAATGAGTACAGGGTATATACAGCTTAGAGTTACCAGACATTCATTTTCATAATTAAAGAAAACCTGGAGGATAAGGTCATATTGGACGATGAATGAAACAATGATTAAATGAGTACAGGGTACATAGAGCTTAGAGTTACCGGTCATTGATCTCTCAGAGTAAAGGAAACCTCCAATTTTAAATCATATCGGATGATGAATGAAATAACGTTCAATGAGTACAGGGTACATAGAGCTTAGATTTACCAGTCATTGATATTTCAGGGGAAAGGCAAACCTCCACCATTAAGTCGTATCGGACGAGGAATGAAATGTTGTCTCAATGAAAAGAGGGTACATAAAGCTTAGATATACCAGACGTTCATCTTTCAGAATTAAGCAAACCTCCAGCAATAAGTCATATCAGACGATAAATGAAATAATGCTCAAATGAGAACACGGTACGCAGACCTTAGAGATACCAGTCATTCCTCTTTAAGATTAAAGGAAAACCCCCAGTGTTAGGTTATATCGGCCGATGAATGAAATGTTGCCTAAATGAGTACAGGGTACATAGAGCCTAGATTTACATGACCTTCATCCTTCAAGATAGGCGAAAACCTCCAATGTTAAGTCATAACGGACGATGAATGCAATGTTGTCTAAATAAGAACAGGATACATATAGCTCAGAGCTAACAGACCTTCATCTTTCAGGATAAGGTAATATTCCCAACGTGAAGTCATATCGGACGATGGGTGAAATGATGCAGAAATGATTCCAGGTTACATAGAGCTTATAGTTAACGGACATTCATCTTTCAGAATAAGGGAAAACCTCCAGTAATAAGTAATATTGGACGATGAAAGAAATCATGATCAAATGACTACAGGGTACACAGAGCTTAGTGTTACGAGTCATTGATCCTTCAGAATGAAGGAAAACTACCAGCATTAAATCATATCGAAGGATGGATGTAATCATGATCAAATGACAACAGGTACATAGTGCTTAGAGTCGCAAGTCATTCAAATTTCAAAATGAAGGAAAAACCTCCAGCATTAAGTTATCTCGGACGATAAATGAAATAATGTTCAAATGAGTACAGGTCACATAGAGCATAGTGCTACAAGTCATTGACCTTTCAGAATAAAGGAAAACCTGCAGCATTATGTCATATCGGGCAATGAATGAAATAATGTTCAAATGAGTTCAGGGTACATAGAGCTTAAAGTTACCAGACATTCATGTTTAAGGATAAGAGGAAAACTCCAATGTTAAGTCATATCGGATGATGAATGAAATGTTGTCTAAATGAGTACAGCATACATAAAGCTAGGAGTTACCAGCCGTTTATGTTTCAGGGTAAGGGAAAACCACCAGCAGAGAAGAAACAAATTACATCGGACGATGAAGAAAATTATGTTCAAATGAGTACAGGGTACATAGAGCTTAGAGTTACCAGTCATTTATCTTTCAGTATAAAAGAAAACCTCTCCACTATCGCTGTTTGACCGGAAGATAGAGCTTAGAGTCAGCAGTCATTCATCTTTCGGTATGAGGGATAACCTCCAGCATTAAATCATATCGAACAATGAATGAAATAATATTCAAATAAGTACTGCGTGCATAGAGCTTAGAGTTACCTGTCATTGATCTTTCAGAATAAAGGAGAACCTCCAATGTTGGGTTATATCGGACAAAGAATGAAAAGTCTAAATGAGAACAGAGCACATAGAACTTAGATTTACCAGAAGTTCATCTTTGGGATAGGCGAAAACCTGCAATGTTAAGTCATATTGCACGATGAATGAAATGTTTTCTAAATGAGAACAGGATACATATAGCTGAGAGTTATTAGAAATTCTGCTTTAGAATAAGATAATGTCCCTAACGAAATATCATATCGGACGATGAATGAAATGAGGCAGAAATGCGTCCAGGTTACAAAGAGCTGATAGTTACCAGACATTAACCTTTCAGGATAAAGGAAAGCTTCCAGCCTTTAGTTATAGCCGACGATGTCAGAAATATTATTCAAATGAGTACGGGGTACGTAGTGCTTAGAGTTAGCAGTCATTGACCTTATAGAATAAAGCAAATCCTGCAGCCTAGTATCATATTGGACGATAAATGAAATATTGTTCAAATGAGTACAGGAACATAGAACTTAAAGTCACCAGTAACTGATCTTCAGAACGAAGGAAAACCTCTAGGATCAAATGATAACGCACGATAACGGAAACAACGTGCAAATGAGTTCAGGGTACACAGAGGTTAACGTTACCTTACATTCATTTTTCAGAAAAAAGGAAAACCTCGAATATTAGGTCATATCGGACAATGAATGAAATCAATTTAAAATGAGTACAGGGTACTTAGAGCTTTAAGCCACTTGTCATACATCTTTCAGTATAAGCAAAAACCTCCAATATTAAATACATATCGGACGAAAGGTGAAAAGTTGTCTAAATAAGTCCAGGCTACATAGAGCTAGTTGTGCCAGACATTTATCCCTCAGGATAAAGGAAAACATTCACAATTAAGTAATATCGGATGATGAATAAAATGTGGTATAAATAAGTCCAGGCTACATAGAGCTAACTGTTGCCAGACATTTATCCTTCAGGATAGGGAAAAACGTTCAGAAATAAGTTATATCGGATGATGAATGAAATGTGGTATAAATGAGTACAGGGTACATAGAGCTTACAGTGGCCAGTGGCTCATTTTTCAGGATTAGCTATAACCTCCAACGTTAATTCAAGTTGGAAGATGAGTGAAATGATGCAGAAGTGAGTCCAGGTTACATAGAGCTTATAGTTACTAAACATTAACTTTTCAGGATTTAAGGAAACTTCCAGCGTTAGGTAATATCGGACGATAAAAGAAATCAGGTTCAAATGAGTAAAGGGTACAAAGAGCTGAAAGCTACAAGTCATCCATCTTACAGAATGAAGGATAAACCTTCAGCATTAAGTTATATCGGGCGATGAACGAAATAATTTTCAGTGTACATAGAGCTTAGAGTTACCTAACATTCATTTTTAAGGAGAAGCGAAAACCTCCAGTGCTAAGTCATATGGGAAGAAGAATGAAATGTTGTCTAAATGAGAACAGTGTACATATAGCTGAGTTACCAGACGTTCATCTTTCAGGACAACGTAATGTCCTCAACGTTAATTCATATCGGACAATGAATGAAATGATACAGAAATGAGTCAAAGTTTCATAGAGCTTATAGTTACCAGACATTCATCTTTCAAAATAAGGGAAAACTTCCAGCATTAAGTCCTATCCGACGATGATTGCAATTATGTACAAATGAGTAAGGGATACATAGGGCTTAACGTTCCCAGTAATTGATACTTCAGAATAATGGAAAACCTCCAGCCTTAAGTCAAATTTGACGATGAATGACATAATGTTCAAATTAGTACAGGGAACATAGAGCTTAAAGTCCCAGACATTAATCTTAAAGGGGAAGAGCAAACCTCCAATGTTAAGTCGTATCGGATGATGTACGAAATGTTGTCTAAATGAGTACAAGGTACATGTAGCTTACAGTTACCAGACGATCATCTTTCAGGATTAGGTACAACCTCCAAAGTTAAGTCATATCGGGAGATGAATGAAATGATGCAGAAATGAAACCAAGTTACTTAGAGCTTATAGTTACCAGACATTCATCTTTCAGGATATGGGAAAACTTCCCGCATTAAGTAATATCGGAGGAAGAAAGAAATCACGTTAAATGAGTACAGGGTACATAGAGCTTAGAGTTCCAAGTCTTTCATCTTGCAGAATGAGGGAAACCTTCCAGCATAAAGTTATATCGGACGATGAATGGAGTAATGCAGAACTTAGTCAAAGTTACATAGAGCTTATTGTTACCAGATATTCATCTTTCAGATTATTGAAAGACCTCCAGCATTAAGCAATATCGGACGATGAAAGAGATAATGTTCAAAAGAGTACAGGGTACATAGAGCTTAGAGTTACAAGTCATTCATCTTTCAGATGGAAACACAAACCTCCAGCATAAAGTCATATCGGACGATGAATGAAATAATGTTGAAATGGGTACGTGGTATATAGAGCTTAGATATACCAGTCACTCATCTTTCAGATTAAAGAAAAGCATCCAGCATTATGTCATAACGGACAATGCATGAAGTCATGTTCTAATGAGAAGGGGGTACATAGAGCTTAGGGTAACAATTCATTCATCTTTCAGAATAAATTAAAACCTCCAGCCCTAAAATAAGTCATGTCATGGGATGATTGAAATAGTGTACAGAGAGCTTTAAGCGACCAGACATTTACCTTTAAGAAAAAGAGGCAGCCTCCTGTGTTATGTCATATCAGATGTTGAACGACACGTTGTCTAAATGAGTAAAGGTTACATAGAGGTTACAGTTACCTGACGTTCATCTTTCAGGTTTAGGTATAAGATCCAACTTTAAGTCATATCCTACGATGAATGAATAGATGCAAAAATGAGACCTAGTTACGTAAAGCTTACATTTACAAGACATTCAACTATCAGCATAAGGGAAAACCTCTAGCATTTAGTCATATCCGACGATGAATAGATTGATGTTCAAATGAGTACAGGGTACATAGAGCTTAGTGTTAGCAGTCATTGATCTTGAAAAGAACTTGAGCAGTCATTGAGACTAAAGGAAAACCTCCAGCACAAAGGCATATCAGGGGTCGAATGAAATATTCTTCAAATGAGTACAGGATACATGGGGATTAGAATGACCAGATATACACCTCTCAGGATAAAAGAAGGCTTCCAGTTAGTTCATACCTGACGATGAAATAATAATGTTCAAATGAGTACAGGGTACATGGAGTTTAGGGTTAGCAATCGTTGATCTTTAAGAATAAAGGAAACCATCTTGCATAAAGTCATATTAGACGATGAATGAAATTTTGCAGAAATGAGTCCCGGTTACACAGAGCTTACAGTTACCAGACATTCATATTTCGGTATAGGAGGAAGCCTCCAGTATTAAGTAATATTGGACGATGAAAGAAATCATGTTCAAAGAACTACAGGGTACATACAGCTTAGATTTAAAAGTCATTGATCTTTCAGAATAAAGAAAGACCACCAGCAATAAAAACTATGGAACGATGGATGTAATTATGTTCAAATGAGAACAGGGTACATAGAGCTTAGAGTCACAAGTCATTCATCTTTTACAAAAGGAAAAATCCTCCAGCATTAAGTCATCTCGGTCGATGAATAAAACAATGTTCAAGTGAGTACAGGGTACATAGGACATAGTGCTACAAGTCACTGACCTTTAAGAATAAAGGAAAACCTCCAGCATTATGTCATATCGGGCGATGAATGAAATAATGTTCAGATGAGAACAGGTACATAGAGCATAAAGTGACCAGAAATTCAACTTTAAGAATA
The DNA here is from genome assembly GCA_030765055.1 of Mantis religiosa. Taxonomy (NCBI): domain Eukaryota; kingdom Metazoa; phylum Arthropoda; class Insecta; order Mantodea; family Mantidae; genus Mantis; species Mantis religiosa. Next base: position 244,297,193 of record CM060950.1, on the reverse strand, counting down.
AGAGGAGAACCCCAATGTACAGTCATATCGGATGATGAATGAAATGTTGTCTAAATGAGTTCAGGATACATAAAGCTAGGAGTTACCAGCCGTTCATGTTTTAGGGTACGGGAAACCACCAGCAGGGAAGAAACAAGACATCGGACGATGAAGGAAATAATGTTCAAAGGAGTACAGGATACATAGAGAGCAGAGTTAACAGTCATTCATCCTTCAGAATATAAGAAAACCTCTAGCATTAAGTCATATCGAAAAATGGATGAAATCATGTTCAAATAAGTGCTGGGTACATAGAGCTTAGGGTTACCTGTCATTGATCTTCCAGAATAAAGGAGATCCTCCAATTTTTGGTTATATCGGACGAAGAATGAAAAGTCTAAATGAGTACAGAGCGCATAGAACTTAGATTTACCAGAAGTTCATCTTTGGGATAGGCGAAAATCTGCAATGTTAATCCAGATTGCACGAGGAATGAAATGTTGTCTAAATGAGAACAGGATACATATAGCTGAGAGTTATTAGAAATTCAGCTTCAGAATAAGAAAATATCCCTAACGTTATATCATAACGGACGATGAGAGAAATGGTGCAAGAAATGTGTCCAGGTTACATAGACCTTGTGGTTACCAGGCATTAACCTTTTAGGAACTGGGAAAACTTCCAGCGTTAAGAAATATCGAACGATGAAAGAAATCAGGTTCAAATAAGTACACGGTACAAAGAGCTTAGAGTTACAAGTCATCCATCTTACAGAATGAAGGATAAACCTTCAGCATTAAGTCATGTCGGACGATGGACGAAATAATCTTAAAATGAGTACATGGTACATAGAGCAGAGGGTTACCAGCCATTCATGTGTCAGTTTAAAGGAACACCTCCAGAATTAAGTCATATCTGACGATGAATGAAATAAAGTTAAAATGAGTACAATTTACATAGAGCCTAGAGTTAGCAGTCATCCATTTTCAGAATAAAGGGAAACGCCTCAAACAACTCATGTCAAACGATGAATGAAGTAATGTTCAAATGACTACAGTGTACATAGAGCTTAAAGTTACCTAACATTCATTTTTCAGGAGAAGCGAAAACCTCCAGTGCTAAGTCATATGGGAAGAAGAATGAACTGTCTAAATGAGAACAGGGTACATATAGCTGAGTTACCAGACGTTCCTCTTTCAGGATAACGTAATATCCTCAACGACATGTCATATCGGACGATGAATGAAATGATGCAGAAATGAGTCCTTGTTTCATAGAGCTTATAGTTACCATTCATTCATCTTTCAGAATAAGGGAAAACTTCCAGCATTAAGTCATTTCCGACGATGAAAGGCGTTATACTCAAATGAGTACAGGATATATAGAGCTTAGAGTAACTCATCACTGATATTTCAGAATTAAGAAAAACCTCCAGCATTAAGTCATATCCGACGATGATGGCAATGATGTTTAAATGAGTACGGGATATATAGGGCTTGGTGTTACCAGTCATTGATCTTTCAGAATAATGGAAAACCTCCAGCCTTAAGTCAAAAGGGACGATGAATGAAATAATGTTCAAATTAGTACACGGTACATAGAGCTGAGAGTGACCAGACATTCATCTTAAAGGAGAAGAAGAAACCTCCAATGTTAAGTCATATCGGATGATGTACGAAATGTTGTCTAACTGAGTACAAGGTACATGGAGCTTACAGTTACCAGACGATCATCTTTCAGGATTAGGTACAACCTCCAATGTTAAGTCTTGTCGGACGATGAATTAAATGATGCAGAAATGAATCCAAGTTACTTAGAGCTTATAGTTACCAGACATTCATCTTTCAGGATATGGGAAAACGCCCAACATTCAGTGATATCGGACGATGAAGGAAATCATGTTCAAATGAGTACAGGTTTCATGGAGCTTAGAGTTCCAAGCTTTTCGTCTTGCAGAATGAAGGAAAAACCTCCTGCATAAATTGAAATCGGACGATGAATAAAATAATGCAGAAATGAGTCCAAGTTACATAGAGCGTATAGTTACCAGACATGCATATTTCAGGATACGGAAGAAAACTCGAGCATTAAGTAACATCGGCCGATGAAAGAAGTCATGTTCAAAAGATGACAAGGTACATTCACCTTTCAGATTAAAGAAAATCCTCCAGCATTATGTCATATATGACGATGGATGAAATAATGTTCAACTGAGTACATGGTACATAGAGATTAGAGTTACCAGTCATTCATCTTTCAGAATTAAGGAAAACCTCCAGTATTATGTCATATCGGACGAGGGATAAAATCATGTTCAAATGAGAAGGAGGTACTTAGAGCTTAGGTTCACCGGTCATTTATCTTTTAAAGTAAACGAAAACCTCCAGCACTAAGATAAGTCATATGATGAGATGATTGAAATAGTGTTCAAATGAGTACAGGTTATATAGAGCTTTAAGGGACCAGACATTTATCTTCAAGAAAAAGAGGAAGCCTCCAGTGTTATGTCATATCAGATGTTGAACGACATGTTGTCTAAATGAGTACTGGTTGCATAGAGCTTACAGTTACCTGACGTTCATCTTTAAGGATTAGGTAAAAGATCCCAAGGTAAGTCATATCGGACGATGAATGTATAAATGCAGAAATGAGTCCAAGTTACGTATAGGTTACATTTACCCGACATTCATCTATCAGCATAAGGGAAAACCTCTAGCATTTAGTCATATCCGACGGTGAATGGATTGATGTTAAAATAAGTACAGGGTACATAGAGCTTAGAGTAACCAAACAGTCATCTTTCAGTATAAGGTAAACTCTTCAACGTTAAGTTACATTAGACGATGAATGGATTGATGTTCAAATTAGTACAGGATACATAGGTCTTAGAGTTACTAGACATATATCTTTCAGAATAAAGGAAAACCTCCAGCATTTAGTCATATCCGACGATGAATGGATTGATGTTCAAATGAGTACAGGGTACATAGAGCTTAGAATTACCGGACATGCATCTTTCAGAATAAGGGAAAACCTAGAAACGTTAAGTCATATGCGAGGATGAATCGATTTGTGTTCAAATGTGTACGGGATACATAAAGCTTAGTGTTAGCAGTCATTGAGAATAAAGCAAAACGGCCACCATAGGGGTATATCGGGGGTCGAATGAAATATTCTTCAAATGAGTGCAGGGTATTTGGGGCTTAGAATGACCAGTCATACACTTTTCAGTCATACACTTTTACACTAACTTCCAGTTAGTTCATACCTGACGCTGAAAGAATAGCGTTCAAGTGAGTACAGGGTACTTAGAGTTTGGGTTAGCAGTCGTTGATCTTTAAGAATAAAGGAAACCCTCTAGCATAAAGTCATATCGGACGAGGAATGAAATGATTCAGAAATGAGTCCAGGTTACATAGAACTTATAGTTACCAGATATTCATCTTTCAGGATAGGAGAAAACCTCCAGCATTAAGTAATATTGGACGATGAAAGAAATCATGTTCAAATTACTACAGGGTACATACAGCTTAGAGTTACGAGTCATTGATCATTCAGAATAAAAGAAAACCACCAGCATTAAAAAATATCGAACGATGGATGTAATCGTGTTCAAATGAGAACAGGGTACATAGAGCTTAGAGTCACAAGTCATTCATCTTTCACAATGAAGGAAAAACCTCCAGCATTAAGTGATCTCGGACAATGAATGAAATAATGTTCAAATGAGTACAGGGTACATAGAGCTTGAAGTGACCAGACATTCATCTTTAAGGATAAGAGGAAAACTCCAATGATAAGTCATATCGGATGATGAATGAAATGTCTATATGAGTACAGGATACATAAATGTAGGAGTTACCAGCCGTTCATGTTTCATGGTAAGAGAAAACCACCAGCAGGGAAGAAACAAGTTACATCGGATGATGAAGGAAATAATGTTCAAATGAGTAAAGGTACATAGGGCTTAGTGTTACCAGACATTCATCCTTCAGAATAAAATAAAACCTCTAGCATTAAGCTCAAATGAGAACAGGGTTCATAGAGCTTAGAGTCACCAGTCATTCATCTTTCGGAATGAGGGACATCCTCCATTATTAAGTCATATCGAACAGTGAATGAAGTAATACTCAAGTGAGTACAGGGCACAGAGAGCTTAGTGTTACCAGTCATTGATCTGAGTGTATGTTTAACGCTCGGCAGTATGGAGGGTCGCTTTTTCGAGTCCCGCCTTGGGCCTGGGTGTTTGTGTGTATTGTGTATACGTGTAAAATAACAGGAAACAGAAGCAGCAAAACCACGGTTGCGTGAACGCGGCGAAAACCAGATCGGGGAGGCAGAGTCCTATAGCTTGGGTGACAGGAGGGGAACTGGGACCACGTTAAGCGACTCAGAAGAGGCCCCAATCTGTCAGAGACTGACCATAGGCTCCAACTTGACCTGAAATGATAGGAAAAGGATAAAATAAAATTTAAGATAAAAGAAAAACCATCCTATCATTCGTCTAGGCAACCAGGGAGGACTACGTAAAATACATTATCGGAATGGCCGGTCCCAAGATGGAATTCTGGTACCTTCCTAGTACGAACCTCAGTAATTATCATAGAGACATCTCGTTTGGTACGTCGGAGAAAAAGTAATGAACAGCAATAAATCAGATATGCTGTTCTTCTTCGTTTCTCAGTGCTGCATTATAATGACGTAACAGTGATATTTCACAGAAGCCTTGATATCCAGAAAGCCCAATTAATTTGAATGTCTAAAGGAGTATACAAAGTTTTCAACTCTACTATTCGTGTACATAAGCCAGTTGCCATCAGAAGAAGCTGTTTTAAAAACCTCACTTTACATCATACTTGCATAAACAGATGGTAGCTGAAAACGAACGGAAAGGGTATATGACAGAGGAAGAGAGAGAGAGGGAGAGAGAGAGATGATAAGGGAAACCGTGGAGGCAGATATAGCGATATAGAATAATAGAGAGATCGACCGAAGTATGACTTTGACTACGGAGGCAGCAGGAGGACATATTCTCTAGAGTTAACGTAGTGCGGGGAACGCAGCAAGGGTCCTGTTGTTAATATACGGTATTTTCTTGTAATTTTCCATTTTGAAGCATTAGATGACGGCAGGAAGCAACATTGTAATATGTGTGTACGCGTCACAAAAATGCCCAACTCATATGAAACTAGTTTATAATGATATATCCCGTTTAGGTTCGACTTCCTATAAGTCAGAAAATATGGACTCTTATTAATGACATTATATAATACGGTACGTTGTTGTACTATTATTTTAGATTCTCTAAAATAAAGTCAATGGTTTTTGCTGAAATGTTATCTTACGCAAAAAGATTGACATACACTTTCCAGAAAAATCAAAATTATTTTGATAAGAATCTGTAGAACAGTCATTGACGATTTCATGTATGTGCAGTATTTACGTTGCAAGATTATTTAGCAGCGATACTGAAAACCTTATATTATGAGGTACGTCCAGAAAGTAAGCTCTGTTTGGTAATAAATTAAATTATGTAGAAATACAAAAAATTATTTATTGCACGAAGTGCTACAACTCTTAAACTACCTTTCTACATAACTTCCGAAATTTTGCGTGCATTTGTCATAGCAAGGCACAAGTTTTTGTATACCTTCTTCATAGAAGATTGCCGCTTGTTTCTTCAACCAGTTGGCAACATTTTCTTCACCTCTTCGTTATTGTTGAAGTGTTGACCGCCAAGGAATGATTTAAGATGCAAAAACAGATGAAAGTCGCTTGGAGGTAGGTCAGGGCTGTATAGAGGATGTTCCAACACGAACCAGTCAAATCCCTATAGGATGTTTTTCGTCGCATTTGCGAGTGCGTGGTCGTACGTATCGTGAAGAAACACAACACCTTTTGACATCGCAAATTTGCCGATAAATTTCAGTTGGTTTCACTTTCCTAGCTTTCAGAAAACGAATCACATCTCTCGTTTCACAAGCGGCGGGATTTTCAGTCATCACTGACATTGTAAACAAGCACAACAAAGCGTACGTAGCTGACAGCGATCTCACAAGGCACACATTTCTTCTCCTTGATACAGAAAGTCTACCGTGCATGTGCGGAACTGCGATCGCAGCACTGCAGCGGAGATAAATTGAAACAGAACTTACTTTACGGACGCCCCTCTTATTACACTGATTAGCAATACGCTCTCTTACATTTACGAGTTCTTGGGGTTATAATCACTAAATATCATCAGCAGGTTGGACAATTTTTAGTATAGTTTGTGATTCTAGTGGGGCTTTCCAACTCCTTAAACATCTCAATTACTGTTGCACTTAAGAATCATTTCCTTAACGATTTCGTATACAACTTGTTCAAAGCAAATGGTTATGGAAATTTAAGATATATACAAATTGCACCTTCCGTACAGCGAACTATCACTTTTACGTGAAAGCAGCTAATGAATTGCCTTTTTACAGTAAACTCTAATCCTTAAATTACCCTTCTTTTACTACTGTCAGGTTAAGCCAACCTGATTGCTCTAAGAGTGTAGAACCATCAACTCTTAATATTTCTTTAAATATGCTTTGAGGTACAAGTAATTATGACTGGAAGTATTCCTTTACACTCACAATTTTCTACCTTCTGATATGCTTTCTGTTTTTCCTTTTACCTGACACATACTCATGCTAGAACCCACTTTTGTCATGCCACAAAGAACTAGCGACGCGCCTAAAGAACGCCACCATAGGTATAGACAAGTAGAACGAAATTGTAAAATCACGATTTTGAGAGTTAAGGCACAGTGTTGCCATTTCGTTAGTCTTGTTTTCTTTTGACGATAACTGTTAGCTCTGATGAACATGACGTGACTTATTATTTTGTATCCAGAGAGGAGAACCATAGTGTGCGGATTTTTAAATATCCTCTATCCCTGTATCAACTACAACGAAATCGGCAGTGAGACTACTTCTGTGAAGTGCTATGCTAAATTTGAAACAGTTGGGAAGATAAGTCATAGTGAATGAATGATTTGAGATTGTAGTGTGATATTAAATACGCTAAGTTACTCACATACCAGACAATATTTTAGTATACAGTTATCTGCCAGGAAAAACATGTTGGCTCAGAAAACAACAGAAGTTCCAGTGCTGTCCACAGATGGCACTACTGGTAATATCGTATTCTAGAAAAGACGAATTGCAATTATCTAGGAAGGTTTATAAGATATGTAACTGTGTTCGTTAGGTTTAGCACAGATTTAAGTATGTTACAGTTCGTGAAAATTGAGGACAGCTAAGGGCGTATACATACACATGCCGGAGAGATAAGTAGTCGTGCGTGAGAATGGAAGCACTCTAAAATGTATATATAGAAGATTGTAGCTTATGTGAGATATATGGGATTTCCATTTCCTGATTATACTTCTGATTTTTCAAATGGTATTTGCATATAATAATGACAAGTGAAATGCTAGATATGTATTTAGGGCTAACAACTATGATTTAACTTTGGAATTACATTATTCACAACCCACAGATACCCCCACATTGATATTTTGCAGAAAACTGTTTTATTTCTTAAGATATTTTCAAAAGTAGGTTTCTGTTACTTCTCGGGGTCGAATTTTTGTGTGGAACACAACCCTTCTCCTTACTAGCTAGAAGTAAGTAAGCTTTAAATAATAGAGCCAAATATTGCATCAGAGAGTAAGAGTTGACAGTAAGACTTAAAATGTGAGTTCTACCTCCAGAAGAGATCCATTTTGCGCTTTCCTTAACTGTGTACATTATATCTAGCGATCTGACCATGATAGTGTATATTCTGTATATCTCCATAAGGAAACGTGTAGCTTGAATATTTTGGGAAAGGTCTGTGAGGTAGCTTATTCTGACTAACTTTTTCAGACTTCTTTCAACTGTAGCTCATAACATATAATAAAGCAGTCTACATTATATAAGCTTAAGTTATCTCATTAAATAATTTGGATATGCTCTCTTCTATTAGTATTAATTTTAGAATATGGTTAATTCCTGAAAATGCTACTCCCCATCCTTGATTTTCTAGTGAATGCAAAGGCTCAGCATCGAATTTAAAGGATGCCAAGAGCCGACCAAATTTTTTACACATGTGAGTATGCCTAAGTTTTATCCACAGCGGATTATAATTACTTCCTTAAACCTGTATGTTAAGTTAGGAATGTGGAGGATTTATACGAGAATGTAGTATGATCATAGTACCTTAGGTTACTTATAAACATATTTCAGATACGAGATATTTAGCGCAATGTGTCAGGAGGTTTTATCTGTGGTCTGCATTCACGAGGTTCGGGTTCGATTGCCGTGACCGACTTACCTAACGCATGGGTTATTTCGGGGGTTCTCCCTGGTGAATGCTAGAGTTGTTAATTACATCTCCCGATATTTCTGTCCCTCCGTTTCATCTTCAATATCTGTACGGAAGGAATATCTTATGTCCTTGGAGGGAGGGTTGTTGTAACTGAGGAGGTTACCATTTAAGTAAAAATGCAAGGACTATGCCCTCTGTTCTGTCCTCGTACTTTGGGGCGGCAACCCTGTGTTTCTGCGACGTTACTCACGGGGATGCCCCATTTGGGGCATAGGTACACGAACTCAAGACTGGTCGCTCCGTCGAATCTGCTCCACAGTAATCCTAAATTAAAGCTGTTCCTTAATGTGAGACAATATTTCACTTTCCTATTCTCTCCAAGGGAAATGCACTGATTTAAATTACCTATAATTATTTATAAATTTTTTGAAGCAAGGTTCATACTGCTACTATATATTTAGACGATAGGAGTAGCGTGACTGTCGATTGATACGCAAATGTCCTTTTACCGCACTTTTGAAAAAACGTATGAAAAGCGCCAAAAGTTAACTTTGCCTTAGTTCAGACAACGGACCGTTGCCTATCACAAAAGCAAATAACAAACGCAACTGCTAAACAGTTGAGTTTTGAAAAACTAAAGTTAATGTGTGGAATTGACTAAACTTAAACCTACTCCGGAGAGACGCTATATCAGATACCCATTCTCTGCCCGAAAATACGTTTTCCCTCAGTAGCAAAAAAATAAACACTAATTTTGCCGTCCATAGCTGGCTCTTCTTGTAACCTCTCATACCAAGATACAAGTATAGGAAGACTTTACCGTGTTTTATAAAATATTCAAGTGTATTATTTAGAATTACAGTGGATCTAAGCGCGCTTTATTTTCTGAACATTAAGGTTAGCTAGAGTGTAGACACACTACGTCCAAGAAACAAATAAATATTCGTGAGAATTGAAGCGTTCCAAAATAGGTAACTATTAACAATTTTAGCTTACTTAAAATATGAATTTAATATTAAATTTCTAAAATATTTTGTTGGTACTTGAATTCGAAGATGATCGTGATTATATCCATGTGATTCTTGTGCAATGTGGCGTTTGTTGGGGGAGTTCATTAGCATTTCAAGAATACTTAATCTTTGGCTACTTCATTTGGTAATTCCTCATTGACAAGTCAGTGCATATGGCAGCCTCTCTAGCGTAGATGGTAGCGTGTCTGCCTCACGTTCAAGAGGTCGCGAGTTGAATCTCGTTCTAGTTGAGTTCCCTGGATAAGGTTTTTCCGGAGTTTTCCCTTATCCTGAAAGACGAATGACGTGTAACTCTGAGCTCCAAGGACCCCGTACTCGTTTGAGCAGAATTTCTCCCATTTCAACGCCCGATATGGCTTAACGTCGATGGACGGAAACTACCAAAAAATGAGTACGTGTAATTAATTTACGGGAAATTATTTATGAAATTTGTGACGCAAGGCCCAAAATGCTACTATACACTAAGACGATACGAGTAGCATGAATGCCGATTGATATGCAAACATATTTGTACCGTACACTTTTGAAAAAAATATATGTCGTCTAGTCCTGACAACGGACCGTCACATATTACAAAAACAAATAATAACTGCATCTGCAAAACATTTTGGTTTCGAGAAACTAAAGTTTGTTGTTTGGAATCGTCTAAAGCTTTCAGATCAAGTAAACAAATATTTAAGAACTTTTTTCCTCTATTCACGTAAATTGCATCGAAAAAGATAATTGCCGCGTTGTGGCTGAGTGCTTTGGACGATCGACTCTCACCAAGGTGGGCTCGGTTCGCTCCCAAAAGACCGCAATTTGATATATGTTGTGGACAACACGGTGCTACGGCAGGTTTTCTCCAAATAATTTGTGCATAACGTACATCCATAGACGGTATAGGAGAAATTGCATTGTATACTAATTTAATTTGGAAATTTTACTGGACATATGTATTTTGCGGTTTCATGACATCTAAAAACAGCTTCACAGCAAAATTGAAAACTGGAAAGTTGGTTAAATACCAAACAGTTATGTATATTCAGGGATGACACATGAGGATTTTGAAGAAAATTCTGCAGTAACGCACTACCGCTTAAACAAAGATAATTTAGCGTCTGACGTCTCTAATTTTTTATTTAGAGATTTTTTAAGTTCTTTTTCTTTCAGTTGGGATTTCTTGGTGATATGTTATATCTATTATTTTTATTATGTTGTGTAGCTTTGGAATAAACAGTCACGCAATGTAATTTATAGTATTAGTAACATTGATATCTCCATGTAATTCTTCTTTGTATAGCAATTATGGCAAATTGTTATTTTCTATCTTATTAATACAACATAAAATTAACACATCTCTCTACAACTACAATATAAATCATCACTTTGTGCTGTAGTAAGGGAGTTAATCTAATCTTAAGAATATTTTATAGACCTTTGCATCACCTATATTTTCTAGCTACAACCTTCTGAGTTGAATATCTTTCAATTTACTCTCATTTATTGTGTCCTTTTAAAATGGATACAATTTACAGTATACAGTGATAGTGCTTTAAGTCCAGCGTTCCAGACGAATCTGATAATTATTCCTGAGGCATTTTCTGTTTAATTCCCTTTATGATGTACTAATGCTATGATTGAATTCAGCAATTAAGTAGGCAAGATTTTTTTTATGCAAAGGGTAATATCAGCATGGAAATACTGAAAGTTATCATTCATTAGAACCACTAAATATTTTGAAATCCGAATATGTTGAAATCCGGAGTATTACAAAAGTTACAGATATTAAAAGATGAACTCAATGCCCGAAATAGCAAACAAATCTTGACGGAATTCTCACAAACCACAATCAACTTTCCAAACCTGTCTGATATAGCTAAAGTGTGATGGAATCTTTGATGGCAGCTGCGGCGATATATTTACATGTTACAAAGATGGCAATCAACAGGAATTCATCCAGATTTATACATTTGCCGATTTGCCTCTCGATTTCCATGCGAAAAGATGCCTTCTGTTATAACTTTTTTAAAATATAGGAAGTCTCTAATGCATTTAATGTCTACTGCTAAATCTGAGTACCCAATAATCTTAAACGACAAAAGCGAAAGCCACAAATGGACCCAAACTTTCACTTCGCTCTTGTTGCCGTCTCGCACCATTTTTAAAATTCCTGTTTATTGATTTAGATTTATACCACAACTGTATATGCTAAATGGCTTAGCTGTTGACAAGTTTCACATTGCAATGAATATACAAGGAAGGAATTAATTTTATTTGAGTTTCAAGACATTGTGAAGAAGTTTGTTCTGATATATGATAGTTTCTGTCGCTTTCTATGAAATATCTGTAAAATATTATTCTGACTTGTAAAAGTTAGTATTTCTAGATTGCTTTGCATAAAAATATTCCTGTCTTTTGGAACACATTCTTCATAACTAAGAAATATTGATATATACATGGCAACTACAACTTGCGCGACATCTGTAACTCCCCATGGGAACTTCGTGTTTAAGGAGATTTCCACTTTATAACACTATGGTGGGAGGAAACCGCGGGACATTTAAACCTCAGGTTTGATAACTTGGTAGCTTCGCACGGTTTTCTTCTCACTGTTAAATAATACTTGGTACAAGACGTACATACGTAGTAGGTAGAGGAGGAATTGCATCATATTCAAATTAAATTTGAACATTTTACTGGATATACATTTTGCGATCCATTGTTGTCTAAGAAAGCTTTACAGCAAAATTCAAAACTGGAAAGTCGGTTAAACACCAAAATTATATTTCAGTTAGGTGTATATTTAAGGATGACTCATGAATCTTTAAAAGATAATTCAGCAATGCTACTCTACCTCTTAAACCAATTTTCCTGGATAAGGTTTTTTCCAACGTTTTCCCCGATCCTAAGAAGACGAATATCGGGTAACTCTGAACTCCAGGGAACTTGGCCTCATTTGAATATTATATCATCTGCTTCATTCATTCAAACATTCATTTATTCATTCATTGTTCAAAGTGATGTACACTGTGGAAAGGACGAAAAGGAAAATCTGCTTGTTTACTAAAATGTTTTGAATCTAATAATGTTATTAATTTGATATTCCTTTATTAAATTATATTAAGTTATATATCTTAACAGAGAAACACCAGATTGCAATATATTGTTTGTATTTATCCGTCATTTAGTGTTCACATTCATTGAAACAAACTACAACAGCTATCGTATCTACACACCAGGAGAAAATACGCACCTTTATATTACGTGGGCACGACCCAACCCTCAAGTAGTATATATAACTGCCGGTAGAAAGAGCCCTCAAAGCTGCTGTTAGCAGATCATGTAAGATCGCAAGCCGGTAGGATAATCGTATATAAACTCGCTCCATCAGCCATGTTAATGATGACAAATTTTGCGCGGTAAAACCACAGATAAAAATGAACACAGTGTATAGCGGCCGTTTCTGTTGATACATGAAACCAACAATGACGATAACGAGAGACCGGATTTTGTGTAATTACATGTTATGTTGCCGAATTAAGCTGTAAAGACCCTTATTTCAACATTTTAAATTACATATTTTACATACTTTGGGCTATAATATATATTTCACACTTTAGTACATAATTTTACATATTTAATATTTTTATGAATTATTATACATTTTCCTAAGTTTCTTTAATTTTCGGTACATAGAAAGAAACGGGAGACCATTGCAATTTCTATTATTGTGCTTCTCTTTCACTGTCATCAATTCTACACATTTCAGCTGCATTCAAAGCTAAATTGTACGAGTCCGATTCCGACAACAATGGCTTGTTTTAAACATTTTTTCTTTCGTGTTCTCAAAAAGCGGAACGTTTCGGAATTTATAACAGTCAACTGCTTTTAATTAAGCCATCGCACCAGTTGCGTCTTAGTTGTCTTTATAGCTAATAGCGTGGATTTCTGTAGAGAGTGCTTTAATAACTGATTGAAAAACAATTCTCTGCCAAACTTCTGATTGGCTCTGATGAATGTTAAGGTTACTTATTATTTTTTTCCAGAGAGGTGAACCGTAGTACGCAATTTTTTATATATCCTGTATGCCTGCTTCATCCGCAGCGAAATACGCAGTGAGACTACCATTGTGGTGGTGTATCATAGATTTAGAATATTTGGTTAGATAAGTCGTTGTGAATGAGTGATTCGGTAATGTGTGATTTTAAATACGTTAAATTACTCACATACTAGACAATAGTTTAGTTTAGAGATATCCGCAAGAAAAAACATTTTGGTTCAGAAACAAAGGAAGTTCAAGTTGCTGTCCACAGATGGCATCACCTGTAATATCGTATACTAGAGAACACGAACTGCAATTATTCACGACGTTTAATGATATATATATATAATTGTGTCCTGGCACCTTGGGGGCGGCCACCCTTTGTTTCGTCCTTACTCATGGGGATGCCCCAATTGGGGCTTAGGCACACGAGGTGAAGATTGGTCACACTGTCAAATCACATCCACAGTAATCCTAAATTAAAGCTACTCCTAATGAAAGACAATATTTCACTTACCGGTTCTCTGCAAGGAAGAAGCACGGATTTAAATTACAGATAATGCTGTATAAAATTTATGAAGCAGGAGTCATACTGCAACTATATATTTAGACAATACGAGTGGCATGACTGTCGAATGATACGCAAATCTCCTTTTACCACACTTTTGAAAAAGAATATGAACAGCACCTAAACTTAACATTGCCTTAGTTCAGGCAACGGACCGTTGCATAATACAGAAAAATAAGAAATGCAACTACTAAACAGCTGAGTTTCGATAAACTAAATTTAATATGTGGAACTGACTAAACGTAAACCTACTCCGGAGAGACAATATATCAGTTGCCGATTCTCTGCCGGGAAATACGTTTTCTCTCAGTAGCAATAAAAATACCATACAACTGCCTTTTGCCGTCCATAGATGGCTCTACTTGTAATCTCCCATACTGAGAAACAATAATTGGAAGACTTCACAGTTTTATAAGATATTTAAGCGTATTGTTTTGACTTATAGTGGATTTAAGCACGTTTCATTTTCTGAAACCTAAGTGTAGCGAGATGTATAGACAAAACGTCAAAGAAACAAATAATTGTGTGTGAGAATTGAAGCCTTCTAAAATGGGTAACTATCAACGATTTTAGCTTACTTAAAATATGAATTCAATGTTAAATTTGGAAAATATTTTGTTTGTACTTGAATTGGAAAATGATAATGATTATATCCATGTGATTCTAGCAATATGGCATTTGTTAGGACAGTTCATTAGCATTTCAAGAGTACTTAATCTTTGATTACTTCATTTGATAATTTCTCCCTGGCAACTCAGTCCATGTGTCAGCCTCTCTAGCGTAGATGGTAGCGTATCTTCCTCACGATCAAGAGTTCGCGAGTTCCATCTCGGTCTGGTTGAATTTAAGGTTAAGGTTTTTCCGGAGATATCCGTTTATCCTGAATGACGAATGAGGGGTAACTCTGAGCTCCAAGGAAGCCGTACTCTTTTGAACATAATTTTGCCAATTTCAAAGTCCGATATGACTTAACGTTGTAGGACGTCAATTAAAAAAAATGAGAACATTTAACTAATTTACGGATAATTATTTATAACATTTGTGACGAAAGCTCCATTCAACTACTATACATTTATACGATACGAGCAGCATGACTGCCGATTGATATGCAAATATATTTTTACCTCACGCTATTGAAAAAAAAAACATATGCCATGCGCCAAAATTTAAGATTCGTGAGTCCTGAAAATGGACCGTAACAAATTATAAAAACAAATAACCACTGCATTTACAAAACGGTTTAGTTTCGAGAAACTAAAGTTAATTGTGTGGAATCGCCTTATGTTTTCAGATCAAGTAAACAAATATAAAAAAGAATTATTTTATTTACGTAAATTGCACCGATAAAGATAATTGTCGCGTTTTGTCTGAGTGTTTTGCAGGATTGACTCTCAGCAAGGAGACTGGGTTTGATCCCTAAAGACCGCAATTTGAGATATGTAGTGGACAACACGGTGCTACGTAAGGCTTTCTACAGGTCCTCCTGTTTCCCTCACAAGCTTTCCATCAATTTCTCCATTATCATCCATCCTGTCATTTCATCTCACCCTGCTTCTGTCATCCACTTCTCTCGCCCTCATACTAGGCACTGGGCTGATCTCCCACTTTGCATTCTCTCTCTCTCGATCTCTCTTTCTTTCTTTCTCTCTCTCTCTCTCTCTCTCTCTCTCTCTCGCTGATACAGAGATTCCGTTCCTCAAGTTGCATAAGCGTTAAGAAGAATAACAATACACGGACTCCACTTAGGGATATAACAGGACAGTTAAAGAAGAGGACGAACAAGAAGAAGAGACAGATAATTGTGATATACATATTTTAATAATTTATTAAAAGGTACAACAATTATACTGGAAGGCAGAAGGCTTTGGGCAATTCTCAAATGTATAGCCTGTTGGTTCCATGCAATGCTTTGCAATTCAGAAATCTTTGCTTCGCTATGCTTTGCTTTGCTATGATAGAATTAGGCAGACGTATGTATGCAAACAGTAACATAAGAAGGGAAATATTGCCGTTTTTCAATTATATGAACCATTAATTATGTTAACAACTGAAGTTCTGGGAGAATGCCAAACGTTACAGATTTTGAAAGATTTACTCAATCTCCAAATAGGCACATAAATTTTGACTGCATTCCCACAAACCACAATCAAATTACCAAACATGTCTTATTAAATTAACGTATGACTGAATTTTAAAGGACAGCTGGAGCGATTAAATTACATTTTAGAAAGATGACAATCAACAGGACATCATCATGATTTATATATTTGTCGTTTTGCATTTTCAAGTGAACAGATTCCTTCAGTTTTAAATTTTTCTAAATGTAAGAGACCTCTAATGCTATTAATATCTGCTTATAAACTTGGATACCCGGTATTTATAAAAAAGGCGAAAGCCACAAAGGACACAAACATGCACATCGCTATTGTTACCGTCTCACATTCATTTTTAAAATTGTTTTAAATTATTTAGATTTATTTCACACCTATAAATGCCAAATAAGGTGAAATAATAACTGCAGAAATAGGCAACAAATATACAAACAACGAATTAATTATATACGAGTTATAAATATTTCTGAAGAACTTGGTTCCGAAAGATGATCTGTCTTGTCGCTTGGTTTTGATCTATCTGTGAAATATATACCCAAATTATTAAAGTTCCAATTGCATAATAGTTTTGCATGAAGAAAAACCATCAATAATCCACTGTTTGGAAATACCTTTTTCAATACTAAAAGATATTAATATTTACAAAGTGTTGGCCACTTGCGCGACATCTGTAACTCTCCACGTGTACTTCGTGTTTTAGGAGATTACCACTGTGTGTTGCTGTTGTGGGGGAAACCACCGCGACATTTAAACCTCAACTGTTCTATCTGCGTATATTCGCCGTGATTTCTTCCTATTGTTCAATATTACTTTGTGCATCACGTACACACAGAGTATTTCGAGGAGGAATAGTATTCTACACAGATTAAATTTGACAATGTAAGTGGATATATACTCTGCGTTTCCATGTTTTCTAAGAAAGTGTTACAGAAGCGTTCAAAACTGTAAATTCGATTAAATACAAACTGGTATTTTATTTCAGTATATTCGTGGATGTCTAATGAATATTTTGAAGAAAACCCTGCAATGCTACTCCTCTGCTTAAACCGAGTTGATATAGTCTTTGCCTTCTGCCAGTTAATTATTTAAATGAAAAATGCGCTTTCAGTAATTTTTTCACTTTGGAATTCTTGATTTATATTCCAAATTTTATATTTTAGTATGTTGGGTAGTTTGCGAAAAGAAAGTTGAAATTTGTAATTTATAATATTAGTCATTTTAATTTGTCCATGCTATACTTCTTTGTATCAAAAATGTTGTAACTTCTTATTTACTTTCTTATTAATACAACATCACATAAAACATTTCAAAACGATCACAATTTAGATCATCACTTTGTACAGTAATAAAATGGTTAATCTGATCTTGAAAATGACTTAGAGATCGCGGCTTCTGATACATGTCCCTGCTCCAGCCTTCTAATTTAAATGTCTACCATTTTACTCTTACTTCTTGTCTCCTTTTAAAATAGATACGCTTTACATCTTACAGGGCGAGTGCTTTGTCCAGGGTTCCAGATGAATTTGATAATTAACCTTTCCCGAATTATGCCCGTTTTACCTCAGTTTCTTATGTACCTGTGCTATGATAGAATGCATCATATATTAGGCAGACCTTTTTATGCAAACAGTAACCTAAGCATGGAAATGTTGCAAATTTTCAATTATATGAATCATTAATTATGTTAAGAACCGAAGTACTTATAGAATGCCAAATGTTACAGACTTTGAAAGATTAACTCAATGTCCGAAATGGCACATAAATTTTGACTGCATTCTCACAAACCACAATCAAATTATCAAACATGTCTGATTAAATTAACGTCTGATTGAATCTTAAAGGACAGCTGGGGCGATTAAATAAAATATTAAAAAGATGACAATCAACAGGAATTCCTCATGATTACATATTTGTCGTTTTGCTTTTCCATGTGAACAGATTCCTTCAGTTTCAGATTTTTTTTAATGTAGGAGATCTCTAATGCTATTAATAACTACTTATAAACTTGGATACCCGGTATTTATAAAAAAAGCGAAAGCCACAAAGGACACAAACATGCACATCGCTATCGTTACCGTCTCACATACATTTGTAAAATTGTTTTAAATGATTTAGATTTATTTCACATGTATAAATGCTAATTAACATGAAATAACAACTCCAGAAATAGGCAACAAATATACAAACAACGAATTAATTATATAGGAGTTATAAATATTTCTGAAGAACTTGGTTCGGAAATATGATCTGCCTTGTCGCTTCGTTTTGATCTATCTGTGAAATATATACCCAAATTATTAAAGTTCCAACTGTATAATAGCTTTGCATGAAGACAAAGCATCAAGAGTCAATTGTTTGGAAATAACTTTTTCAATACTAAAAGATATTAATATTTACAAAGTGTTTGCTACTTGCGCGACATCTGTAACTCCCCAAGTGTACTTCGTGTTTCAGGAAATTTCCACTGCGTGCCGCTGTTGTGTGGGAGATCCGCGTGACATTTAAAGCTCAACCTTGCTAACCGTGTATCTTCACCGTGATTTCTTCTTATTGTTCACTATTACTTTGTGCACCACCTACATACAGAGTAGGTAGAGGAGGAATAGTATTCTACACAAATTAAATTTGAAAATACTACTGGATATATATTCTGCATTTCAATGTTTTCTAAGAGAGTTTCCCAGCAAAATTCAAAACTGGAAATTCGATTAAATACCAAACTGGTATTTTAATTAAGTATATTCATGAATGTCTAATGAATATTTTGAAAAAAACTCCGCAATGCAACTCCACCGTGTAACCGAGTTGATATAGCCTTTGCCTTCTGCCAGTTAATTATTAAAATGATAAATGCGCTTTCAGTAATTATTTTCACTTTTGGATTCTTGATTTATATTATAGTTTTTATATTTTAGTATGTTGGTCAGTTTGCGAAAAGAAAGTTGTGGTTTGTAATTTATAGTATTAGTAATTTTAATTTGTCCATGCTATACTTCTTTGTATCAAAAACGTTGTACATTCTTATTTTCTTTCTTATTAATACAACATCACATAAAACATTTCAAAACGACTACAAATTTGATCATCACTTTGTACAGTAATAAGATGGTTAATCTGATCTTGAAAATGACCTATACATCTTAGCTTCTCCTAAATTTACCTGATACAGCCTTCGGATTTAAATTTCCACCAAGCTACTGTCTTTTCTGGTCTCATTTTAAAATAGATACACTTTACAGCTTACAGGGCGAGTGCTTTTGCTAGGGATCCAGTTGAGTTTGATAATCAACCTTTCCCGAATTATCCCTGTTTTTCCTCAGTTTCTTTTGTACTAGTGCTATGATAGGGTTCAGGCATATATAAGGCAGACTTTTTTATGCAAACAGTAACGTAAGCACGGAAATGTTGCCAGTTTTCAATTACATGAACCATTAATTATGTTAATAACCGAAGTTCTTGGAGAATGCTAAATGTTACAGATTTTGAAAGACTAACTCAATTTCCGAAATGGCAAATAAAATTTTACTGAATTCCTACAAACCACAATCGAATTATTAAACATTTCTGATAATTTAACGTCTGATTGAATTTTAAAGGACAGATGCGGCGATTAAATTACATTTTAGAAAGATGAGAATCAAAAGAAATTCGTCATGTCTTATATATTTGTCCTTTTGCATTTCCATGTGAACAGATTCCTTCAGTTTAACATTTTTGCAAATGTACGAACTCTCTAATGCTATCAATAACCACCTATAAAAAGGAATTAATTTTATACGAGTTATAAAAATATCTGAAGACCTCTGTTGCGACGTAGTATCTGTCTTGTCGCTGTGTTTTGATCTAGCTGTGAAATATGGACCCAAATTAGTAAAGTTCCAACTGCATAATAGATTTGTATGAAGAAAAAACATCAATAGTCCACTGTTTCGGAATAACTTTTTCAATACTAAAAGATATTAATATTTACAAAGTGTTTGCTACTTGCGCGACATCTGTAACTCCCTACGTGTACTTCGTGTTTCAGGAGATTTCCACTGCGTGCCGCTGTTGTGTGGGAGATCCGCGTGACATTTAAAGCTCAACCTTGCTAACCGTGTATCTTCACCGTGATATCTTCTTATTGTTCACTATTACTTTGTGCACCACCTACATACAGAGTAGGTAGAGGATGAATCGAATTCTACACAAATTAAATTTGAAAATATTACTGGATATATATTCTGCATTTCAATGTTTTCTAAGAAAGTTTTCCAGCAAAATTCAAAACTGGAAATTCGATTAAATACTAAACTGGCATTTTAATTAAGTATATTCATTGATGTCTAATGAATATTTTGAAGAAAACTCCGCAATGCAACTCCATCGTGTAACCGAGTTGATATAGACTTTGCCTTCTGCCAGTTAATTATTTAAATGATAAATGCGCTTTCAGTAATCATTTTCACTTTGGGATTCTTGATTTATATTATACCTTTTATTTTTTAGGATGTTGGTCAGTTTGCGAAAAGTTAGTTGAGGTTTTTAATGTATAAAATTAATAATTTTAATTTGTCCATGTACATAATTCAGAATACAGGAATATTTGGCGACGAAAGAAATAATGTTCAAATGAGTACAGGGTACATAGAGCTTAGTATGACAACGCACTCGTCTTTCAGGATAGGCTGAAAACGTCCAGAATTCAGTAATATCTGGCGATGAAAGAAATAATGTTCAAATGAGTACAGGGTACATAGAGCTTAGAATGACCAGACATCCATCTTTCAGTATAGGGGATAAAGTCCAGAATTATGTAATATCGAGCGATGAAAGAAATAATGTTCAAATGAGTACAGGGTACATAGAGCTTAGAATGACCAGACATTCATCTTTCAGTATAGGGGATAAAGTCCAGAATTATGTAATATCGAGCGATGAAAGAAATAATGTTCAAATGAGTACAGGGTACATAGAGCTTAGAATGACCAGACATCCATCTTTCAGTATAGGGGATAAAGTCCAGAATTATGTAATATCGAGCGATGAAAGAAATAATGTTCAAATGAGTACAGGGTACATAGAGCTTAGAATGACCAGACATTCATCTTTCAGCATAGGGGAAAACGTCCAGAATTCAGGAATATCTAGCGACGAAAGAAATAATGTTCAAATGAGTACAGGGTACATAGAGCTTAGAGTGACCAGACATTCATCTTTCAGGATAGGAGAAAACGTCCAGAATTCAGGAATATCTGGCGATGAAAGAAATAATGTTCAAATGAGTACAGGGTACATAGAGCTTAGAATGACCAGACATCCATCTTTCAGGATAGGAGAAAACGTCCAGAATTCAGGAATATCTGGCGATGAAAGAAATAATGTTCAAATGAGTACAGGGTACATAGAGCTTAGAATGACCAGACATCCATCTTTCAGTATAGGGGATAAAGTCCAGAATTATGGAATATCGAGCGATGAAAGAAATAAAGTTCAAATGAGTACAGGGTACATAGAGCTTAGAGTGACCAGACATTCATTTTTCAGGAGAGGAGAAAACGTCCAGAATTCAGTAATATCTGGCGATGAAAGAAATAATGTTCAAATGAGTACATGGTACATAGAGCTTAGAATGACCAGACATCCATCTTTCAGTATAGGGGATAAAGTCCAGAATTATGTAATATCGAGCTATGAAAGAAATAATGTTCAAATGAGTACAGTGTACATAGAGCTTAGAATGACCAGACATTCATCTTTCAGAATAGGGGAAAACGTACAGAATTCAGGAATATCTGGCGACGAAAGAAATAATGTTTAAATGAGTACAGGGTACATAGAGCTTAGAATGACCAGACATTCATCTTTCAGAATAGGGGAAAACGTCCAGAATTCAGGAATATATGGCGACGAAAGAAATAAAGTTCAAATGAGTACAGGGTACATAGAGCTTAGAATGACCAGACATTCATCTTTCAGGATAGGGGAAAACGTGCAGAAATTAAGTAATATCGAGCGATGTACGAAATAATGTTCAAATGAGTACAGGGTACATAAAGCTTAGAATGACCAGACACTCATCTCTCAGCATAGGGGAATACGTCCAGAATAAAGTAATATCGGGCGATGAACGAAATAATGTTCAAATGAGTTCAGGTTACATAGGGCTTAAAGCTTCCTGACATTCATCTTTCACCATAAGGGAAAACGCCCAGCATATCGGAGGATGAATAAAATAATGTTCAAATGAGTACGTGGTACAGAGGGCTTAGAATGAGCTTATCTTTCTGGAGCTTATCTTTCTTAGAGCTTATCTTTCTGCGTAAAAGAAAACCTCGAACGTTAAGTCATACCGGACGATGCATGAAAGAATTTACAATGATTTACTGCGTTAATAGAGCTTAAAGTAACCAGATATTAATCTTTAAGGAAAAGAGCAAACCTCCAATGCTAAGTAATATCGGATGAGGAATGAAATGTTGTCTAAATGAGTACAGGGTACCAAGAGCTTAGAATTAACAGAATTTCATATTTCATGATAATGTAAAACCCCCTTCGTTCCGCCGTATCGGACAATAAATGAAGTAACATTTAAATAAGTGCAGGGTACATAGAGCTTACAGTTACCAGTCATTTATCTTTAATAATATAGCAGAACCTTAAGCAATAAATGTTATCGGGCGATGAATTAAGTAATGTTAAAATGAATACAGGGTACATAGAGCTTAAAGTGTCCAGTAATCATGTTTAAGGATTACAGAAAACCTTCAGTGTTCAGTCATATCCGACGATGAATGAAATGTTGTCTAAATGAGTACAGCGTACATAGAGCTTAAAGTTACCAGACGTTTATCTTTCAGATTAACGTAAAAACTCCAATGATAAGGTCATTCCGAACGATGAGTAAAATGCCTTATAAATGAGTACAGGTTTCTTAGACCTTAGATTTAACAGAAGTTCATCATTCAGAATAAGGTAAAGACCCCAACGTTAAGTCATATCGGATGACGAATGAAATGATCTTAAAATCAGTCCAAGTTACATAGGGCTGAAAGTTACCATTCACCTTTCAGGTTAAGCAAAAACCTGCAATGTTAAGTCATATCGGACAAAGAATGAAATGTTGTCAAAATGAGTACAGGGTACATAGGGCTAAGTGTTACCAGCCGTTCGTTTTACAGAGTAAAGGAGAACGCCTGCAGGGAAGATACCAGTCATATCGGACGATGAAGGAAATAATGTTCAAATGAGTACAGGGTACATAGAGCTTATATTTACTAGAAATTCAACTTAGAGTATAGGGGAAAACGTCCAGAATTTGGTCATATCGGGCGATGAAAAGAATAATGTTAAAATGGGTACAGGGCACAGAGAGCTTAGAGTTTCCAGTCATTGATATTTCACGATAAAGGAAAACCTCCAGCATTAAGTCATATCAGGCAATGAATGTCATAATGTTCAAATGAGTACATGGTACATAGACCTTAGAGATACCACGCATTCCTCTTTCAGATTAAAGGAAAACCTCCAATGTTAGGTTATATCGGCCGATGAATGAAATGTTTTCAAAATGAGTACAGTATACATAGAGCTTAGATTTACAAGACGTTTATCTTTCAGGATAGGCGAAAACCTCCAATGTTAAGTCATATCGAACGATGAATGAACAGTTGTCTAAATGAGAACAGGATACAGATAGCTGAGGGCTAACAGACGTTCATCTGTCAGTACAAGGTAATAATCCCAACGTAAAGCTATATCAGACGATGAATGAAATGATGCAGAAGTGAGTCCAGGTTTCATAGAGCTTATAGTTACCAGACATTCATCTTCCAGGATAAGTGAACACCTCCAGCATTAAGTAATATCGGACAATGAAAAAATCATGTTCAAATGACTACAGGGTACATAGAGCTTAGAGTTACGAGTCATTGATCTTTCGGAATAAAGGAAAACAACCAGCATTAAATAATATCGGATGATAAATGAATAAATTTTCGAATGGGTACAGCTTACATAGTACTTAAAGTCATCACTAACTGATCTATCAGAACGAAGTAAAACCTCCAGGATTAAGTCATATCGGACGATGATTGAAATATTGTGCAAATGAGTGCAGGGTACACAGAGGTTAGTGGTACCTCACATTCATTTTTCAGGTAAACGAAAACCTCCAGTGTTAAGTCATATCGGACGAACGTTGTTCTAACTGAGTACAAGGTACATGGAGCTTACAGTTACCAGACGATCATCTTTCATATTTAGGTACAACCTCCAATGTTAAGTCATATCGGACGATGAATGAAGTGGTTAAGAAATGAGTCCAAGTTACACAGAGCTGATAGTTACCAGATATTCATCTTTCGGGATATGGAAAAACCACCCGCATTAAGTAATATCAGACGTTGAAAGAAATCATGCTCAAATGAGTACAGGGTACATAGAGCTTAGAGCTACTAGTCTTCCACCTTTCAGATGGAAGGAAAGACCTCCAGCATAAAGTCATATCGGACGATGAATGAAATAATATTGAAATGAGTACATGGTACATAGAGCTTAGAGTTATCATGCTTCTTTCAGGATAAGGGAACACCTCCAACATTGAGCTATACCGGACCCTCAATTAAATGATGTTCAAATGAATACAGGGTACCTAAAGCTTAGGGTTACTAAACTTTCATCTTTAAGGTTAAGAGAACGCCAACGATAAGTCATATAGACCAATAAATGAAATGATGTTCAAATGAGCTTAGGGTTCATATAGCTTAGAGTTACCAAACTTTTATCTTTCAGGTTAAGGGAAAACCTCCTACGTTAAGTGATATTGGATGTTGAATGAAATTATGCTCTAATGTGTCCAGGGCACATAGAGCTTAGAGTTACTAAACTTTTACCTTTCAGAATGGGGAAACACCTCAAACTTTATGCCAAATCGAACAACGAGAATGAAATGGGGTTCAAATGAGTCCAGGGTATACTGGGCTTCAATTAGTAAGCGCTCATCTTTGAGGTTAAGGGAACACTTCCAACGTTAAATAAAATCGACCAATGAATGAAATGATGTTCCAGGGTACATAGAGTATAGAGTTACCAAATTCTCATCTTTCAGGTTAATGCAACTCCTCCATCGTTAAATCATATGTAAGGATGAATGAAATGATGCTCTAATGAGGCTACGGTACATAGAGCTTAGATTTACCAAACTTTCAGTTTTCAGGATAGGAGAAGACGTCAAACGTTAAGTCATATCAAATAATGAAGAAAGTGATGTTCAATGGCGTAAAGGGTTCATTGAGATTGGAGTTACCAACCTTTTATATTTTAGGATAGGGGAACACCTCAAACATTAAGTGATATCGGACGACGAATGAAATGGTGCTCAAATGAACCCGAGGTACATAAAGCTAAGAGTTACCAAATGTTCATCTTTCAGGGTAAGGAAACACTTCCAACGATAACTCGTTTCGAAGAATGAATGGAATCATGTCAAATGAGTCCGAGGTTCATAGAGCTTAGAGGTACCAAACTTTCATCTTTCAGTTTAAGGGAACACCTCCATGGTTAAGTCAAATCGGACGATGAATGAAATGATGTTTAAATGATTCCAGGGTACATAGAGCTTAGGGTTACCAAAGTTTCATCTTCCAGTTTAAGGGAACACCTCCAAAGGTAATCCTTATTGAACGATGAATGAAATCATGTTTAAAAGAGTCCAGAGTAGATAGAGCTTGGAATTACCAAACTTTCATCTTTCAGCTTAAGGGAGCACCCCTAATGTTTAAACATATCGGACGATGAATAAAATGATATTCAAATGAGTCCATCTTTCGTAGAGCTTAGAGGTACCAAACTTTCACCTTTCAGCTTAAGTGGAGACCTCCAACGATAAGCCATATCGGACGATGAAGAAATGATCTTCAAATGAGTCCAGGCTACATAGAATTTGAGTTACCAAACTTTTATCTTCCAGGTTCAGGAAACATCTCCAATGTTAAGCATATTGGACACTGAATGAAATGATGTTCAAGTTAGTCCAGGGTACATAGAGCTTATAGTTACTAAACTTTCATCTTTCAGGTTAAGGGAACGTCTCCAACGTTAAGCATATCAGAAAGTGAATGAAATGGTGATCAAATGAGTCTAGGGTATATAGAGCTCAGAGTTACTCTACTTTCATCTCTCAGGTTAAGGTAACATCTCCAACATTAAGCATATCGGACAATTAATGAAATGGTGTTCAAATGAGTCCAAATGATATTCATATGAGTTTAGGTTATACAGATTTTAGAGTTACAAGACTGTCATCTTTCAGGAATAGTTGTTGTTGTTTTGAAATGCTAGGCTTTGGCAATGAAGACATTAGCTCTCTTGCTCTCATATATTTCTGTGTATTAATCCGGCTGGTTGGACTTCACAGATTAAAAGATGCTCTTCAGTCATTTCCCCTTCTATCTTGCACAGAGGACAGTTTGGACTTGTATAAATTCCTATTCTGTGCAAGTTTTTGGCGAAATAATCATGTTCCGAAATAATCTAAAGTTTGCTACTGCAGCTTCACGTGGGATTTCTGAATAATATCTATATATTTAATTAAAATGTTCCATTCTTTATATTTGGCTTTGATAGATATAGATTAGTTTTGTGTGTTTTTATATTTGCTTTTGATTAATCCTTTTATGGATGTAAAGGTTTAGGATTTTACTCTTGTTCTGAAATTAATTTGCACCTTTTATGGCAAGAAAATCAGCTGATTTATTTCCAGCAATTCCACAATGTGCAGGTGTTCACTGTAAAATAATTCTTTTAGGTAGTTTTTGACGTTGTTGGATCATTTTGTGACATTCTTTAATTTGGATTGACCTGATTTTATATGAACTTATTGCACATAATGCTGCTTTAGAATCAGAAAGTATGACAGCATTTTTGAATTTATCTATTCTGTATAGAAGGTGTTGTAGTGAAATATGAATAGCCGTTACTTCTGCATCAAAATTTGTTGTGTGGTATCCTACTGTTTGATAGAATGAGAACAGTGCACACTTAATTCCTGCTCCTGAGTTGTTGTCCAAGTTAGATCCATCTGTGTAGATATGTAACCATTCTTCAAGTGGGTATCTATTGTTCACAGTTTTTAATGCTAGTGCTTTTAGTACAGGTTTGGAAGTTTCTGATGTTGTAACTATTTGTTCTAAATATAATTGCATATTAATTGGTTCAAAAGTCAATGGGTTTTCTTTGATTAAAATGTTTTCTTTAGAATTAGGAATATTTAGATCTGTTTTTAATTCCATATCTTTGTGTAGGAAACTTGTTTGTGTTTTCACATTGATTAGTTGTAGTAATATTTTCTCCCATCTTGTGGTTTCTAACAAGAACATTCTTCATGTTGTCTTTAAGGATTAGGGAAAGCCTTAAACGTTAAGTCATATATGAGAAAGCTGTACGCGCGTTGGGTGCCGCGTTTGCTCACATTAGACCAAAGACGTGTTCGAATTAACATTTCCAATGCTCTTTTCGTGCAGTTTTGGTCGCACTAAATCAGAATTTTGGCACAGATTAATTAATGTGGATGAAACTTTTATTTGTAATTATACGTCCTCCAAGGTTAAGTCATATCGGACGGTGAATAAAATTGGTGAAATGATGCTCAATGTGACCAGGGTCCACGGAGCTTTTAGCTATCCGACTGTAATGATAAGGGAAACCCCAGAAAAAACCTTATCCAGGTAGCTCACCCTGACCAAGATTCGAACTCGGGACCTCTTGAACGTGGAGCAGACATGCTACCATCTACGCTACCGAGGCGGGCCTGTGGATGAAACTTGGATACACAATTATATGTCCAAAAATAAAGTACAGTGCAAACATTTGACTGTAAGGGCAGAACCGGCTCCAAAGAAAACAGCAATTTTTTTTTTTTTTTTTCGTCTGGGAAAGCGATGGCGAGTTTTTTTTAGTATAGTCAATGGAGTTATTCTAATCAATTATCTTCAAAAAGGAAAACCCATTTTGGAAGCATTCTACGCATCACTTCTTCAGAAGCTGAAGGCAGAACTTGCGGAAGAACGGCCACATTTGCAGAAAAAAGAAATCCTATTTCATCAAGACAACGCACCGCCTCACACCTTAGCAGTTGCAATGGCGAAAATCCAAGAATTGCGGTTTGAACTGCTTGACCATCCGCCTTACTCACCAGGCCATCAGATCAGCAACTTCTGTTTGTTCCCTCATCTGTAAACGTCATCAGATAAAAAACGGATAACCACTTCCTATTACGGAATATTGTAGATAAATACTTGTTACTTGAAATGAATAATAAGGAATATTTCGGAAATTGTTAACTCCCAAAAAATGTATTAGGTAAATTGCATGTTTTAACAGGATCTACTTTTTTTTCTGTAGTAAGATTTTCTGTCTCTGAGTGTATACAAAAGTCATTCAGAATGAAGAGGACTTCAGATGGTAAACTCGACACATTTGTTATGAAAATATCTTAAGGCAAGGCTACACTGAAAATTTCCCCAAAATTTTGAAAATCACGGAATTTCCTTTTTTATCATTTTTGGTAGCTTAATGTTTGTAGTAATAGATGGCATACTATTTTTATCATTTGGACCATTATGGACATCACATAACAGTTTAAAGAAATCTTTAACTATCGTTAAAAGTAGCAATCATAACTTTAAAATTCATGTTCTGAGAAACATTTTTTCTAACTCTTTTCAGTATACAAAATGTCTCACATGTCAAAGTTTTCCATTTAAGTTGGTGAAACTTCCAGGAGAGCTGCATAATATGTAAATAAGAAACTTCACATTCCCTTTTTTGTTAATGCTCATGTTTTGAATACTATATGGTGTTAAGTAATAAAATAAGTTAATATTTTCACAATTTTGAGATCTAACACGAAGAAAATATTTTAGAACAAATTCTACAATAATATTCCAAAAATAAGAATGTGGGTCTTTTAAAATTGCTCTGTACTAGCCATAAACAAATATTCAACTTAAAAGCTCACATTTTTTGACGGGTAGGACATTTTTAATTTTTACATTATTTTTCAAAGCATTAATTATTAATTACTGAACAATTTGGTGTAGCAACATATTAATTTGCATCCAAGTTTAAAATAATACTCTAATTATGTGAGTAAATTTTCATAATGATAGATTTATTATTATAGAAGTTGTATTTTTTTTTTTTTTTTTTTTTTGTAGTTTACGTCCTCCAACGTTAAGTCATATCGGACGATGAATGAAATGGGTGAAATAATGCTCAAATGAATCCGAGGTCCATGGAGCTTAGAGTTACCGGACATTCGTCTTGAAGGATAAGGGAAAACCCCGGAAAAACCTTATCCAGTTAACTCACCCTGACCGAGATTCGAACTCGGTAATTTTAACTTATTTTAATTTTAACTCGGAAGTTGTAATTTTCACTTGTAATTTTGTGTAGCCTTGCCTTAAACATGCTGAAAGTTAATCAAATCCGTGATAGATTTTGAGAACATAAAATTTTTTCGAAAAGTATTCCATATAAAGCAAAGTTTGGGACGCGTATTTTCTTTCATAACCCTCGTATCACGTCTATGGGAGACGCTGCAATTTGGAATGTAATCTACATTTCATTCCTTTGAGATATGCTGTTCACATACATTGCTAAAGTTTGGATAGCTAGAGTGAAGACTGAAAAATTTAATGTAATAGCCGGGATTTGAACCATGGATCTTCCGGACTTCGTGTAGTTCCTATTAACCACTGAGGTGCAATGACAACATAACAGCATGGCATAAATTCTCCAACAGACTCGTATTTTAAAGAAGACGTATTTATTCCGGTAAACTACTAGCAGTCGTTATATGCACATGAGATACCTACCTTAATGGAGACTTACTGTGCTGTAAGTGCTTTAAGGACCGGCCTACACACATTTTTCCCTGAAAAATTTGATTCTGTACTTCTTTATATAAGCCCTCAATATTAACTTACCAAACGTTTTTAAAATATTAGTGTAATTTAACAGTGCAACATTCGTATAAAATCACATTAGCATTAATTTGTAATATTTGAACAACGGAAACTCTCGCGGATACATTCCGCACACCATGTAACATATATACGAGCGGTTGACGTTCAGCTTACCGGGGAGGTCCGAAGCTACAGGGTTAACCTCACGGTGCGTGTGTACCGCGCACAATATTCGCAACAAAAACCACTGAAGTCTCTTGGCGCGAAATGCGACTCTAGGCCACGGAGTATAAAGTGGCACTAACCCATGTAGCGACTATGGCTTCCCTTTTGAGTTCTTTGAGAAATATTTACTATCTATCTATGTACCAATATTCAATCATTTTTGGCGTGAAGTTGAAATAATACACAAATAATTTTGTATGTGTCATCTAAAGTATATGTTACTTTTACTGCTATGGATATCTGCCATAGATTCAAGAGGTACTGAGTTCGAATCTGGAGCTTTTCTGGATAAGGTTTTCATAGGCTTTCTCCCTCGTTTTGCAAGAATGTCGGGTAACTCTGAGCTCTATAGGTTGTGAACTCATTTGAACATCATTTCAACCATTTAAGTCATATAACATAACGTTGGAGGAACTTACTTAAAGAAAAAGATTGCAAAAATTAACTTATTGCTAAATTTTTTGAAGGTGCAAGGAAATATGAGAACGTAGCAGGCTTTAAGACATAGTCAAAATTTAAAGAGTTGCGTTAGTGTATGATAATTTTCCAAACAAATTTATCTTTACACGACCAAGTGCTAAAAATACGAATGACTTCAAATTCGAGAGAAAAAATTAACATGTGGAAAATTCAGACAAATAGCCAGGAATATCCCAAAAATAGTTCATTTCTCAAAATAAAGTATTTGTCGTAAATTGTTTATTTTCACGAGATTATCATGAGCGGCTAATTCGCTTAGCCACTGACAATGACATTGTGACGTCAACATCAACATGTAATAATAATTACCTTATCAATAATGTGAAACATTTTAAAAATATTACAGTGTATGTTTTTGAATTAAATTTCTACTATACAATTAACAATTCAAGAAACTACTCTTTTTCGAACCTTCTTGAAATATTTAGCACTTAGAAATATCCATATGGAACAGTACTTTCCAAACTGCAATGACAAGTGATGCAAATAATATCATAATAATTGTATTATGGTTTTTCTATATATAAATAGAGCAAAATATTTCATAATCTATCTGACCTTATAGTCGAAAAAATATCTGGTATAAATGATATAAACAGCTGAAGCCTAGCTTCACATTTTGGTTCATACGCAATTTACGTGCAAATATTTCCCTTCAGTAAATTATCTGTGTAGGATTTACGCATTTTGTCATAAAGACTACTATAATTTTTAATAAAATAAATAATTTCCCATCAAATGACTCCATATCTATTCCGTTTCTTTTCCTGTGCAGTGCGAAAATTCAATCTCTCTCTCTCCCTCTCTCGCTCTCTCTGTCTCTCTTTTTCTTTCTTTCTTTTTTGTTTAATCGCCAAACGCGAATATGAGAGCTTTGGAGTCCGCAAGGTTTGGCGCTAGCGTCTGGAGGTACGACGGTTGTCTGAAAAGTTTCCGACCTCAACATGAAGATGGCAGCACTTGTAAATATAAGCTAACGCATTTCGTTGTTCATCTGTTGACAGTAATTCGCCAAAGTTTCTGCCGTTTTAAACGCTCCAATGTTTATGTATCAGTCGCTTAAGTGAGTTGAGGTGAGTGATTTATGAAAATGGATAATATCCATAATCGAGCCGTTATTAAATAATTGTTTCTGAAAGGCAATACGCTCACGCAAATAAAAGATGAATTGAATTCTATGTACGGGGACTCTGTACAATCAATTCCCACAGTGAAATTTTGGGCAGCTGAATTTAAATGTGGCCGTTCGCGACGTCCAAACACTGCAACTACCGACGAAAACATCGCATATTTTCACCAAATGGTGCTAGACGACCGCCGAATTTAAGTGAGAGAGATAGAAGAGGCCATGAACATGTCACAAGAACGTGTCTGTCGCATATTAAATCAACATTTAGACATGAGAAGATATCCGCGCGTTGGGTGCCGCGTTTGCTCACGTTAGACTTGGATACAACATTATACTCCCGAAACAAAACTACAGTCCAAAGAGTGTACAGCAAAGGGAGAACCGACTAAAGAAAGCTATAACAGTTTTTTTCGGCTGAGAAAGTGATGGTGACTGTTTTTGGGGGGAGGGGGATAGTCAAGGAGTTATTTTAATTGATTATCTTCAAAAAGGAAAACCCATTTCGGGAGCATACTACGCATCCCTACCTGAGAAGCTGAAGGCAGAACTTGCGGATAAACGAACACATTTTTGGAAAAAAGAAAATCCTGTTTCACCAAGACAACACACCATCTCACACCTTAGCAGTTGAGGAACCAAAGCTTTGGATATGATAGAGAACCAGGATAGATGATCATCCCAATAGGAAAGTTGACGATGGAGCTAAGGGCATTTACGACTGCGGAAAAACCGGAAGACCTGGAGAAAGCTCGTCCCATCGCCAAATTGTCCTTAACATACCTCACTTTGCGGTTACCTACGATCAAACCCGAGCCGCCGTGGTGAGAGGCAAGCGCTTTAAACACTCAGCCATGGAGCAGATAGAATTGATGCACAAATTAGTAAAATGACCACAGAGCTAAGAGCTACCAGGCATCAAATTTACAGTGTTATTGGACGATGAATGAATTGTAAATAAAAGAGTAAAGGGTCTTTAAAGCTTTGGTTTACCAGACAGTTAATGAAATGATGTTCAAATGAGTACAGGCAGAATAAGGGAAAACTTCCAGGATTAAGTCATATCGGACGAGGAATGAAAAAATGTTCAAATGAGTACAGGGTATATAGAGCTTAGAGTTACCAGACATTCATTTTCATAATTAAAGAAAACCTCAAGGATAAGATCATATTTGACGATGAATGAAAAAATGATTAAATGAGTACAGGGTACATAGAGCTTAGAGTTACCGGTCATTGATCTCTCAGAGTAAAGGAAACCTCCAATTTTAAATCATATCGGATGATGAAAGAAATGACGTTCAGTGAGTACAGGGTACATAGAGCTTAGATTTACCAGTCATTGATATTTCAGAGTAAAGGCAAACCTCCACCATTAAGTCGTATAGGACGATGAATGAAATGTTGCCTCAATGAAAAGAGGGTGTATAAAGCTTAGATATACCAGAGGTTCATCTTTCAGAACTAAGCAAACCTCCAGCATTAACTCATATCGAACGATAAATGAAATAATGTTCAAATGAGAACATGGTACACATACCTTAGAGATACCAGTCATTCCTCTTTCAGATTAAAGGAAATCCTCCAATGTTAGGTCATATCGGCCGATGAACGAAATGTTGCCTAAATGAGTACAGGGTACATAGAGCTTAGATTTATATGACCTTCATCTTT
Organism: Mantis religiosa; assembly: GCA_030765055.1. NCBI lineage: Eukaryota > Metazoa > Arthropoda > Insecta > Mantodea > Mantidae > Mantis > Mantis religiosa. The sequence continues at coordinate 244,263,692 of CM060950.1, read as the reverse complement.
CAAGATAGGTGAAAACCTCCAATGTTAAGTCATAACGACCGATGAATGGAATGTTGTCTAAATAAGAACAGGATACATATAGTTCAGAGCTAACAGACCTTCATCTTTCAGGATAAGGTAATATTCCCAACATGAAGTCACATCGGACGATGGATGAAATGATGCAGAAATGATTCCAGATTACATAGAGCTTATAGTTACCGGACATTCATCTTTCAGAATAAGGGAAAACCTCCATTAATAAGTAATATTGGATGATGAAAGAAATCATGTTCAAATGACTACAGGGTACACAGAGCTTAGAGTTACGAGTCATTGATCTTTCAGAATGAAGGAAAACTACCAGCATTAAATCATATCGAAGGATGGATGTAATAATGTTCAAATGAGAACAGGGTACAAAGAGCTAAGAGTCAAAAGTCATTCAAATTTCAAAATGAAGGAAAAACCTGTAGCATTAAGTTATCTCGGACAATGAATGAAATAATGTTCAAATGAGTACAGGTTACATAGAGCATAGTGTTACAAGTCATTGATCTTTAAGAATAAAGGAAAACCTCCAGCATTATGTCATATCGGGCAATGAGTGAAATAATGTTCAAAGGAGTACAGGGTACATAGAGCTTCAAGTGACAAGACATTCAAGTTTAAGGATAAGAGGAAAACTCCAATGTTAAGTCATATCGGATGATAAATGAAATGTTGTCTAAATGAGTACAGGATACATAAAGCTAGGAGTTACCAGCCGTTTATGCTTCAGGGTAAGGGAAAACCACCAGCAGGGAAGAAACAAGTTACATCGGACGATGAAGGAAATAATGTTCAAATGAGTACAGGGTACATAGAGCTTAGAGTTACCAGTCATTCATCCTTCAGAATAAATTAAAACGTCTAGCATTAAGTCATATCGAACGATGGAAGAAATCATGTTCAAATGAGTACAGGGTACATAGAGCTTAAGGTGACCAGACATTCAACTTTAAGGATAAGAGGAAAACTCCAATGATAAGTCATATCGGATGATGAATGAAATGTTGTCTAAATGAGTACAGCAGACATAAAGCTAGGAGTTACCAGCCCATTATGTTTCAGGGTAAGGGAAAACCACCAGCAGAGAAGAAACAAGTTACATTGGGCGATGAAGGAAATAATGTTCAGATGAGTACAGAGTACATAGAGCTTAGAGTTACTAGTCATTCATCTTTCGGAATGAGGGACATTCTCCACAATTAAGTCATATCGAACAATGAATGAAATAATATTCAAATAAGTACTGGCTATGTAGAGCTTAGAGTTACCTGTCGTTGATCTTTCAGAATATAGGAGAACCTCCAATGTTGGGTTATCTCGGACAAAGAATGAAAAGTCTAAATGAGCACAGAACACATAGAACTTAGATTTATCAGCAGTTCATCTTTGGGATAGGCGAAAACCTGCAATGTTAAGTCATATTGCACGATGAATGAAATGTGTTCTAAATGAGAACAGGATACATATAGCTGAGAGTTATTAGAGATTCTGCTTCAGAATAAGATAATATCCCTAACGAAATATCATGTCGGACGATGAATGAAATGAGGCAGAAATGCATCGAGGTTACATAGAGCTGATAGTTACCAGACATTCACCTTTCAGGATAAAGGAAAGTTTCCAGGCTTTAGTTATAGCCGACGATGTCAGAAATAATATTCAAATGAGTATAGGGTACGTAGTGCTTAGAGTTAGCAGTCATTGACCTAATAGAATAAAGCAAATCCTGCAGCCTATTATCATATTGGACGATAAATGAAATATTGTTCAAATGAGTACAGGGACATAGAACTTAAAGTCACCAGTAACTGATTTTCAGAACGAAGGAAAACCTCTAGGATCAAATGATAACGGACGATAACGGAAACAACGTGCAAATGAGTTCAGGGTACATAGAGGTTAGCGTTACCTTACATTCATTTTTCAGAAAAAAGGAAAACCTCCAAAATTAAGTCATATCGGACAATGAATGAAATACATTTAAAATGAGTACAGGGTACTTAGAGCTGTAAGCCACTTGTCATATATCTTTCAGTATAAGCGAAAACCTCCAATATTAAATACATATCGGACGAAAGGTGAAAAGTTGTCTAAATAAGTCCAGGCTACATAGAACTAGTTGTTGCCAGACATTTATCTCTCAGGATAAAGGAAAACGTACACAATTAAGTAATATCGGATGATGGATGAAATGTGGTATAAATAAGTCCAGGCTACATAGAGCTAACTGCTGCCAGACATTTATCCTTCAGGATAGGGAAAAACGTTCAGAATTAAGTCATATCAGATGATGAATGAAATGTGGTATAAATAAGTACAGGATACATAGAGCTTACAGTGGCCAGTGGTTCATTTTTCAGGATTAGCTACAACCTCCAACGTTAATTCAAGTCGGAAGATGAGTGAAATGATGCAGAAATGAGTCCAGGTTACATAGAGCTTATAGCTACCAGACATTAACTTTTCAGGATTAAAGGAAACTTCCAGCGGTAAGTAATATTGGCCGATAAAATAAATCAGGTTCAAATGAGTAAAGGGTACAAAGAGCTTAGAGCTACAAGTCATCCATCTTACAGAATGAAGGATAAACCTTCAGCATTAAGTTATATCGGACGATGAACGAAATAATTTTCAAATGACTAAGGTGTACATCGAGCTTAGAGTTACCTAATATTCATTTTTCAGGAGAAGCGAAAATCTCCAGTGCTAAGTCATATGGGAAGAAGAATGAAATGTTGTCTAAATGAGAACAGTGTACATATAGCTGAGTTACCAGATGTTCATCTTTCAGGATAACGTAATATCCTCAACGTTAAGTCATATCGGACAATGAATGAATTGATACAGAAATGAGTCAAGGTTTCATAGAGCTTATAGTTACCAGATATTCATCTTTCAGAATAAGGGAAAAATTCCAGCATTAAGTCATATCCGACGATGAACGACATTATGCTCAAATGAGTACAGGGTGTACAGAGCTTAGAGTAAGACATCATTAATCTTTCCGAATTAAGCAAAACCTCCAGGATTAAGTCATATCCGACGATGATTGCAATAATGAACAAATGGGTACAGGACACATAGGGCTTAGAGTTACCATTAATTGATACTTCAGAATAATGGAAAACCTCCAGCCTTAAGTCAAATGTGACAATGAATGACATAATGTTCAAATTAGTACAGGGAACATATAGCTTAAATTGACCAGACATTCATCTTAAAGGGGAAGAGCAAACCTCCAATGTTAAGTCGTATCGGACGATGTACGAAATGTTGTCTAAATGAGTACAAGGTACATGTAGCTTACAGTTACCAGACGATCATCTTTCAGGATTAGGTACAACCTCCAAAGTTAAGTCATATCGGACGTTGAATGAAATGATGCAGAAATGAAACCAAGTTACTTAGAGCTTATTGTTACCAGACATTCATCTTTCAGGATATGGGAAAACCTCCCGCATTAAGTAATATCGGAGGAAGAAAGAAATCACGTTAAATGAGTACAGGGTACATAGAGCTTAGAGTTCCAAGTCTTTCATCTTGCAGAATGAGGGAAACCTTCCAGCATAAAGTTATATCGGACGATGAATGGAGTAATGCAGAAATGAGTCCAAGTTACATAGAGCTTATTGTTACCAGACATTCATCTTTCAGAATATGGAAAAACCTCCAGCATTAAGCAATATCGGACGATGAAAGAGATAATGTTCAAAAGAGTACAGGGTACATAGAGCTTAGAGTTACAAGTCATTCATCTTTGAGATGGAAGGACAAACCTCCAGCATAAAGTCATATCGGACGATGTATGAAATAATGTTGAAATGGGTACATAGTATATAGAGCTTAGATATACCATTTACTCATCTTTCAGATTAAAGAAAAGCCTCCAGCATTATGTTATAACAGACGATGCATGAAGTCATGTTCTAATGAGAAGGGGGTACATAGAGCTTAGGGTAACAATTCATTCACCTTTCAGAATAAATTAAAACCTCCAGCCCTAAGATAAGTCATGTCATGGGATGATTGAAATAGTGTACAGAGAGTTTTAAGCGACCAGACATTTACCTTTAAGAAAAACAGGCCGCCTCCTGAGTTATGTCATATCAGATGTTGAACGACATGTTGTCTAAATGAGTAAAGGTTACATGGAGGTTACAATTACCTGACGCTCATCCTTCAGGATTAGGTTTAAGATCCAACTTTAAGTCATATCGTACGATGAATAAATAGATGCAGAAATGAGTCCAAGTTATGTATAGCTTATATTTACAAGACATTGAACTATCAGCATAAGGGAAAACCTCTAGCATTTAGTCATATCCGACGATGAATGGATTGATGTTCAAATGAGTACAGGGTACATAGAGCTTACAGTAACCAAGCATTCATCTTTCAGTATAACGTAAAACCTTTAAGGTTAAGTCATATCCGACGATGAAGGGATTGATGTTCCAACGAGTCCAGGTTACATTGGTCTTAGGGTCACCAGACATTCATCTTTCAGAATAAATGAAAAATCCAGCATGTAGTCATATCCGATGATGAATGGATTGATGTTCAAATGAGTACAAGGGTACATAAATCTTAGTGTTAGCAGTCATTGATCTTGAAAAGATCTTGAGCAGTCATTGACACTAAAGGAAAACCCCCAGCATAAAGGCATATCAGGCGTCGAATGAAATATTCTTCAAATGAGTACAGGGTACATGGGGATTAGAATGACCAGATAAACACCTTTCAGGATAAAAGAAGGCTTCCAGTTAGTTCATACCTGACAATGAAATAATAATGTTCAAATGAGTACAGGGTACATGGAGTTTAGGGTTAGCAGTCGTTGATCTTTAACAATAAAGAAAACCATCTTGCATAAAGTCATATCAGACGATGAATGAAATAATGCAGAAATGAGTCCAGGTTACATAGAGCTTACAGTTACCAGACATTCATCTTTCAGTATAGGAGAAAACCTCCAGTATTAAGTAATATTGGACGATGAAAGAAATCATGTTCAAAGTACTACAGAGTACATACAGCTTAGAGTTACGAGTCATTGATCTTTCAGAATAAAGGAAGACCACCAGCATTAAAAACTATCGAACGATGGATGTAATCATGTTCAAATGAGAACAGGGTACATAGAGCTTAGAGTCACAGGTCATTCATCTTTCACAATGAAGGAAAAACCTGCAGCATTAAGTCATCTCGGTCGATGAATAAAATAATATTCAAGTGAGTACAGGTTACATAGGGCATAGTGCTACAAGTCATTCATCTATCAGAATAAAGGAGAACCTCCAGCATTATGTCATATCGGGCGATGAATGAAATAATGTTCAAATGAGAACAGGTACATAGAGCATAAAGTGACCAGAAATTCAACTTTAAGAATAAGAGGAAAACCACAATGTTCAGTCATATCCGATGATGAATGAAATGTTGTCTAAATGAGTACACGAACCATAAAACTAGGAGTCACCAGCCGTTCGGCAGGGAAGAAACAAGTTACATCGGACGATGAAGGAAATAATGTTAAAATGAGTACAGGATACATAGAGCGTAGAGTTAACAGTCCTTCATCCTTCAGAATAAAAGATAACCTCTAGCACTAATTCATATCGAATGATGGAAGCAATCATGTTCAAATAAGTACTGGGTACATTGATCTTCCAGAATAAAGGAGATCCTCCAAATATAGGTTATATCGGACGAAGAAAGAAAGATCTAAATGAGTACAGAGCACACAGAACTTAGATTTACCAGAAGTTCATCCTTGGGTTAGGCGAAAATCTGCAATGTTAATCCATATTGCACGAGGAATGAAATGTTGTCTAAATGAGAACAGGATACATATAGCTAAGAGTTATTCGAAATTCAGTTTCAGAATAAGATAATATCCCTTATGTTATATCATATCGGACGATGAGAGAAAAGGTGCAAGAAATGTGTCCAGGTTACATAGACTTTATAGTTACCAGACATTAACCTTTCAGTAATTGGGAAAACTTCCAGCGTTAAGAAATATCGAACGATAAAAGAAATGAGTTTCAAATGAGTACACGGTACAAAGAGCTTAGAGTTACAAGTCATCCATCTTACAGAATGAAGGATAAACCTTCAGCATCAAGTCATATCGGACGATGAAAGAAATAGTGTTATAATGAGTAGATGGTACATAGAGCAGTGAGTTACCAGCCATTCATCTGCCAGTTTAAAGGAACACCTCCAGCATTAAGTCATATCTGACGAGGAATGAAATAAAGTTCAAATGAGTACAATTTACGGAGAGCCCAGAGTTAGCAGTCATCCATTTTTAGAATAAAGGGAAACGCCTCCAACAACTCATGTCAAACGATGAATGAAGTAATGTTCAAATGACTACAGTGTACATAGAGCTTAGAGTTACCTAACATTCATTTTTCAGGAGAAGCGAAAACCTCCAGTGCTAAGTCATATGGGAAGAAGAATGAAATGTTGTCTAAATGAGAACAGGGTACATATAGCTGAGTTACCAGATGTTCCTCTTTCAGGATAACGTAATATCCTCAACGATATGTCATATCGGACGATGAATGAAATGATGCAGGAATGAGTCCTTGTTTCATAGAGCTTATAGTTACCATTCATTCATCTTTCAGAATAAGGGAAAACTTCCAGCATTAAGTCATATCCTACGATGAAAGGCATTATACTCAAATGAGTACAGGGTGTATAGAGCTTAGAGTAACTCATCACTGATATTTCAGAATTAAGAAAAACCTCCAGCATTAAGTCATATCCGACGATGATGGCAATGACGTTTAAATGAGTATGGGATATATAGGGCTTGGTGTTACCAGTCATTGATCTTTCAGAATAATGGAAAACCTCCAGCCTTAAGTCAAAAGGGACGATGAATGAAATAATGTTCAAATTAGTACACCGCACATAGAGCTGAAATTGACAAGACATTCATCTTGAAGGAGAAGAGGAATCCTCCAATGTTAAGTCATATCGGATGAGGCCCAAATGACCTTGATGTCGACGGGCCCTAAAACCACACACTCACTCACTCATATCGGATGATGTACGAAATGTTGTCTAAATGAGTACAAGGTACTTGGAGCTTACAGTTCCCAGACGATCATCTTTCTGGATTAGGTACAACCTCCAATGTTAAGTCTTGTCGGACGATGAATTAAATGATGCAGAGATGAATCCAAGTTACTTAGAGCTTATAGTTACCAGACATTCATCTTTCAGGATATGGGAAAACCTCCAGCATTCATTGATATCGGACGATGAAGGAAATCATGTTCAAATGAGTACAGGTTACATAGAACTTAGAGTTCCAAGTCTTTCGTCTTGCAGAAAGAAGGAAAAACCTCCTGCATAAATTCAAATCGGACGATGAATAAATTAATGCAGAAATGAGTCCTCGTTACGTAGAGCGTATAGTTACCAGACATGCATATTTAAGGATATGGAAAAACTCAAACATTAAGTGATATCGGCCGATGAAAGAAGTCATGTTCTAAAGATGAGAAGGTACATAGAGCTTAGAGTTACAAGTCATTCTTCCTTCAGATGGAAGGACAAATCTTCAGCATAATGTCATATCGGACGATGAATGAAATAATGTTGAAATGAGTACATGGTACATAGATATTAGAGTTAGCATGCATCTTTCAGGATAAGGTAATACCTCCAACGTTATGTCATAACGGTTGATGAATGGATTTATGTTCAAATGAGTACAGGTTACATAGAGCTTAGAGTTACCAGTCATTCACCTTTCACAATTGAGAAAATCCTCCAGCATTATGTCATATATGACGATGGAAGAAATAGTGTTCAAATGAGTACATGGTACACAGAGCTTAAAGTTACCAGTCATGTATCTTTCAGAAGTAAGCAAAACCTTCAGTATTATGCCATATTGGACGAGGGATGAAATCATGTTCAAATGAGAGGGAGGTACATAGAGCTTAGGTTCACCGGTCATTCATCTTTCAGGGTAAAGGAAAACCTCCAGCACTAAGATAAGTCATATCATGAGATGATTGAAATAGTATTCAAATGAGTGCAGGTTACATAGTGCTTTAAGCGACCAGACATTTATCTTTAAGAAAAAGAGGAAGCCTCCAGTGTTATGTCATATCAGATGTTGAACGACATGTCTAAATGAGTACTGATTGCATAGAGCTTACACATACCTGACGTTCATCTTTCAGGATTAGGTCAAATATTTAAATTTAAGTCATATCGCACGATGAATGAATAAATGCAGAAATGAGTCCAAGTTACGTATAGCTTATATTTACCCGACATTCACCTAACAGCATAAGAAAAAAGCTCTAAAATTTAGTCTTATCCGACGATGAATGGATTGATGTTAAAATAAGTACAGGGTACATAGAGCTTAGAGACACCAAACATTCATCTTTCAGTACAAGGAAAACCTCCAGCATTTAGTCATATCAAACGAAGAATGGATTGATGTTCAAATGAGTACAGGGTACATAGAGCTTAGAATTACCGGACATGCATCTTTCAGAATAAGGGAAAACCTAGAAATGTTAAGTAATATCCGAGGATGAATGGATTGGTGTTCAAATGAGTACAGGGTACATAAAGCTTAGTGTTAGCAGTCATTGAGAATAATGGAAAACGGCCGGCATAAATGCATATCAGGGGTCGAATGAAATATTCCGTAAAATGAGTAAAGGGTACATGGGGATTAGAATGACCAGACATACACCTTTCAGGATAAAAGAAGGCTTCCAGTTAGTTCATACCTGACGATGAGAGAATAGTGTTCAAGTGAGTACAGGGTACTTAGAGTTTGGGTTAGCAGTCGTTGATCTTTAAGAATAAAGGAAACCCTCTAGCATAAAGTCATATCAGACGATGAATGAAATGATGCAGAAATGAGTCCAGGTTACATAGAGCTTATAGTTACCAGATATTCATCTTTCAGGATAGGAGAAAACCTCCAGCACTAAGTAATATTGGACGATGAAAGAAATCATGTTCAAATGACTACAGGGTACTTACAGCTTAGAGTTACGAGTCAATGATCTTTAAGAATAAAGGAAAACCACCAGCATTAAAAGATATCGAACGATGGATGTAATCATGTTCAAATGAGAACAGGGTACATAGAGCTTAGAGTCACAATTCGTTCATCTTTCACAATGAAGGAAAAACCTCCAGCATTAAGTCATCTCGGACAATGAATAAAACAATGTTCAAATGAGTACAGGGTACATGGAGCATAGTGTTACAAGTCATTGATCTTTCAGAATAAAGGAACACCTCCAGCATTATGTCATATCGGTCGATGAATGAGATAATGTTCAAATGAGTACAGGGTACATAGAACACAGTGTTACAGGTCATTGATCTTTCAGAATAAAGGAAAACCTCCAGCATTATGTCATATCGGTCGATGAATGAAATAATGTTCAAACGAGTACAGGGTACATGGAGCATAGTGTTAAAAGTCATTGATCTCTCAGAATAAAGGAAAACCTCCAGCATTATGTCATACCCGTCGATGAATGAAATAATGTTAAAATGAGTACAGGGTACATAGAGCTTGAAGTGACCAGACATTCATCTTTAAGGATAAGAGGAAAACTCCAATGATAAGTCATATCGGATGATGAATGAAATGTCGTCTAAATGAGTACAGCATACATAAAGCTAGGAGATACCAGCCATTTATGTTTCAGGGTAAGGGAAAACCACCAGCGGCGAAGAAACAATTTACATCGGACGATGAAGGAAATGATGTTCAAATGAGTACAGGATACATAGAGCTTAGAGTTATCAGTCATTCATCCTTCAGTATAACAGAAAACCTCTAGCATTAAGACATGTCGGACGATGGAAGAAATCATTTTCAAATGATTACAGGGTACATAGAGCTTAGAGTTACCAGACATTCATCCTTCAGAATAAAAGAAAACCTCTACCATTAAGTCATATCGGACGATGGAAGAAATCATGTTCAAATGAGAACAGGGTACATAGAGCTTAGAGTTACCAGATATTCATCCTTCAGAATAAAAGAAAACCTCTAGCATTAAGACATGCCGGACGATGGAAGAAATCATTTTCAAATGAGTACAGGGTACATAGAGCTTAGAGTTACCAGACATTCATCCTTCAGTATAACAGAAAACCTCTAGCATTAAGACATGTCGGACGATGGAACAAATCATTTTCAAATGAGTACAGGGTACATAGAGCTTAGAGTTACCAGACATTCATCCTTCAGAATAAAAGAAAACCTCTAGCATTAAGTCATATCGGACGATGGAAGAAATCATGTTCAAATGAGAACAGGGTACATAGAGCTTAGAGTTACCAGACATTCATCCTTCAGAATAAAAGAAAACCTCTAGCATTAAGACATGTCGGACGATGGAAGAAATCATTTTCAAATGAGTACAGGGTACATAGAGCTTAGAGTTACCAGACATTCATCCTTCAGAATAAAAGAAAACCTCTAGCATTAAGTCATATCGGACGATGGAAGAAATCATGTTCAAATGGGAACAGGGTACATAGAGCTTAGAGTCACCAGTCATTCATCTTTCAGAATGAGGGATATCTTCCAGCATTAAGTCACATCGAACAATGAATGAAATAATATTCAAATAAGTACCGGGTACATAGAGCTTAGAGTTACCTGTCATTGATATTTCAGAATAAAGGAGAACCTCCAATGTTGGGTTATATCGGACGACGAATGGAAGGTCTAAATCAGCACAGAGCACATAGAACTTAGATTTACCAGAAGTTCATCTTTGGGATAGGCGAAAACCTGCAATGTTAAGTCATATTGCACGACAAATTAAATGTCTTCTAAATGAGAACAGGATACATATAGCTGAGAGTTATTAGAAATTCAGCTTCAGAATAAGATAATATCCCTAATGAAATATCATATCGGACGATGAATGAAATGAGGCAGAAATGCGTCCAGGTTACGTAGAGCTGATAGTTACCAGACATTCACCTTTCAGGATCAAGGAAAGCTTCCAGTCTTAGGTTATAGCCGACGATTTTAGATATAATATTCAAGAGAGTACAGGGTGCATAAGGCTTAGAGTTAGCAGTCATTCATCTTTCAGCCTGAAGGAAAACTGGCACCATTAAATCATATCGGGCGATGATTGAAAAAGTTTTCAAATGAGTACAGGGTAACTAGAGCTTAGAGTTACCAGTCATTGATCTAATAGAATAAAGCAAATCCTGCAGCCTACTATCATATTGGACGATAAATGAAATATTGTTCAAATGAGTACAGGGCATAGAACTTAAAGTCACCAGTAACTGATCTTACAGAACGAAGGAAAGCCTCTAGGATCAAGTGATAAGGGACGATAAAGGAAACAATGTGCAAATGAGTTCAGGGTATGACTGAAATAAAGTTAAAATGAGTACAGGGTACTTAGAGCTGTAAGCCACCTGTCATACATCTTTCAGTATAAGCGAAAACCTCCAATATTAAATACATATCGGACGAAGGCTGAAATCTTGTCTAAATAAGTCCAGGATACTTAGAGCTAGTTGTTGCCAGACATTTGACCCTCAGGATAAAGGAAAACGTTCACAATTAAGTAAAATTGCATGATGAATGAAATGTGGTATAAATAAGTACAGGGTACATAGCGCTTACAGTTGCCAGTGGTTCATTTTTCAGGATTAGCTACAACCTCCAACGTTAATTCAAGTCGGAAGATGAGTGAAATAATGCAGAAATGAGTCCAGGTTACATAGAGCTTATAGCTACCAGACATTAACTTTTCAGGATTTAAGGAAACTTCCAGCGTTAAGTAATATCGGACGGTAAAAGAAATCAGGTTCAAATGAGTAAAGGGTACAAAGAGCTTAGACCTACAAGTCATCCATCTTACAGAATGAAGGATAAACCTTCAGCATTAAGTTAAATCGGACGATGAACGAAATAGTTTTCAAATGACTACAGTGTACATAAAGCTTAGAGTCACCTAACATTCATTTTTCAGGAGAAGCGAAGACCTCCAGTGCTAAGTCATATTGAAATATATATGAAATGTTGTCTAAATGAGACCAGGGTACATATAGCTGAGTTAGCAGACGTTTATCTTTCAGGATAACGTAATATGCTCAACGTTAAGTCATATCGGACAAGGAATGAAATGATACAGAAATGAGTCAAGGTTTCATAGAGCTTATAGTTATTAGACATTCATCTTTCAGAATAAGGGAATACTTCCAGCATTAGGTCATATCCGACGATGAACAACATTATGCTCAAATGAGTACAGGGTGTATAGAGCTTAGAGTAAGACATCATTAATCTTTCAGAATTAAGGAAAACCTCCAGCATTAAGTCATATCCGACGATGATTGCAATAACGTACAAATGAGTACAGGATACATAGGGCTTAGCGTTACCAGTAATTGATACTTCAGAATAATGGAAAACCTCCAGCCTTAAGTCAAATGTGACAATGAATAACATAATGTTCAAATGAGTACAGGGTACATAGAGCATAAAGTGACCAGACATGCACCTTTAAGAATAGGAGGAGAACCCCAATGTTCAGTCCTATCGGATGATGCATGAAATGTTGTCTAAATAAGTACAGGATACATAAATATAGGAGTTACCAGCCGTTCATGTTTTAGGGTACGGGAAACCACCAGCAGGGAAGAAACTAGTTATATCGGACGATGAAGGAAATAATGTTCAAAGGAGTACGGAATACATAGAGCGTAGAGTTAGCTGTCATTCATCCTTCAGAATAAAAGAAAACCTCTAGCATTAAGTCATATCGAATGGTGGAAGAAATCATGTTCAAATAAGTACTGGGTACATAGAGCTTAGAGTTACCTGTCATTGATCTTCCAGAATAAGGAAGAGCCTCCAATTTTAGGTAATATCGGACGAAGAATGAAAAGTCTAAATGAGTACAGAGCACATAGAACTTAGATTTACCAGAAGTTCATCTTTGGGATATTTGAAAATCTGCAATGTTAATCCATATTGCACGAGGAATGAAATGTTGTCTAAATGAGAACAGGATACATATAGCTGAGAGTTATTAGAATTTCAGCTTCAGAATAAGATAATATCCCTAACGTTATATCATATCGGACGATGAGAGAAATGGTGCAAGAAATGTGTCCAGGTTACATAGACTTTATGGTTACCAGATATTAACCTTTCAGGAATTGGGAAAACTTCCAGCATTAAGAAATATCGAAAGATGAAAGAAATCAGGTTCAAATGAGTACACGGTACAAGGAGCTTAGAGTTACAAGTCATCCATCTTACAGAATGAAGGATAAAACTTCAGCATTAAGTCAGATCGGACGATGAAGGAAATCATGTTAAAATGAGTACATGGTACATAGAGCAGAGAGTTACCAGCCATCCATCTGTCAGTCTAAAGGAACACCTCCAGCATTAAGTCATATCTGACGATGAATGAAATAAAGTTCAAATAAGTACAATTTACATAGAGCTCAGAGTTGGCAGTCATCCATTTTCAGAATAAAGGGAAAGCGCCTCCAACAACTCATGTCAAACGATGAACGAAATAATGTTCATATGACTATAGTGTACATAGAGCTTAGAGTTACCTAACGTTCATTTTTCAGGAGAAGCGAAAACCTCCAGTGCTAAGTCATATGGGAAGAAGAATGAAATGTTGTGTAAATGAGAACAGGGTACACATAGCTGAGTTACCAGACGTTCCTCTTTCAGCATAACGTAATATCTTCAACGATATGTCATATCGGACAATGAATGAAATGATGCAGAAATGAGTCCAGGTTTCATAGAGCTTATGGTTACCATTCATTCATCTTTCAGAATAAGGGAAAACTTCCAGTATTAAGTCATATCCGACGGTGAAAGACATTATACTCAAATGAGTACAGGGTTTATAGAGCTCAGAGTAACTCATCACTGATCTTTCAGAATTAAGAGAAACCTCCAGCATTAAGTCATATCCGACAATGATGGCAATGATGTTTAAATGAGTACAGGATATATAGGGCTTGGTGTTACCAGTCATTGATCTCCCAGAATAATGGAAAACCTCCAGCCTTAAGTCAAAAGGGACGATGAATGAAATAATGTTCCAATTAGTACACGGTACATAGAGCTGAAATTGACAAGACATTCATCTTAAAGGAGAAGAGGAATCCTCCAATGTTAAGTCCTATCGGATGATGTACGAAATGTTGTCTAAATGAGTACAAGGTACATGGAGCTTACTGTTACCAGACGATCATCATTCAGGATTAGGTACAACCTCCAATGTTAAGTCTTGTCGGACGATGAATTAAATGATGCAGAAATGAATCCAAGTTACTTAGAGCTTATAGTTACCAGACATTCTTCTTTCAGGATATGGGAAAACCTCCAGCAGTCAGTGATATCGGACGGTGAAAGAAATCATGTTCAAATGAGTACAGGTTACATAGAGCTTAGAGTTCCAAGTCTTTCATCTTGCAGAATGAAGGAAAAACCTCCTTCATAAAGTCAAATCGGACGATGAATAAAATAATGCTGAAATGTGTCCTAGTTGTATTGAGCGTATAGTTACCAGACATGCATATTTCAGGATATGGAAAAAACTGGAGCAATAAGTAATATCGGCCGATGAAAGAAATCATGTTCAAAAGATGACAAGGTACATAGAGCTTAGAGTTACAAGTCATTCATCTTTCAGATGGAAGGACAAACCTCCAGCATATAGTCATATCGGACGATGAATGAAATAATGTTGAAATGAGTACATGGTACATAGATATTAGAGTTAGCATGCATCTTTCAGGATAAGGTAATACCTCCAACGTTATGTCATAACGGTTGATGAATGGATTTATGTTCAAATGAGTACAGGTTACATAGAGCTTAGAGTTACCAGTCATTCACCTTTCACAATTGAGAAAATCCTCCAGCATTATGTCATATATGACGATGGAAGAAATAGTGTTCAAATGAGTACATGGTACACAGAGCTTAAAGTTACCAGTCATGTATCTTTCAGAAGTAAGCAAAACCTTCAGTATTATGTCATATTGGACGATGGATGAAATCATGTTCAAATGAGAGGGAGGTACATAGAGCTTAGGTTCACCGGTCATTCATCTTTCAGAGTAAAGGAAAACCTCCAGCACTAAGATAAGTGATATCATGAGATGATTGAAATAGTGTTCAAATGAGTACAGGTTACATAGATCGTTAAGCGACCAGACCTTTATCTTTAAGAAAAAGAGGAAGCCTCCAGTGTTATGTCATATCAGATGTTGAACGACATGTCTAAATGAGTACTGATTGCATAGAGCTTACACATACCTGACGTTCATCTTTCAGGATTAGGTCAAATATTTAAATTTAAGTCATATCGCACGATGAATGAGTAAATGCAGAAATAAGTCCAAGTTACGTATAGCTTATATTTACCCGACATTCACCTAACAGCATAAGAAAAAAGCTCTAAAATTTAGTCTTATCCGACGATGAATGGATTGATGTTAAAATAAGTACAGGGTACATAGAGCTTAGAGTCACCAAACATTCATCTTTCAGTATAAGGAAAACCTCCAGCATTTAGTCATATCAAACGATGAATGGATTGATGTTCAAATGAGTACAGGGTACATAGAGCTTAGAATTACTGGACATGCATCTTTCAGAATAAGGGAAAACCTAGAAACGTTAAGTAATATCCGAGGATGAATGGATTGGTGTTCAAATGAGTACAGGGTACATAGAGCTTAGAATTACCAGACATGCATCTTTCAGAATAAGGGAAAACCTAGAAACATTAAGTAATATCCAAGGATGAATGGATTGGTGTTCAAATGAGTACAGGGTACATAAAGCTTAGTGTTAGCAGTCATTGAGAATAATGGAAAACGGCCAGCATAAATGCATATCAGGGGTCGAATGAAATATTCCTCAAATGAGTACAGGGTACATGGGGATTAGAATGACCAGACATACACCTTTCAGGATGAAAGAAGGCTTCCAGTTAGTTCATACCTGACGATGAGAGAATAGTGTTCAAGTGAGTACAATGATATAAATTTGGACAAAAATGACAGACTGGTTTCATTTGATGTCACATCTTTATTTCCAAGCATACCAACAGAAAAATTGCAGACTGTGTTAAAAAAATGGCTAGCTACAATTGATATGGAAGCAATAGAAGCAATAGAATATATTTCTCTAACAAAAATATGCATTGAACAAAACTTCTTTAGCTTTAATGGAAAACACTACAAGCAGAAATCAGGATTATCAATGGGCAATCTACTTTCACCTTTTTTGGCTAACTTATTTATGAGTGCATTTGAAACACAAATTAAAAAGTCCTTCCCATTGATCTTCAAGGTTTGGTATAGATATGTTGACGACATCTTTGCAATTGTACCAAGTAAACATTTAGATGATGCATTAAAATTACTCAATCTGCAAGAAAGGACTATCAAATTCACAATAGAAAAGGAAATCAATGGACAACTACCTTTCTTGGATCTAAATATCATCAGGAATGATACAAAAATAAAATTTGGAATTTACAGGAAGCCAACACATTCAGAAAATTATATAAAAAATAATAGCCACAACCCAATTACAAATAAACATGCAATAATAAACAGCCTTACACACAGACTAGTCAACATACCCATGGAAAAAGAAGAATATTTCAAGGAACAAAAAGCAATAATACACATAGCAGAAGAAAACGGATACAACAAAAGTTTGGTGTTGAAGAAAATTAGAAAATCTAAACTAAAGAAAACCATTAAGGAAGCAACCACATTTATTAAAGAAAAAGAAAGCAACAGCATATTCAGTTCTTTCACATATCATCCAAAAACATTTAATAAATTTAAAAAGATATTCAAGGAACAAAATATCATCTTGGCACCTACTAATAGATACTAAATTTTAAAATTACTAAATTCAAAAACAAAAGATGAAATTCCTTCAGGTAACAAATCTGGAATATACCAAATAAATTGCAAGAATTTTGAAAAATGCTACATAGGTCAAACAAAAAGAAATTTAAAAACCAGAGTCAAAGAACACTTTAGAAACATCAGATTGAAACAAGAAGACAAGTCAGCAGTAGCATTTCATTTTTGGAATGAAAACCATGACATTGATCCAAATCCAAAATTATTAAAAGGAGTGATAAACCAAAATAGATTGACAACATGGGAGAACATATTCATCTGGAAAAATAAGGATCGCGTAATGAACTTTGAAATCCCGCCAGCAGATAATTTGACAAAAAAGTTCATAGTTCCACCACCAGAGAGAGCAGATAACAACAGATGCCAGTTGGGAAGAGATTGAAAATGGAGGCCAGGGCCTTTGAAACTAGTCTCTCATAAATATATGAAAAAGTAAGTGACGAGTGTCAATAAACCAACCACAAATAATTTTTATATTAATTTTGACGTCACTGTTACTAAATTCCTCCAAACACACATTGAGTACAGGGTACTTAGAGTTTGGGTTAGCAGTCGTTGACCTTTAAGAATAAAGGAAACCCTCTAGCATAAAGTCATATCAGACGATGAATGAAATGATGCAGAAATGAGTCCAGGTTACATAGAGCTTATAGTTACCAGATATTCATCTTTCAGGATAGGAGAAAACCTCCAGCACCAAGTAATATTGGACGATGAAAGAAATCATGTTCAAATGACTACAGGGTACTTAGAGCTTAGAGTTACGAGTCATTGATCTTTAAGAATAAAGGAAAACCACCAGCATTAAAAGATATCGAACAATGGATGTAATCATGTTCAAATGAGAACAGGGTACATAGAGCTTAGAGTCACAAGTCATTCATCTTTCACAATGAAGGAAAAACCTCCAGCATTAAGTCATCTCGGACAATGAATGAAACAATGTTCAAATGAGTACAGGGTACATGGAGCATAGTGTTACAAGTCATTGATTTTCAGAATAAAGGAACACCTCCAGCATTATGTCATATCGGTCGATGAATGAGATAATTAAGTTAATTAGGAGTCGATTAATAACACAAAACAACACTCACTTTTAAATTTTCCCGGAACCGGTTTCTGAGGTCTTCCCTCTATCTTCAGCCGGACATCGACTAGTTCTCATTGGTGTAGCTGGCAATATTTTGTCTTCGGTCTCCTCTGGTGGCGGTTCGAGGAACTTGCTGAACAAATCTTTCTGGGGGATGTCGAAATTGAATACTTTGTTCCTATTTTTTGAAATAAAGATTTGTTCCCATGTGGACAGTTCTTCTTTTCCTGTTGTATGTTTTAGTAATTTTGGTTCTGGATTTATGTTGTGGTTTTTTTCCCAAAAATGCGTGGCAACTGCTGATTTTTCTAATTGTTTGTATTTTATGTTCCTAAAGTGTTCCTTTGCTCTTGTTTCTAAATTTCTTTTCGTTTTTCCAATATAAATTTGACTACAGTCACAGCATTCAATTTGATATATACCAGATTTTTTGTTAGATGGAATGGCATCTTTGATGTTTGAGCAAATTAGGTTTTTTAAGGAGTAATGGTTCACTGGAGCTAGTTGAATGTTTTGTTTTTTGAAGACTTTTTTGAATTTATCAAAGGCCCATGGATGGTAAGTGAATTTTTTGAAGATCATTTTAGTTTCTGTAGCTGAGAGGGTTGTGGTTTCCTTTAGTAGTTTCTTCAAAAATCTTCAAAAAATTCACTTACCATCCATGGGCCTTTGATAAATTCAAAAAAGTCTTCAAAAAACAAAACATTCAACTAGCTCCAGTGAACCATTACTCCTTAAAAAACCTAATTTGCTCAAACATCAAAGATGCCATTCCATCTAACAAAAAATCTGGTATATATCAAATTGAATGCTGTGACTGTAGTCAAATTTATATTGGAAAAACGAAAAGAACTTTAGAAACAAGAGCAAAGGAACACTTTAGGAACATAAAATACAAACAATTAGAAAAATCAGCAGTTGCCACGCATTTTTGGGAAAAAAACCACAACATAAATCCAGAACCAAAATTACTAAAACATACAACAGGAAAAGAAGAACTGTCCACATGGGAACAAATCTTTATTTCAAAAAATAGGAACAAAGTATTCAATTTCGACATCCCCCAGAAAGATTTGTTCAGCAAGTTCCTCGAACCGCCACCAGAGGAGACCGAAGACAAAATATTGCCAGCTACACCAATGAGAACTAGTCGATGTCCGGCTGAAGATAGAGGGAAGACCTCAGAAACCGGTTCCGGGAAAATTTAAAAGTGAGTGTTGTTTTGTGTTATTAATCGACTCCTAATTAACTTGATTTATACAACAACACTGTTTTCAACACTTCCATAAAAGGAATGAGATAATGTTCAAATGAGTACAGGGTACATAGAACACAGTGTTACAGGTCATTGATCTTTCAGAATAAAGGAAAACCTCCAGCATTATGTCATATCGGTCGATGAATGAAATAATGTTCAAACGAGTACAGGGTACATGGATCATAGTGTTAAAAGTCATTGATCTCTCAGAATAAAGGAAAACCTCCAGCATTATGTCATACCCAACGATGAATGAAATAATGTTAAAATGAGTACAGGGTACATAGAGCTTGAAGTGACCAGACATTCATCTTTAAGGATAAGAGGAAAACTCCAATGATAAGTCATATCGGATGATGAATGAAATGTTGTCTAAATGAGTACAGCATACATAAAGCTAGGAGATACCAGCCATTTATGTTTCAGTGTAAGGGAAAACCACCAGCGGCGAAGAAACAATTTACATCGGACGATGAAGGAAATGATGTTCAAATGAGTACAGGATACATAGAGCTTAGAGTTATCAGTCATTCATCCTTCAGTATAACAGAAAACCTCTAGCATTAAGACATGTCGGACGATGGAAGAAATCATTTTCAAATTAGTACAGGGTACATAGAGCTTAGAGTTACCAGACATTCATCCTTCAGAATAAAAGAAAACCTCTAGCATTAAGTCATATCGGACGATGGAAGAAATCATGTTCAAATGAGAACAGGGTACATAGAGCTTAGAGTCACCAGTCATTCATCTTTCGGAATGAGGGATATCTTCCAGCATTAAGTCATATCGAACAATGAATGAAATAATATTCAAATAAGTACTGGGTACATAAAGCTTAGAGTTACCTGTCATTGATATTTCAGAATAAAGGAGAACCACCAATGTTGGGTTATATCCGACGAAGAATGAAAAGTCTAAATCAGCACAGAGCACATAGAACTTAGATTTACCAGAAGTTCATCTTTGGGATAGGCGAAAACTTGCAATGTTAAGTCATATTGCACGACAAATTAAATGTCTTCTAAATGAGAACAGGATACATATAGCTGAGAGTTATTAGAAATTCAGCTTCAGAATAAGATAATATCCCTAACGAAATATCATATCGGACGATGAATGAAATGAGGCAGAAATGCGTCCAGGTTACATAGAGCTGATAGTTACCAGACATTCACATTTCAGGATCAACGAAAGCTTCCAGTCTTAGGTTATAGCCGACGATTTCAGATATAATATTCCAGAGAGTACATGGTACATAAGGCTTAGAGTTAGCAGTCATTCATCTTTCAGCCTGAAGGAAAACTGGCACCATTAAATCATATCGGGCGATGATTGAAAAAGTTTTCAAATGAGTACAGGGTAACTATAGCTTAGAGTTACTAGTCATTGTTCTAATAGAATAAAGCAAATTCTGCAGCCTAGTATCATATTGGACGATAAATGAAATATTGTTCAAATGAGTACAGGGCATGGAACTTAAAGTCACCAGTAACTGATCTTACAGAACGAAGGAAAGCCTCTAGGATCAAGTGATAAGGGATGATAAAGGCAACAATGTGCAAATGAGTTCAGGGTATGAATGAAATAAAGTTAAAATGAGTACAGGGTACTTAGAGCTGTAAGCCACCTGTCATACATCTTTCAGTGTAAGCGAAAACCTCCAATATTAAATACATATCGGACAAAGGCTGAAATCTTGTCTAAATAAGTCCAGGATACTTAGAGCTAGTTGCTACCAGACATTTATCCCTCAGGATAAAGGAAAACGTTCACAATTAAGTAATATTGAATGATGAATGAAATGTGTTATAAATAACTAAAGGGTACATAGCGCTTACAGTTGCCAGTGGTTCATTTTTCAGGATTAGCTACAACCTCCAACGTTAATTCAAGTCGGCAGATGAGTGAAATAATGCAGAAATGAGTCCAGGTTACATAGAGCTTATAGCTATCAGACATTAACTTTTCAGGATTTAAGGAAACTTCCAGCGTTAGGTAATATCGGACGATAAAAGAAATCAGGTTCAAATGAGTAAAGGGTAAAAAGAGCTTAGAGCTACAAGTCATCCATCTTACAGAATGAAGGATAAACCTTCAGCATTAAGTTAAATCAGACGATGAACGAAACAATTTTCAAATGACTACAGTGTACATAAAGCTTAGAGTTATATAACATTCATTTTTCAGAAGAAGCGAAGACCTCCAGTGCTAAGTCATATTGAAATATATATGAAATGTTGTCTAAATGAGACCAGGGTACATATAGCTGAGTTAGCAGACGTTCATCTTTCAGGATAACGTAATATCCTCAACGTTAAATCATATCGGACAATGAATGAAATGATACAGAAATGAGTCAAGGTTTCATAGAGCTTATAGTTATTAGACATTCATCTTTCAGAATAAGGGAATACTTTCAGCATTAGGTCATATCCGACGATGAACGACATTATGCTCAAATGAGTACAGGGTGTATAGAGCTTAGAGTAAGACATCATTAATCTTCCAGAATTAAGGAAAACCTCCAGCATTAAGTCATATCCGACGATGATTGCAATAATGTACAAATGAGTACAGGATACATAGGGCTTAGCGTTACCAGTAATTGATACTTCAGAATAATGGAAAACCTCCAGCCTTAAGTCAAATGTGACGATGAATGACATAATGTTCAAATTAGTACAGGGTACATAGAACTTAAAGTCCCAGACATTCATCTTAAAGGAGAAGAGCAAACCTCCAATATTACGTCGTATCGGATGATGTACGAAATGTTGTCTAAATGATTACCAGGTACATGTAGCTTACAGTTACCAGACGATCATCTTTCAGGATTAGGTACAACCTCCAAATTTAAGTCATATCAGACGATGAATGAAATGATGCAGAAATGAAACCAAGTTACTTAGAGCTTATAGTTACCAGACATTCATCTGTCAGGTTATGGGAAAACCTCCCGCATTAAGTAATATCGGAGGAAGAAAGAAATCACGTTAAATGAGTACAGGGTACATAGAGCCTAGAGTTCCAAGTCTTTCATCTTGCAGAATGAGGGAAACCTTCCAGCATAAAGTTATATCGGACGATGAATGGAGTAATGCAGAAATGAGTCCAAGTTACATAGAGCTTATTGTTACCAGACATTCATCTTTCAGAATATGGAAAAACCTCCAGCATTAAGCAATATCGGACGATGAAAGAGATAATGTTCAAAAGAGTACAGGGTACATATAGCTTAGAGTTACAAGTCATTCACCTTTGAGATGGAAGCATAAACCTCCAGCATAAAGTCATATCGGACGATGAATGAAATAATGTTGAAATGGGTACATGGTATTTAGAGCTTAGAGTTACCAGTCACTCATCTTTCAGATTAAAGAAAAGCCTCCAGCATTATGTCATAACGAACGATGCATGAAGTCATGTTCTAATGAGATGGGGGTACATAGAGCTTAGGGTAACAATTCATTCATCTTTCAGGATAAATTAAAGCCTTCAGCACTAAGATAAGTCATATCACGGGATAATTGAAGTAGTGTTCAAATGGGTACAGGGTACAGAGAGCTTTAACCCACCAGACATTTACCTTTAAGAAAAAGAGGTAGCCTCATGTGTTATGTCATATCAGATGTGAACGACATGTTGTATAAATGAGTAATGGTTACATAGAGCTTACAGTTACCTGACGTTCATCTTTCAGAATCAGGTAAAAGATCCAACTTTAAGTCAAATCGTACGATGAATAAATAGATGCAGAAATGAGTCCAAGTTACGTATAGCTTATATTTACAAGACATTCAACTATCAGCGTAAGGGAAAACCTCTAGCATTTAGTCATATCCGACGATGAATGGATTGATGTTCAGATGAGTACAGGGTACATAGAGCTTACAGTAACCAAACATTCATCTTTCAGTATAAGGTAAATCTTTAAGATGAAGTCATATCCGATGATGAACGGATTGATGTTCAAACGAGTCCAGGTTACATTGGGCTTAGAGTCACCAGACATTCATCTTTCAGAATAAAGGAAAACCTCCATAATGTAGTCATATCCGACGATGAATTGATTGATGTTCAAATGAGTACAGGGTACATAAATCGTAGTGTTAGCAGTCATTGATCTTGAAAAGATCTTGAGCAGTCATTGAGACTAAAGGAAAACCTCCAGCATAAAGGCATATCGGGCGTCGAATGAAATACTCTTCAAATGAGTACAGGGTACATGGGGATTAGAATGACCAGACATACACCTTTCAGGACAAAAGAAGGCTTCCAGTTAGTTCATACCGGACAATGAAATAATACTTAATGTTCAAATGAGTACATGGTACATGGAGTATAGTGTTAGCAGTCGTTGATATTTAAGAATAAAGGAAACCCTCTAGCATAAAGTCATATCAGACGACGAATGAAATGATGCAGAAATGAGTCTAGGTGACATAGAGCTTACAGTTACCAGACATTCATCTCTAAGGTTAGGAGAAAACTTCCAGTATTAAGTAATATTGGACGATGAAAGAAATCATGTTCAAAGCACTACAGGGTACATACAGCTTAGAGTTACGAGTCATTGATCTTTCAGAATAAAGGAAGAACACCAACATTAAAAACTATCGAACGATTAATGTAATCATGTTCAAATGAGAACAGGGTACATAGAGCTTAGAGTCACAAGTCATTCATCTTTCACAATGAAGGAAAAACCTCCATCATTAAGTCATCTCGGACGATGAATAAAATAATGTTCAAATGAGTACAGGGTACATAGAGCATAGTGCTACAAGTCATTGATCTTTCAGAATAAAGGAAAACCTCCAGCTTTATGTCATATCGGGCGATGAATGAAATAATGTTGAAATGAGTACAGGGTACATAGAGCATAAAGTGACCAGACATGCACCTTTAAGAATAGGAGGAGAACCCCAATGTTCAGTCAATTCGCATGATGCATGAAATGTTGTCTAAATGAGTACAGGATACATAAATCTAGGAGTTACCAGCCGTTCATGTTTTAGGGTACGGGAAGCCACCAGCAGGGAAGAAACAAGTTACATCGGACGATGAAGGAAATAATGTTCAAAGGAGTACAGGATACATAGAGCATAGAGTTAACAGTCATTCATCCTTCAGAATAAAAGAAAACCTCTAGCATTAAGTCATATCGAATGTTGGAAGAAATCATGTTCAAATAAGTTCTGGGTACATAGAGCATAGTGTTACCTGTCATTGATCTTCCAGAATAAGGAAGATCCTCCGATTTTAGGTTATATCAGACGAAGAATGAAAAGTCTAAATGAGTACAGAGCACACAGAACTTAGATTTACCAGAAGTTCATCTTTGGGATAGATGAAAATCTGCAATGTTAATCCATATTGCACGAGGAATGAAATGTTGTCTAAATGAGAACAGGATACATATAGCTGAAAGTTATTAGAAATTCAGCTTCAGAATTTAACGTTATATCATATCGGTCGATGAGAGAAATGGTGCAAGAAATGTGTCCAGGTTATGTAGACTTTGTGGTTACCAGACATTAACCTTTCAGGAATTGGGAAAACTTCCAGCGAAAAGGAATATCGAACGATGAAAGAAATCAGGTTCAAATGAGTACACGGTACAAAGAGCTTAGAGTTACAAGTCATCCATCTTACAGAATGAAGGATGTATTTCACCCGGTAGCAAGGCTTGCAGTGCGTGTGATGTCAGGCAAGAGCTGTGTAGCACCAAGTTGCCTATATAAATTGCGCTGTGAGTACAGAATCTGAGTGTTCAGCCAGGTGTAGCACACTCGATGACAACAATGTAGCTGCTACCTAACAAATGGATGTGTTAAATTTATAATGTGACGATTTATTGAAGGAAAAGTATAAACACAAGAAAGATTTGGCTGACTTTAGTTAATTGATGGAAATTAATCATTTCTTCACACTAGCCGTATATAGGCTAAGTTTTTGATAGATAGAGTCAACATGAAAAATTCAATGCCATGGCCGGGATTTGAACCACAGATCTCCTAGTTTCCATCCAGTCGCTCTAACCCATGGAGCTACCATGGCCAACGTGACGTCCTGACATTACATTCTCCATTTCACTCATATATTTTCCCGGTAGACCACTAGGGGCTCTCGCATCCGAGATACACCTATCTATCAAAGACTATTTTGACTCTATCTATCAAAGACCTTAGCCTATATACGGCTAGTGTGAAGAAATGATTAATTTCCATCAATTAACTAAAATATTAAGAGTTAAATGATGAAGCCTGGGACTCAAGTACTTACGATAGTAAGCCACCACAAACGGTGTATCTCAGATGCGAGAGCCCCTAGTGGTCTACCGAGAAAATATATGAGTCAAATGGAGAATTTAATATCAGAAGAGCACGTTGGCCATGGTAACTCATTGGATTAGAGCGACTGGACTGAAATCAGGAGATCCGTGGTTCAAATCCCGGCCATGGCATTGAATTTTTCATGTTGACTCTATCTAACAAGGAGTCCTGTCCGCTGAATAACATGGCTGAGACAACTTAACAAAATATCATGAACAGGCATTAAGATAAGCGAAAACATTATCATGATGTAATTTCTATAAGTGGCTTTACCATAATTCTAGTCAAACGTTTCTGATGGTGGTCTGACAATTGTGCAGAAACTTTTTCATTATTTCCTTGACATCATCAGTAACTGATGTGCGAGGTTGTCCAGAGCAGTCATCATCTTTAACTCTTCTCGACCCCCTTTGAAATATTTCTACACTTAAATTTAAAGATGAGTCGATTAATGACACTAAACAACACTTACTTTTAAATTTCCAGGAACATGTTTTGGAGGCTACTTTCCTCCACTGTCAACCGGACATCAACTGGTTCTCAGTGGTGTAGCTGGCAATATTTTGTCACAGGTCTCCTCTGGTTGTGGTTCATGGAACTTGCTGAACAAATCTGTTTGGGGGATATCGAAATTGAATACTTTGTTTCTATTTTTTGAAATGAAAATTTGTTCTCATGTAGACAGATCTTGTTCGCCTATAGTATCTTTAAGTAGTTTTGGCTCTGGATTTATGTGTGGTTTTTGCCCAAAAATGTATGGCAACTGCTGATATTTCTAATTGTTTGTATTTTATGTTCCTAAAGTGTTCCTTTGCTCTTGTTTCTAAATGTCTTTTGGTTTTTCCAATATACATTTGACTACAGTCACAGCATTCAATTTGGTTTAAACCAGATGTTTTATTAGATGGAATGGCATCTTTGATGTTTGAGCATATTAGGTTTTTTAAGGAGTAATGGTTGACTGGTGCCAGTTGAATGTTTTGTTTTTTGAAGACGTTTTTGAATTTATCAAAGGCTCATGTGTAGTAAGTGGATTTTTTTAAGGTCGTTTTAATTTCTGTAGCTAGAGGGTTGTGGTTTCCTTTAGTAACTTCTTCTTTTTTGCTAAGTTTACTTTTTTATCTACTAATGATTTGGAAAAGTCATTTTTGTGCTATTTCAATTATTTATTTAGTTGAATAAACTACACAACTCATTCAGCTTGACAAGCATCCAGCTCTCCTGCCCACGTGCCCCGCTCTGGCTGGCAGCTCCAACAATGCCATATGGTGACAGTGGTGTCATTTGCTGTTCTCATTTCTTTCAGCTCGACATTGAGGATGCTGTTTGCCATCTTCATTTCTTTCAGCTTGGCGGTGAGGTTGCCGTTTGCTGTCTTCATTTCTCTCAGCTCTTATAAGATATTTATTTGTCAATGCAGCTTCCATCATCGTGTTCCACTCCTGACACTACATATGACTGGGAGGGTTACATAAAATCAAAAGTCTGGTTTGTAGAAATTTAGAACACTCTTTATTGCAGTAAAAAGATGTAAAATTGACAATTAGCTGTCTTCAAGGTCGACTCAGTGCTCCACTGTATGTAAACAAATGAAAGAAATCACTGTGGTACACTTCATAAGTCCACTGTCGCAATAACCATCACATAACTACTTATAACACCTACTGCTCAGAGAGCGGTTCTGTGCCAGTGACCTACTTTCTTCGCGCACTGAGGAGAGTCTATACCCAAGCGTCACTTGCACCTTCTGCTGGTGCTGGAAGATGGGAGACAATGCAGCACGGCCATATTTCGCACGATACTGACCATTTCAGTGTACTGCGCATGACCGAAAGTGAGAGTACTGCGCATGACCGAGAGTGTAGGCTCGGCAACTGGCTTTAGACTAGTGCACATGCGGTCCTCACCGACACAAAACCATTGTTCGGCCTGTAAATGCAGCTTTAACACCTTGCGTAGTTTTTATAACCCAGTCATTGTTTCTAGAATGCTGTAGACCTTCTGAGAACAATCACAGCAGCAAGAGAAAGACAGAAAATTCCGGAGCCTCTCTCTCTCTCTCTCTCTTTCTTTCTCTTGGCAAGTGTCCAGCTCTCCTGTCCACGCACCCAGCTCAGCTTGCAGCCCCAACAATGCCATACCGTGACAATATTTTTGGACTTGGGTCAAGGTCATTTTAAGTCAGCAGTAGCATTTCACTTTTGGAATGAAAACAGTGTAACTTTTCAGGTAGCAACTGCTGTCATGTAAAGTTCTTTATCTACCTCAATCTGAATGAAGTCTAAATTCCTGCTTACTTCAAAGTTAAGAGAACTTCTCCGTAAAAGCAGTATTGTGATGAGTGAAAATAAATGGGTTGAGCCCTTTTGGTTCCTTGAGCACAGGCCGCATATTGGGCTCATTGTGCCCCTCTTACTAGAGTGCTTATTCAAGTCCCATGGCCTCCAAAAAGAACAGGATAATTCTTAGATGAGCACTCCTTATATCATCCGGTCTCAGTTTGTCTGAGCCCAGAATAAAGTGCCTATGTGCAGCAAGTGCTTCGCATTCACACAAAGACTCATCCTCTCCACCGCACTTCCTGCATGTGGAATCTGCGATAAGCTTCATCACATGCAGGTGTCTCTTCAGGGTGTTGTGCTCTGTCAACAGGCCAACAACACTTCTAAGTTGTACCCGATTAAGGGTTAGCAGAATCCTGCTATTCTTCTTGCTATGTCCCTCGATCATAGACCAAGCGTGTCTAGCCATGGTAAGATTACGCCATGAAGTGCCATGTTGAAGTGATACCCAATCAAGGATCCCACATCTGGCCCTTCCCGGTGTAACACCAAGGACAGGTTCTGGACCAATAAATGTGTTGGCCGAGCCCTTCCTGGCTAGCCTATCAGCTAGTTCACATCCTCTGATCCCAGCATGCCCAGGAACCCAGCAGAGCTGTACTGGTCGGCAAGAACAGAGAATATTCAAGGTCTCTTGGCACTCTCGTACCAACATAGACCTTGTTGTTCTAGCACATAGTGTCTTCAGGGCAGCCCGGCTGTCAGAACAGATATTAATCCTACCATGCAGCCAGGGCATCCCTAAGATATGATAAACATATATATTTCGGCATATATTTCGGTCTGAAATACTGTAGAATAACCTCCCAGTGAGTACGATAGCCTTGTCTTAGGCCCATAAATGCCAACCCTGGTCCCTGAGTCGGTCTTGGAGCCATCTGCATACTAGACGGAGCCCTTGACACACCCAGGAACCCGGGCCACGAGTCCATTCCTCTCTGAGCGGAAAACTGACTCTATATTCAGAGTCAAAATTATAAACAGGTTTCATATTGTTGCAACCCATCGCTAGGATAGTCCGTGACTTCTGAAGCCTGTTCAATATCTCTCTGTGTCCTTTAACCAGATTTTTAAAAGAACAACAACCCAAACTCCAGAGACGATGAGCAGTCACTCCGGCCTCTCCTTGGATAAACAAATCCAGAGGAGGCAAACCAAGCAGTGCCTCTAAGACACTGAGTGGGGTGGTGCGCAATGCTCCAGTAATTCCCAAACATGCTAAGCGTTGGATCCTATTTAGTTTGTTTTTGGAAGCCTGTGTCATAACACAAGGCCGCCATACCACCGCAGCATAAGTGATGGAGGGCCTGATGATGGAGACATAGAGCCAATAAACCGCTTGTGGTTTAAGTCCCCACCTCACACCAATGGCCCTCCGACAGGTCCAGAAAGTATTGCAGGCCTTAAACACTTCATGTTCAATATGCTCTCTCCACATCAGACTAGAATCCAGTATAACTCCCAGATATCTGACTGACCCGGAATGAAGCAATTTCTTCCCAAAAACGATCAGCTTGCACAAACCATCAAGCCGCCTCTTCCTTGTAAAAACAATGAGGTTAGTTTTAGCAGGGTTTGCTGAGGATTCTACCTCATAGAACCACTTTTCAGCAGCTTCAAGGGCCTTTAGTATTGTGATAATTCTAATCTTTAATTATGCTAGACTTAAATCTAATTAAAAGTGTAGTAATTAATGATAATAATTTGTTCAAACGTTCTGTTTAGAAATGGCATACAGAAACTCTGGGAAAATTGAACACTCCTGTAGTGCAGCTGCTAAACAAATCAGAAGGAAAGAAATTTACAAATACATCTCCCCAGTGGATATGCTCAGACTGCATCACTGCTGCTGTACTTGTGGATCCTTCCATCATCTTGAAACATACTTTGTACAATGCCTCACTTCTTATGGATGGCTGTGTCACCTATGGTAAACTGCATGTAGATCCTAATGCTGATGTAAAGAATGCAGATATTGTAGAACAAATTTCTGAAAGTGCATATCAGAAACTTTTGTTGCGTTATCTTGGACAAATTAAAGAATAAATAACTGCAACTTTTGTTCCTTAGAATAATCAATGAAGATTCCTGCTGTAAGCACTAATTTTTATTGTCAACTAACCTCTTTTCAACCAAATAAGGATTAGTACAACTTTTCATTAAAATTTCACTATAATTTCTTTCTCTAATTACAAGTCTGTGAGACAATACCAGAGACAGTATATAACCAGCTTGGTATTCATATAAAAAAGACACAATGTTACAGCTTACCTTAATCTTAATGACCAGCATCTGATTTATTTAGAAAATAACAGATACTTTTAATCCCAGAGATATGTATTCTAATTACCTTCATTTATTCAGGTATTTTCATGACAGGGTTCCCACCAAAACTGTAAAACTAACTTTCCTGAACCTAAATATTATATTTTCCAGATCACAATTTTGAGTTTGCACAATTTTTTTATTAGCTTCGTTCTTCCCTGGTAGCTTTCCAATGGACACTGACGATCGATATTTATTACTAGACCATACTCAAAGCAAAGACACAACTCGACAGCAAAATCAGCAGTATAAGAGTATCCAAAATATTACAAAATTTAAATATACGAGGGCTGTTCAATAAAGAACGATCATAATCTTTTACAGTCATAATTTTTCGCACTAAAATTCAGTCTTATTATATTCTGTTAGCTTAATGTGAAACAAACACGCCGTAGTAGTTTCACTGTTGGTACTTCTGGTTCCCGCCTGTGAGAACCAGGCAAGTTCAGACATATTTGAGTTTGATTTATGAGTCACTATGTTTACACTCAAACTTCACTTACTTGTTGTATAATTGAAACATTTTCAAGATCATTCGATCTCATCCTCAGCTGTTTGGTGACTAAATGAACATTCCTCTTCTTCCACTACTACAGAGCTCCGATCACTTTCCTATCTGGTGTTAGGGGCACTAAGCACATTTCAAATTTGAAATCAGGAATTTATCAGATTAATTGTGAAACCTGTGAAAAAAGCTACATAGGAAAAACTAAGAGAAACTTGTTAACCAGGCAAAAAGAACACCAGAGGAACATTAAGTTGAAGCAAACAGAAAAATCTGCAGTTTCACATCATTTTTGGACAGAAAACCACAACATTGGCCACAACATTAAACTGTTAAAATCTTCAAGTACACTCATAGAATTCGAAATTTGGGAAAAAATATTCATAAACAAAAACCATGACAAAGTTATAAATTTTGAAATCCCGGCATTAAATGAAGCATTAAAACTTAGTGCCCCTAACACCATATGGCAGAGTGATTGGAGCTCGGTAGTAGTGAAAGAAGAGGAATGTTCATTTATTCACCAAACAGCTGAGGATGAGATCGAATGATCTTGAAAACGTTTCAATTATACAAAAAAAGTAAGTGAAATTTGAGTGTAAACATAGTGACTCATAAATCAAACTCAAATATGAAGCATACTTCACTGTTAATAATGCTTCTGCTTTTAATATATAAGTTCAGACATATCGAGATTTAACTGTATTGGAACACCACAGTGAAGCGAAAAATTATTAATTTTTAGATGAGTCGTATTTTTTACACATCTGCTTCACTTTCGTACCTATTTTGAGGACATGTTTCGCAAATCATCGTTTGCATCTACGGCTCTTATGCGACTAAAGCTTGATCCAGCGGTGTGGGTAATTCTGGGGTTGTTGCTGCCATCTGTTGATTTAGTGATGAACTTAAATGTGGGATTCTCTTCTGGCGGGATTTCAAAGTTCATTAGTTGGTTTTTATGTTTTTCTATGTATATCCTCTCCCATATGACGAATTCACTATGTTTTTGTACGTATTTTAGTAATTCTGTGCTATCTTCAATTTTATGATTTTCAGACCAGAAGATGCAAACGATGATTTGCGAAACAT
This sequence comes from Mantis religiosa, assembly GCA_030765055.1. Classification (NCBI taxonomy): domain Eukaryota; kingdom Metazoa; phylum Arthropoda; class Insecta; order Mantodea; family Mantidae; genus Mantis; species Mantis religiosa. The sequence continues at coordinate 244,231,732 of CM060950.1, read as the reverse complement.
GTCCTCAAAATAGGTACGAAAGTGAAGCAGATGTGTAAAAAATACGACTCATCTAAAAATTAATAAGTTCAGACATGTTCAGATCGCCTACTGGTGCAATGGAGGTAACATGCGAGGAACAATATGAGGCTTTAAAATTCACTTTCTTCAGAGAAGCAGTCCTTGAAATCACTATGGCAGTCACGATAACTACATATTCTTACTTCTTTTTGGAGTAGATTCCACCCTTTGAGTCTGGAAGTTAAACCTTCAGCTTGCTGTTTAGACAGATTTAAATCCCGAATCAGGTCATTAACGTCTTTCTGATTGGGAAAGTATGTTCTGATGATCAGGTATTGGCTTCATATGTAGGATCATTTTTATTTTCATCTGAAGCATTTTCAGTTTCAGTTACATCAGAATCAGTTATCACCTAAGGTCGTATCTGCATATACTGGTACAGGGAACTGTTCATTGTGTAAGACAGGTCTTATTGCAGATTGCAAATTCGGATACTTAATTGTATGTTTTGTTTTAGATGTGATTCCTTTTATATTTGTCAAACAGAAATAACAATCACTTAAATGATCCTTCGATTCCCTCCAAATCATAGGAATTGCAAATGACATATGATGTGTACCATTTTGCCACCCAGCCAGCAATCCAACACACGAAACAGCTCTTATCAAAATCACCAACCTGACAGCCAAGTAAAGTTGACAACACTTCCTTTCTTGGAAGTGTTGAAAACGGTGTTATTATAATAAATTAAATTTAAAGGGAGTCGATTAATGACGCTAAACAACACTTACTTTTAAAATTTTCCGGAACATGTTTCAGAGACTTTGCCTCCATCCTCAACCGGCCATCGACTGGTTCTCATTGGTGTAGTTGACAGAGGAGACCTATGACAAAATATTGTCAACTACACCAATGAGAAGCTGTCGAGGAGGGAGGCAAAGTCTCAAACATGTTCCAGAAAAATTTAAAAGTAAGTGTTGTTTAGTGTCATTAATCGACTCCCTTTAAATTTAATTTGACAACACTTCTTTACAAGTGGGGTCAAATTTTGCCTCTGAGACTTGAAGGTCAGCTCATCACAAATATAGCAGAAGCTGTCTACATTATTTACACACTTTCCTGGCATGATGAAAAAACAAAGCACTAAAACACTGCATACACAATACACTTTCGAAAAGAAAGGAAGGAAATATTTCACTACTGAACAAACTCTCAGTCAGCTCAATATTGACACATCACACAGCCAGATGAACAGGTCGGTACATATCCAAACATGAATGAACCTGCACAGCCCTGTTTTATGGTTCTTCAGCATATTACAAATCATTCCCTTATATAAAGCTTGGATAAAATCACTAAATATGAGGTAAAGTTTCCTATAACAGGTCAAAGAAAATGCTAAAATCCTATTTTAAAAAGTAGCGGTCACAAAAAAGCTGTGCCTGATGGAAAAATTCTGACTACATATCTGAATTCAGTATGAAAGGGTACACTAGATTCACTAATCAGATTTCTTGTGAAGAACACCTTGTCAACTAGTGTAACCATTAAGAATCATGGTGTAGTAAATTGTTTACAATGATTATTACAATTTAAAACTACATGGTGTTCATTTTTATTCGTTATTTCCCACCCTCCGATTGAGCAAGAACAACTTCATAATTGACTGGTGAGTCTATCTTGAAATCATACTGCCCTCTACACAGAAGAAGTGATAATATTTGTGGAGCAGTAAGCAAATTACAGTGCTCTATGTATGGTTGTGCTAATAACTAATACAACAACATTCTCCTGGACATGAACACATAGCACCGTGTCTTCCTGGTTGAATGCTACTTTTGTACCAGCATTAAGATTGGTGCGACATATAAATATAATTTAAACTACTGCATAGAGGAGTTTATGCAATGTCTAATAATGTTGGTATCCTTATGACTTTTAGAACCAATAGGTGCATTAAACATTTCCAAGATACAGGATCAGTTATTCGCAAACAGAGAAACTGGAAGCTATGAAGTGACTGCTGCCAATCTAGAAGCATTAAATAATGTTATGACAGAAAGGCCTCAAGCATACCTTCTCGCAATGCAGACAGTGTTTAAGGGGAAGAGAAATATAAGAAAATGGACACATAAGACGATGTACTAGAGATATTTTCATGTTTATACTTGGATAAATGCTTTTTACATATTGTAACACTAATTTATTTTTCATTCCTAGGACATGTTCTACTAATTTTCTGGTTTATAATGAAGTTACATTGTGAGGAAACTGTGTGTGATAGAAGAGAATTGAGATCAAATTGAAATATTTCTATTTTATGTGACATGTTTACAATATGTATATACGTCTACTATAACAGAAAAACAGATGTTCATTGTGAAATAAGTATTCATTTACTGATCATTTTGTATATTTTTATTATATACTTTTATGGCTGCAGAATTAGCTTTGCAGTGCATTGCATTACAGTATATAGTTTTTTAAAAACAGTTATTGTATCTACGCACCAGGCGAAATTACGCACCTTTATATTACACGGGCAGACCCACCTCTCAAATCGTATATTTAGCTGCCGGCACAGGGAGGCCTCAAAGCTGCTATCAGCACATTAAGTATGATCGCAAGCCGCTAGGGGAATTGTATATAAACTCGCTCCATCAGCGATGCTATTGATGACAAATTTTGTGCGGTAAAATTACAGATAAAAATGAACGGCGTGTACAAGTTGCAAGTTGCCTGGTGGGGCCCTGTCTCTCTGACCCTTAATGACAGTTCATCCCTGCACAGAAGCAACAGGTAATATTTTTAATTCTTGTAGGTTCTTACTAGGAGTCTGAATAGGTCACAAGACATCAAGAGTAACATTACTAAGTACTCTGAATACACAACATAAATGAATGGGTACTCCAAAAAATATGTGAATCAATCCAAATACCAAGAAACCTTATTTCACTTACTTCCTGGATGTGTAAGTTACTTCTAAGAATATTCAGCAAATTTTGTATCTTCTGCTGATAAAATTAAAATTATTGTAAACATGTGACATAATTTTGAGTTGAACTAGTACTCCATGCTCTATATATTGCTAGTATTTACATAGAATATGTTTCATTTGGTAAACACAAATAAGTTGGAGGGATTGTGAAAAATTATACATAGGGAAAACATGTGATAATCAGTGAACAAAGGAAGTGCTCCAGAATTCAAAGCTGTAATAATTTCAGCCTACAAATTTGAAAGAAAAGAGATGTTAGACGTTTCCTGTATCAATGCCAAGCTTGGTTATTATGGCAAGAATTACAAACCATAAAATTTACAGGCTTGATAGCGAGAGTGTTCACAGCAGTAAAGCGGAACCATGTGGGGAAGTTATTCTCAAGTCTTTGATTGGCTTAAGTTAGATAGAAATCAATTCCTACTGGAAGGAAGCAATGAAGGATATGACAGTGTAAAGATAAGGTGAGTAATATAGGTCTAATTTTCAAATTGACTATATTCAAAGATAAGAGTTATGCAACATATGAGGGCTGTTCAATAAAGAATTATCATAATCTTTTTACACTACATTTCAATCTTATTATATTCTGTTAGATTAATGTGAAACAAACACGCTGTAGTAGTTTCATTGTTGGTACTCCTGGTTCCCACCTGTGAAAACCAGGCAAGTTCAGAGATGCTCAGTATCACCTACCGCGAATCACCTTAAGATCACTTTATGAAATACTGAACAATTCATTGGGTGCCACCCACATGGTGGTGACAGAAACATTACACATGAGATGTGTTTGTGCGCGATGGGTTCCAAGACTGTTGATTCCCGAACAAAAGGACATTCGCATGCAGGTCTGCATGCAGTTAAAGTTGATGTTAGAGGAAGATATGGAGTTTCTTTCAAACGTAATCAGTGCTGATGAAACTTGGCTAGATCATTTTGATCCTGAGGGCAAACAGCATATCTCAGTGTGGAAATCTCCTTCATCAGCAACCCCCAAAAAAGCAAAAGTGGTTGCTTCTGCTGGGAAAGTTATGGTCATCTCATTCTTTGATATTCATGGAATGATTTAGCAGCATATTGTACTTGCACACACATCAGTAACTGGACAATACTACAGGGATGTCCTGAAAAATATAGCAACTCCATATCAGGTGCAAAAGACCACATTTCCATGAAGCAGGCTGGATACTGCACCACGATAATGCGCGGCCGCATAGTGCCCATGTTGTTGCTGAATATCTTACAAAAATCAATGTGAAGTGCATCCCTCACACTCCCTATAGTCCGGATTTAGCCCCATGTGACTTTTTTCTATTCCCTAACTCGAAGAAACGCCTTTGTGGGAGGCATTATCCATCATCAGAATCAGTGGTGAAGGCTGCGGAGATGATTTTGAAGGATATCTCAAAAACTGGTTTCCAGTATGTCTTTAAAGACTGGCAGAAACGCTGGGACAAGTGCATCAAAATTATGAGAATGAGTAAAGGTACATTGTCAAAAAAAAATAGTGATCATTCTGTATTGAACAGCCCTTGTATCATTCTGAAATACATTTTTTTAACAAATTACTAAGCAAAAGTATTTAAGACATAAAACACAAAACTATTTTAATATTTATAATTTTGATGCACAAGGACCCACCTATGATACTTGAAATCTTTTGGGGAGTTTTGTAACAATTTCCTCCCAACTTAAAACAGGGGCGAAAAATCAGTGAATTGCAACAAGGTACTATGATGGAGCATACTATAGTGCATGTACTTTATTTCATCACCTGTTTTGTAAAGAGTATACTGTCCTGCTCTATGCCACCAAGTGGAATGGCTCAGATGGTTTCGTCTGTAGCCTGCATTCAGCAGGTCTGGGTTCGATTCCCGTGGCCTGCCTATATGATCTATGGATATTTTTTGGAGGTTTTCCCAGGTCTCAAGTAAATGTTGGGTAGGTTAATTACATCCCCCGAATTTCCTGTACCTCCATTTCATCTTCATTATCATTTCACATCATCCCTCATCTGGGGGTCTCTTTCAGGGTAGAAGTGTCCATGGTTGTCTCGGCATTGCATGTCAGGTTGACATCCTCTTGGTAAAACTTCCTCCCCCAGTAGAGTGGTCTCCGGTCTCCGAATGCAGTCTGGTGGGGACGTTTCAGGACCACAGTGGGTGGGATGTCGCTTATATTGACCTGCCAGGGAGTTTCCAACTGGTAATGTGTAGGGACCCTGCCCTGTGCATTGGCATGACTTCTTGGGACTGCCGTCCTCTATCTTCTCTCACCTAATCCCTCCTTCCAGGGATGCCCCACTTGTGGGCAAAGTTATAATAGCCTTAATACTCACAAAATCGCTCAGTAAAATTCACAATGGAAGTGGAAGAAGAAGGCATGTTACCCTTCTTAGATCTAAAAATAATCAGAGAAGAAGAAAATATCACTTTTGGCATATACAGGAAACCTTTGTATTCAGATAATTACATAAAATACAATAGTTTCAATCCCTTAAAACACAAACATGCAGTACTATACAGGTAACACACATACTGGTGTCCTCCCCTGAAGAAACAAAAATATCATAAAAATAACACCTGAAGCTTTCCTGGCGACAAATATGCTCAATTTCTTCTTGGGCAGCAAGCCAGGTGAAAAGACAATTAGAAATCGCCGTTTCGGGAGTGTGCATCTCTCCCAATCATCAGGGTATTTATTAAATGTTATAACCACAAATGAAACACTGGATATAACACAAATATAAATAAAGAGAAAACACCATCAAAATTCGCATTACCGAACAAAAGACTGCTTTCAGTAAATTAAATGCCAGGTCAGGAGATGCTGGGAGTATAGAAAATTAATTGGGTCAAAGAAACTTAACTACTTAACTTAATTATCAAGCTGTATTGATCTTTGCTTCTTAAGTTGACGGATTTCCATTTTAAATGCTGGTTTCCAAGAGGAGATGAACTGAAATCCAGCATCACGATTAAGCATGCTCCTTTTAGCCAAAGCCTCCTTAACTCTCCGCTCCTAGTAACTGTTGCATATTGCCAAGATTGTCGTCTCCCGCAAGTTGGCTCTATGGTCATTATCAAAACAATCCTCTGCCAGTCCAGACTTCTCAGGTTGCATTAAACGAATGCTCCGTTCACGTTCACTTATTCTGATAGCGATGATCCTTCTGGTTTGTCCTATTTCTATATATTTCTAATCGTCTTTTCACCTGGCTTGCTGCCCAAGAGGAAATTGAGTAAGAATATCATAGAATATGAACATAGTAAACACGGCCAAAATCAACAGTTTTAACAGAGTAACAATCAACAAGGAAATCACAAAATGTAAATGACAGAAGCATATCAAAGATACCACAAATCTTGCCCAAGAGGAAAAACAATTGAAATTATGAAATTCGCATGTCATTTAAAAACATTTTACAAATTTAAGAAGATTTTTATGAGACACAGCATCAGCCTAGCCCCACAGAACAAATTTAGCATGGAGAAATTACTTTGTAATAGATTAAAAGACCCTATACTACAAGATAAAAAAAGCTGGAATTTACAAAATCAATTGATCTTATGGAGCATGGTGTATATTTCGACTCAAAATTACACTAACATTTTTTAAATTTGTATAATAAAATTATTAATTTATCACGTACACTCTTAGAGAAATAAGAAGTTATTTTTTTTCACAGTCATGAACTACCACTACAGTTTCACTGTCAGGCAAGTGATTCTGTAAGAAAAAGGTCTAAGAGGTTACAGTTATTTACACCTGGAAGTTAATATAATGGATTTTTCTCATTCCATCGTGTAGACAAACATAAAATAAAAGTGAACAGTTAAAAAATGTGAAATTATAATCTACAAAGTTAGTCACTAAAAGGGTGAACAACCTTATCTCTATAACATGTGTGCAAGCATACATGGTGTTCATTTTTACCTGTAGTTTTACCATGCAAAATTTGACGTCATCAATAGCATCACTGATGGAGCGAATTTATGTACGATTTCCCTAGCGGCTTGCAATCGTATTAGAGTGTTGACAGCAGCTTTGAGGCCTCCCGCTACTGGCAGCTAAATATACTATTTGAAAGGTGGCTCTGCCCGCGTAATATAAAGGTGTGTAATTTTGCCTGGTGCATAGATACGATAATTGTTTATTTCACAATGAACATCTGTTTTTCTGTTATAGTAGACATATATACATATTGTAAACATGTCACATAAAGTAGAAATATTTCAATTTGATCTCAATTCTCTTCTATCACCCACAGTTTTCTCACAGTATAATTTCATTACAAACCAGAAAATTAGCAGGACATTGAAAGATAGAGTCAACATGAAAAATTCAATGCCATGACCGGGATTTGAACCACAGATCTCCTGGTTTCCGTCCAGTTGCTCCAACCCATTGAGCTACCATGGCCAATGTGCCGTCCTGACATTAAATTCTCCATTTGACTCGTATATTTCCCCAGTAAACCACTAGGGGTTCTCGCATCCGAGATACGCCGTTTGTGGCGACTTACTATCGTAAATACTAGAGTCCCTGGCTTCATCATTTAACTCTTATTATTTTAGGTAATTGATGGAAGTTAATCATCTCTTCACACTAGCTGTATATAGGCTAAGGTTTTTGAAAGATAGTCAACATGAAAAATTCAATGCCACAGCCGGGATTTGAATCACGGATATTTTGGTTCAAATCCTGGCTATGACATTGAATTTTTCAGTCTGGCTCTACCCTTTCATAGTGCGTCCTACACATGGCTAGTGTGAAAGAACAATTAATTTCCAGTATGTCAATTGCTGGAAATGTATGAGAGAGCCTTTTCCATTGTTGAGTTAACTATGATTACAACTGAAACCTAATTCAACAGTTACCATTCAGTATGTATATAGGCAAACATTTGGTTTTCATGCCCCTACAACTGCAGATAGCACATTTATTTATGCTAAGCTACATACAAGAGAGTCTGACCGGTGTTCAGCCCTCGCTCTGTGCCAGTTATACTCATATTTTATATGTTTCCTTAATTCTAATTAGCTACAACATTTATGCTGTGTTATTTGATTTTATTTACTGTCCATGAACATTTGATTTTCACTTCATCTAAGAACTGTCTGTGACTTTCTGGGTTTGTAGAACTAAAAGTTCAAGTTGCAGAAATTCAAAATGTTCTTTATTTCGGCAGAAATACACTGTTCAATCCTTACAGTAGCAGAATTATGTAGCAGACAAATACAATCATCCAAGGTCGTTTACCACAACAAAGAGTTCACTTCCAAAACACACACCAGTCCCGAATTATACTCTCTCATTACGACACTGTTTACAACTCTGTTTACGACTGTCCGATAGCGAGTCACGACTTCCTTAAATACCTCTATTGATAATTCTAGACTATTCTAAAACAAACAAGAAACCGAATATCGAGATTTAACTGTATTGGAACACCACAGTGAAGCGAAATAATTATTAATTTTTAGATGAGTCGTATTTATTACACATCTGCTTCACTTTCGTACCTATTTTGAGGACATGTTTCGCAAATCATCGTTTGCATCTTCTGCTCTTATGCGACTAAAGCTTGATCACGCATGCGACATCCTTTGATGTCCGCTCCCTCTTCCCTAGCATTCCATTAGACAAACTTTTGATTCAACTGAAAAAATGGCTAAACTCTATAAACCTAGATGCCAATGCAATAGAAGAATATTTGGCAATGACTGAAATATGTATACATCAAAATTATTTTGTCTTCGATGGAAAATATTATAAACAAATTTCAGGACTAGCTATGGGAAGCCCGCTATCACCATTTTTGGCCAATCTATACATGAGCTTTTTTGAAACACATATAACTAAAGCCTTCCCTTATATTTTTAAAACATGGTGCAGATACGTAGACAACATCTTTGCAATAGTGCCCTACAAACAAATAGATGATGCTTTGAAACTACTCAACCTGCAAGAACCCAGCATACAATTCACAGTGGAAACTGAAGAGGACTGTACTCTACCTTTTTTGGACCTTAAAATCACAAAAAGCAATGAAAAACTAGAATTTGGTATCCATAGAAAAGCAACACACACAGATAATTACATCAAAGCAAATAGTTTCAACCCAATTCCACACAAACATGCCACCATCAACAGTCTCACACACAGATTAGTAAATCTACCCCTCAGCCAGCAAGAATATCAAAACGAATACCATCAAATCTTAAAAACTGCAATTAAAAATGGATATGGAAAAAACTTTATAGATAAAAAACTAAAATCATTCAAACTTCAAAAGAGATTAAAACAGATCACAGCTCTCACACCAATAAAACAAGAAATTAGATTTGCTAAATTTACTTACCACCCCTGGGCCACAAAAAAGTTCCAAAAAATATTCAAGAAATACAATATAACACTGGCACCAAAAAACAATTACAACATTAAAAACCTACTTCACAGTAATAATACTGATAAGATAAAACCAGAGGAAAAGTCAGGCATTTACAAGATTAAGTGTAAAGACTGTGAAAAAATTTACATGGGGAGAACAAAAAGAAACATAAGCACTAGAAAGAAAGAACACTTCAGGCACTTAAGATACAAAAATATTGATAAGTCCGCAATAGCAGCTCATTTCTGGTCTGAAAATCATGAAATTGAAGATAGCACAGAATTACTAAAATTCGTACAAAAACATAGTGAACTCGTCATATGGGAGAGAATATACATAGAAAAGCATAAAAACCAACTAATGAACTTTGAAATCCCGTCAGAAGAGAATCCCACATTTAAGTTCATCACTAAATCAACAGATGGCAGCAGCAACTCCAGGATTACCCACACCCACCACACCACTGGATCAAGCTTTAGTCGCATAAGAGCAGAAGATGCAAACGATGATTTGCGAAACATGTCCTCAAAATAGGTACGAAAGTGAAGCAGATGTGTAATAAATACGACTCATCTAAAAATTAATAAAAACCGAATGTTCCATATCAATCAAGATGTCACTAGAATTTTCATTTTATTGGTTTCGACAGACCTTTATCTCCATGCTATCTTTATCTGTTCTGGCATACTCTTTATATCCGTGCTGCCTATCAGTTTCTTATTGCTCTGTACCGAACCATTTGTGTGCGTATGCCGCCAGTCGTAATAATGGATTCACGACATGTCCAATCTTCTTACTGTCTTTTTGAAGCAATTTAGCTACAGCTATATTTCCACCTAACTTTAACCATTTCTTATTAATATACTGTTTTCTCCAAACTTCAGTTCCTCTACATTAAAATATATTGTCACCGATGGCATTGTTGTGCTTGCTGCAACAAGCCAGAGCTGGGCGCATGGGAAGGAGAGCTGGATGCTTACCAAGAGAAAGAAAGAGACAGAGAGAGGCTCTGGAATTTTCTGTCTTTCTCTTGGCGCTGAGATTGTTCTCGGAAGGTCTACAGAAACAATGACTGGGGTAAAATACCTGCAAAAGTGTTAGAGCAGCAGTTGTGTAATGGTTATTGTGACAGTTGAAGCTGATTTTTCAGATAATTCAAGAACTTCATTAAAATTTCCATATATGAGATGTAATGAAAACATGGCCTTCTGAAATTAATGAAAAGGTTAAACCAAAATGGCTTTGTTTGTGCTGCAACAGATTGCCTAGATTATCATTCCAAGTTATAGAACTTTCCAGAAATTCAACCTTTGACGTCAAGCCAATCAAATTCAAGATTTGGTCCCTTAGCAACAAGACATTGTAGAATGAACCGATCCGAGTTCAGTAAAATTTTAATTTGATTTCATCTTCAGTTGTGAAAGGTCTCATTCCTTCTGGTTCTTTCGATGTAGTCAGATGTGTTATAGATATCGTCTCGGACACAGACGCACTATTAAATTGCAAGAGGACTGCTAGGTTCCGGCAAGTTACAAAAGTAATTTTATCTACGGATTAGCGATCAGTGAGAAGGCTCGTCGAGTACGCGTCACAAAAGAGAATACGTAAATGATGAATGGCATGCTGTTGCATTCACTTTGCCTTTAAAACCAGGAAAGATGTTTATAAATCATGTTTTAAAACATCGGCTGTGTAATAATTCAGTGAGAAAATAAATTCTCAAAAAGTGAAGCAGTGTTTTAAATCAATTTTGTTGCCAGTTTCCACCATTCCATTGCTGGCGTCGTACTACTGCCTTAGATTACAGAGTTCATCGCTCATCGGCGGAGTTGCCGGGGGATAGTCAAGTCTAATATACATTATCGCAGTGACAAGGAAGCTGGAGAGATCATCGGTTCTCCATCCTGAGGAAGGTAAGTCGCCTCACCGAGGGATAATAAGAAAACTTATTATACAGTGGAGGTTTGAAGTGTACAGCAGTGATTTCTTTTTATTTGTTTAAATACGGCAGAGCACTGAGTCGACCTTGAAGACAGCTGATTGTCAATTTCACGTCTTTTAACTGCAATAAATAGCGTTCTAAATTTCAAACCAGACTTTTGATTCTACGTAACCTATGCAGTCACAATAAGTTCCCTATCCTTTTCCCCACTACATATGGGACAATGATTTTCCGACATACCCTTCCTTAAACCTTTAAACTGCCATACACCTGCTTTCACACCTGCAATGCCTTCACGCTCTTCTTTATTTGTTACATCTGTGTACTTTTCCCTTCCTCAGGCCTCCTTCAGTGGTATACAGAAAACTAAAGATCTCTTCTCAGATTTTGCCTAAATATTCTTTGAATTTCTATGTCTCCAAATCTATTTCTTACAGATCTCCAGGAATCATTCATGTTATTTTATCTTTTTCATATTTGCCCTAATCCACTGCTTTCCATGTTACATAGATAGTACATATGATTCCAATAACAGAGGCCTCTGTAAAGATAAGATTGCATGCATTATATGAGAATGTGCGACTCCAAAACATGCACCCCTCAAAATCCAACCTCTGTGGTCCTTGTCCCAAGGGGTGGGAAACAGGAAGTAGGGAACTGACTGATGGGGTGATGTACAGCACGGACTTGGTGTGCCCCAAGACTGCCACAGCTGCAAAGAAGGCCTATCAGTAACCCCGAAAACTGGCAGAACAGGCTCTGATGTAATCTCTCGACTGGGTTCCTCTGCGAGGTGAGAGTGTTCCTTCAAATGCCCAACTATGGTTCACTTTGGCATTTGACCCAATTTATTTATTTTTCCTTTTCTTTTTCCCTTCCTGAGCACACGTCTGACGGATAACACAGAGTGGGTGGTTGGAGTGGTAAGCACAAGGGGTGACTAGGTAATGCGTAATTCCCAGCCCCTTGTTATCATGTAGCACTGTGCTCGTATCCGCTGATAAAGGTCAGTCCTGGGGAGGGGCCATTGCATAAGCTGTTACACTCATGAAGGCGATTGGGTCCCTCTGTCTTTACACTGAGAGATGTGACCCTGAGGTGAGCAAGGTTCAGGCCAGAACTTTCACCTAAGCCGGGGTGGCGCCCAGGATGTGAGCACGCCATCGGAGATGTTTGCAATGGTGGAGGTCATTACCACTATGGCACCGAAATTCAAACCTACAACTGTGAAGGGAAGTGGAAAGGAAGTAGTTGAGCCCTGTGGTCCTCGCTACTTATTAGTAATCAAAACTGAGGAAGTAAAGAACTTTATATCACTGAAAACTTTTATCATCCAAATGAGATTGGATAAGATTGCTGGTCCAGTAAAATCATGTACTCGTTCACGAAATGACATGCTCCTGGTGGAGGCCCATTCTGTCACATAGGCATCAGTTTTATTGAAGGCGAACTTATTGGGTAGCTACCCGGTGAACGTCACAGCGCACAATTTAATAATTTATTGCGGCCAATAGACTCTTACAAGAGCATCTGACACTGTCAATTATCTCTATACAGTCAAAATACAAAATGATCAAAATACATAAGTTATTTACAAAATATAGAGTTGTTTACAAAAGTATAAGTTATTTAAAAAGATCAAAATGCCTAAATTACGTACAAACCTTATTGTATACATAGGTATACAACTCATTTATACTACATACATACATATATATTACAGTTCATTTATACTATACAAACATATTCGTGCTCACCCTATGGTAATCAGTTGCTCTCCTCGTATCATATGTATGGCAATCTTTATTGAGGATGTTATGTTGCTTTCGGTCTTTTACAAGACCCTGAACTCCTTACGCGGAGTGCTAAACACCCGTGCGTTGGATGGTATGATTGATGAGGAAATTCAGGAAAACCTACAGAACCAAGGTGTGACAGCTGTGTACCGAGTGCAGTGAAGAGAGCGAGGGGAATTGGTGCCTACCCATACCCTGTTCCTGACCTTTGATCGAGTGGATCTCCCACAAAGGATTAGGGCAGGGTATGAGACCATTGAGGTACACCCATATATACGAAATGCTATAAGATGCTACCAGTGTCAGCGCTTCAGTCACACTAACAAAGTTCTGTAACGGTACGCCTACCTGTGGTAACTGTGGGATGTCACTGCACAAAGATGCATGCACATCGCCTGTTAAATGTGTACTCTATCGGGAGAGGAGTCTCATCCCTAGAAGAGATGGAACAGGAGGTTATGTCTCAGACCATCAGGACGGCTTCCAAAAAACGACCTGATAAATTGGATAGAAAGGATGTTAGCCTGACACCCAAAATAAAGGGTAAACTGATCTGGCCACCCGCAAATCATCGTAACATGGTGTGTTTGCTGGCGATTTTGGCTGACAACAAAGCATTGGCTAAGTTTTTTCAATTGATATTTAGGGGTTGAATATCGCATTTAGCGCTGAATACATTTTAGCCTTTTTATTTGAAATTGCTTTTAGTTTTGACCAAGAGTGTGTTTTCTCGGTGATTTTATTAAGGATGAGTATATTTTAGAATTCTTTCAACAGGATTTTAACAATATATGCTTATAAAGGGTGCTGATGACCGCGCAGTTGAGTGCCCTTAAACTCAACAATCCTCATCAACAACATGCAATCCTAACAACAGCATTCCAGACCTATCTGAGTTGATTACACTAGATATGTGTGGCTGAATATAGGGAAAATCACCTAAAATTTGCACCGTCAATATTTCCAAAATAGAAAGTGCTATTGATATGTGGTTTTCACAGCATTATACTTTTTTTATATGGAATGTCTAATTCCATAAAAAAATCAAAAGTATGGTAAATTAGAATGTTAATGGTGTTTCCTGCAGGATTCTAGTGCCAGTAGTTCATGAGATATCTTACTTTGAAACTTTTACACGACATCAAATATGTGTTCTATTCGACCGGCTTAGTCGCTGGTTACAGTGTTATGGTTTGTTTACATGTGTTTGCAGTTCATTTGTGCATTGCAGTGTTCTAGTCAATTAGTGATAGTTCAAGCAGTAGGTTGTGAATGAAGATGAAATTTACCAATGGAGAAAAAGCCGACATGCTCATCGTGAATGGAGAGTGTAGGAAGAATGCAGTTCATTCTTGTATGTGTATACACAAAGATATCCCAACAGACATCAAACATCTTGGCAATTATTCATCAAGCATTTCAAACAGTTATGTGAAAGTCATAGTCTAACACCAAGAATAGTAACAGAAACAAACAGATGACTGGAGATGTAAGAGAAATTAATGTTCTGGATGTTGCAGTAGATCCATAAATTAGTTTCCCACACAATCACACTTGAAAGTGGAATGAGTCAGGCAAGTATACTTTGCATTCTCCATCGACATTGGTTCCGTCCCCATCACATCTCTCTCCATCAAGAGATGCATGGAAATGATTTTAAGAACTGTGTTAACTTTTGTACATGGGCATTAAGACATGACTCTTCAGATTTATCATGTATTTTGTTTAGTGATGAAGCAATATTTACTAATCATGGCCAGGTAAACCGCAGAAACATGCACTATTGGTCTGTTGACAATCTCCGTTGGTTTTATCAGATGAAATGTCTGCATCCATGGAGTTTAAACTGTGGTGTGGGATAGTGAACCATCAGTTCATAGGCCCTATATTTATATTTATATTCTCATAGAAGGAACACTAAACTCGCACAAGTATCTCAGCCTTCTAACAGACCATCTTTAACAGTTGCTAGAAGACATTCCTCTGCACACTTGGAGGAGCCTGTGGTTCCAGCATGATGGCCGCCCAGCCCAAAGTGCACGAATTACTACAGCTGGTCTTCGGGATTGTTTCCAAATCAATGGATTGGATGAAGGGGATCTGTAACTTGGCCAGCCCATTCACCGGATTTGACTCTGTTACGACTTTTTTCTATGCGGAAAATTTAAAGACACGGTCTACAAAGACAAAGTCTGTTTAGTTAACGCAAGTGCAGTTCAGCCGCCTCTTTTGACGAACCCTTATAATCGTTTTACAACACCAGCCCACCTTCTCCCAGACCTTTCTGCAAGTTTACCACCTTTCTCGATACGTCATGGATATCGTACGAGGTTTCATCTAAATAAATTATCTTATATCCATTACTGCGAAACATTCTTAGTTTTGACAATAGTTCTTGAATTTGACAATTCTACTGGATTCCATAATAACCCTTATCTCATTCTAAGTGCAGTATTTGAAACCCAGCTCCTTTAGGAATCCGCGCAAAGTGCAATGCCCATAAGGAAAATCACAAAATTCTTGCAAATGTGCAACCAATTCATCTATGATGGTCGCTCTGCCTTTTGCATAGAATCTATAAATTTCTCGGCGAATTAAATTGCATGTGAAATTATAGAAATGTTAGAGAATTGTTTCCTTTTGTATCTTTGGTATCCCTTTCATCACAATTGTTCTTACTGTATTTCTGTGAATACCCAGAATTTATCAGGTTCATTACATGACCCCATACCAAGATTATTTTTCAGCACATATTTATATGTGTTCAAAACAAGTGCTTGAATTTGCTTAGAGTCTTCTCCAGTAAGGAATTTCTGCACGTAAAGAAACAGATCAACTGGAAGTTGGAACTTTGGCAACTGAGACTCCACGTGGATAAACAAGCGAGGGCGGTAGGGTCAGTATGCTTTGAGCGGCAACTGCACTCGTGTTGACTTTAAACAGACTTTACCAACTACACCATATGATATGAAACAATGTATTACTGCTGCCTGCTCTGAAATTTCCATTGAAATGCTAGAACATGTGCAGCAGTCTTACCACAGGACACTGGAAGCTTGTATTAAAGCTGCAGCTGGTCATTTTGAACACAAGCTTTGAAGGTCAAATTTCTCTTTACTTGTCAGGATCCACAGAGGCAATGCACTCCCTTTCATTCTTCTTTAGTTTGCACTACTATAGGTAGTACAAGTGTCAGAGTGTAAAGATTCAAAATAAGATATATCGTGAACTACTTGCACTAGATGCTCTGGAAAACACCGTTAACATTCTAATTTACCATACTTTTGATTTTTTTATGTAATTAGGCATTGTTTCACTTAAAAAGGTGTATTTTTGCTTTAAAAATACATCTTATAAGTGTTACTAAAATCTATTTATAGGCTAAAACTACAAGACCCTAGCCACCAAACAATGCTGTGAAAACCACATATCAATAGCATTTTTCATTTCGGAAATATTGGCAGTGCAAGTTTTAGGTGATTCACTCTGTATATGCTGTCACAAATGGATCCTATATATTGAACATTTGTAAAAACTTTTCAATTTCATTTAGGATTCAAATTGATGTATATTGTAAAGAAAATATGGAATTCCAATGTGTAAGGACTATGATACAATGAAGCACAAAATTAATATAATTTTGAGTCAAACTAATACTCAATGCTCCACTTATTGCTAGTATTTACCTAGAACGCCTTTCGTTAGGATCTTCCTAACATCATTAGCTGTTGTCGACTAATGGATGTTTGTTTGGTGAACCCATTGGAGGCAATAGATCTTGATTAACTTGAAGTTTGGGTTTTCTTCAATCAGCAATGAAACTTCATACAGAAAATTTACATGTCATCCCAGAATTATACAGCTTTTCCAAAAAGTCTTCAAAGAGCACAATATTACTTTGGCCCCCACAGAACAAATTTAGTGTACAACACCTTTTGAAATCACATAAGGAGATACCCACAGACAAAAAAATCAGGTGTGTACCAGATAAACTGCAAAGGCTGTGACAACTTTTACATTGGAAAAACTAAAAGGAACTTTAACATTAGGATTAAAGAGCATTTTAAAAGCATCAGGAACAAAGAAATAGATAAATCGGCGGTAGCGTACCATATTTGGAAGGAGAATCATGATACAAAATGAGATATCCACTTATTAAAAAGTGTCCAAAGTCCAGCGGCATTAACCACGTGGGAAAAAATCTTCATAAAGAAATATGAAAGAAAATTGTTTAATTTCAACACTACCATTGAAGAAAACCCAAACTTCAAGTTCATCAAGATACCGACCGAGATCCACCTATCGCCTCCAATGAGTTCACCAAACATTAAAATATGAAAGTTTAAAACCCACTGTTATTTCTCCTCTCGCTTGGAAATTTTTCAGACATTCTCATCTTGTACTGCATTAAATCCTGTGTAATGCAAAATATGACTATTCAGATAACTTATGTTTTCTGCAAGGCAGTGATGAATAAATATTGTCACCGATGGCATTGTTGTGCAGCCGCAACAAGCTGGAGCCGGGCACGTGGGCAGGATAGAAAGAGACAGAGAGAGGCTCCAGAGCGCTTGGTCTATTGTTGTTGCTGAGAAATTTCTCCGAAGATCTATGGCACTCTAGAAACAATGGCTGGGGCTATAAATAACCTGCAGGGTGTTAGAAGTGGCAGTTGTGTGATGGTTATTGCAAGTTGAAGTTTGAAGTATACCGCAGTGACTTCTTTCATTTGTTTTTGTGTGACAGAGCACCGAATCGACCTTGAAGACACCTGATTGTCAAATTCACATCTTTTTGCTGCAGCCAAAGTTGTTTTAAATTTCTGCAAGCAGATTTCCAAATCTAAGTAATCCACGCAGTCACAATATGAACAATGTCATGCCTTTGTTTCAGTACTATCTGTTCCTGAAACCGCCAGAATTTCTTTTCTTCTCTGAAGTGAGAAATTAATGTAAATCTATGCACAGACATGTCAATTTTAAATGAGATCTAAAATCAGAATATAAACAATAAAGCTTTAAAATAAAATTTAAATATTGATGTTAAATAAATGTCAGGTTTTGTTTTTATCCCAAATCCTTAATACGAGAGCTGTTCAATAAAGAATGATCATACATTTTTTATGGTCATAATTTTTCACATTAAAATTCAATTTTATTATACTCTGTTAGCTTAATGTGAAACAAACACGCTGTAGCAGTTTCACTGTTGGTACTCCTGTTTCCTGCCTGTGAGAACCAGGCAAGTTCAGACATGTTCAGAATCGTGGAAACGTAGAGTCAGACTGAAAAATTCAATGCCATAGCCGGGATTTGAACCACGGATCTTCTGGTTTCCGTCCAGCCACACTACCATTGTGCTACTATGGCCAACGTGCCGATATGACATTAAATTCTCCAACTGACTCGTATTTTCCCAGTAAACCACTTAGGAGTTCTCATAAACACATGAGACAACTACCTTTTTGTGCGGCTGGACGGAAACCAGAAGATCCGTGGTTCAAATCCCGGCTATGGCATTGAATTTTTCAGTCTGACTCTACGTTTCCACAATTTCACCTACACACGGCCAGTGTGAAAGAATAATTAATTTCCATGTTCAGAATCGCCTACCGCTGCAATGTAGGTAACACGGGAGGATCAATATGCAGGTTTGAAATTCTGCTTTCTTCTCAACAAATGTTCAGTTTAGGCCTATACAATGTTACAGGAGGCCTATGAAGAGTCTCTTCTTCCCTACAGCAGAGCTCGAAGGTGGTTTAAAATGTTTAAAGAGGGGACACAATCAATTTCAAAGGAGGGTGGATCCAGTGCTCCAGTTACTGCTGTTACGGAAGAAAACATTAGCAATGCTGCTGCCATTGTGAAAGAGGATCGACGAGTTACACATGAGATGGGTTTGTGCGTGATGGTTTCCAAGACTGTTGATTCCTGAACAAAGGACATTCGCATGCAGGTCTGCATGTGGTTAAAGTTGATGTTAGAGGAAGATCCAGAGTTTCTTTCAAATGTAATCACTGTTGATGAAACTTGGCCACATCATTTTGATCCTGACAGCAAACAGCAAAGCTCAGTGTAGAACTCTCCTTCATCACCAACCCACCAAAAAAGCAAAGGTGGTTGCTTCTTCTGGGAAAGTGATGGTCATTTCATTCTTTGATATTCATGGAATGATTTATCAGCATGTTGTACCAGCACACAGATCACTAACTCGACAATACTACAGGGATGTCCTGAAAACATTACAGGTCCATATCAGGTGTAAAAGACCACATTTCCGTGAAGCAGGCTGGATGCCGCACCACGATAATGTGTGGCCACATATTGCCAATATTGTTGCTGAATATCTTGCAAAAATCAACGTGTAGTCATCCCTCACCCTCCCCATAGTCCGGATTTAGCCCCATGTGACTTTTTTCTATTCCCCAACTTGAAGAAATGCCTTCGTGGTAGGGATTATCCATCATCAGAATCAGTTGTAAAGGCTGCGGAGGCAAATTTGAAGGATCCCTCAAAAAATGGTTTCCAGCGTGTCTTTGAAGACCGGTAGAAACGCTGGGACAAGTGCATCACATTCAGGGGAGACTATTTTGACAAGGACCATAAAAATTATGAGGATGAGTAATGGTACATTGTCATAAAAATTGTGTTCAGTTTTTATTGAAAACCCTCGTACTTAAAGTCAAACTGAAAAATTCAATCCCATAGCCAGATTTGAACCACAAATCTCCCAGTCTCTGTGTAGTTACTCTCAATTCTTGAGCTAACATGGCCAAATTGCCAGCATGACATTAAATTATCCAACCGACTTGTATTTTCCCTGATAAAGCACTAGGGGTTCTCATATACAATGAGATATGCACAGTTTGTGGCAACTTACCATGCTGTAAGTACTTAAGTTCCAGGCTTCATAGTTTAGACCACTATTAGGTTAATTGCTGGAGTTTTAATTGTCCTTCCACACTAGCCAAGTGTAGGCTAAGATTTGGATAGGTAGAGTCAGATGTCATAGCCAGATTTGAACCACGAATTTCCCAGTCTCTGTCCGGTTGCTCTTAACCATTGAGTTACCATGACAAAAATGCCAGCATGACATGCCACTGACTTGTATTCTTTCCAGTAAACCACATATACAGTGAGATACATGCTGTTTGTGGTGACTTACTATCCAAATCTTAGCCTCACAAGATGTCGCACACATACATGTGCTTTTGTTTACATCACCATGTAAACTAGGATCGCACCAGTGTATATATAAAAAAATGATATCCTCTCAATAATAAGCAATCCTGCTATGACATCTCTTTACAGATGTCATAGTATTGAGATTAAGGATCACTAAAGAAATCAGCTCCAAGATTTATCAAATAAAACCTTCGATACAGTAAATAATTGGTTTGAAAGCAATAAAATTCACATAAATTTTGAAAAAAATTCCATATAAATTTTTATACAAAACATGAAAGCATCTCAAACCTACATAAACAATACGAAAACAAAATTAGGGAAGCTAGTAATGTGAAATTCCATTTGCAATATGATCGACTCACTGCAAACCAATTTTCAAAACGTTGGCATCCTACAATTTGCGTGTGAGTATATACTATTATGTGTTTCAAATGGAAAGAGTTCTGGAGTCCAGCTAATAAGATGTGATGCCAACTTGTTACACCCACAATTTTTATATTTCCCTCTCTCTCGCACACTCATACAATGCAGGTCTGCTTGGTGCTAGATGTAAGGGTAATCAAATTAAATTCTCCAAACTTTTATAATGGTGCAGTTGCCAAAATCAAAATTGGGAAAAGCATTTTCGCTTATTATGTATATTTTTAAATGCTATAATCAGGATGGCACATCGGCCATGGTAGCTCAATGGGTAAGAGCGACTGGACAGAAACCAGAAGATCCGTGGTTCAAATCCTGGCTGTGGCATTGAATTTTTCATTTGGACTTTATCAATACATAGTAGCTATATTGTCATTTGCAATAGATAACCAAAAAAATTCACTGATATTCACACTATAGGGACTAGATACAGAAAAAACTTACACTGACCAACTCATAATTTACAATCACTCCAAACGGGGGTGTACTACAATGGTATAGTATTATTTAATTCACTTCCAACTTCAATAAAGGATTTGCCTGACTGAAACCCCGTTTGGGACAACTCTAAAAAGGTACCGTCTATACAGAGGAGGATTTCTTTCAGGCAAAGAATACTTGTAATAGATACAATATTGTTGTCAATATGACAAACATAAATAGTGTACTAAATATATAGAAGCAGACATCTCATGGTATTCCAATGTGTAAGGACTATGATATGCTATCTTCAATTTCATGATTTTCAGACCAGAAATGAGCTGCTATTGCGGACTTATCAATATTTTTGTATCTTAAGTGCCTGAAGTGTTCTTTCTTTCTAGTGCCTATGTTTCTTTTTGTCCTCCCTATGTAAATTTTTTCACAGTCTTTACACTTAATCTTGTAAATGCCTGACTTTTCTTCTGGTTTTATCTTATCAGTATTATTACTGTGAAGTAGGTTTTTAATGTTGTAATTGTTTTTTGGTGCCAATATTATATTGTATTTCTTGAATATTTTTTGGAACTTTTTTGTGGCCCTGGGGTGGTAAGTAAATTTAGCAAATCTAATTAGAGTAGGGCAGCAGAGTAGGTTGTTTCCATCCCTATCTTCCTCAAGTGTACCGAAAGTACAGACAGGACCTCACTATACCAATCCTGAGTAAATATTTATTGAGACAGTCACTGTCTGTTAGGAGTCTAAAACCTCCCTTGGTAGTATACTGATTCTAGACGTGCTGTCCCATAGTTTCACTTTTGTTTGTAATATATTAACTTCTTTAACTTTTTTATTATATGAGGCATGTCCGTAAAATAAGGTCTCCAATTTTATTTAATATAGAAAACATGTTTATTGTCAATGAATGTTACATTGATGGAAAGACGAAACTTACAGCTTTTTTTCAATGTAATCACCATTGCGATTGATGCACTTTTGCATGCGCTGTGGTAGTTTTTGTATACCCTTGTCATAGCACTCTCCCGCCAAGTTGTGCAGGCTCGTTTTTCAAATCGTCATCGCTGTGGAAATGTGTTCCACCCAGGTGTGACTTCAACTTAGGAAACAGATGATAATCACTACGTGCTGAGTTTGGACTGTAGGTGGGATGGGTGAGGATGTTCCATCCGTTTATGGTCTTCGGTGACCATTTTGGGGACCCACCTCGCAATAATGCAAATATTCTGTCCAAATCTTGTCAATCATAGTCTTACTGACTTCAGGTATAAGTTTGCATAGCTCGCGAACAATGACATCCCAGACCTGAAGCATTTCTTGCTCCACTTTTGCAATTGTTTCGGCTGAAACCAAAGGCTGAACAGAACGCTGTTCGTCATGGACGTCTGTACATCCATCTTCGAATTTTTTGACCCACTTTCGCACGTTTTTGACGTCCATACACTGTGGCCCATAGACTTGGCATAACTGACAATGAATTTCAGTGGGGATATTGCCCTTGGCACTCAAAAAAAAAAATGGATAACTGCACGCAACTCGCACCGCGGAAGTGATAATAAGCTCCATTGCAAACAGCTCCCTAGCCAAGACTAGTGGTTGCAACGGGTTCGTTGTGGTGGGGATTTGAAGGGGTGAAACCAAGCTACACGCTAGTGTTGCTGGATCTCACATAATAGCGTTCCTCACGGCTCCAGGGCCTTGGAGATCTTATTTTATGGACATGCCTCGTGTGTTGATATAGTTATTCTTTTGACAGAGTCATATCTTAATGGATCAAATGAATTTGATGTAATTTCTAGCCCTTTTTGGCTCGGAAGTCAACTGTTTCATTACCATGTATTTTTCAATGTCCTGGTATCCATTGAAGTATTAATCTTGTATTTAAATTCATTGTTTTATAATTTTATGGCATTCTGCAAATTTAGGTTTTAGATGTTACATCAAATGTTATGGATATTATAATTGCTTTAGTGTCAGATAATACCTTTTCAAATTTATATGATACTGAAGATTTTGTAAGCTCTGAAAGACTGCCGAAATTTCCCCACCAAATTTTAACCATTTAAACTTAATCTTTTGTAGAAAGTGAGAAGTGAGCACATTGCACCAGCGCCAGTACCACCATAATTTGGTAAGCTGGATCCATCACTGTAATGAATGTAACCATTCATTGACAGTATATCTTAAATTTATTATTTCTAGTGTTATTTGTATTACAACACATGAAGATGTTTCAAATTTTATAACTTCTACAGTTAAGTGTAGATAGTGTTCAATATCAAACAGAAATTGTATGGTAAAGGCAATGAGAGTGAACTTATTCTTAGCTAGATCTTAAGGTTAATAATGGCCCTTACTGATGAATTCTTAACATGTATGTTTAGTAAAAACTAAAACATTGCTTTACAAAACCTTCTGTATTTTCAGTTTTAAAGCCCGAAAATTTCATTTTACAGTGTGAGCATTTCTCTTTTAATCATATTTCGGTTCAGCTTCTAATTAAGCCAACATTCCAGCTGGGGGATGCCGAGTAGCTGACATCTCCTCCTCCAAGTCGGTTGGATGATCGTCCACCTCTACCTTACATATGTGGGCCTGAGGCCGGCAGTCGGGTTGGCAGGTCCTGGCCCTACATGGGCTGAAACACCCTGGATTATGGTTATGGCTCTAACTAATTAGCTTGACCAACTGCTGTATATATTCCCAGAAAATACTTCTGAAGCTGTCGCTTGCTCCCTCCCTATAAATGTGATTCGCAACTGCAGAGCTGCCAACATGATAAACAAACACTGCCATTCTTTATGTGAATAACAGCTGATTTTGGACCATAACTCAAGCGCAATACAGGGTTGAGTCTTCAGCAGCAAACGAGCTAAAGGATGTGTTTTATAAGTGGATGTCATCAAACGTACCAGAACATTAGATGGCAGCACAACACCAAGCCAGATGCAGACATCGGTTGCATCATCAGTCAACCATAGAACTGACGATAGGGAAGAAGTTCCCAGAAACTAGTCTACATTAAAAAGAACTTGTAAGTGGACAAAAGTATATACAAGATTGACTCATTTGCCTAATTTTAGTAACAATGGCACTCCACTTTCTGAAATACTTCTTTTTATTCTATATAATTAACTATGTTGTTTGAAGTGAGAAAGTCAGCTTTATGAGATTTTCAAAAACAAAATAACGCTTAAAGACGAGTGGCTAAACGGAAGCAAGGCATGTGAAATGCATCATAAAATCTACAGAGTGACGAGTTAAATTGTGCTGTGTTCAAGTGGTTTGTTAGCAAGACAGGCTAATGGAATTCCCATTTCTGGACTACTGCTTCACACTCAAGCTTTACAGACAGCAAGAAAATTAGGCAAAGGTAATTTCAGAGCTTCCAATGGATAGCTTGCAAGTTTCAAACATCACCATAATATCGTTTTGTGTGTGTGGTGAAGCAAATAACATGCATACAGTTGCAGATTGGAAAGAGAAAATTGAAAACAAACTAGCGATAACTACAATTATTGCAAGTTGAAAATATAATACATATAAGCCTATTATTATTATTTACACTTCATTCTGTATTATTTCCTCATAAATCTGTGCCACTACTTCATAATTACTTTGTAATCAAACACAACCCTCTGTAAGACAGAAACCTGTGTAAATGGAAAATAAATGCCAAAACGATCACATTTTGTTTTAGAGAGGTTTTGCTATATATGCATAACTTAGCTAAATATGTATTTATATGCATTATAAAACTTCAGCAATATAATCCTTGCAAAGTGGAATAAATTTTATCTACATGCATATGTTTAACTACAGTTCAGCCATTCTTTCTCCGGCTCTGAAATTTCTCGAGAGGGGGAAGCAGGCTGTTGCCAGTTCTTTAGCGGGAATTTCAAGCAGAGGAACAGTGCATATTTGAAATATTTCACGCATTTGCATATTTCACAGACCAGTAGCCATATTATAATAGTGATAGTAATATGACTTACAAACGCTAGAAATCGGAATTCACGCTTGCAAAATATAGCAAAGAAAGTTCACCAGCGCAAGCAGCTAAGGCCACGTAGCTCAAACAAATTTAAGCTGGCAACACGGTGTTGGGTTCGGAAGCCACGCCTAGCAGCGACAATGCTGATTGGCGCTAGCAAACAGTTTGAATTTCCTGACTATGACACCAGATGTAGAGACTCCCAGTGCTACCAACAGATGCAGTTAGTGTGTGTGAAAGGTGTGAACGAAATATTCGAATAGAGTGTTGTTTTAATAAGTCTCTTGCATGATAATGAAATTACAAGTAGGACTTCAGTGTTTTACAGCTAATATAGTACTATATTTTCATTCTAAAGATAATTTTGAGGATATGTTTTCAATTGCTCATTACTGAATGTTGGTACTATTAACCTCCCCCCTCCACCTCTTGCAGTCACAAAACGTCAGAGCCGGAGATACATGGCCAGATTGTATCAAGGAATAACACATGAAGAAATCCAAGCTCTAGTTTTATATACATGCTTTGAGACTTGCGGAATACAGAACATTTACAAAAATAGGGCCAGCTTGCACTTGTCTGTGTCCATGAAAACTGAAACTCAAAAATACACATTTGGATAAACATAAAACCGTTAAAAATTGTACAAAGAGTTGACTGACAACATTCTGTACTTCACATTTCAGGATAACAGAAGTACAGAGCATCTTAGTTGACTCACTGTATAATTTTTAAATATTACATTACTTCACTGTTAATTCCAATTTTATTTTTTTCAAATCAAACTTGGTATTTACATTCAGAATAATCAAAGGATGTGATAAATATTTTTAAAAAATCCCATACCTTAAACTAAGCTTTACATGGGACATTTTATTAGATATTCTCAAAAATGACTAACAACTTTGGTAAAAATATTACAGGTTTACGATAGTTTCATGAGAATTTAACTGCACATCTTGAATTCATGGGGAATGACCTCTTTACATTGGCGACGACTTTCACATAACCAGTTAACTGGAAATGATAGACAAAATCTTACTATACAACAAATGTACATCTTTATAAAATACACAATTTGTCGTCGTCTTTTTTTTTCCCCCTTGTGGAGTGAAGCACTGCCAAGAATTTTCCAATTCTTATATTTTTCTCAAATGGGAAATAGATGTTTAAAGATTTTGTATCTCATAAACTTCTGTTGGTCGCGTAGGAACTGGAAGGGCCCTAGCTTTATTTAATTACAAATTATGATGCACACTATATAAATATTTTATTTTATCTGAATTATTTACTATGATTATAGTAAGGCAATTCACATATAACTAACCTAAATAAAGCTGAAAACAGGGAAAAAAATTAAAGCAAAAAGAAATACATGCACGTAACTACATGCAGGTCTCCCAAGCCCCACGTGACCAACAGTGTTCGGCCAAGGTGTGCACCTAACAGAGGGTTAAAGCTGATTATACTCCCCCATACATGTTACTGTCCCATTGTCTTTCAATAATTTCAAAATGAATTTTCCTAGCTCTTCTTCTTTGTGTTCCCATGAAATTAACACAGATTTTCTCTCCTCTTCACCTTCCACTTTCACCAGCACGTTCTCTACTAAAATAGAACCATCCTGAAGTTGCACATGACACTCCGGTAAGTATGTGGTTATCAACTCTAGAAGCTTCTCAGTAGTTTTGGATGCTGGACCGGGATCCTCTATGTAAACTGTAGATGTAAACCTTATTTGATGTCTGGTAGCATTAATCTCCTTGCAGGCATCCTCTACGTCCATCAAGCACATTGAATTTTCTTTCACCACCAGAACACCATGTAGCACTCTTGTACGATTGGGATCAGGGGGTTGAGCACTGTACCTCTGCGCTTCAGCCTTCAGCAACTTGAGAGAGGCATCCAAAGGGATATTAACTGATGTGTTAATTATGCATGTCTCTCCATTTGCTGGTGTGTAACAATCAAGGTCAAACTCTTTTGTTATCTTCTCTTTCAGAAATTCCATCTTAACAGCTTCTCCATGAACTAGCATAACGTTCTTTGGTTCGCAATACTGAACTAGCTGCATGATGCCTTTAGCATCTGCATGAGCTGAGAATGACATGTACTGCACAGACATCTTTACTTTAACAAAGTGACGATTCTCAAACTCAATTTTCTTTGCCCCATTTAGAACCTTGTGTCCTACAGTGCCTACAACACAGAATCCTGGCATGATGACCATGTTGTTTTCATTTGGAGCCCATTTCTTGAAGATATGCAATGAGAGTCCAGCATGCAACATTCCAGGAGTGGCAAATACTACCATAGGTCCAGGATTATCAATGTAAGCTTTATCGAATGGTTTAATGTGCTTGAAATCAAACATGTTTCTTTGTAAAAATGTTTTACGAATCTTTTGGTTTGTCCATGTAATGAACATCTTGTAATAGTCATTTGCTTTTTCTGTCAAACCACCAGCAAAGTACACAGGTACTTTCAAATTCATTCGTTCCCAATATGTCTCCAAAAGAATACACAACTCCTGAGCTCTACCCACTGCAAATACGGGAATTAGCACTTTGCCTCCTCGATCAATGCATTCATGAATTTTCTTCAAAAAATCACGTTCCCTACAACGCTTGGAATCTCTTATTGTGGTTGCATAGGTGGATTCAGAAATGAGAAGATCCGGACGGCATTTATCAATCCAAGCAGCTCCAAGGTGTCGATCAGGTGTCATATTATAATCACCTGTATAAACTACGGATTGAGCTCCTACTCGAATCCAAAACATTGCAGCTCCTAGTACATGACCTGCATAATATGCCTTAATTTCTAGTTGACTGTCTACCATTACAGATTGGTGTAATGTGACTGCAGTAACCTTTTTCATACAGTCTTTGATATGCTGTGAACTGAAAAAATTGCTTTCACCTTTTCTTTCTACCGCCACTTTACGCATATCCTCCAGCAAAATAGGTGCAATAGCCTTAGTTGGGTGAGTCATATATATAGGTCCTGCGTAGCCCACCATTTCCGTAAAATATGGCAAAGCACCACAGTGATCCAGGTGAAAATGCGATATGATAACACAATCGATGTAACTTGTAAGCGGACCTTCTGGTGCAATATAGGTGAAATCTGGGAACCGCCTCTCGTCATTATAGCCCATATGCATTCCACAATCAAGCATAATGTTTTTTCCACCTAACGTTAACAGTATGCAACTTCGACCAACATCTTGACCGGCACCTAATGGTGTAACCTTTATATCTGGCATTTTGAAAATATACCTTTTTTAAACTAATAAGTTATATGTTTGATTATCCTTGTCTTTGGAAATATATGTTGGTTAATGTTTCACGTTTCGTATTACGTGCTAAATACTTACACCAGAAACGCCATATTTTTAAATGCACGGCTTCTACATAATAGCGACATATACACACTCAAATCTGGCCACAGAAATGCCAACCAAGTCAGCCGAAAGCTACCGAATTCTAAATTAATAGTCCCTAAATCAATAATAGCTATAATTTATTAAAAGGGATTACGTAATATTTAATTTAAAATGCACTTATATCAACATAAGAAACATTGCTTATATTGCAACTTCTCAGCAGATGTTTAAACATTGTATTAGGTGTGTAGTTTAGTCTGTTGTCTGCTATGATAATGACGGGCATGGCCTCGATGGATGGAGAATTGTAAACAGGGAAAACACACATACTACACAGCCAATCTAGATGTACTGTTACGCGTAACGAAACTATACCGTTTGAAGGAATGGTCTGGGATATGCGCCATAACTTTTAAATTGATCAATAAAGTTAAATTATTTTATTCTCATGAAGTAGGGGCCCTCAAGGTAAACGTGCAGAATGAGTGCGCACAGTTATGTTGGTAGGGAATGACGTCACGCAAACAACTTAGAAATAACTAGAGAAAATGTGTTCGCAGCATTTTGCTGTCTCGGCGTATTTCAAAACTCCGCAGTTCTCAACAGCCCCTAAAGCTATATCATTGATTACCGTAGCAAATAGCTAACCCGCTGTGTTTTACTACACAGTTTTTAAGCAGAACTTTTATTGGGGGTTTGTACAGTTACTGCGTTTTCATTAAAATCCTAAGAGCATTTCTGAATGCAGTATTGTTTGCACTCCTGAAAATTTAAGCCGATTCGTTAGCTTAACGTTGACAATATTTAGCCTTCTTCGTACAAGATAACTCTGCAACTCGTTTCTAAACCTGCTTTGAAATTTGGAAGAGGATTACGACTTATGCCGTAATAGACGAATTTATGCTGCAGAATTTTCATTGTAATACAGTAACATTGACGAGATGAAAATACCGAATTTATGCGCCCAATTCGGCGAAAAATGAATATGCAAGCAAACAGGTGTTAATAATATTAGAAATAATAGTAAATTATCATAGAATTCATTCCATCCTGTTTTTTCTAAGTTCTTTTAACAATATTTGGTACTGTTCTGTAAAATGCAGAAAGTTCCTTCTTAATACAGGTTGGCTATTGCATCCATTTTCATATGCGTAACTTTCCCCTCATTCTGTCAAAGCTACGTTGTTTTTCGAGATGTCACATTAGTTCCATTGCATATGTCATAATAGGCGATATTTTTATATATAAGAATTGGCAATATACTGAAATGACTATGAATGTCAGAGCTCCACAGTTGGCAACAGCTGCGTAGGCCACACTCTCGCCCCTATTATACAAGTATGGAATTCAAAAATTTAATCCGACAGAATTTTTAAATTACTCCTAGAAGTATTAGAAAAGTAGCCATTATTGTTGTTACAGAAACTCTGTCGCTATTGACTTTGAAAGATTACTGTATTGCTCAGTTGCCAACATTCGATGCAGAGAGTTGGTTTTTTAATGTCAGTAACATAGAACAATGAAATATTGGCCGGACCCTTAAACCCAAACATACTTCTTGCCCAATATTGGACTTAGTTGGACAATTACCGCTATTTGAAGCCAGTTTTTTCATATATTTGTATTGTTTGTTTGGTACCATTGTGATCAAAACTCGGGGATAATGAGATAAGCAGAATAGAATCCTTTACTTGTAAAAACTGAAACTTTCATTCAAATGCAAGTCCTCAGATATTACAATCACTTATTATTAAGCCTACCTGTTTGTAGCATGTCTGCCTCACATTGAAGAGATGTTTAGTTCAAATCTGTCAGGTGAGTTATGTGGATAAAATTTTTCTGGAGTTTTCCTTTACCTGAAAGATGAATGTGGATCTATGGATCTTGGGCTCATTTGTGCTTCATTTCATCCATTACTAAAATTGGAGATTTACTGTCCACCAATGCACAGTCCCTGAAAGGAATGCGCCACCCTTACACAGTGGGACAAGAACAGCGAATGTGTGACAGAGAACGCATACTACACAAGGAGCAAAACCATTAAAAAACATGCACACTATTCACTCTGTACACCAAGAAAGTTCATTCACAAAAGTAGAAGCCGTCTGAATGTTTCTGAATGGTCTGTAACTGAAATGACATGGGGTGTCATAAATTACCGAGGGAGTGTGTGCCCGCCTCGGCAGCGTAAATAGTTGCATGTCTGCCTCACGTTCAAGAGGTCCCGAGTTTGAATCTCAGTCAGGGTGAGTTACCTGGATAAGGTTTTTTCCGGGGTTTTCACTTATCCTGAAAGACAAATGTCAGGTAACTCTAAGCTCCATGTACCCCGGACTCATTGGGGCATCATTTCATTCATTTCATTCATTGTCCGATATGACTAAATGTTGGAGGACGTAAATAAAAAAATAAAAAAGGTGTAGGAACCTTCTCAAATCCCCCTGCATCTCATTCCCCGGAGACTTTGCTTCCTGTGGTATACTATACTTGTATTCCAGTGATACAATAACAACACCGATTTTCAGTTTTAGCAATGGCTGTTCTTAAGGTTCTTGGGTAAAGCATTTAAATGATGCACCAGTAATACAATGGTTATCATCAAAATATTGAATGTACTCAGAGGTTTCCCTTAACGTTTTATGTGACTTATGCTAAAATAATTTTGTACACACTCTTTGGTGACAACCTATTTGTTCTTAGCCGCGACTCGCCAGTAGAGAGAGTCGTAATCGGAACTTGAGAATCGTCAGCGTGCAGGTGTGTTTTGAAAGTGAACTCTTTTGTTTGCGGTCGACGACCTTGATTTTTGTTATTTGCGTATGTTACGTAATTCTGCTACTGTAAGGGTTAATCAAAGTGTATTTCTACGGAAATAGAGAGCATTTTGGAATTTCTGCAAACTGGACTTTTAATTCTACGAACCCACAAAGTTAGAATATTCAGATTTAATTTTATTTCATTTATTTACTCCAGTCCAGTAGAAATACCTTCTTTCTTTAAGTTTGGGAACCAAAAGATTGGTAAATTTTCTTAAATTAATTTTATTTTGTGTAAAGAGCTACAGCTGTGAACTATACATATCTAATTACGAAGATAAATTTGGTTACCTTTTGCACTACATACATACCTAGTAAGTATTGCATTCCATCCAAATTTTCAAACTTCATTCGAGAAGCCTTACAGCCTTAAATGTTGTGATGGAACTTCAAAAATTGCATGAAAAATCTATAACATCAAATTAATGAGTACCCATTGTTCCTGAGGGAATTTTACATGAAATTCTGATTTTGGTAAAACAGACTCGTAATTTGTGAAACTCCTACTCTGGGGTACCACAAATACGAACGTGGTATTTACGCAGCATTTCATTTTGGAGGTTTGGAGTTCGCACACGCACGCGCACATACATATGCCCGCCTCGGTAGCGTGAATGGTAGTGTGTCTACGTCATGTTCAAAAGGTCCAAAGTTCAAATCTCGGTCAGGCTGAGTTATCTGTATGGGGCTTTTCCGGGGTTTTCCTTTTTCCTGAAAGACGAAAGTTGGGCTACTCTCGGCTCCATGGACACCGGACTCATTTGAGCATCATTTCATCCATTTCATTCATCGTCCGATATGACTTAACGATGGAGTAAGTACTTTAACCCACAAAATTCACATGGAACATCTTCATCATCACTGTATCTTATTTGGACTGGAACCAAGTCATCGCTTGACTCACTATTCTCACAATTTAGTTTTACAATATGTGTACACTTTTCTTACATTTTGCTCCGGTGTATATCCGGGGCCTCTAGCTGCCAAGTATTTTAACCTTGAAACTAAATCTTTCCCCTCCTCCAAACTGAACACTGTAGGATGACCAACTGATTTGTACACTCCTCCTAAGAGTACAAAAAGCTATATTATAACCGGGCGAGAATAACCCCTCTTTGCTTGGGCGGAATAGCGCCAAATGTTGCGCGCCATGTGAGAGCTATGATTAAAGGAAACGCGCCATTGCTATGATGGACGTAAATGAAACTCTAGCCTACACTGACACTGATTTTCAATCCAAAATCTCTCTATCTGTAGATACTAGACCCCAAGATACAAACGGTATTTCTTATTCAAGTCAAATAACGCAGCATAAGTTACTTACCTTGTAATCTTCTTCTGTTAATACTGTTAAAACAGCAGCCCACAACCTCCAAGCAGGTTCTCAGAAACATCGCACAAACACCAAGCTTGACATTGAACTGGCAGGGAAGTCATCGCTGCACATGATTGTTGTCTGCGTGGTTCCTGCTGCGCTGGCTGGTTGGGCCTGGAAGCGGCTGCTCGCAGTTGAGCGACTGCCGCCTGGTACACTGGGCAGCCTCTGTACCGTGCCCCGTGATGCTGGCTGTCGCACAAGGCACAGCGCCGTGCGTCCGGAGGAGCTCGGCAACTGGCTGATTCATGATATGCAGCACACTTGGAGCAGACCACACGCGGCGACCGGCAGTGCTGCAGCGAGTGCCCCAGGGCCAGGCACCGTCTACACTGAATGGGGATCTGCGGTTTGCGGTATTCCCCCACTTGTACCCTGAAGTGTAAAGCAGAGGAAAGGCTGTTTAGACATTTGTGAAAATCCTCAGGAGTTTCTACCTCTACTAAATACATTGGGAGAGGGGTGCGGTTTCGGTCATATCGTCGAAGCTGCACCACTCGGGCCACCCGGATGCCAGAGGACTCTAGGTCCTCTTTTACATCGCGTTCGGCACCGTCCACGGGGAGACGTTTTAACACCACCCTGTAGGTCCTCCCTTCAGGTGAGGGAGCGACATGGAAGTTAAGTCCCACTCTTTGGAGGAGGAGTATCATATTACGGTAGTCAGCGTCGCAACGCGTACGCACGGAGAAGTCTTGCGTATGTGATGCCTGTGTCACAGTGTATTTTCCTGGGCGGAGTTCATTCTCAAATCGTCTCAGGAAGCGTCCAAGTTCAGCGGCGTGGTTTCGTTGGATGTAGAGGGGTGGAGGGAGTACAGTGCCTGACTGCATCCGCGTATGTCCTGGTGTCAGGGGCGTCTGTGTTCTGGGACGGCAAAGGAGTATGTTGCTGTGAAGCAGCAGTAGAGACAGTCTGTGTGGAGGTTGGAGCGGGCCTGATGGCAGGGGCGTCAGTAGAATGCTGGTCAAGTTTTCTTAATCTTGGGTCAGACAGTCTAGAGTTCTGAGTTGCAGGCGGTGGTTTAGGTGTGGCTGTTGAGGTTGATGGTTGAGGGGGTGGAGATGATGTGGCGCAAGGCCTTGTTGATGCAGGTGCGAGATTAGGCGTGCTGGAAGCTCGGCAGAGCCTGGGATCTGCCGGGCGGGAGATCCGGGTAGTAGATTTGGGCGAGGTCGCTGTCACTGGGGCGCTGTCAGCCGATGATGTAGAGCAATTGGGCGAGGTGGTGGATGGTATTGAGGCCGAGACTACTGTGTCGTTGTCAGGTGAAGGTGTGCGGGAGCGAACTCCGCCGGTCCCCTCCAAGAGGCACCGGGCAACCACCCTACCTGGCGGAGCCAGCTCCTCGGGAGAGCGGATGGTGGGTCTTCCACACTTCCCCATGGTCGCAGAATGTCCCGGGGCAGAATAGTAAGTGTGTTCAAGGGGCCTTAAAGACTAATAGCAAAGAGGAAGGAAGAAATAGAGAGAAACAGAGCGTGCAAGGGGCGCTGAGAAGACCGAGCAGCAGAGGGCCGAACCCCGAGAGGCGCCTGAGTACCGCCCGGTAAACCGTTGGCCATGGCCTTGCTGCTCTACCCAAGTGCAACGCTAATCCACTGCGCGCAGGCGTGTGGGCAGTTGCCGGGCGAGCGGTGCTCGCCGTGTCCGAAGGTCTAGCTGGCTCGGATCCCTTCTTCTCGCTTGGACTTCCTAGTCCAAGCTAGTCGGGCTCTTCTGTGAACGATGTTCACTCGGCTGCTGTAGATGGTGCGTCCTCCTCGGAGTCTCGACGATGAGTCTTGGGCAATTCACGCTATCTGCGGCAACAGCAGCAGCGCTACAGCACAACCTCGGAGAAAACCTGCGCCAGCCTAAAAGAAGACACCAGCCAGCCATCAGCAACAGCCAGGTGAAGTACAAGATCAAAGCCAACGCCTGAAAAGGCGGCTCTTAGGCGCTGTTACAGTTCGATCCTCTGTCCTTCACGCTTATTAGCAAACCTGTGCTGCCTGGTACGTATATAGCCTAGGTTAGCTGCGCACTGCACTTCAGTGCAGGGCAAATATGCCCGATCCCAAGGGTCCAAACCCACCATCCACTGCATCCAAACATCCGGTAATGGATGCAACACCTAGCACCAGCACTGGTGTAACTCACCCTGCAGTCAGGGCCCCAACCCAGACTGTGGGAAGCAAACG
This sequence comes from Mantis religiosa, assembly GCA_030765055.1. Classification (NCBI taxonomy): domain Eukaryota; kingdom Metazoa; phylum Arthropoda; class Insecta; order Mantodea; family Mantidae; genus Mantis; species Mantis religiosa. Next base: position 244,196,801 of record CM060950.1, on the reverse strand, counting down.
GCCTCGCCGAAAGCTCGAAAAGAGCGTAAATGGCAAGGCCAAAAGACTCGCTGTGGCCAAACAGCAATCTGACAAGGGCCCTTCCCGCGTTACATCGCAACGGATAGGCCAAAACTCCGAGAGCGAGCTCTCAGATTCCTGCTCAGATTCAGAAGCAGAATTTTTCGCAGCAAATTCATCCTCCAGAATGGACGTCGGCGAGGAGGAGCTCAGTTCGTCACACGTCTCTACGGATGTTGACGAGGCTGAGTTCCAAACAGTAACCAACCGGCGTAGGGAAAGACGGGCCGCTCGTTGGGAGACAACTGGAGCGCCCAGTCAATCTGGACCAGCGAGGAGGCACATTCCGCCTATAATCGTGGACGACTTCCGGGGTATGGTGGGCTTCCTGAAGGAAGTCATGCCTACCCTTTCGGTGTCATGCAGGGTTACTAGGCGCAAGAGCCGCTTTGTCTTCCAAGCCAGCAACGCCGAAGATTACCAACTGCTCCTCAGGGCACTGGACAAGAAGTCTATTCCCTACTTCACCTTCGGCCTAGACAAGAGCCGTGAAATCAAGAGGGTCATCAGAGGCCTACCAGTGGACACACCGGTGAGTGATATTGTGGGTGACCTCAGCCGTCAGGGCATCCAGCCCCGTTTGGTCAGACAGCTGACCAAACCAGCTCCGCAGGGTCAGCCTGGCCCTGTCCCCATCCCCCTATTCCGAGTAATAGTGGAACGTGCCAACGATCCGGAGGGGAAGCTAGATGGTGTCACAACAATCTGCTACCTCCGAGTGAGGATAGAGGCAGTCAGGAGCTCTGGTGGTCCCCCCCCAATGTCACCGGTGTCTGGGATTTAACCACTCCAGTCACTTCTGTAAGAGGACTCCCCGCTGCCTGAGGTGCAGTGGACTTCATGAGAAAGAGGTTTGTCCCAGGTCACCCACTGATGAGCCCACATGCGCACACTACAAGGGCAAGCATGTGGCTTGCTACGGCGGCTGCCCTGCCCGTAAGGCAGTCATAGCTGCTAATCGAAGAAACCCTTCTTCAAGACAGCAGCAGCCAGCTACAACCAGGATGGAGCAAGGACCGCTCCCTACAACGACCACCAGCGCCCGGCCCAACTACCGGCAGGAACAGCAGGAACATGAGAGACCGTCCTACGCTAAAGTTGCACAAGGGGCCTCTGATGGACCAAAGATGTCGCGGGAGGTACACAATCCCCCCACACAGCCAGGCAAACAAAAGCGTACCCCAACCCCTAAAAATACTGACGCCAACCAGAGTAGGAATGGTGGGAGGCTTTCTCGCGAGCCCCGAAATCCTACTGATCAGGAGAAGCATGGCAAACCCATGCCTCCTAGACAGCTAAAGGATGAGAGGGCGGGAGAAAGACCTGCTCCCATTCGCTCACGTACACCCTCGCCATCCAACCAAGTCTCCCAGTCGAATACACTCCAAACCACTCCCCTCACAGCTACACTCGAACTCTCAGATATGTTCAAGTCATATCGGACGGTGAATGAATTGGAAGAAATGATGCTCATATGAGTCCAGAGTCCATAAAGCTTAGAGTTACCCGACATTCATCTTGAAGGATAAGCGAAAACCCGGGAAAAAACTTCTCCAGGTAACTCAACCTGACCGAGATTCCAACTCGGGACCTCTTGAACGTGACGCAGACCTCAAGCAAATAGAAAGATGTTATGCAACACTCTTTTAGTTCCCTTTTAAATCGGTTTGTTTCTTTTTTATTTTTAATACACTCAGATAACACCGTTATGCATGACTCCGCGGTTTCCTCCAAAATAGAGCTACTTTACGAAATTTGATGTCCTGATCCCAAAACTGTAATCAGTTTTTTTCTACCACATACCATTTTTGCACAACTATTAGTCATAGCTAAAATGTTTTAATGTAGTTCCGTGCATAAATATATTGTATGGAACTGAAAAGAAACCAGTAAACGAAGCAACAATACTGATTTCATTGTTCAAATTAAAGTGTTTCACAACAGTATAACAATGTTACTGTAACAGGCAACAATGCATGCCTTATTTTAAATCCAATCCCTGCAAGTTTAGCTCCATCTATAACTGTTTTTGTGATAGGCAGTTGTATTTCATACATATTTTGATAATGTGAAGCAATTGTCTTCCAGAAAGTGTAAAAATAACCCTGATATATTTTGCCTTACCTGTGGCAATTTTGTTCGAGCGCTGGACAAGAAATCCTTGGACGCAGAGAGGCAGTCTCGTGCCAGGAATGAACAATGTAATTCATGAGTGTCTTGTGGACCCCAAAAATGTTCTTTTACCACCTTTTCACATAAAATTAGGCTTAATGAAGCAAAATGTGAAGGCTTTGAATAAGGATGGTAACTGCCACGAATATATCTGCAACAAGTTCCCTGCAATATCTGATGCTAAAATTAAAGATGAAGTATTTGTTGGTCCACAAATTAGGAAGTTCATTTCTGATACATTATTTAAAGAAACAATGACAGATACTGAAAAAACTTGCATGGATTGATTTTAAAACGTTCATTTCATTTCAGGGCAGTATGTAAAAAACTGGGTAAGTGTTTAAATTTAAGTAATGATGTGAAGCATTAGTTAATTCTGAAGATTGTTTTGTTCACAGTTATGGATTTATTAACTTATATTTATTAATGTAACATAAATTTGATAGAGGCCAGTATAAAAATGTATATTTTACTATTTCCTATATTGTGAAAAATTGGCATGTGATGGAGAAAAACTAAGTTCATATTCTGATTCAGCACACTCAAATCAGGGACAATATCACATTAACATAAAAACCCAGACAGAAAGTTAAATTTTGTATCTCTGTGTAATTTATTTCAAAGCTCGGTTGCCACTGCTAAAGGTTTCATATTGTACAGGTCTAACGCTTTTTCTTGTAATTTACGTCCTCCGACGTTGTCATTATCGAACGATGAATGAAAGGGGTGAAATGATGCCCAAATGAGTCCGGGGTCCATTGAGCTTAGAGTCATCCTACATTCGTCTATCAGGACACGGAAAACCCCGGAAAAACCTTATCCAGCTAATTCGCTCTGATCGAGATTCGAACTCGGGAACTCTTCAACGAGAGGCAGACACGCTACCTTCTACGCTACCGGAGCGGGCAAAACGTATGTGCCTGTATATGTTAATTATTTTTTCTTCGTGGTTTATGGCCAGGAATTTGTTGATTTGTTTCTGTAATGGAATTTTTATTTTTATGTACGTTATTATTTCGTATATGTAGAGGGAGTATAGCGTGAGTATATTAAAGCTTTTTTTTAAAAAAAAAATACGTCCTCCAACGCTAAGTCATATCGGACGCTGAATGATAGGGGTGAAATGATGCTCAAATGAGTCCGGGGTCCATTTCTGCATGTTTACTCATCTACACAATACACATAAACACTGTGCCCAAGGCGGGAGTCGAACCTGCGACCCTATTCAAGTGGCTGTTGCCAGCAGTACAGCTTTGAAATCCTCACAGAAGCAATATTTTTATACTGAAACTTAGATAATAATAAACCAAATACGAATATTGATAAGTTAAGTGTTGTTTTTCATCCACTGGCTATTTCTTTTTTCAAATATTTCGCTCCATGTCGCACAGAGGGAAACATTTTCTGATAGTTGTTGGTTGGCTAGCATGCTTGTAACGAGAAACAGTAGTGCATCTAATGTGTGGTGTAAATATGTCTAGCATCAAGCGGAATGGTTAAATGCTAAAATGTGATTAATGCTGGCATAGGGCGTTTCGAATTGAGAAAGTAGTTAGTGGTATATGCAAGATATAAAGTGTGTTAGAAGCGATATATTATTTACGGCAGTAAATCATCCTGCGGAAGGGTTAAGTGTTGAAATGTGAGTAATCCGTTTCGAATTGTAGAACTAGCTAGTTGTATGGATATGTGCATTCTTAGAAGTGTTAGAAAACGTTATATGTTTCAAAATGCTGAATATACACAATAGTTTGCAGTTCCATATGTGTTAATATTAAAGATTGAGAAAGACTTAACGTTTGTGATTTCAGGGTGGGTGCCTATAATACTGAGTTATATAACGAATAATTGGAGTTCAGCTACACCTTATCCTCTCTTAACTGCAACACTCATTTGCTCATTTCTTTTTTCAAATATTTCGCTCTATGTCGCACAGAGGGGAAACATTTTCTGATAGTTGTTGGTTGGCTAGCATGCTTGTAACGAGAAACAGTAGTGCATCTAATGTGTGGTGTAAATATGTCTAGCATCAAGCAGAATGGTTAAATGCTAAAATGTGATTAATGCTGGCATAGGGCGTTTCGAATTGAGAAAGTAGTTAGTGGTATGTGCAATATATAAAATGTGTTAGATAGCAATATATTATTTACGGCAGTAAATCATCCAGTGGACGGGTTAAGTGTTGAAGTGTGAGTAATCCTGGCAACGTGCGTTTCGAATTGTAGAACTAGCTAGTTCTATGAATATGTGCATTCTTAGAAGTGTGTTAGAAAACGTTATGTTTCAAAATGCTGAATATACACAATAGTTTGCAGTTCCGTATGTGTTAACATTAAAGATTGAGAAAGACTTAACGTTTGTGATTTCAGTGTGGGTGCCTATAATACTGAGTTATATAAGGAATAATTGGGGATCATTGGAGTTAAGCTACATCTTCACCTCTCTTAACTGCTACACTCATTTGCTCATATAAAACTATCCCTTTGCTACCTGTTACAGAGTTCGCCGTACATTTCACTATAGTTATTCTTTAAGTGCATACCTTATAGTTGTGCAATATGCGCATTGTTTTTAAGCCAGCTACAAAATAGAAATGAACATAAGGTGGGGCTAGGCGTGGCTGCTCTATCGCTACTAGCCAATGCGAAGTACAGTTAAGCACGCATACTGGCTCGCTTTGCTGAACCATACGGCTGATTCCTTTGCACCCTCTAAATATGTTATACTGGTCACCAAACTAGAATGTGATAGACAGTTAGTAACCACATGGAATAATGGTCTAAATAAATGGGAGGGGATGAGTACGTCATAACGGTTGTCATAGTAACGATTAAAATGACCAATTAGAGTCAAGACGTTTCCATGACAACGTTAAATGGTAAACCTTGGTTGCTGATATTCTAACACGTGCTTAGAATGACGCGAGGGAGCGGGCGAATTATGCAAATGCTGCAGTAAATACAATACCTAGGTTTTATTTCTCTTCTGATAACGCTGCATAAAAAGAATGCTCTCACTGTTAAGAGATCCTGTACTGGCAAGTTACTTTGCATTTTATTTGTGGGTTTACGTGTGCCTAAGTCCGTGTATCTAAGCGTGTGTTGTGATCGTTTGCAATTGTGTTTAATGAATGGTTAATTATGTCTAAGTATAGTGACAAGTGAAAACCTGAACGTGCTCTGGAACCAAATAAAACTTTATTTGGTAAAGGTATTCCAAATAAAGGACATACATGGGAAATAATATGCTCTGTGAGAGAATACTTCGATGAGGAGAAATTGAAAGTGGAGTCTAGTATTCCATTCTCTAAAGTGCTTGATAGGACTTCACGTACGTAGGTATCAGTAAGGGCATTAAGGTTAAGACTGGGAAAGAAAAGTATTTTAAAGAAGAAAGTTAGACATTGGGGTGTAAATTAGAAACTCCCAGGAAAAGTTATGTAAGCTGCATTTTCCCACTTCAATAAGCGTCAAAATGTCACAGGTATGCCTCTTTTGTTACGATTATCTTTACATTTATGTGTTCTTGCATGCTCTAGCATTTGCATGTAGATCCATGACTGTACCATTGTCTTTGTGTACAACATTATAAATAATAATAATAACAATAATAATAAAATACCCATTGCAGTCGCAACTGAATCACCCTCGCACACGTAGTGCATTCGCGCTCTCCACCTGGCAGCAATAAGCAGCAACGTCGCCTCTCTCTCCGGATGAAATGTCAATCACTTTCTAGATTGGCGACCAGTATAATTACAGAATTATTTTGTATTTCCCATGTTACAGAGCTATTTTTTTCTGAGGATTGCTGTCCAAACCCCATGATTTTAGCACATCTGGTTTTGGAGATATGGAAAGATAAGATGCCTGATTAGAAAAAAAGAATCATTAACTGTCAGTGAAGAAAAGCACACACATGCTATGCTATAGTTGTATTTTGTACCTTGCATTCAGTAAAGTGGTGATCTTTTAAGAATGCACACATGCTTTTAAAAGTTAGTAAATATAACACTTAGCAAGCCTAGTACTGGTGCACCTAGTAGTAACTGCGAAACAACTCATAGGATTTTAAATAAACAGGCTAGAATTATTCTTGTTAATGTGTATTCCTTTTTCAAACAGTTGTCAATTAAAGACATTTAAAAAATACAAATTTTGCTCAGAGTTGAGAATTAATGTTACAAGCTTGTCACGTGAGTGCTTATTCTGTGATGAACATTGTTAAAGAAGGCAAACAGGAGATGTTTCCATATTTAGATCTCCAGGGAAACATTGAGCAGATAAAATACGTGCTACCAACTTAGACAATTTTCAAAAATGTGTTTTACGTAGAACTATTTATGATTTATATGACAAGGGTGAATATCCAAATGCCAAAAGGCTGACCAATTTAATGAGGGGGAAAATAGAATATACGAATTCTGTATCTTTTATGCATAATATTCTGAAATCTCTTGGGTTCAAATATAGGAGAACCAATGATGGTCACAAATTTCTGCTTGAAAGAAGCGATATTGTTGCTGCAAGACTAAAATTTCTGTGCATAATGCACAGCATTAGTACAGGTAATTCATGGAATAAAAATGCTTCATAAATACACATTCATATCTTCCGTATTTTAGTATTTTAAGTAAACAAAAATTGGTTTATAGTCCATTACAGGCAGTATACAAATATGGCATCATTAAAATAGAAACCATATTCACAAATTCTTGAAATGTCACTATTTTTTTTTTCACTGTAGCAAACACCTTTCTTAGAACGCATCTAATTTGAATGATTTTGTTTTGTGTGCATATGAACTATAGCTATGTAAGCGAACATGATTATTACATAATCTGAACCTTAAAACCTTGAACCAGAGAACAGTTCGCTGACATGAGGATGAATTTGAAAGGGTGGGGGAGGTCTGTAATTTAGAGGAAGTTTCAGTCAAGTCTCCTATGCTTAAACTTCTTGGTCTATCAATGAAGTATTGGATAGGTTTTAACTTTCGGAGTCGACGACTACTTCTTTGGTTAATTTTATGCATAGATCTCCAAAGATCTATGACATCCGAGGAAACTACCTTAATGTCGTGGACAGCTAGGGCATACGTTTGAACTGAGTTATCTAATGATAATTGAAGTTCCCTAATGAGCTTACGAATTTCCTGACTCATGGGGCTATCACTTGGGAACTTAGAGGACAAATCCATATAAGGATGATGAACCAAGAAAATAGAGGCACCCACCAAAATTATTGAAACCAAAAGTAATGCAAATTGTAGTAACACAACAATTAACATATGTGGCAATACAAAATAACATGAAATCATTATACCATACAAATAAAAATACAACAATAATGCACCTGAAAAAAAGTATATGTCAGTATTCTATACACATGCTGGGAAGAAACAGGAATAAAATACACTCTGCTGAAAGTAAGATATGATTATGCCACAAACAAAGCCAAATGTCTGAATCTAAAGTTTGCATAGAGAAAAATTCTGATACTAGGAATTACAGCAGTGAATGTGTTAACACTATCTGTTACCTTTAACATTCTAGAAGTACAGGCATCTTATATGTGATAAAAATAACTAACTGTAGAATGAGATTTTTTTTAAATCTAATGTTCAAGAACAATTATGATAACTAAAAATCACAAGTTACGGAACTGGGTATAATGGGGGATGAAGACATAATTATCAAAAAGAAAAACAAAATTTTATGGATTTGGCACCTCAGTCAAATGCTAAATTAAAACACTCAAGGTACAGGGACCGTTATCTAAATTTGCAAATGCAAACCCTGGCACTCCGCCATAAGTTGTATGAAGGTAGGGGGGTTTGGAGGTACAGGGATCGAAACCATATTTCTGACCTTAAGGTGGTAGAAACTGAGCGCCTCGACCATATGTTGCATACCAGGATTTCAAGGGGGGTGAAAGACTTACAAACCTAATCTACAACTGGGGGTGTAGTTATTGAGATGGTAGAACGAAAGAAACATCTAAGTCAAACTGAACTGAATAACTATATTTCAAAGAAACCTAGTATTTCTACAGGGCACTCCCTGGATCTGGAAGAGATCAGGGGCGCTTTGGTAACATTTAAATACATAACATAATGCAACTTTACCTTTGGCGATGTGTTGTTTGTATGGCTTAGCTGTAAGGTGTATGATCTGGTCCACCCTGCTGGCTATCTTACTCGTGGTAGCACTTTGAAATAAACTCTTGTTGATTCTTACAAAGACCGTCAGCAAGTCCCCTCTAAAATCTCTGTCAAGTCTCTCCCCTGGGGGCTAACTCAACCAAGCTTAAATATGGGTCCTACCAAAAAGTCAATTCAGCGATTCCCACGCTAACTGTTAATTTGCACCATATTGTTTACATCATTGAGAACATGTTTAAACCTGTTACTGACCAACTAAGGATTATTCCCCTTGTTCAGCAGGACGTGTGATTCATTGTTTAAAACATGATGAACAAGTTGAGGCCTGTTACAGACCACCTGTGAATTATTTCCCTAAGCCAGCAGGATGTATGATTCAACAGTCCAAAGTACATGTTTTGCCAGTCAGCAGAATTTATGCTTGATCATATAACTTTTATACACAGCTGTGTTCAGACTCAAGGCATTGAAAATACATGTTACAGAATAATGGTTACAGAAATTTCCAAATCTTGCTTAGCCTATACATGCAACACATCCCCATCGCCTAGAGTTTGCTGCCCTCAGCAAATCCAAACAACTGGTAACATTTATGGATGAGATACAAATTTTTAAGTGGAAAATACATAAAAGAATAATTTACACTTACAAAAATGTTGTGCTGGGCACATAGGCAATAGAGCATACTTGCCAGGTGGAAAAATACAAACATTTACGTGTGCATAATTTTTTTCTGAAAAGTCATAAGTGTAACACCTGAAAAAGAAAATTAGAGGACAGGAAATGGAAATGAGTTGATGCGGATTGGTTTCGAAGTATCCCACGTTGAATGAAGTCCATAGTTCCATAGAAACACACTGTTCCACCACTATGAGTTTATAGTTTTGGGATACACTTCACAACACATGGTCACTGAAGGGTTAAAATTACTGCTTTAAGTTTGTCTAACAAGGCCCTAGCTGTCACAAGTAATGTAAACTTCAAAGAGAAAAAAGTTTAGTGTGCTTCCTGCTCCAGTTTGATAGTCTGTACTTAGTCTTTTAAAGCAGGGAAGCTGATGAAGAACCTCGGTTGTGGCTTGCTGTTTATATGATATCGTGTTCAAGCATATGGTGCTGTATGTTAGTGCTTAGAGAAGTCTGTACCGTGCTTAGAGAAGTGTGTACCGAAGAGCCGATGAAAAGTTTGAAAGTGGAGTTTATGGTTGTTAGAATAGTCCACTTAGCTTACACTCACCTACCTCAGCTGGGTCTGAGTTCTTGCAGGTGAGTCAATGAGAACACGAAAGAGTGACTTAAAAGTTATTGTACTTGAGCCAGTGTAAAAGTTTGCTGAGTAGAGTTGCTTTGTCTTTTACCCAGGGTTTCACAGCGAAAGTCATGAGTCCATGAAGTTGAGGAGGTCCTCTGGAAAGATTAAGTGCCTTTCCAGACTTGAGTAGTCTTGGGCGCCACTCCTAATGTGATACTTGGTCATCTGGGGTGCTTTGGTTCTCCCAGGAAAGAGTAACTGCTAGGGTCCCTGGACTCTGTGGTGTCTCCCCTGCTTTCTCCTTATGGTGGTGGTGGTGTTTCCTCATGCTTCGACATGTTCGTTCATCCATGCTGCAACAGAAAAACAAATGATCCAGAGTTAGGATTGATGCATAAGAATATTTCTATGGGGTTGAGGATGGGGTAAAGTTCACAGGCATATAATTAAATGGAAGAGCTTTTCAGGTATCACATTACAAAATGAATATTTCTTATATCTAGTTACAAATTATGGTTATATATAATTAACATAAATGGAACATGTATGGAATTATGTGGAACCATTAATTAGTTTTAGAGGAAGAAGGAAAAAAAAATTTGGTTAAGATTTATAGAGTAAACAAAAATGAAATTTTATGTGTGACTTATGGCTGAATAACATAAGCAAATAAACTATGGAAACTGCATAGATGTTCCACTTAAATATGGTTGTTCACACAGTAGTGATAAACTTGGAACAAATAACAAGTATTCTTCATAAAACCATCATACAATTGAATTATACATAATTAGTAATAATATTGACAACAATTTAGCTAAAGAAAAATTGAATACATTTAATGAGTAGTACTTGCTATAAATTATAGAGCATTATTTACAAAAATTATGTCTAATGACTTGCCATAATAGCACCTATATACTGGATTAGACCTACGCCTAACAAATGTATACTGTTGTCATAAAATCAGTCAAATATCAGAGTTAACCATGGCTTTCTATTTTTATTACAATTAATCTTGAATGCCACTGGAGTAATTGTTTCTAGAGTTACATAACATACTTTCATAATACATGGTAATTAATGTCACTTTGATAAAATCATCTTACAATCTATAAGGATATCCTATGACTTTATCTTTTTACATAAATATAGCAGAAGTAACTCTGACATTTGCCGTTTAGCACCAATTGTTTAAACAAGAGGTACAATGTTTCTTTTCTTCTTTTCTGATAAAAAAAGTGTGGTCAAAGATATCGATAAACAATATGGATCTTATTATCTTGAGATATGATGTACTCTACTGTCACTGGATATTAAAAACAAGTGTTAAATTACAGTGCATTGGGTTGTCTTATAAATGAAATGTTAATTGACATTCTCTTGTTTATTAATCCCTAACAAATTTAGGCATGCTTTTATAGCATGGTAATTATGAGTGATAGCAAAAGGAAGGAGGGGGTGTTGTAGATTGTAGATTTCATCGTGCTGTGATCTGTAAACAGAACTTGATATAATGATTAGTTTAATCTTGGTCATTGGTCATGTCTCAGATCCATAATGAATGTTGTCAAGGGATGTGTTTGAGTTATGTGCTGCCCGGTGAATAAAAAGTTCAATAAATGATGGAGAAACTGACTGGTTTAAGAGGAAGTACCCTTAGAATAGCATACCACGATAATTACATCAAGTTGATCAGTCTGCTTTGACAAACAATAAAGATAAGTCATGGGTTTCTTTATCAATACTTAAGGGTGAATTGGGGAAACATAGCTGAATTCTACGACTTAGAACCTTAGGTAACACCTTATTTAAAAAAAAATCTGTTCTTTTCTTATCACATGATTTAAGTCGTTTATTGAATTTGCTCTTCAATCATCATAGCTAATACAATTTCTTATATGATCTTAGGATTTGAATGTATTTCTATACTTGTCTATTCTACCATTGTCATTCATTAAGGTAAGCTAATGAAGGGTGGTCAACCCTCATAGCAAACTTCACATTCACGCTGCGCAGCTCTCACTCATACTCAGACATTAATGTTATTTTGTCTTCACAATATCTTTATTTACACTGATCAGTAATCATATAGCTTTAACTTAGCAATGTTTATAGGGAAAAGGCTCGCGCGAAAAAAATCCCTGTTATATTATAACAGCTTAATCTATATCAAATCACTATGAGAGGCATACACAACCTAAGGGTCTCGCGACCACCGAAGGATGTAGCCTCTGTCACTCGTACAAAAAGACTCTTATAGCTTGGAAGCTTGAAACTTGAGGATAGCATGGTATATGCATACATATTCACTAAAATTGTCTCCGAAAATCTTGCGATGGATTCGGAACAGAACACATAACTACTAGAATCTATAAACACTTAGAAATAGCCTCTAAGAACGCCTCGCGGTTGTTCTTAAGGTCAAAGGATACTACAAACATTATCTTAACAAATCCTAAGCATTTGGTCACAACGATCATAACTTATAACTTTTAAGCACAGAGAATATGAACTGATTTATAATGAACAATGCGGTGTACCTCTGTGTATTTTAAAAGCATGGAGGGGAATAAAATAAGACAAAAGGGTTATTTCTTATGATGGTGATAGCAAAAGATAAGCATATTAAAGCTTAAAGTTGGAGTTTGAATTTTTATTAAGACTATAATAAGAAAGGTTACAATTGTATAACATTCTTAGGAGCGAAGAAATTCGTGCCATGTACAAAGGATGCTTTCCTTGTCGCAAGTGTGAGTTTTCTGTTGCAAATATGATCCGGCTTGCTATGTGAGAGGTTCCCAAGCCTACTGTGGTGGAAGTTTTTCCGGTAAGAACAAAAGGTTTCTGTACGCCATTGCTGGCTAAGCGCGCTTTTGGGAAACCTGATGATCATGTCTTCCATGATTGAAGTAAAGTCGAGTTTCCTAGAAGACAAATGTGTTAAGTATAGAGTTTCTGTATTTATTAAATATGGTAGAGAGGTATAAACGCAGTTTTCGGTGGTAAAAGAGAGAAAACTGAATAATGAAATATATGTTAACTTATAACCAGGGTTTAGGGACTTCGATGAAGAAAAGGCATCATATTGTTGATAGAGAAATAGAAGTGTATGTGAAAGTATGCTTTACCTTGACGAATTTTATTGTACTCAGCTATTAAGTAGGAATAATAGTACTACGCCACTGCGCCAAATAACCTAGCTTGTGCAAGCTTCCTCTTTAAGTAGCGATAATTTATTTATAACATTAAGACATAAAAATTGCCTAACCATAATTAGTTATTGATATCAGGTAGATTCACGGACAGTAGAAAGGAAGAATTTACTAAGTCCATTGTCTAAGCTGGTCATGTTAGGTTGCTAAGGAGTATACACTCGTCGCACCGGACGTGCTAAGCTGAGGTCTGCAGAAGACGCTAAACAGGTGGGAACAAACGTTTCAGCGATATCACACAGATAGACGCTGACACAAAGAACTAATGCCATTACGTTTTGCGCTGTCGTTCTGGGATGTAGTGAATAAATAATGTTGTATGGGTCACGTAATTAGTTACAACTTTATACGGAAAAGTCGTTAAATGGGTAACGTCAAATAAATATGTGTTATATGTTATAAATATGTGTTAAATGTGTTATTTGGAAGGAAATGCGTGTTAGTTGTCGGGTGGAAATGATAAGTTGTTTGGATATGGTGAATGTGATCTAAAGAAAGAAGTAGAAGTGTATATTTGGAATAAAAAGGTGTTCGGAAAACGTTGGAAGGTGCGAGTTTATTGCGAAAGAAAAAAAAATACCGTAAGGTGAAAAGAGAAATTTTCATGGATTAGCTGTTGTCTGTGGGAAAGGTGAGTAAAACAAATTGAAACAAATATATGATTTGCACTGAAGTTTCAAATTGAAATAGAATCGTCACTAATTAATTAAGTGTGATTTAGAGAAGGTTGAATATTATTTTGGGCTGAGAGATCATATTAGCAAAAACAAGCTAGATAATATGCCAAATATGGAGTATTATTTTGTTTGTAGTGAAATTAAAATCTTGAAACCGGGTGTGTCATCATCAGTGATTTTATGAGTTTAGCATATTCATAAACAGTGTTTAATATTATCTAATTAGCTGTAAATACGAAGACGTAAGAAGAAAATCATTTTAAATTAAGTTTAAAGAGAGTCGATTAAAGACACTAAACAACACTTTTAAATTTTTCTGGAACATGCTTCTGAGGCTTTGCCTCTATCATCAGCCGGCTCTCAACTGGTTCTCGTTGGTGTAGCTGACAATATTTTGTCACAGGTCTCCCTCTGGTGGCGGTTCAAGGAACTTGCTGAACCGCCACCAGAGGAGACCTGTGACAAAATATTGTCAGCTACACCAACGAGAACCAGTTGAGAGCCGGCTGATGATAGAGGCAAAGCCTCAGAAGCATGTTCCAGAAAAATTTAAAAGTAAGTGTTGTTTAGTGTCTTTAATCGACTCTCTTTAAAGTTAATTTATCATAACAACACTGTTTTCAACACTTCCAAGAAAGGAATTGCAAGAAAATCATTGTTTACTTAAAATTGGAATGAACATTGGAATGAAAGGAAATTATGTTAACTTCACATGTAATTGTATTTTGAAAATTTTATCATGAAGGCTTAAAGTTGGTGTTATTAAAATAATACATTTAGGGTTGAGGATTTTAAGAACTGGAAAGAAAATTGAAAATATTCTAGTGTTGTTTCTAGGAGTTATAATTAATAATCTTATAATGGTATTTGTTGTTCGGGACACAGTCGTAATTGTTTCTGTTGTCCTTTTTTGTTTGTTGAATTAGTATAACATTTTTGAAGGGAATTTGCTTAAAAGATTACGGGAGACTGACAAGAAAAAATGCATTAAATAAGTGTAAGAAATGTGTGTAACGTGTAAAGACAAAGAATAACAAACATTCAAGTATTGACCTTTTGGGGGAAATTTCACATGCTATATTATGAAATCCATGTTAGAATATGGAGTCCATGAATAAGAATTAAGAATTATATACTTAAAGTAAATAACCGATTGCTAATATAAGTTTATCATGCAATGAGCTTAAAGTGAAAATTAATAATCTTTAATTGCAGTATAAATATAGCTGAAAATTAGTGAGGCTATTATTTCGATTTGATTATGCTGGGAATGTGTTTCTTAGGTTATTGGTTTACGTTACCATCTATCTTAAGTTTGGAGGCTAGCAAAGTAGTTTAGAAACCTTCAGTGTTTTAGTGAGGGTTATGAAATGTGTGTATATGTCTTTGCCTTCCAGGATATATTTTAAGAATAAAAAAAACGTTGTGTAGGTTGTTGTGACTTTAAGGAATTCAGATTAATAATAAAATCATCTTATTAAACGAGAATTTATACAAAATATTGCAAAAGTAGTGGAAAACCATATTGGATTTGTTGTGGTAACCTATCTAGGAGAAAGAAACTAAGAGAACGGAAAAAAAAATATTTGAACACATGGGAGGGGAGAAAGATAGAGATAGACCTGAAAACATTTATGTTTTTTTTTTTCCTGGTTAGCTTCCATTCAAATCATATAGGGTGTGATACTGCGTGCTCAATATTAAAGTAATTGTAATGAAATTGTGACAGGTACTCTATAAAGAAATATATCAATAAATTATTAAGGTGCATAATAGGGATGTAGTCTTGATACGTGTATGATACTATCATATTTCTTTCGACCAGTAACATTTTTAATGCAATAGTTTATGGGACTTGTTTGTTCCTCAATGCGAAACGGCCCATGATAACGATGTAGCAGTTTAGTCCTTTTGTCTTTCATTCTCGTTGGGGTGAATACTTTTACTAATTGTCCGGGTTGAAATTTAATGGTGCATCTTTTTCTGTCAAATAATTTTTTGTACTTAATTTGTTTTTGCCTGATTCTATCCTTAGCTAGTTGGTGAGCTATCTGAATGTGCTTTTGCGTAGTTTGGACAAAGGGGTTGTCCGTGGTGTATTTTAGTTGACCTTTGTTGGGAGGGGTGGGATTGCGTCCATACAAGAGGAAGAAGGGTGACTTTCCTGTGGTTTCTTGTTTACTTATATTATAAGCAAAGATAACATGTGGAAGAGCCGTGTCCCAGTCCTTTTGATCAGTTGAAACGTAGTGTGACAGCATATTGATTACAGTCTGGTTAGCACGTTCTGTAAGTCCGTTGCAAGCTGGGTGATAGGCTGTGGTAAATGACGGGTGCACACCCAGGGACTTGAAGAGATGTTTCATTACATCACTCCGAAACACAGTACCTCTATCAGATAAGAGCTCGGCAGGGGAACCGTGCTGACAGATAATTCGTTCTAACACAAACTTAGCTACGTGCTCTACAGAACCTTTAGGTATAGCACGAGCTTCTACCCATTTTGTAAAGTATTCAGTCGCTAGAACACTCATAGTGTTACCGTGCTTGGAACGATGAATCGGACCGATGAGGTCAATGTCCCAACGTTCGGAGACATAGTTCACGGAAATTGGCTGTAAAGGCCAGCTGGTTTAACATTTGTCACCCCTTTTTGACCTTGGCAAGATTGGCATGTTCGGACGTATTTTTCAATATCTTTCTTCATTCCGAGCCAGTAATATCTGGAATGGATTTTTGTAAAGGTTTTCTGGAATCCCATGTGTCCTGACAGAGGATCTGAATGACACGAAATTAGGATTTCGTGTTTCAGCTGATAAGGGATGACCAATAAGTGCAAAGGCCCGGAACTTCCTGCATTTTTACGGTACAGGACTCCTGATTTTAAAGTATGGGTTTTTACCTGTCGTAACCTAGGTGAGCCGGATTGGGGATTTTCCAACATAGTTATTAAGGGTAGCAACTTGGGATCAGCTCTTTGTTCATTTGCTACTTGAACTGCTGTTAATAGACAAGTTGGCAAGTCGTCCAATTGTTCCACTAAATAGGGGTTTGGTTTATCCACTGGAAAACGGGAACGAGCGTCCGCGTCCGTGTGTTTTGCACCTGATTTGTAAATGATGGAATAATCATATTCCTGGAGTTTTAAAGCCCAACGTGCTAGTCTTCCTGTAATGTCTTTTAAATTATGGAGATAGCAAAGGGAATGATGATCACTCACAACATTGACGGGGAAGCCATAAATATATGGTCTAAAATGTGTTAGACCGTATACTATTGCTAGTAATTCTAGTTCCGAGATACTGTAATTTTTTTCATGCTTGTTTAGAGAGCGTGAACAGTAAGCAATTGGATGCAATTTGCCATCTATGCGTTGCAATAGAGCGCAACCAATTCCTGACGTAGAGGCATCAGTATGAATTTCTGAATAGGCTCCTGGTTGGTAGTGAGCTAGTACTGGGGCAGTTGTTAGTAACTGTTTTAGTTTATCGAATGAGTCTTGTTGCGCTGATGTCCACTCAAAATCTTTGTTTTTTCGAGTTAGTTCATGAAGGGGTGAAGCAATAGAAGCAAATTTCGGGACAAAACGTCTATAGAAGCTAAATAAACCAAGTACTGTTCTAACATCACGAATAGTCTTAGGGACTGGCAAATTTTGAATAGCTTGTAATTTATCATTGTCTGGTTCTATACCCTTAGCGGATACTTCAAAGCCTAATAATTTTATTTTTGACATACCAAAAAAGCATTTTTGTGGTTTTAGTTTGAAGTTGAGACTAGTGTGTCCTCTTCTTTTTGATGTTAAATCACTGTTTCCCAGCATACCAGTTAATCAACTCCCACCGTTGATAGAAAAATGGCTCAAATCACTTGGAATGGCATCGTCTGAAATTTCAGACTACATTGAACTAACCAAATTATGCATAGAACAAAATTTCTTCCAGTTTCAAACAAAATATTATCACCAAACTTCAGGGTTAGCAATGGGAAACCCACTATCACCCTTCCTGGCCGATCTGTACATGAGTGCATTAGAAATAAGGATCAACAAAGGTTTCCCTTGGATGTTCAAACTCTGGCAACGATATGTAGATGACATCTTTGCAATAGTACCAAAAAAACACATCAGTGATGCACTAAAACTTTTAAATATCCAAGAAAAAAGCATCAAATTCACTGTAGAAATAGAAAAAGATGAGCATTTACCATTTTTGGATCTAAAAATAATGAGGAATAAAAACAGATTAAACTTTGGCATTTACAGAAAACCAACACAGACAGACAACTACATAAAAGCTAATGGCTACAACCCAAAATCCCACAAACAGGCAATCTTCAATAGTTTAGCACACAGACTGGTAAACATCCCTCTCACAGCAGAAGAATACAAAACAGAATACAACAAAATAATTGAAATAGCACAAAAAAATAACTTTCCCAAATCATTAGTGGACAAAAAAGTGAGCTTAGCAAAAAAGAAGCTACTAAAGGAAACCACAACTCTCTCATCTACAGAAACTAATATGATTTTCAAAAAATTCACTTACCATCCATGGGCCTATGATAAATTCAAAAAAGTCTTCAAAAAACAAAATATTCAACTAGCACCAGTCAACCATTTCTCCTTAAAAAACCTAATTTGCTCAAACATCAAAGATGCCATTCCATCTAACAAAAAATCTGGTATATATCAAATTGAATGCAATGACTGTAGTCAAATTTATATTGGAAAAACAAAAAGAAATTTAGAAACAAGAGCAAAGGAACACTTTAGAAACATAAAATATAAACAATTAGAAAAATCAGCAGTTGCCACACATTTTTGGGAAAAAAACCACAACATAAATCCAGAACCAAAACTACTGAAACATACATCAGGAAAACAAGAGCTATCCACATGGGAACAAATCTTCATTTCAAAAAATAGGAACAAAGTATTCAATTTCGACATCCCCCAGAAGGATTTGTTCAGCAAGTTCCTTGAGCCGCCACCAGAGGAGACCTGTGACAAGGTATCGTCAGCTACACCGAGAACCAGTCGAGAGCCGGCCGATGATAGAGGCAAAGCCTCTGAAACATGTTCCGGAAAAATTTAAAAGTAAGTGTTGTCTAGTGTCTTTAATCGACTCTCTTTAAAGTTAAGATAGGTGAAATTTGTAAACATTTCTTTTGCATAATCGAGTCTTTGGGTTCTAACAAAATTTGTCCTGGTTTATCAAGATTAATTTTTACTGGTACATTCATGGAAGTGAAAGGAGGTACACGAGTGTCCTGTGTACAATATGCCTTAAGTACAGTGTCAGATTCCTGTTCTATTTCAATTGTAATCTGAGCCAAGTGACAATTTTGTTTCTCGCCACAGTGTATATTTACTGTGCTATCGTCAGATGTCTTAAGAGTTATATCATAAGAAGCTAAATTAATAAGAGCTTGATATTTGTTTAAAAAGTCCATCCTAACAGAAGGTCATGAGCGAACTCTCGTGCCACTAATAATTCCTCTGTAAATTGTAAGTTGAAACTTAAACTGGGTCGAATGACAAACGTCTAGTAATTTATTGTCTGCTGTGCGAAGAAGCAAACTGTTAGATATTGGAAATACGGGTGAAGTTATGAAACATTCAAGCACTATGCTAACAGCACTGCCGGTGTCAAACGATATGCTAATCGGTTGGTTGTTAGCTGTAATACCCTGAGTCATAAGTACATTCATAGGCCAAATATGTGCAACTGTAAAATCTGGAATATTAGTTGTTATAGGGGCCACAGACTCTAGTGCCGTGGCGTCCCTTGCCTGTTTGGGGGACTTTGCCTAAGTCTGCAATTTATCGCTGTATGACCTTGTCGGTGGCATACAGAACAAACAGGTCGTCCATCAGCTGTTCTACTGTTTGTTTGCCAGCTGATGTTTTGTTTAGCATTAGGGGATCTCCAGGAAAAATTAGTTCCGCGTTTTCTGTAAGAACCACGTGTAAAGTGATTACCAAAATTAGTACCGCGAACGTGTCTAGGAGTCATTGATCCTGACACATGAGGTGATGTACTTTGTCTGTCATTGTGTGAAAATTGAAGTTTCTGTATTTGTTTTTGTAAGTTGTGTACGGCTTCAGTCAAGGTGTCAATAGGATCTGATGCATTGGCATCGTTAATGGCCGAAACAGGCCTCGATGTTGGTCTGTGCATTAAGTCAACACATTGTCCTGCCAGATATCTAGCTGTTTCTATCCTACGGACAAATGTGATTAGATCATTTACAGTCTGTGGGTTTGCTCCAGTAAAGATGGTTTAAGCCCGCGGGTAACATGACGTAAGCGTTCTCTCTCTGTCATATTGGGGTTCACTTGATCACACAGGGCTAGAACATCATAGATATACTGTTCTGCAGGCTCGGCCAAATCTTGAATTCTTTGCCTAAGCCGACATTCTACCACTTCTTCGTATGCTGCTGGCACAAAAGCTTGTTGTAAGGCGGACTTTAAGTCTGTCCAGGTATATTGTGTATGTTGGGGAGTAAATGTTTTAAACCAAGTAGCTGCAGTGCCATGTAAGTAACATGGTAAATATTGTGCTTTGGCATGGTCGTCCCAGCCATTGGCTGCTGCTATAGTGTCAAAATTGTAGAGGTAAGTAAAAATGTCTTGTCCGAGTCTGCCTTCAAACACGCCAGAGGCAATAAACGGGTGTGCATACGCCATCATTGATAATCTGGCTTAGTGTTTAAGTCTTCTCGAGTTGAGGGGCTGACCGGAGGTACTAAAGTGGTCATGATGGCGTCGTCTAATGACGAAGTAGAGGATGAATTTGAAAGGGTGGGGGAGGTCTGTAATTTAGAGGAAGTTTCAGTCAAGTCTCCTACGCTTAAACTTCTTGGTCTATCATTGAAGTATTGGATAGCTTTTAACTTTAGGAGTCAACGACTACTTCTTTGGTTAATTTTATGCATAGATTTCCAAAGATCTATGACATCCGAGGAAACTACCTTAATGTCGTGGACAGCTAGGGCATACGTTTGAACTGAGTTATCTAATGATAATTGAAGTTCCCTAATGAGCTTACGAATTTCCTGACTCACGGGGCTATCACTTGGGAACTTAGAGGACAAATCCATATAAGGATGATGAACCAAGAAAATAGAGGCACCCACCGAAATTATTGAAACCAAAAGTAATACAAATTGTAGTAACACAACAATTAACATGTATGGCAATACAAAATAACATGAAATCATTAAACCATACAAATAAAAATAACCAAATAATGCACCTGAAAAAAAGTATATGTCAATATTCTATACACATGCTGGGAAGAAACAAGAATAAAATACACTCTGCTGAAAGTAAGATACGATTATGCCACAAACAAAGCCAAATGTCTGAGTCTGAAGTTTGCATAGAGAAAAATTCTGATACTAGGAATTACAGCAGTGAATGTGTTAACACTATCTGTTACCTTTAACATTCTAGAAGTACAGGCATCTTATATGTGATAAAAATAACTAACTGTAGAATGAGATTTTTTTAAAATCTAATGTTCAAGAACAATTATGATAACTAAAAATCACAAGTTACAGAACTGGGTATACGGGGGGGGGGGGGGGGGGTGAAGACATAATTATCAAAAAGAAAAACAAAATTTTATGGAGTTTGGCACCTCAGTCAAATGCTAAATTAAAACACACAAAGTACAGGGACTGTTATCTAAATTTGCAAATGCAAACCCCGGCACTCCGCCATAAGTTGTATGAAGGTAGGGGGGTTTGGAGGTACAGGGATCGAAACCATATTTCTGACCTTAAGGGTGGTAGAAACTGAGCGCCTCAACCATATGTTGCATACCAGGATTGTAAGGGGGGTGAAAGTCTTACAAACCTAATCTACGACTGGGGGTGTAGCTACTGAGATGGTAGAGCGAAAGAAACATCTAAGTCAAACTGAACTGAATAACTATATTTCAAAGAAGCCTAGTATTTCTACAGGGCACTTCCTGGATCTGGAAGAGATCAGGGGTGCTTTGGTAACATTTAAATACATAACATAATGCAACTTTACCTTTGGCGATGTGTTGTTTGTATGGCTTGGCTGTAAGGTGTACGATCTGGTCTGCCCTACTGGCTATTTTACTCATGGTAGCACTTTGAAATAAACTCTTGTTGATTCTTACAGAGACCGTCAGCAAGTCCCCTCTAAAATCTCTGTCAAGTCTCTCCCCCGGGGGCTAACTCAACCAAGCTTAAATATGGGTCCTACCAAAAAGTCAATTCAGCGATTCCCACGCTAACTGTTAATTTGCACCATATTGTTTACATCATTGAGAACATGTTTAAACCTGTTACTGACCAACTAAGCATTATTCCCCTTGTTCAGCAGGATGTGTGATTCATTGTTTAAAACATGGGGAACAAGTTGAGGCCTGTTACAGACCACCTGTGAATTATTTCCCTAAGCCAGCAGGATGTATGATTCAACAGTCCAAAGTACATGTTTTGCCAGTCAGCAGAATTTATGCTTGATCATATAACTTTTATACACAGCTGTGTCCAGACTCAAGGCATCGAAAATACATGTTACAGAATAATGATTACAGAAATTTCCAAATCTTGCTCAGCCTATACATGCAACAATATATATATATTTTTTTCTTTAATATGATTGCTGTGTGTTGCGAGGTCGTAATATTGAAGCAGGTTTTATTCTTATATGCAGTATTCCATAGTTTGGTTCACAGATTATTCAACATTCCGCTAACTAAAACAGAATATGAACAGAAGTACACTCACATACACCAGGTTGCCGAATTGAACAACTATAACACAAATTTCATCAAAAAACTGATCTACAGACACAAAAGAAACAAAAACTTAAGGGACATTACTACGCTAAAAAAACTAGAAAACCCAAACACCAGATATGGCAAATTTACATTTCATCCAAAATACTTCAAAAAATTTGAAAATATATTTAAGAGCTTCAACATAAAATTAGCCCCTCAGAACAAACACAACATCCGCAACTTACTAAACCACCCTCTAAAAAATAAGCACACCGAAAACTCAATTATCAGGCATTTACCAAATGAGTTGCCAGGATTGTGACAAGATATACATTGGTAAGACCAAAAGGAATCTAGGAACAAGAATGAAAGAACACTTCAGAAATATTAAATTCAAACAAATGGACTAGTCGGCCGTAGCACATCACTTTTGGTATGAGAATTACAACATAAAACAAGAAAAAGAACTGATCAAACAGGCAAAGAAACCTCTGGAACTACAGATTTGGGAAAACATATTTATTACGAAGAAACAGGACCTCTTGATGAATTTAGAAATTCCCGCAGTAGATGACGTCATCAAACTTACCAGGACATTAGATGGCAGCACGACACCAAGCCAGATGCAGACACCAGATGCATCATCAGTCAACCACAGAACTGACGATAGGGAAGAGGTTCCCAGAAACTGGTCTTCATCAAAAAACTTGTAAGTGGAGAAAAGTATATACAAGGTTGACTCACTTGCCTAATTTTAGTAACAATGGCACTCCACTTTCTGAAATACTTCTTTTTATTCTATATAGATAACAGGTTCTTTTTTCTTTTATATACTGTCCTTATCCTACATTTTGTTTCACTTTAAGGTCTTCCAAAGTATTTTTAGATATGGTTTGATACTATGGGGTAGTAGTCCTAAAATACTGGAGGTACTACAACTCCAAAAGAAGGCTATTCGAATATTAACAGATTCAAAGAAATTAGAGCATTGTAAGCCACTGTTTATAGCAGCTAAAATTCCTACAGTAGTTAATTTATATATTTATGATGTGCTGGTAAATATTAAAGAAAATACACAAAACTATAACATAAGGAATGAAATACATACAATACGAGTAACATGAAAAAACTGAATATGCCCTTCCATAGGCTTCAGAAGACCTCTCAGTATTATAAAGTAAGTGGTATAAAACTCTTCAATGTACTTCCTGTAAGAATACACAAATTACCTACTCAAATGTTTAAGGAGAAACTGAACAAATGGTTAACTGAGAACCCCTTTTATAACTTACAAGAGTTTATAGACAAATTTAAGGAAGACGTATAAAACATGGTTATTTTATGCTTCTGAAATATAGTTATATAGTGTTTTTACTAGATTTAAGGTAGCTATTACTTGTGACGAAGTCTGTTGTAATTATTTGTAATTACTTAATGGTGAATAAATTATTATTATTATTATTATTATTATTATTATTATTATTATTATTATTATTATTATTATTATTATTATTATTATTATTATTATTATTATTATTATTATTATTATTATTATTATTATTATTATTATTATTATTTTATAACAAAGAATATATGAGAGATGGTGTAGAGTAATGAGTGAATTTGGATTGTATGTAGACTCTACAAGTTGTTACATAATTATTAAAAGTGTTCTGAAATATTCAGTGGTAAGTAGTTTTTCAAAGTAATATATAAAATGGAAATTAATTGTTCTTGCATACTAGCTGTGTGTAGGACACACTATGAAAGGGTAGAGCCAGAAGAAAAATTCAATGCCATAGCCGGGATTTGAACCACGGAGAATTTAATGTCATGTTGGCCATAGTAGCTCAAATGGTTAGAGCGGCTGGACGGAAACCTGAAGATCCATGGTTCAAATCCCCGCTATGGCATTGAATTTTTCATTCTGGCTCTACCCTTTCAATATATAAAATGTCTCACAGGAAGTAAATGTCATTTTTGAAACAGTGGGCCATGAAGAGCTTGTCCAGATTTATACTTAGCAACTTACAACATGGCCATTTTTCTATTTTGTATTGCATTTTCTTCCTAGTTTGTCTCTAAAAGTTGATGCATCTTAATTTGTGCAGATGCATTGGTTAAGCTAAGAAAGTTGAGGTCTGAAGCTTTGTGCATTGATAAACTTGCTTCTTAAAAGCTATTTTGAATTTATTTTAAAACAGGAAGCTGCATTGGTGAATCCTCATAAAGCTGGTCCTAAGGAAATGTATTTGGAAGGTCAGGCAGCACAGTTGGAGAATCAGAGTGTAGAGGAGATAATAGTTAAGTAAGTATCTGGCGAACAAAATATGCATGTATTACATGTTTCAAACGTTTGCATTTAAAAGTGGAGGGTGTTCTGAAAACCAGAATTTTAGAGTAATACTAAGAATGCTTTGTGAATTTATTAAGTTCTTTTTCTATACAGCAGCCAGCATACAGAGGCTTGTGCACCAGCTAGCTATGCTCAGTCTACTGCCAAGAGGCATAATATTCCTGCATAAGCTTCCAATTATCACAGTTATAGTTACAATGATAATAAGCACATACCTTATAAGTGAAGTTGGAAGTATGCCCCCTATTCACATGTTTCTGGCATTTCTTCAGGAAATTTGCATTCATACTTATGGGTTCAATATCTGAAATTGGATGCATTTCTTGCTTGATGTTTTGTTTTCGTTCTTTTAGTGGATGATGATACTAATTACCCTGTCTTTGAAAATGTCCTGAATTAAATTGAACAGTTCATTAGTGTATGCATGGTAGGAGAGTCTTGGAATTATCCGGACAGACATTCAGTTTTGGTCAGCTGTTCAAAAAATGGGTAAAATGATGCTCAAGTGAGTCCAAGATCAGTAAAGCTTAAGAGTTACCCAACATTCACCTTTAGGACAAGGGAAAACCTTGGGGGGAAAAATCTTATCCAGATAACTCAAGTTAACTGAGATTCAAACTTGGAACCTCTTGAATGTGAGGCAGAAATGTTGCCATCTATGCTGCAGAGACAGGCAACAGTTGCTGTAAAGTATTCGTTCTCTCATTTTGCTCCAAATCAATATCAAATTGAAATGGAAGATAAGTCAGCAGTAGCATTTCATTTTTGGAAGAGAAACCATGTAATTTACCCCAATTCAAAATTACTTAAAGGGGTGATACACCAAAACAAACTGATAACGTGGGAGATATTAATATGGAAAAAATAAGGACCGAATAATGAACTTTGAAATTCTACCAGTCAATAATCTGATAAAGAAGTTCATAGTTCCACCACCAGAGAGAAGACAGATGACAACAGACGATAGTCGGACCTTTGAGGTTAAAAATGGATGCAATGGCTTCTGAAACTAGTCCCTCAGTAATAAAAAAAATGTAAGTGATGAAAAGTTAAAAATTGACTACAAATAGTTTTTTCAGTTAATATGAATGATTTCACATAGTTAAAATTTTGTATGTTTAATGGTTTATATTGTGAGTAGTAAAAAGTCGAGGGAATTAAATGAAAACTTAAGATAGCACAGTTGATATTGTGTGCTCTAAAACCCTGTGCTGCTATCACTGCTTTTGCTTTTGGAAAGCAAGAAAGTTTGACAGTAGGTTGATGGATATTTCTCTTTTGTATATGCTTTTGTCAGGAATTTTCCTGTGTGTTATGTTATTTAATTGCATGTATATCATTTTCAGATTGGGAATGTATAAATGCAAAATAGAGTTAATATTCTCTTAAACAGATCTTTGCATGAATATTAAAGTACTTACACAATCCGTTAAACTCACATTCTGAAGAAACTTTGGAAAAAAAAAAAAAGGCTATAGAAATATTGGCTTTTAATTTGAAGGATTATTCTGTTCAGCTTTGTTGAAAAAGTATTTGATAATTGAAAATTTCATTGTTAGGAACAATTCCATCCTTCTAATTTATAAAAATAGAAGCTAGCTACAATGAAGCAACAAATACTACGTCAAATATAATTATTTGTAACAAACTTTGCCTATCTTTTAAGAAATTTGATGAAAATTTCACAGAATTCAGTTGAAACCAGTTTGGTAAACGATTGGTTACATCGTCAGTCTCTTCCTTCGTTCTCAATATTATGGTCACTAGATGTCATAATATTTTTGTATGCATTCCAAATTCCGGAAATGAAACGAACTTAAGGACAGAATCGATTGACAGTATTTTAAAGTTCACTGCCATTTTCTATTTTTTAAAATAAATATTCTTTCCCAAACCATTAAGTCTATTGTAACATTTAATTGCTTTAATAATTTAACTTCTGGATTTATTGCATGGTTAAATGACCAAAAATGATCTGCCACAACTGATTTGTCAGTCTGTTTATACCTAATATTTCGAAAATGTTCTTTTGTTCTGGTTTCTAAATTATGTTTGGTCCTTCCAAATAAATCTGGTCGCAATTAAAGCAGTCTTTATGGGAAAGTGTTTTCTTTCAAGTATGAGGGGTGTTGGGGTGACGTATTTCTTATCTCCAAGATGAAGAGGCCTGTGAATTAAATTCTGAATGAGTCTTATTTTTATACATAAGCTTCACTTACTTATGTATATTGAGGACATGTTTCACAAACTACAGTTTGCATCTTCAGCTCTGTTGCGACTGACACTAGATCCAGTGGGTAGTTTAGGAGTTGTTGCTGCCATTTGTTGATTGTTGATTCAACAACTTCAAAAACTACAGAAAAGAATTATATTACAGTGGATACCTGCACAATGTGGAATTGCTGGAAATAAATCAGCTGATTTTCTTGCCAAAAAAGGTGCAAATTTAATTCAGAACAAAAGTAAAAACTTACCCTTTACATCCATAAAAATATTAATTAAAAACAAATATAAAAACAAACAAAACCAATAAATATCTAGCAAAGCCAAAGATAAAAAATGGAACATTTTAATTAAAAATCCAGAAATTATTCCAGAAATCTCACGTAAAGCTGCAGTAGCAAATTTTAGATTACTTACGGAACATGATTAGTTGGCCAAACACTTACACAGAATAGGAATTTATACAAGTACAAATTGTCCTCTGTGCAACAAAGAGGAAATGACTGAAGAACATCTTTCAACCTGTAAAGCCCTACCTGCCGGACCCACTACACAGAAATATTGGAGAGCAAGAGAGCTAATGGCTTCATTGCCAAAGCCTAGCATTTGAAAACAACAACATAATTTGTGAAGATGCTTTTCCCAATTTTGCTTTTGTCAACTGCATCATTAGAAAAATTTGGAAAATTTAATTTGGTTACCCTTATGACAAGCACCAAGCAGACCTACACGTTGTATGAGTGTGCGAGAGAGAGCAAAATATGAAAAGAGTGGGGGTAACAAGCTGGCAATGCTGAGTGTGCAAACACATTTGATTATTTGAACTCCAGAACTCCTCCCATTTGAAACACATAATAGTGTGCACTTGTCACTATAATCTTCACAAAAGTTAAAGGCATATGGAGGCAGGCAGTACTGCAGACTCCAGTGAATCCTAAGCTTGCTCCTCGTACCAGCGCTGTCGAATGTGGTACATGCGTCTCAAGTGCCTGAACTGAGAATATTATCTCATTAACTGCACTTGGATATTAATATTTGAAAATGACAGATGCCGATCTCATAATAAGAAAGAATTTTATTTTCTGATCATGCCCGTACAAAAATCCAATCTTCACAATACTTAGAATGCGAGTGAGGCACGTTTTATCTTTCATATGGTTATGATTACCCAACATCCATTCATTCAACACAGTTAAGCCTGAAAAACCACTACATTCCTTCCTGACAACGTTTATCTAAAGCATAAATAAACAGTTCACCTACTGCATGCAGTTTGAAACAGACCGAGTTAATGTTCAGTTCGTTTTCAGAGTAGGGTTTGTTATTTTGTTAAAGTGAACGACATCGTTAAATCTTGAGTCAAACTCGAGCTGAAATATCGCTAATATTGCATTAAATTATGATACACTTATATTTTCTCCAGTGTTGGTAATGTGAATGCATGAACATGTCCCTCAAAGCTGGGACAAGTGATTTTTTCGATCATCAAATATGAAGTGATTCATTCTCAGGCATAAAATTTATATTTAATATGAACAAATTTTTACGAAAGCTCTCCAATCCAGAATATAGGGCAAGTGTAGATTTTTCAAAAACCCAGCAATTTACTGTAGAAGCTTGTGGTGTAGGTAGTGTACACACAGTGTCACGAATTTGTAGTGAAGCAGCTTCATGCTTAGAAAAAGGGAGTGTGCCTGTATTTCAATCTCCGGGAAAGACCCACGAAGTTGGAAAGCGAGTTACTGGATTGGAAATCGTGCTTGCTGTTCCACGGCTGTGATGTGTGTCAAGGTAAGATTTTAATGTCTTAAGAATATCTAATGTGTTTAATTACGAGAAAAATAGGCAGAACCTTTGCTGGCATGTACAGAACTTCTGCAGTACACCCATCACAGCTGGCATCAGCGCTCCGCTTGAGCATTGGCTAGCATTCATATCCCTTTAACTTTTGCGAGCTGTATAATGTATTCCTAGTATTCCTAAGAAATCCCTATTGTACAGTCCGTGCAAAAATAAAATGGACAATTTTCTTAAGTTTTGCTTTAGTGCAGTACTATGAGTTTGGAATTTGCAGTTTTTCTTTATTAAATTTAATTATGCTTGTCCAGATTATGAAATTCGGTTTAAAGGGGTCTTGATTAATGAGGTTTTACTGTATATCAGATTTATTATAGAATCTCAAAAGATTTAAACAAAATTTAAACATCATGTTAAAGTAATACTTGACATCTGCTGGATGACTGTATTTGATATAGAAATGTGTTTAAATGCTTATTCTGATTTTTAAAAATTTTTAGGTGGGGCAGTACTTCAGGTTATATCAGAAGATACCAGCCCGTACTTTACAACCACTGGGAAAAGTCATTACAGAAAATAGGCTACATCAAATGTCCAATGCAAGATTGCAATTTCATTAGCCTTTTCCATGAGGATATGACCAACCATTATGCTGCCTGCAAAGGTGTAAGTAATTAGCTGTTAAGTCTGTAAACAAAGTTGTGTGTTTTATGAATTATAAGATTTAAAAGTGGAAAAGGAGTTGATTAATAACCAATGTTTCATTAATTGGCTGATTTTCTATTTTTAATTGGACTCCAAGAACTTTGTTATCAACTTCCAGAATTTATAAATAAATATAAAAATTAAATTCTAGTTAATAGGTTCAAGTATTTAGGAATGATTCTAATAATAAGAATGATGGAAGTAAAATAAAAGCCTGAATAACAGCAGCAAATAAAGCATACAACTCTCTACAGAGAATATTTAGGAACAAAATAATATTACCTAAAACAAAAATAAGACTATACAAAACACTCATTAAGCCAGTGCTAGTATTTGGCTGTGAAAACTGGACTATGACTCCAGCCATAGAGGAAAAACTGTTAATACCTGAAAGGAAAATACTTGAAAGGGTACATAGACCAATTAAAGTAAATGCTATGTGGCAAAACAGATATAATGAGGAATATATGAGGAGTCTAGTTTCACAGATGGACAAGAAGCATTGACATTATTTTTCACTAGAGAGGTATTTGTGTTTTACTATCACAGCTTCATTTTGTTAAGCTGAAAATTTTTGTGTGGCATGTTTGCAGCTCTAATAGCGCAATAATCAAGGTCTCTACTTAAAAATATTGTTTGAATACATTATAAAATCAGTTTAAAATATACAAGGTCTGCATTTAAAACTAAACTTCGCTTATGTCCATTTTTGAAACAAACAGATGTAAATGTCTGTTTTAGAAACAAAGAATTCCTAGGTTAAGGAAATGTATTGTGATTGAATGCAATGAATGTTAGAGTTTTATTGCAATTATATAATAACTTCAGTTACAGCATTACAGAATGAAAAAATATACCATATACTTTTCATTCTTGTTACTGTATTTCTGTGCAGATAATGTCTGGTTCAGTGCAGGTGTTTTCAAAGCAGTCACATTCAACAGTATTTTCTGTCATTTTCACTACAACTTTGAATGGTATCAGAATACCACTTAAGATGGGGATTCTCCTTTCACTCACTTCCAAAATGCTGGGCTAGCAACTTCCCCACATTCACAAGTTTTAGTTGGTTCATTTTGACATGTACTTTCCAATGCATTTTGCTCCATGTTAAGCTTACAAATTGTCCCGAAATTGTTATATTTGAGTAAAATATGCGAACAAAGTTAAAACATCACAATCACATCAAAATGTAACCATAAACTGGAGGCCATGACAGTTTTCAATGATTTCCAGCGATTTGATTGGTTCAAATGGCCATGTCCATTTTTGATACTGAGCATGGAGGTGTCCGGTTTTGAAACTAACTACATATTTCAACTGTGAAAAATACATATAAAGGTCCATATCAGGAACAAACGGACTGCAGATTCAAAAAGAGCAGGCCAAATATGAAATAGATTCTTAACTCAGTTTCGATAAAAATGGCAAATGTCCATCTTTGATACTAGGCGCCTCATATATACATAGTACAAGAAATTAAGATTAGATGGTTAAAATGGAACAGAAATGGATCCCTAAAAGATTTTAAATGGGAAATTCTACAATACCAAATCTAAAGGCAGACCAAAAAACCGATGGGAAGATGCATTAAGAGACATGCCTTAGTAATTCCTTTCTTGGAAGTGTTGAAAACAGTGTTATAATAAATTAAATTTAAAGGGAGTCGATTACACCAATGAGAACCAGTCGATGGCCAGTTGAGGATGGAGGCAAAGTCTCTGAAACATTAAATTTAAAGGGAGTCGATTAATGACACTAAACAACACTTACTTTTAAATTTTTCCAGAACATGTTTCAGAGACTGCCTCTGTCCTCAACCGGCCATAGAGGCAAAGTCTCTCAAACATGTTCCGGAAAAATTTAAAAGTAAGTGTTGATTAGTGTCATTAATCGACTCCCTTTAAATTTAATGACATGCCTTAAGCATATTGGGAGTCCAAATGTGGAGATGTAAGGCAGAAGATAGAGATGAATGGAGGCAAAAACTGAGGTAGGCTAAGGCCCAAAAGGGGGCTGTGAAGGCCATTAAGAGTTTAATTAGTTGTGATTAAAAGCATTGTTAAAAGTGAAGAAGCTAATTTCATATTAAAAGACTTACTGAGTCATATTTTATTGAAACTTAGCACTTCACTCAAGTCACTATTAAAAACAGGAATGTTTTTGAGACCATCCCAATTCTATCCTTAGCTGTTTGGCAAATTACTGCTATCTTCACAATCAGCTGTCATATGGATCTGTTGTAATTGGCTCCCTCTCTCAGAATATTTCCTACATAAGTACATTAGACAACTCACCAACAGCACGTCAAAATTTAAAATATGTGGAACGTTTTTTAAAATAAAAATGTTCTCCCATTTTGAAAGTTCCAAGTTTTGTTAATGGTTTCAATAATTTAATCTCCTCTCCGATGTGGTGGTTCTCATTCCAAAAATGAAAGGCAACTGCCAATTTTTCTACTTGTTTAAGTAGTGAGGTTTGTTGATATGTTAAGTCTTCGTTCTAATCGTTTTGATACTGTGGGAAAATATTGTTTTGTCTCTTGTCCTTTTGATGTGTTTTGCCATTCTGTTTCCCATTTTTTGAGTGTGTCTTCTCGTATTTTTTTCCTGATGGCACTTTTTGGGATTCGCTTGTAGCTTTCTATGTTATCATTTATTCTTGCTCATTTCGCAAGTTTATCTGCAAGTTCATTTCCTTCTATTCCTATGTGGGCTTTTACCCATCCTATTCTTATCATCCATTCTTTTTTAGTTAATTGTTGTAGTTTTTCTCTTACAGCTTCTATCAGTTGGTTATGATTTTTAGTATTGTGTAATGATTGTAGTGTAATTTTGCTGATGTATATATTGCTGCAGTTTTTAAGTCAGTTTGTGTTATTTCCATATTATTTATTTCATCAAGTGCCTTTAAGATTGCAAGATGTTCTGCTTGATTATTTAAGCAGTTTTTGTTTAGTTTATACTGCAGCTGTTTAGTTAATTCTTTGTTTTCATAAATTTCCACTCCAGAACCTACCCCTTGATCTGTTTTGCTTCCGTCAGTGTAAACTTCAATGTTATAGTTTTCATTTTCATATGCTTCTTTTATTTCTGGAACATCTGACGGATGTGGCCATTTCTTGTAACTTGATGCTGTGTCTATTTCCCAGTCTGTGTTTTGTTTTGTTTGTTTGTTTATACTCTTGGGCAATCTCCTGGATTTTCAGTATAATAGGTGTCAGTCCTGTTGTTATACAGAGTGCTTCCGTGGATGTTGTTCGGAAAGCTTTAGCTATTTTGATGTTCACTAGCCTTTGTACTCTAATGTACTTGACATAATTATATTTCCTATTTAATGCATTTATCCAAACTGTTGCTGCATAGGACAATAAAAGTAATATTGCACCCTTGTACATAGTTCTTAGGGCTTTATGTGTGAGTCCCCAGTTTAGTTTCGCTGCTTTAGATAGCGCATGTATCAGTTTTGTGGTTCTCTCTGTAACATATTGGATATGTTGATCAAAGTTGAAGTTTCTGTCGAATATTATTCCCAGGGACTTAAGGGCTGCAACTTGTCCTATTTCCTCGTGCGTGCATTATTAAATTGTAAATGTATAAGAATTTGTATAAATAATGAAGTTTCATAAATTTGTCTTCTTTGAGTGAAAATAAATTATTTATCTCTCTGAGGCTGCGCCGTGGCTCAGTGGTTAGACCGCTTGGCTCTCACCAAGGCGGCCCGGGTTCGATCCCAGGTGACCGCAAAGTGAGATTTGTGGTGGACAACACGGCGCTGGGGCGGGTTTTCTCCGGAATCTCCGGTTTCCCCCGCCATCTCATTCCACCGGTGCTCCATCTTCATCTCATGTATCATCAGTGTCATCGCCTGCGGTGCCGTATGTAGTAAAAGTGGGTGTTAAACACTACACATTTAATTTTTCTATCTCTCTGTCTGTCTGGTACATATAGCAGGTTATTTTTTTCAAAATAGTCTCCATATCAGTCTAGGTACTTGTTGCATAGTAGAATGAATTTGAGTATTCCCTCTTGGTAGAATAGAATAGAATTTATTTATACAACTTGCTATTTATAATAGTTTATCTACATTACATACATCTTAGTTTAGTTGTATACATTTTTTGGTGATGTTTTTTAACCTAGCTAGCTCAGCCTGATTGGCTCCCAGGTCTTCTAGCGTTACTGAGTAGCATAGTCACCTTCCGTCATGTACTCTAGTTTGCTATCTGTCTCCCCTTGTTTTCCCAGCATATTTTCTTTTCCACTCTTTACTTTTCTCATCCATTTCTTTTTAGCTTTCCAAAACAGGTTCCCCATATTTATATTTCTACTTTCATTGTTCCCCGTAATCATACCCTCTAGGCAAAAGTCGCATCCTTATGTGTTCAACTACATTGTGGCGAAGTTTTTCATCCCTTCATCTGAAGTGAATTGTTGGCCTCCTAGGTGCTACTCGAAGCAAGAGAAAAGATGGAAGTCACTTGAAGCAATGGAGTTTGTCAATGTCCCAACAAAACTGCTTCAGCCGTGTGGTAGTGTTCTGGGCTGTATGAATTTGCACATCGTTATGAAGAATGATGATGAATGTCCTTGGTGAGAAGTCCTGGCCATTTTCTCCTTATTACATTGTACAATCGTGTGAAGGTTTTGTGTAAGTAAAAACTATCTTCAGCGGAATCGAATAGAACTCCTAAAAATATCCGTTAAAGACAGACTTCTGTTTAATGAAGGGCTCTTTCGTTGGACAATTCTCCTTCCAAACATTTCTCACTTTTTAAACACGACTTATTCGGTAACGCACAGAAGAACAATCCCAATTGTTGCCATTTTGCCATGTTTTCAGGATTTTATCCTTCCATTATTGAAGTTAATTTAGCAATCCAGTCAGCGATGCTTTCAGTGTTATCCTTCAATTTACCACAAAGTTCATTAAAATGAATCTGTTGTCTTTTGCAGAAACTCTCCAACTATCCATTAGATCAGTGGTCTTCATGACACGCTAAGACGGGTATTGGGTAAGCCTTGCACCAGCGAATGCACTATAGTGTGGGAGGGGAGGGGAGAGAGGGGCAAGTGATCAGTGGATTGATCAGTATAGGCTCATTAGTTACCTGTATATGGACATTGTTCACGAAGGTCTTCTACTCCTGCATTATTTAACTCTTCATGGGAGCAGGCCTATTTTTTTACACCATTTGATTATGCTGTGCGATGTTTAATATGCAATAAAGTCCTAAATGTGATACGAAAATATCTCTAGCGCCACTATGACACTTGTCATGCTAATTATTACAAAAAATTAGAAGGTGATGAATGAATCACAATGCTGGAGAGTTACGGACACCAGCAGACAGTTACGGTACAGTTGTTATTATTGTTTTGTCTGTTGTGATTATGATTATTATCATCATTATCATTATCATCATCATTATTATTAATATTATTTTTTTTAATTTGTTCTATTTATACCCTGCCTTTAACTCCAATGGCCATATCAGCGATTATTATTATTATTATTATTATTATTATTATTATTATTATTATTATTATTATTATTATTATTATTATTATTATTTAGTTCTATTGTTGCATTAATAAGACTGTCCTAAAGTATATTATATATTTGTGTTAGCCTGTTAATTTCCTAAGAGAAACGGCTGAATAACTAGTATCCTAATTACATAAAATATAATTACTTATTTAAATACATGTGACCGTTGTGTGCTTCGATTGTCTCTGAACTTGACTAAGGAGTTGTATGACACTACGCAAAAACCGCCACTGCACTGCTGCTTACCCGTAAACAGAATTCAGTCTACTGTTCTTTTCCCTTCATTCAAATATTTAACATAGTAACATGCAGCAACAAACCCCACCATGTTAAAATAGGTTGAAGAGGTAATGCTGACTTTGGAACCAATTCTCTGAAAATAGAAACTCTAGCAGGTGCTTTAATGAACATTTTTTGGAAATTAGAAACAACTTTTGGATACTGTGATCTGTCTCTGCTGCGCATTGTAGTCCATGAGTTAAACAGGTCAAATTCACAGGTTTGGGATAGAGAAGTTTTAAAGCATTTGCTGCTTTTACAATGTATGGAGCAGCATCTGTAAGAAATAACAGGATACTGTCGTATTTTATATCATCGGCCACAAAAAGAATAGGGAATTATTGAAGAATTTTGCAGTTGAGGAATGGTTTTCTCTTTTTAATATTTGACATTTACCAGTTAAGTTTTACTTTCCGGTTTCATTGCACTAACTACTGCACTATATACACACTGGCTTACAGTGTCTATGGTCTTGTCCACTGAAATTAAAATTGTTTCATGTTTTAACATTTCCCAAATTTCTCGAATAACTTCGTTGAAATGTATAGGCGTACATGTTTTGTGAAGGGTAGATTTGTCATGTACTATTATAGTAGTGTGCTTTTCTAAGGAAGTTCCTGCTCACTAAATTATGTACTTACAAATTTTTGACATAAAGCACATAAAAAATATAATAAATACTTGTCCATCCTCACTAAAATTATCACTCCCGAGCACCGTAACATATTTACATAACACTTACGAATGTGACAATTTTACCAGTGGCATAATGAAGCAAAGTGTTTTTCATTAAATTTAAAGGGAGTCGATTAATGGCACTAAACAACACTTTTAAATTTTCTCGGAACATGTTTCTGAGGCTATTTGCCTCCATTGTCAACCAGATGTTGATTGGTTCTTAGTGGTGTAGCTGGCGATATTTTGTCATAGGTCTCCTCTGGTGGTGGTTTGAGGAACTTGCTGAAAAAATCTTTCTGGGGGATGTCGAGAGTGTTTTTCACTCATGTTCTTACTTCTTAACTGTGATTGCAACTGCAAGTGAATGTAACCTAACACATTCAGCATATTTGATCTTACGTCATACCTCAGATGACATCACATTATAAAGAAGGGAACCGCCAGCTTCTGTTGCAGCACGGGTAAACAGTTAGCTCATACAATGAAATAGCAGAACTGCAGTCACTAGTCCTCATTTCAAGAAAATAAAGAAAACTGTTGTATGTGTGAATGAACTAGAAGTTTTATTTAGGCTAAAAATAGAAAAATATGCCATTACTGCTAAATTTTAATAAATATGCATGCAAAATCAGTTTTTCATATATATGCAATTATATGTTCTAAAACTGCACCAGTAACCTCTTAAAAGTGGGAATGGTAAAGAATACTGCTAATGCATACATTTAGACTACTCAGAAACTGTGTTTTGCATACAAATCTGGGCTCTGATTATAGCCATAGTTATTCTTTTCTTCCTAGTTCATCCTATCTTTGCTAAAGCTACACTCCTTGGTGCTTTCTTGGTAGCCCTAATAATTCTTTACAAAATGTTAATTGGTCATCTTCACTCCTTAGCAGTGAGATTATTTGAACACTTCCAGTTTTTGTCCAATCCAGATACTGTTTTTCATCTTTTCCTAATTTTTTTGTGTTTTTGAAAGCTGCAAAGTTTGACAGTTTTATTTATCCCAATTTCCCATTCTTTGCAAAATGTCTTTATTTGCCCGCCTCGGTAGCGTAGATGGTAGCACGTCTGCCTCACGTTCAAGAGGTCCCGAGTTCGAATCTCGGTCAGGGTAAGTTACCTAGATAAGGTTTTTCCGGGGTTTTCCCTTATCCTTCAAGACGAATGTCGGGTAACTCTAAGCTCCATGAGCCCTGGACTCATTTGAGCATAATTTCACCCAATTCATTCACCGTCCGATATAACTTAACGTTGGGGCGGATGTAAATTAAGAGAAAAAAGAAGTCTTTATTTCATTTATTGGCCTTTGTAACCCAATAACCATTATGGCCTCTACCATTGGAACATCCACATGCAGGAAACCTGGTATCTTTATTTACTATTGTAGGAACAGTCACTAATTCTTTCACTCCTCATTCCATTATATCTTTATCATCTTTGGTTAAGAATTGTATATTCATCTGAATTGACATTGCACTGCACTGGATTGGACTATAGTAGTGATGGTCAGCTTATAATTTCCTTCAACACTGAAGCCTTAAAGTTCATTTTATTATTTCCTATCTTTATTAATTTAATTGAATAACCCTGTCCTTTTGATCAGGGCAGTAGTTTATCAAATAATGTCACTTTAAGAAGATTATCATGTGGTTATTTATTGCCTTTTCAATAGCAATCTTCTTGTGTTAAGCCTCAGACTTCTTCGCCAGCTGGAGCCTGTTAATTCCTGAAGCAGTGTGTTTTTCTTCTGTGTCCTCATTTGGGCTTATATTACGACTTACCTTGCAAGGATCAAAAGCTGATGATAACCCGTCTTGATTACCTAGTCTTCCTCTATCTCTATAGTTGTTTTGTTCCATACATGCTGAATTTTCTTCATTCATAGGATCCTCAGTCCTTTCATTTTTTTTAGCTAGTATTTCATTGAAGTCCCATTAATATAGGGGAGTATAGTGTCCACATCCATGCATCACACATCTGTGTAAGGCTATATACTGTTTGTGTGGCGTGCCGAGAGAATACGTTGCCATTTCTATTTAGTAGTAGCTAGGCCAAGAAAGACCCATTTCCCGTCAGCAGGCAGTGGCTGACATCACAAAGCAGGGCACAGGCTATGTTGAAACTGCACGCAAACTGTTCAGTACCTTTCTATACTAATTCAAGGAAGATCCATTTCCAGAAGCATCTCCCACACCTGCAGATATATGAAAGCCAATGCAAGGGCAGAAGTGAGTCAATAGCTATAGTAGTAGTGCCATGGTAATCAAGGTCTATCTGGTAGCCCAAGAACTTCCCCTCTTTAACCCTGGAGCACCATAGCAATTCTCCGGGAATCTTTCTATTAGGGCAATACAGATTTCTGAAAAAGCCCCCCCCCCCTCCGCCACCAATTACTGGGGTGGAATTGGATATGCCACTTAAGCACATCAACCCCACAGGGAATACTGCCGAAAACCTTGGTGGGGCTGTCTGGTGATCTAGCACACCTTTCTACTAGCTCTGCAGGCTAGTACCTGGGACTTTTTAGGCAACCCTGTGTCCCCTCCAGGTGGCCGGAGCCTGGCCGGAGGTACCCTATCTCCCATTGTTATCAGGAACCACTACCCCCTCGAGTCCAACCCAATCCAAACAACTCCCAATTAAGGAGGGGCTCAAATGTTTGGCTCGAAGTTCCTCTACTAATGTTGGAGGTACCACGAATGCTTGGGGTTTGCAGTGCTCACACCTCGGCAGCTGAAGGGGAAGGATCCCCCCTATGCAAAAGGTTGCCACACAAGGCGTACTTCTTGTCATGTAAGAAGTACCATGGGTACTAGGGGTTCAAAGCGCCTGCACCATGGCAGCTGAAGGTGATGGGTCCCCTCCCCTATGGGAAGTAGTACAACATAGTAGTAAAGAGTGGTAGTGAGAGCAGTGCTTTTGGTGCTTAGAGCTTCGAGTTGAGTGCAGCTCCATTGGGGAAATAGTGCTGTGAAACAGTTCACAAGTCATTCACTCAATGAGCGGTGCATAGAAATATAGTACGTTCCAAACTTCAAGGTGAGGAGTTGGCAGGCTGTTTAACAGTCAGGAAGCAATTCATAGGTCAGTAAATGCGGCTTCGTGTGAGGAATCACCAAGCAGTGGAACTCGCAGCAAAGCAGTTCACATGTGAATATCGGAACTGTGTTCTAAAGCAGCATATGGTTCCTTGTAGGAAGTGAAACTTGGGTGTATGTTAGATTATTAGCAGCACAAAGGGTGCATGCTAAAAAGACAAACAGACATTGTAGAGACGTTTCAAAGTGTTGCATTTGTGTAAAAGAAAGGTTGATTGCACATTAGCATTGAGCTAACTGTTTTAGTGACAAATAAAGCAGTTTTAAGATGAACTTTATCATCTTTTGTTGCAATACTTTTGGGATTTGCCCAGTTCCCTATAGTGAATCAACACTATTCTTTCATCATGAACTGGTGCTAGTGTAAGATTCCGTTAAAATTCCATCATCTTTGTTTTTATGCTGTAACCTGGCTGCTTGTGTATGTTAAACTTGTTTCACATATCACATATTAATTTACTTTTCCGCCATATGTAGGTAGAAATAATTTCCTTGAGTGCATAATGATACCAGATGCTGTCTTCATCTTGATTTATAGCTATTGTACAAGTAAGATAAAAGATTGTATACAGTTTAAAAAACTAATAGCTTTTTGACTCAAATATTCTGAACTTAAAATAATTCTTTTCAAAGTTGTAATTTCTCGAAGAGCAGTGTAATAAGTGGTAGAAAAGTGTAATGGAAAAGCGTCATAACATTAAAAAACTAGTCATGGTTTTCACCATGAATATATAAATTAATACAAATCTAGATTTCAGCTTCTGCAAAATTATGTGAAAATATTGTTTCTTGCTTAATTAACCAGTCTACTTTTAAACTTTGAATCTAATTACATAAGGTAGATTACTTCTTAAATGTTCCAACCAAATGTTGTAGCCATAGGTCCAAAAACCTAATTCCATGCTTAATTTTGATTGTTCCTTTTTTTCAGAATGGAATGGGATATCCTGTTACATGCAATTTCTGTAAAGGAGGCATGGAAACTGAAGAAAAGCTGAAGAAACACTTAGAAATATCACATAAGAATGAATGTGTCGCAGAACTGAGTGGGTCCAAGAATATAGGACAGTGTAAGTGCCATAACTGTTCTGAGATCCAGGTGACGTCACAAATGATTCATTCCTTCAAAGAAGAAAATGCATTGCCAAAAAGCAGCAATGATTTCCACTTTTCTATGGACACACATGAAGAAGTTAAAAATGAAAATGCAGAGCTAATATCCCTCTCTTGTTTAAAGGAGGAGGAGATCAAAATAGCAGACCTATCCTTCTCTTGTTGGGAGATGGTAGAAGAGGAACAACTTCAGTGCAGCATTAATCCACCAGAATCTACCTTGTTACCCAGACCAGTTCACATGATTGTAGTTTCACCAGAAAAGACTTCTAGCATTAGAAAAAGGAAAACTGTGGAGGATCATATGGACTGTTCCTCTAAAAAACTAGTTCCTGACAAACATAAAATAATAAATCCACTCATTAATGCAGAGAGAGGTACGAAAGATACACACACATCCGAAAGCTCAAAGGAAACTTCCAATATCCAAAAGCAAGGTTGGCAAGAACAGCAGTGTTACATTCAAAGCATAGGCATTGGTCCTTCTTTAGAAATGGGCGAACCAAGTCAGCACCAAGAAAAGCTCTATTCCAAAGATAATAGCAATAACAGTGTTAGGGACTATTCTGTTGCTAGAATAAATGGAACCAGTGATTTCGAAACAGATGCTGCAAATGGACACATTAATGAATCACATCATCACAAAACAAACAGTAGTAGTGCATATGCCTTAGAAAAGGTAACTACAGTAGATACACAACAGATTCCAGTGTCACAAATGTAAGTGTAAAAGATTTACAATATTTTAAATGTTGTAGAGATATTAGACATACATTATTCCGTTGTTTAAGGACTATGATACAATGAAGCACGAAATTAATACAATTTTGAGTCGAACTAATACTCAATGCTCCATTTATTGCTAGTATTTACCTAGAACGTGTTTCGTTAGGATCTTCCTAACATCATCAGCTGTTGTCGGCGCACCTATCACCTCCGAGGAGTTCACTGAACCGGCATAAACGCGTTCTAGGTGAATACTAGCAATAAATGCAGCATTGAGTATTAGTTTGACTCAAAATTGTATTAATTAGACATACAGTTTTGTGCATATATGTATATATTACCTTAACTTTTAAAATTACGTATTTTATTAATGTCAATTTCCAAGTTTTCATCATTTTGTCTAGTGTTATGAAGAAACAGTGCATTTAGAGGTAGTAATCATGTGTTATGAAGAAACAGTGCATTTAGAGGCAGTAATCATGAGATAAGTTAAACAGCGATATAAATTATGAAACTGATAACTATTATCA
Source organism: Mantis religiosa (assembly GCA_030765055.1). Taxonomy (NCBI): domain Eukaryota; kingdom Metazoa; phylum Arthropoda; class Insecta; order Mantodea; family Mantidae; genus Mantis; species Mantis religiosa. Next base: position 244,155,437 of record CM060950.1, on the reverse strand, counting down.
CATAAATTATGCATGATTAGAGGAATTTAGTAACAGTGACTTCCAAATTAATTAAAAAAATTATTTATAGTCTGTTTCTAACACTTTGTCAGATGCATTTTTATATTATTTAGGGACTAGTTTCGGAAGCCATAGTGTCCATTTTCAACCTCAAAGATCTGACTATTGTCTGTTGTCATCTGCTCCCTTCTCACTGGTGGTGGAACTATGAACATCTTTATCAAACTAATAGATCAAGTTGAAATAAGAAGATAAGGCAGCAGTAGCATTTCATTTTTGGAACAAGAACCATGACATTGACCCAAATCCAAAATTACTAAAAGGGGTGATAAACCAAAACAAACTGACAACATTGGAGAACATATTAATATGTTAAAGTAAGGACCAAGTATGAACTTTGAAATCCCATCAGTTGATAAAGATAAAGAAGTTCATAGTTCCACCACCAGAGAGGAGAGAAAGACAACAGATAATAGTTGGACCTTCGACTTTGAAAATGGACGCAACTGCTTCTGAAACTAGTCCCTCAGTAATATAACAATGTAAGTGATGAAGTATTAAAAACTGGCTAAAAATAGTTATCTCTTTATTTAACCATTTAAATTGTTTAAAACCATGCATTTATCTCAAATTTGTTAATTTGCTGTAGAAACATTTATTTTTTGACAACCACAGTTCAGTACATAAACTTGTTAAGAGAGTTTACAAAGTATTTGTTCATTCCCATGTGTACATTTTGAATTTATAGAAGATATAGGAAAAATAGGGAACATGATTGTGCTTTAGGGTGCACAACTGCTTTAGTAATTAGTACCCAGTGTAAGACAAAATTGACCGTGAAAACCAGACTTAAATCTTCCATAGAGGATGTAAGGATGGTTCTCTTTTGCACACAGAAGAGTGTTAGACATCATATCTACAATTGGATACCAGTTTCATGATTAGAACAATTTATATAGGGTATATATGAATAACGTATGAATTTTACTGTCTATAGATGGTTCCTACATCAGTCAGTTTGAGATAAGAAACCAGTGGTCTGAGAAGTCAAGTTACCAAGTTTTGCATATTCAAAGTAATTAGGATGAATAAATCATAAACAGAAAGAAATATGTAAATAGTCTCCATTATACATGAACTAGAATTTATTAGACACTTAATTAAGCGTGTCTTTTTTATCTCTTTGAAGAAGCATTTCTAAAGTTTACTGTTACCAAAATTGCTTAAATTGTAGATGCCTGCACACCACTGCAATGGATATAAGCTTGTGGTGAACATTGGGAAATACCTTTTCCACCTTGACTTCATAGTGATTCAATTCAATTCAATTTTATTCTTCTTCCTCTTCGGTGCAGATATTCGTCTTCTCTCCGTCTACTTAACTTGATCGTCAAGCTGTATTGATCTTTGTTTCTTAATTCGACGGATACACTCCCGAAAAATTGATATCTAATCATCTTTTCACCTGGCTGGCTGCCCGAGAAGAAAGTGAGCGTATTCGTCACCAAGAAAGTTCAGGTCTTATATATTGTGACTTTGTGGGTTCGTGGAATAAAAAGTCCAATTACACCACTCAACAATGTTCTTTATTTCCACCGACTTACAGTTTAACCTTGCCAATTACACAAAATTACTTGCTGCACACAATTACAATTTACCAGTTCGTCCGTTACAACTTCACTTGTACTCGCGATTACATAAACTCCGTTGCACATACCAGTTACGTACAGTCTTCCGTTGCACAATCCTTTCGTTCATTAACACGTCACTAACTAACTCTTCTTACACCAAGAACTGTCCTCATTCACTAACCAACTGATTGACCAACTCAAACCAACAACTGACTGACTACACCAAAACCAACCCAACAACTGACTGCAGCCCTTTTTATAAGCATCTCGCCGTCTTCTAGACGTTTCCAGATGATGAAAGATCCCGTAATTTCTGGAACCAGGTGGAAGAGAAACAGACCTCCCAATTATGTTTCTTTCCCCAGTCGCCCCTGTCACCACTACAAGACAAACGAGGAGAAGGTGTGGCTAACGCGGTCCTCCCCCCTGCCTTCCGTTCGCAGCTGGTACAGGATGCTCCAAAGCTCCTGTTACAATATTTATGTGTTTGTACTGAATATATATTTAAGGTTTTTGTTACTTCTACAAAATAATTACTGAACATTTTTGCTATTTCTATACTGTTCTGATACTGTTTGATTCTCATCTTTAAGGTTATAATTTGGATACTCTTTCTTTTGCATTTGTATTTCTTGATTAATAATATTCAATTCATTTCAAATTTATTCATCCTTTAAAATCAAATCTGTACATATTACCTTGATATAGGATACGTCAGTAAATCTACCCTTAATATTACAAAGTTAAAACATCAAATATACCTAACCTACATTCTATTATAATGTTACACAAATTGGATATAATTATAAATGAGAGAAATGACCAAGTTAAGTAAATTCATGTTTTATGATTATCTGGATTTGTTAAATTGCAGATATTCCTTTACTGTGTAAAATCAGTGCTTCTGCAAGAAAGCCCTTGTTGTAGTTTTAAACACGTAGTTATCTATGCTTTTGATGTCATTAGGAAGGGAATTATAAACTACTGTACAGGAATGCAGTACTCCATTCTTAAACATTGTAGTTCTGATTGAGGTTACGTGTATATCCTTAATATGCCTCGTGTAATGAATATGAACACTTCCGTTGTTTTGAAAGTTAAATCTATTTCTTTTTACAAATAAAGCTGTCTCCAGTATATAATCACATGCCAAAGGAATTATGCAAAGCTTTTTGAACAGTGGCTTACATGAACATAGCATACTTTCGTTGCCTATAATTTGAATGACTTGTTTTTGTTTAATAAATATAACTTTGGCTTCTGGTGGATTTCCCCAAAATATTATTCCATATTTAATTATAGAATGTATATGTGCATAATAGGACATTAAAAGTACATGAAGGCTGACATTTTGACTTAATATTCTTAGAGCATATATATTCCTGCTTAATTTGGTTAGTAGATGGTTTGTATGAGTTCTCCAATTTAAGTTATCCTGTATCCACATGCCTAAAAAATTTGTTTCACTTTTGTATGAAATTAATTTATTATTTAATTTTACTTCAGGAATACTTTCATTATTTCCTCTGTCAGTAATACTAAATTTAAGAAAACTGTCTTATCTGTTTATATAATTTTGAGTCAAACTAATACTCAATGCTCCACTTATTGCTAGTATTTACCTAGAACGCGTTTCGTTAGGATCTTCTTAACATCATCAGCTGTTGCCGACTAATGGACATCGGTTCAGTGAACTCCTCGGAGGTGATAGGTGCGTCTCTGTCGGTATCTTGATGAACTTGAAATTTGGGTTTTCTTCAAAGGTAAATCTTTATGAAGATTTTTTCCCACTTGGTTAATGCAGCTGGACCTTGGACACTTTTTAATAAGTGAATTTCTCGTTCTATATCATGATTCTCCTTCCAAAAATGGTACGCTACCGCCAATTTATCTATTTCTTTTTTCCTGATGTTACTAAAATGCTCTTTAAGCCTAATGTTAAAGTTCCTTTTTGTTTTTCCAATGTAAAAGTTGTCAAAGCCCTTGCAATTTATCCGGTACACACCTGATTTTTTTGTCTGTGGGTATCTCCTTTGTATTATGTGATTTCAAAAGGTGTTGTACACTAAATTTGTTCTGTGGGACCAAAGTAATATTGTATTCTTTGAAGACTTTTTGGAAAAGGTGTGTAGCTCTGGGATGATATGTAAATTTTCTGTATGATGTTTCATTGCTGATTGGGGAAAGAGTAGTTACTTGTTTGCATCTTTGTTGTCTTTTGAATTTATCAATTTTCTTGTTGACCAATTCAGCACTGAGTCCATTGTATTCTGCAATGTGAATGATATTATTGTACTTTGAAGAAAACCCAAATTTCAAGTTCATCAAGATACCGACAGAGACGCACCTATCACCTCCGAGGAGTTCACCAAACCGACGTCCATTAGTCGACAACAGCTGATGATGTTAGGAAGATCCTAACGAAATGCGTTCTAGGTAAATACTAGCAATAAGTGGAGCATTGAGTATTAGTTCGACTCAAAATTATATTAATTTTGTGCTTCATTGTATCCTAGTCCTTACACAATGGAAATGTCTTATCTGTGTTTAAAACCAGGTTGTTATTAGCTATCCATGATACCAAGTCCTTACTAGTGTGACTTAATGTGTTATTCAATATTTTGTTACTGTTTCCTATTATTAGTAAGTCAGTGTCATCTGCAAACAGTACATTGTTATGAGCCTTGATGTTATTTACAAAGTCATTTATATACAAGATGAATAGAAATGGGCCCAGAATTGAGCCTTGCAGCACTCCATATGTAATGTCAAGTAAGTCTGATCTAACTGCCAAATGAGTATTGGTATTAGGGTTTGTGTAAAAAATCTCTGTTAATTGCTTTCGATTTGTAAGGTAAGTTTCAAAGTCAAAGCCAAAGTCAAATAATTTTGCTAACAGAATTTTGTGATCAACAGTATCAAAAGCTTGACTTAGATCTAAAAATATACCAATTGCTTATCTTTATCATCCAAAGCAGTTATAACGCTATTTAAGAAAGAGTATATTGCAGTCTCTGTTGATTTTTTGTGTTGAAATTCATGCTGTGAGTTAGTAATTAAATCATGTTTTTCCATAAACGAGAGAAGCCTCCTATATATTATTTTTTCTAATATCTTTGAAAATATGGTAGGTATGGAAATTGGACGGAAATTTTATACTTCAGTCCTTTTCCCTTTTTTAGTCGGGGTATAAGCTTAGATAGTTTCAGTACGCCTGGAAAGATCCCGCTAGTCATGGACTCATTACAGAGATGAACAAGTGGTCTGATTATGTGTTCACTGCATCTTTTTACAATTATATCTGGTATATCAACAGCACCTGCAGAATATGTACTATTCAGTCCGTTTATTATTTTAGTTATTTCCTCAGGTTTAACTTCATGGAGGTATATAGAATTTTGATTATTAATAGTATTAGTCTTTAGTGGATTGTGAGGATGTCCATTGTTATTATGAACTAGATCATTAATTATTCCTGTGAAGTAAGTGTTAAAATATGTAGCAATTTCAGTTGCGTCTGTTATCTTTCTATCATTATATTCTGGTTCTATTTTACCCTATGTGTGTTGCATTTTATTAGTTATTTGGTTTACTATTTGCCACATAGCTTTAATCTTATTTTTAGAGTTATTAATATGATTGCCATTATTATTAATTTTGGCCTGTCTTATAACTTTATTTAATATACGTTTATAGTTCCTAAAAATAATTATCAAATTCCGTCATCGTGTTACCCTTGCAGTTTTCAATTTGTTGAGTTTGCTAATTGTTTGTCATTATATAGTTGTGCATTTTTAATAACCTTGTATATTCGTTTATATTCTAAAAAGTATTGTCTAAATGATTCTGTTGTTTCTGTTTCTTTTATGAGTTTGCTTAAAAAATGTAGTCTTTTCGTTTGATGTAGAATATCTTTTGTCATCCACTGGGCACTATGTTTTTTGTTCAAATTAACCTTTTTTAGTGGCAATGCAATGTTTACATAATGATTAAATGTATTTACAAGGGATAGAGACCAGCATTTAGCGCGTCAGGACCGCTCAACTCACTCGCAGGGACGAGCATGAGACGTTCCGTAACCAGATGATGTCATAATTCACGGCCCGCCCTCTCGGTCTTGAGAAGACCGGGTCACTAATAGCAGTGAGTGAGTGACTCAGGTTTACCCGCACCCAGGGATGCTCCGGCTTCTCATTTCTTGCTCCTTTTTTTTTCTCCATTTTTTAATCTTTTTGCCATTAATCCTTTCACCGATATGGACGTCATATGATGTCCAACTTAAAATTCCCCAAACCGATGTGGTATAGACGTCCTGTGCATACAAGCATTTAATGCTCATTTAACGCCAATTATTTTAATCTTCCTATTTTACAATAAATTTAAATTAGTTCTATAAGGGATGTAAACGTACCCTTAAAGGTTTCTCTTTGAATTGTACACCTCCAAACCTGGATAAACACCCAAGAGCTCATCTGCAGATTCACACCAAATAATATTGGTTTCCTTGCAAACTTCTTTTTCGCAACACACCAGACATTTTCGAAATGGTTGCGACTATTTTGGTTGTGGGTGGTATCCTTTTAGGGAAGTGTTTTCTCTCAAGTATGAGGGGTGATGTCTGGTGAATTTCTTACCCCCCAGTATAAAGAGGCCTCTGAGTATTGTAATACTCAATTAGGTTACAAGCTATTTATACACGCAAGTACAGGTAGGTGAATGTCTTGCATGAATTTACAGCTCTGAAAATTACTAAACAATTGTGCATGGTTACATCCAGTGGTATAAAAATACTTTTTTTACCATTTAACTGTTTTTCGTAAAGTGGGATAGCTAGTAATAGCTGATCCACATCACCCATATTTATTTGACCCGCCATTTCCCCAAACAATGGAATAGCTAACATGCCATCTGTAGACCAGTACACGTCACTGCTACCTACATATATCTTAAACATCTCCTTCATAATCGCACAAGAAACCTTCCAGATTTTCTACAGTAATATCAGAAGCCTGTATACATCATACGCAAGCTAATTTTTTGCTACATTACCGGGATAAGCCATGGTTAACATTGAAATTTAACAATTTCAAATGTTCCATTCATTTAGCTCTTGATAGCTATAAGAAATCACTCTGAACACACAGAGAACTAACATACTGAGCGAAAACAGCTGCATAAGGCTACCAGAAACCTAGGTTGAGAAACACTGTAATAACAGATGCTGACAGGGAGTTTTCATTCCAGTGTAACGCAACATATTACTCGTATGATTATCGCTTGGTATAGCATAAATAAACTAGAATCTAAAACCTTGAACCGGAGAAGTCGCTTGCGTAGCTATACATACATTCGTTCGTATATACTATATACACAAAACAAAATTACTCAAATATTAGGCACGCTCGGCGCAAAGAATGGCTTTTGCTACAGTGAAACAAAGTAGTAAAATCCAACGATTTATTAATGTAGTCTCTGCTTTTTTGTTACTGTAGATGTATACTTCCTTTAACGGGTTTAAACCAGTTTTTGTTTTGTTTAAATAACTTAATAAATACGGAAGATATGGAATTGTATTTATGATGCATTTTTATAGCATTTAACAATTTAAATGTCCTGTTCTGTTTATTGGGTATCCGTTTCCGGCCCCTGAAGGGTTTAAATGGCCATCAGCGAAGCGGTTAAAGAATCAGTAGGTTCATAGAGGAGTTTGAGTATCATACAGTAAGTACGTAAAATAAGAAGCTATTAACAGTGAAGCAAACAAATATATACAAATATAATAATTTGTAACTTAGAAACTTCACTTATCTTTTAAGAAATGGCGACCGTATTTCTTACAGAATGAATAGGATAATTATTACAGGATTATTGGTATAATTATAGGAATATTCACGAAATCGCGATCCTATTCAATTTAACACTTTCAGCAGACTCCGTTTCCATTTTCAACTTCCGCAATGTAACAGACAACTGAATGGTCGATCAAGTCACGGTCGCGCTTGGCTCGGCTCGGGTCACTCTAGGACCGCTGTATAGTAAACAGCTAGATAAGCAATGAACCTGCTACCTTCTTCCCCTCGCAATTACCCCTCCTTGTGTAGTGACTCGCGCTGCCTTTACATCCGAGCACGGGTGTGAGTGATGCAAGAATTGCCGGTCTCTAACAAGGGAAACAGTGGCTGCATTTACCTCTTAAGAAGAAAAAAAAAAAAACATTTTCCCAATCTTCTTTACCAAGTAGGTAGTTAAGATAATGCACTGCCAGCTCTTTTGGAAGAAGCGTTGGTTGATTTTAAGCTCAACATAATGGAGCTGCAGTGCATAATGCAATTAGCATATGGGAAGACCTAAATTGAGTCTTCCTCATTCACTGGATTGGAGGGGATAGTTCTTCAGTGCCCTGGCTAACTTTGTTGCCAGATCTCAGTCCCATGGATTTCTTTTCTGGGATCAACTTGTTGCAGGGTTTATGTCGAATCGTATTGATGGATGTAGATTCCCAACGTCAATGGGTGATGGAGTAATTATATCCCTCGATGTGGCGACATTTTGGTGGATGGAATAGATGGTTCTTGAAGTCCCAGCTTACCTCGGCGTGACTTCAGTCGGTTGAGCAAGATATCTTCTTTTACAGGGGTGGTACGGCGGAAGGAAATTTTACGTAAAATGAGTAATCATTTTTCTCTGTATTAAATAATGTAGAAACTTTTATTTCCTTACTTCAATCAACACCAGTTCGAACAAAATGTATGATACAACATTTATAACACTATTCTTACACAAGATTCACTTGATGTGACGCGTTTATATCTGGATGCGTGCAAGAATCAAAAGTTTTATACGGTTGTTCACTACCGTGTATAATAATTAAATTGTGTGTCTTCTAGCGATGATATTTAATGTAAAGATTATCTAGTTATACTAGATGATTGTTATGAGAATAGACTTATATTCTTCCGCACACAACGGCGTTTAAGAAGAGAATTTTACATCCGTTCACGGTGACTGTTAGGAGAAGAATCCCCAGTTCATCTTCTTCCACCCATTAGCATTTCGCTAATCGTTCGACCCCCCTAGAGGAATATTGAATATCCTCCATTGCAACGTAAAATCTTTTATATCTGATTGGTCCACGTTTTACGATATACGCGTCACACCAATCCCAAATAAGTTTGTTATTCAACACTTTTGTGACGTCATTTCCACTTACATAGCTTCTCTGTGCATGACTCACTCTACTTAACCTCACATAATACAATATTTGAAACTCTTTGGGGACAACATAAAATAACTGTTTCAGATGCCCCATTGGCCCCGTTGGGCGCCATTTGGTACAGGGTTTATGTCGAATCGTATTGATGGATGACGAATTATGCCCCTCGATGAGGTGACCATTTGGAACAGGGTTGAAGTGGTTTGGGTAGATTCCCAACGTCAATGGGTGATGGAGTAATTATATCCCTCGATGTGGCGACATTTTGGTGGATGGAATAGATGGTTCTTGAAGTCCCAGCTTACCTCGGCGTGACTTCAGTCGGTTGAGCAAGATATCTTCTTTTACAGGGGTGGTACGGCGGAAGGAAATTTTACGTAAAATGAGTAAATATTTTTCTCTGTATTAAATAATGTAGAAACTTTTATTTCCTTACTTCAATCAACACCAGTTCGAACAAAATGTATGATACAACATTTATAACACTATTCTTACACAAGATTCACTTGATGTGACGCGTATATCGTAAAACATGGACCAATCAGATATAAAAGATTTTACGTTGCCATGGAGGATATTCACTATTCCTCTAGGGGGGTCGAACGATTAGCGAAATGCTAATGGGTAGAAGAAGATGAACTGGGGATTCTTCTCCTAACAGTCACCGTGAACGGATGTAAAATTCTCTTCTTAAACGCCGTTGTGTGCGGAAGAATATAAGTCTATTCTCATAACAATCATCTAGTATAACTAAATAATCTTTACATTAAATATCATCGCTAGAAGACACACAATTTAATTATTATACACGGTAGTGAACAACCGTATAAAACTTTTGATTCTTGCACGCATCCAGATATAAACGCGTCACATCAAGTGAATCTTGTGTAAGAATAGTGTTATAAATGTTGTATCATACATTTTGTTCGAACTGGTGTTGATTGAAGTAAGGAAATAAAAGTTTCTACATTATTTAATACAGAGAAAAATGATTACTCATTTTACGTAAAATTTCCTTCCGCCGTACCACCCCTGTAAAAGAAGATATCTTGCTCAACCGACTGAAGTCACGCCGAGGTAAGCTGGGACTTCAAGAACCATCTATTCCATCCACCAAAATGTCGCCACATCGAGGGATATAATTACTCCATCACCCATTGACGTTGGGAATCTACCCAAACCACTTCAACCCTGTTCCAAATGGTCACCTCAACGAGGGGCATAATTCGTCATCCATCAATACGATTCGACATAAACCCTGTACCAAACTTCAGACTATGGTATATTCATCACCATTGATTTTGAAGAGACACTGGTCACCACATTATTGCAACCAGTAATGAGATTCACAGTGCACCAGGAATGTTGAACAGGGTTCAGGAATAATTTCTGCATCAATGTCACCTATGCATTGATGTTAAAGGTTACTGTTTTGAACAATTCCTTTAAAACCTCCATCTTATATTTGTACCTTTGTTACACACACACGCACGCATGCACATGCACACTCTAATGTTAATCCAGTAGAACATTTTGTTTGTAATAATTCAGACCCATTTGCTTTTTCATGTACGTATTTATTTTTCAATTTTTGTTAAGTTTTAGCTGAGCTTGAACCTGTTCATTTGAGTATGCATAAAGTTTTCAGTGTGTAATTGAGGTCATGAAAATGTATGTGGTAGGTAAAAGAATTTGAAATAAAAAGCTTAAGCATTGGTTAAATAAAAAATTAGAACATAGCACAGATGTTCTCTGAAACTTAAATTAAACTAAGTAACAAATTAAAGAACAAAGAATGCAAAAAGATCGTTGGCTGTGGGCATTGGAACCCAAAATTGTAATGCATCTGCATCCTTGCCATCCTCATAACATAGCCATCATGTTGAGCACAAGGCTCTGAATTCTACATTTGTTTTTTCATCATGCAGTTGAAATGGACGTGATCAATGGTGAGCAATTTTAAGGCACATCTGTGTAATTTGTTTTTATAGACCAAATTTTTGTGACAAAATATTAAATTACTTGAATGTTCAGAAAATGTCATGAGAAATATTGCTCTATCTAGCTGTACAGCAACTGGCAGAAACAGCTAAAGCCACTACTTGCATACATTAGGAGATATTAAATGACATACTGTGATAAATTTACTGAGCTTATTTAATACTTAAATATCAAAATCTCTAACCTTTGTCTCTGTTTTGTTTATGATGTAAATGTTTTCGCCAGTGGAGAGTTCTCCAGCCATCAACCCATAGTACCCCCACCAGTCATTGGTATGAATGGTGCTAGTGAATTCTACGTGCTCTGCAATTAGACTGTAGAGCATATTTGCATCCCTTCTGTTGTTGGGGCATATCGTGATCTGCACCTCATTCGTTTACATGTCAATTATTCCCAGGGTTCAGTTGCCCTCTATGATGCACCCACAATGAAACTTGCGTCATCCTGTTTTGCACTCGTCGATTTGATGACGTGGCCGGGACCACCAATTTCCTCCCCTTTCAGTATACATGTCATTTGTCATGCACATACTTTGTGGCAGTAGCCGAAGCAGTCCGATACAGTCCGCGAGCTCATACATTTTACTGATTTGTCGCACCATTTTCCAATTTTCAACAACATACTGAACGAATCTTAAATATTTTAAGAACAAGCTGCTTTCACTTCTAACAGTACAATAGGTGTGTGTTTGGAGGAATTTAGTAACAGTGACGTCAAAATTAATATAAAAATTATTTGTGGTTGGTTTATTGACACTCGTCACTTACTTTTTCATATATTTATGAGAGACTAGTTTCAAAGGCCCTGGCCTCCATTTTCAATCTCTTTCCAACTGGCATCTGTTGTTGTCTGCTCTCTCTGGTGGTGGAACTATGAACTTTTTTGTCAAATTATCTACTGACGGGATTTCAAAGTTCATTACGCGATCCTTATTTTTCCAGATGAACAAATAATTTTTATAGTACAATAGGTACTTTTGCTGGAAAGCAAATATATATCTTCTGAGTGGGCGAAGCCATCCATTGGCAGGTGCACTCCTTCCTGATAGGTTCGGTCGCTGCGTGGGCTGGACTATGGAGGAGGTTGCTTTTATCAAAACTGGTTGGTGCCAATGAGTGGGTGTTTATTGTTGTTACTGTTAGTGGCATATGTGCATAGATTTCTCTCCGGATGGGTTTCTTATTTGTATTCCTTAAAACTGGGTGCCAAGCTTTATTTCACCCCTTAGTTTCTTCTGCCCCTGAAATCGACTGACTCCGTATCAGTCACAGCCGAGAATGTTACAGCCACACCACTGAGGATGTTCAACGCAGCTTTGAATGAAATGTCTGAAGGAAGATTTTCCGCTAGACCATGGCCTACAAGCCCGGGTAATCATATCTACCAAATAACTCCAGCCGTGAAAGCCTACGTACTTCAATACTTGATCTATTAGATCCATGCCACCCATATGCCTATTATATTCCAGGATAGTATCGAGCTTGAAAATGATATTTTGTTATGAACATCTATTTTTCCAATATCAGTCATAAAATTCTTAAAGCTGCAAGTGGATAATGCTTTAACTACCCTCCTGTTTTGCCAAGCAACATAGGTCAAGGTGGGAACCTATGCACCTGTATTTCTTCTGTCCTCACAGGCTTTGTATTGACATCCTTTGGATAACCAATATGATTTGAATGCATTGTCCCAAGCATTTGTTTTTCTTTTGTATAAGGCCATGTATAATTTAGGGTACCTGTATCAATTACACACTGTCCTATCCTGATCCAAGTACACATTCCATCAGGTGCATTACTATAGAGCCAGATAACTCCAATTCTTTGTCTCCAGTAATATCAGTCACTTGACCGGTGTATATGCAGATATTGTAAAGATATCCTGTTTCGCCTTCACAGTGATGAAAACTTGTTATGCCAAATTTGGCCCTCAAAAATGTAAGTAAACCTGTTATTTAACATGGATCTTCTAAAAATTACAGTAACTAGCGTGTTATGTGTAGACTAAACCAGTACATGTGTAGTTTAGGTACACAAATAACACAAATCAATGATTGTTTAATTACCCCAATAATTGGTGTAACTAAACCAAGTAGCCTGTAATCTCATTCAGTGTTACTTCTGCCCACTTCTGTAGCCTCTAAATTGCTGTTAGAGATCTGGTCTTTCTTTACCCTACTCGCATATACATTGGTTTCTGATACAATGAGGGACACTTAAGTCAGTAGTAAAAAATATTTGTGAAAATGCCAATTGGGGTGCTGTCAGAAGTAAGCTGAGCCTGTGTTTGTACACTAGAGGCTGTGCTCATGAGGATATATCTATTTGTGTTGAAGTTATTTTGAGAACTCCACAATGTTGATTTTTCATGAATATCTGAAGGACAGAGTCATGTTCTTCCTCACTGCTACATACATCTTCCAATTTTCCCTCAAAATCTGAAATTTTGTCTTCAATATGCCAGTCACTGAAACAGTGAAAAGTGATCCACATTTTCTGAAGTAATTTCAGAAGCTTATACACTACTTACGCAAGCTAATTTATTTGCTGAATTACTAGTTGGCACTGAGATTTTAACAGTTTCAAATGTGCTTCTCATTTAACTCCTGATAGCTAAAATAAATAAATAAATAAATAAATAAATAAATCACTGTGAACCCCATGGCAGTTGAAATAACTAAATGAAATTTGTTTATGAAATATTTTAAGACGTGCAGATATACAAATGCTAACAGAGAGGTTTGTCTTTTTGCAGTCTGCGTGTTTCACAGCATACACATTAGTATTGTGTGATGGCTTAAACTGAGTCATAAAACCTTGAACCAAAGAACACTTCACTTAGGCAGCTACATTTACATATCACTCATATGTACAAAAAACATGCTGACTTATAAAATAGATATGTTTGATGCACAGAATGACTGCTACAAAGAAACAAAGAAGTGAAATATCAACATTTTGTTAATAGAATATCTTCTTTGCTTATCTACTTTAAATAATTTTTTGTTTCATTAAAATAAATTAAATATTGAAATGTGTGGATAGCTAGTCAGACTGAAAAATTTCAATGCCATAGCCAGGATTTAAACCATGGATCTCCCGGTCTCCATCTGGATGCTTTTAACCATTGAGCTATCATAGCCAAAATGCCACCATGGCATTAAATTCTCCAACTGACTTGTATATTTCCCGGTAAACCACTAGGGATTGTTATATACAATGAGATACCCACGTTTATGGTGACTTACTATGCTGAAAGGACTTAGGTCACAGGCTTCAGGTTGGAGACTGCGATATCCATGGTTCAAATTCCGGCAATGGCATTGAATTTTTCAGTCTGACTCTGTCTATCCAAATCTTAGCCTACACATGGCTAATGTGGTATAACGATTAATTTCCATACAAATGTGTATTTATGAATCATTTTTAAGAATTCAGATGTTTGCATTGTTTATTGGGTTTTTTTGGTAATTTACGTCCTCCAACGTTAAGTCATATTGGACAGTGAATGAATTGAGTGAAATGATGCTCAAATGAGTCCAGGGTCCATGGAGCTTAGAGTTACCCGACATTCGTCTTGAAGGACAAGGGATTATCCAGGTAACTCACCCTGACCGAGATTTGAACTTGGGACCTCTTGAACGTGAGGCAGACATGCTACCATCTACGCTACCGAGGCGGGCTTATTGGGTATCCATTCTGGCTCATGCAGGGTTTAAGTGGTCATCACTGATGTGATTAATCACTCTTTCAAGCTAATCTTAAAGCCATTGAGACTGACAACTATATATCAGTACTCTTCACTGTGTTCTGCAATAACCTTTTGGACTGCATGGGCCAATCACTTAATTAAATTGTGAAGTATGATAGTATCATATATTTACCTTCATTGTTCTTCTTGGTTTGTTACAGAAATCAGGAAGAATCAAGTTTAGAGGGTGTAGTAACATCTGGAAACAGTCAATTAAAAGAAATTCTTCTGGATGGTAAGTTATAAATTATGCCAGTACTCTAATTATTCTGAAGCTAATTTTTCTGTTTCTTTGCCGCATGTACGTCTTTTTATGCTTATAGAAATTAATTCATTAAATGAACTTGAACTCTTGAAATTATGTGCTGACACAAAGTTGTAACAAATATTTTGAGCCGTTCTAGTGCATAATTAAAATGCAGACCAAGATATGTTTATTTCTTTGAAGTGATAACTTTTTGTATTGTAACAAACAGCCTGGTTACATTTATCCATGAGTAAAGAGTAGACATTGGCAATTCCTAAGGGGGGAAAGTTAAATTTGTAAAAAGACATGGCAGTATGGCATTAAGTAATGCAACCCACCTAGATGGCTTTCAATTTTTAAGCAACTTAAAATCTTTTGAAGTTGTATCTTCATTCTCATGTTTTAGGTTTTACCAGTTATGTCTTGGGTTTGTTGACAAATTTTGAACATCCATAGAACAGCAATAAATTAATTTCCTTTATATATTCATATTTAAAAACTTTCACTTTTCCACTGTGTTTGAAAAACTTAATATTGAAAGATGGTACATGAAGCAAGTTCACAAGAAAGTACAACAAAAAAAATTTACCAAGAATATATATATATATATATATATATATATATATATATATATATATATATAAACCTAGAGAAGAACATAAAGAAGGAAATAAAGAAAAAAAAACTTATTTAACTTCAACAGAAGCAATATTCTGTTGTGAATTTACAGCTTCTGAGCTTTATATATCTATTTTTAAAAAACATAATAGCAAAGTACCAGGACCAGACAAACATTAAAAATTTATTAACAAAAAAAAAAAAAAAACTAGGGAAAAAGGCTAAAACCACATTACTCAACTTCTACATCATGTAGAAGTTCTGTTTCATCCAGTTGGAAAAAAAGCTATTATTATCTCAATACTCAAACCAGGAAAATCAGCAGATATAAATAACTGAAGAGCTACATCATTGAGCAGTGCTCTAGCAAAAATTATGGAAATAATAGTTTCAGCTAGATTAAATTAGTATCTTAAACACTACAATCTTCTATTTCCCTGTCAAGCTGGCTTCCAGAAAGATCTTTCAATCAGTGAACAAGTAATTAAACTGTCAAGAAATTAAAGAGGGATTTAATAGAAAAGAGACACCTCAGCTGTGTTTGTGGAGCTAAAATCTGCATATGACATTGTATGGAGAGTAAACTTATGAAGAAGCTACACCAGATGGGAATTAAAGTTAATTTGCTTCACTGGCTATCATAATTTGTCACAGAGAGGTGCAACCTATTTTGGTTCAGCATTATCAAGATAAAAAAAAAAAAAAGCATCAACTAGGTTTACCTCACGATGCAGCCCTTAAGCACCGTTCTATTCAATATTGAGTGAGTGAGTGTGTGGTGTTTTAGGGCCCGTCGACAACAAGGTCATTTGGAACGTAAATGATCTGCCCAAACAACTCCAACAAACAAGCATCAACACTGCATTGTAAGCAGATGACTGAGTAATTTAGAAATCACTGAAATCAGAAAAACTTAAAATTCTAAAGACAAATGCCCAGAATTCTCTGAATACACTTATATAAGGGTGTTCTAAAAAGCTCATGAAAGTAAATACTGTAGAAAGTAACTTTCAGCTCTTTTCCCTAAAAAAGAAATAATCCAAAATTGTCGTAAGTTGTAATACCCAATTGACCAGAATAGAAAATGCTCAGTATCTTGGAATATGGTTTGACAGTAAATAAACCTGGAAGAAACATACTGAAAAAAATCAAAGAAAAAGAAACCAACCGTTTTAAGATATTAAAAAGACTTGCAGGAACTGAATGGGGTTGTTCAAGAATACATAATATAATACATATATAAGACCAGTTCTTAACTGCTATGGAGAAATACTGATAAAATAATCACCTTCGAATTTCATGATACTGGAGCGCACACAAAATTAAGCTCTTACATTAATTACTGGGAGTTGATAGCCCTTTCACTGATATGGATGTCATATGACAACCATGTTAAAATGCCAGAGAACTGATATGGACATGTATAGACATCCTCTGCATACATATATTTAATGTTTAACACCAATTATTTTAATATTTCTATTTTACAATACTTTTAAAATAGTTCTATAAGAGATAAAAACTTACCCTTAAAGGTTTCTTTTTGAATGGTACAATTCAAAACCTGGATGAACACACAAGGGTACATCTTCACATTCACAGTAAGTAATACTGGTTTACGTAAAAAATGAAGCTAGCTACAGTGAAGCAATAAATATTACACAAATATAACTATTTGCAACGGAAACTTAACTTAAAAAAATTATGTAAATTTTTCTTATTAATTTATGAGATTGATTCCATAAACCTTTGTCTACATCCTCAGTCAAATGACTGAGGATGTAGACGAAGATTTACGAAATCGATCTCATAAATTAATAAGAAAAATTTACATAATTTTCTTAAGTTGCAAATAGTTATATTTGTGTAATACTTGTTTCCTTGCAAACTTCTTTTTTACGACACACTAGACATTTTCAAAATGCTCACGACTTTTTTTGTTATGGGTGGTATCCTTTTTTTCTCTCTCAAGTATTAGTGGTGCTGTAGTGATGGATTTCTTACCCCAGTGTATAGAGGCCTCTGAATGTTATAGTGCTTAATTAGGCTGTGAGCTATCAATAACACTTGTCCAGGTAGGTGCATGGGTTTAGAGCTCTCCAAGTTACTAAACAGTTGTGTATGGTTACATCCAGCTGGTGTAAAAGTACTTTTTATACCATTTAACTGTTTTTCTTGAAGAGGGATAGCTTGTAATAACTGATCTATACCACCCATATTTGACCCGTTTCCCCCAAAAAATGGAGCAACTAACATGCCATCTGTAGATCAGTACACGTCTAAAGTTGGTTTACAAACAGCACACACACTGTCTAATTCCGAATTCTCCTCTTAGGCCCTAAATTGCCTTTAGAGGTCAGATCTTCCTTCACTCTATTCAGATATACATTTGTTTCCAGAACATTGAGAGACACTAAGTCAGCAGTATTAAAAAAAAAAAAAAAAAAATTGTGGAAATGTCAGCTGGTTGGCTGTCAGAAGTTAGCTGTACACCAGAAAATATGTCTATTTGTGTTCAAGTTATTTTGACCACTTTGCAATGTCGATTCTTCACGAACACCTAAAGGAAACAGGTCATTTTCTTCCTCACTCCTACCTATATCCTCAAAACTTCCCTTAAAATCTGAATATTCACCATTAATATCCAAATCATGTCAAACAGTAAAAAGTCTTGCACATTTTCTAAAGTGATACCAGAAGCCCATACACATCCTATGCAATCTAATTTATTTGCTACGTTACTAGGATAAGCCATGGTTAACACTGAAATTTAACAGTTTTAAATGTGCTATTCGATTAACTCCTGATAGCTAAAAGAAATCAATCTGAACCCCGAGAGAGTATAAATAACTAAATTACTGAATGGAAACAGTTGCATAAGGCTATCATAAACTTAAGTTTGAAATATGTGTAATAAGAGGTATATACAGATGCTGAAAACAGCTGCATAAGGCTATCATAAACTTAAGTTGTGAAACATGTAATAAGAGGTACATACAGATGCTGATGGGTTTCTTTCTTTCCAGTATGTGTGTGAGACACAACATATACAATGATTATCGTTTGATAGCATAAACTGAATCTTAAAACCTTGAACCGGAGAAGTCGCTTACATGGCTATATATATATTGTTCATATGCACACAAAACAAAATGACTCACAAAATTAGGTGCCTTCAACACAAAGAATGATTTTTGCTACTTTGAAACAAATTAGTGAAATTTCAACAATTTATGAATATAATTTCTACTTTAATGTTACCATATTTGTATACTGCCTTTAATGGGCTTTAAACTAGTTTTTGTTTCAGTTAAATAACTTAATACAGAATATACATGGTGTATTTATGAAGCATTTTTACAGCATTAAACAATTTAAGCGTCTTATGCTGTTCATTGGGTATCTATTTCTGGGCCTTGCAGAGTTTAAATGGCCATCGCTGAAGTGGTTAAAACTATACCTATGATAACGTTAGAAGTAATTTACATGTAAAAAACTTACAATGTCAGATTTAAAATGCAAGGCCTTATTAGCATATGAAGTGCTCTTTGAGACTTCCAGAGAATAAAAAATGGGTAAAAAACCACACATCTACACGAGTCAATTGGAGAATTTAATGTCATGTTGGCCATAGTAGCTCAATGGTTTAGAGCGGCTGGACGGAGACCAGAAGACCTGTGGTTCAAATCCCGGCTATGGCATTGAAATTTTCAGTCTGGCTCTACCCTTTAATAGTGCGTCCTACACACGGCTAGTGTGAAAGAACAATTAATTTCTACGTCTACCTTAGTTTGAGAACTCAACTAGGCTTCATAGAGAAAGTTCAACAACTAAAAAAAAAATAAACTAGATTATCCATTCAAAATAGAACCTCTCATGCGTCTTAACAATTCCGTGAACCAGGGTCGGTTCTCCCTTGATGCGTTTGAATCACTGAGTCACCTACTTGTTTTTGAATAATTATGTTTGATCTTGTAGCATTTAATTTTCATTTATAAAAGTTCTCCAAATTATGCTCTGTAATGGAATCGCTCTCTTGGCGCCTGTGCATTGATAATGCAGCTAGCTTACTTCCCGACTAGTGGTTTGTTATTAAAAGGCTTAAGGTGACCGTAACACATGCGGCGAGTGAGGAGTGGATGGTGGGACAGAATGCATTGCTGGTTACCATGGCTATGGATTCGATTCATAGTAGCCATTTATTCTGCACCAGCTTGTGTTGCCAACACAATACAGGATGTTCCTCCTACTTTTTCATTTATTTGAAAAGAAATATGTTGGTAGAAGTGGTAACCCGCTTGAAGCGAACCCTGTGTGTGCTCATGTGCTACTCTTTATTAATGGTTTGCATCCTATGTAAAAACAAAATTTTTTTATGCTACTAGTGATTATTGTATGATATGTGAATGGTTTAATAATTCCTATATAAGGGATTTACAATGATTTCAACACACAACTTGGTGTGTGTCTCTAAACACCCTTTTCTTTAGGGAAAAATGATGACACACACGACATAATAAATCTCGGTAGGCCAACACCAGTGAGTGCTATGTTTCAAAAAACTTTGCAGTGGAGCATCTTCAGAACACATCAGGAAATTTAAGACTCATTGGTAAGAGGAACATAAATGGTTGTGCAGAAGTAGCTATTATCAAAAACTGTTCTGTTGGCCATGTTTATCGACGTTACAAAGGGCATAGGAACAACTATGGTGTGGCAGATTTGAACAGTATCACACAAGCATTCCGAAATCATTAAGCATGTTTAGAACATTTAAGGAATTGTCTCAGATTGAAGGAGCTGGGGGGGGGGGGGGGGGGGGAAGACCACTAACAAAACTTCAAACGCTCTTTGGGAAAGCTCACGTCTGTATATTGTAAAATACTGTCACCCAATTATCGGAAGGCGCGACCAACTGGAGCTGGGTAGGGGACAGGAGGCATTCAGGCCACGCCCACCCATTTATCTTGTAGCGCTAACATAGGGGATGGTTAGGAAAGTGTCACCAGGCACTGTCCGTCTCTTTCCCCTTCCCCTGACGTCTGGAACAATCGGTATGATGTTCTGAACCGCAAAACTTCCAGACACAGCGATCTGCGTATATAAGGGATACAGTGGACGAGTCAGTTCAGTTCTTGGCGAGCAGCCGTGAAGAGCGCCGTGCTAGCGAACGGACTGGAAGACTGCGTACGTGTATCAGAGGGGTTGTACGTAATTGTGAGTGTGGAGTGGACCTGTGACAGACGAACTGGTGGATTGTAATTGTGTGTGCTACGTAATTCTATGTAATCAGCAAGTGTTCCAACTGTAATTCGGTGGAAATAAAGAACATTTTGAGTTTGTGCAATTGGACTTTTAATTTCACGAACCCATATAGTCACAATACAATGAGAAAGTTAAGCTTAACAGGCTTTTCATGCAATATCCCATTAGGGCTGCTTTACTTTTAAGTAGACAAGAAATGACATTTCATGGACATAATAAAAGCGAAGATTCTTTAAATAAAGGTAATTTTAAGGAACTTTTGGATTCATATATAGAGGGAAGTTAGTCGAGATTCAAAACCACTATTCCAGCATAAAATCTGTTTCTGCAGGGCATTCAAAAACAAAACAAAATAAAATTATTGAGTGCATCTTCCATTATATATGGGGCACTATTAATGATGAAATTAAGGACACACAATTTTTCTCAGTGCAGGTAGATGACACTACTGACATATCACAAAAAACACAATGCTCTTTAATTCTGCAATGTGTCAATTCATGAGGAAATGTAGTTGAAAGATTTCTGGGATTTCATGATGTTAGTGAAGGCCATACTTCAGATGTACTTTTCATCTCTTGATGATTCATTATCAGAGTTTCATTATAAAGCTAAACTTGCGGGAGGGTGCTATGATGGGATAGTGCTTAAATGGTCTTCAAAAGAAGATGAAAGACGTAGCATCCGAAGCTATCTTTGTTCACTGTTTTGCACATAGACTTAACCTAGGTTTGCAACAATAGAATTCAGAAGTGCCGCTTGTGTGTGTGTGTGTGTGTGTGTGTGTGTGTGTGTGTGTGTGTGTGTGTGTGTGTGTGTGCGTGCGTGCGTGCGTGCGTGCGTGCGTGCGTGCGTGCGTGCGTGCGTGCGTGCGTGCGTGCGTGCGTGCGTGCGTGCGTGCGTGCGTGCGTGTCCAGGTTTCTTCCATCATTCTAGCCAATGGACTTATGTTCTTGGTACCGAGGTTGTAAGGAAGGCTTGTACCTAGAGGAATAGACATTAGGTGGTCCTCGGTTTCTGAGACCTTAAAGGTAATAGAAGAATGGGACAGAATGATACGGGTATTTGAACATATAATGAAACATGGCAATTCAACAAGTATTCATTCGTCAGGCTGAGGATTCATAAGTAAGTTTAGTAGCTTTGAATTTGCTTTCCTGTCTCTAGTTCTTATAGACACTTTTGATATGACTGATATTTTATTCAGTGTATTGCACAAGAAATCATTAGATGTGTAAACATGATTCACAACACAATAGATGCTTTAAACAGAAAGAGAAACAATGAATCTTTAAATGAAGTTGATTCAATAAATTGATTCAAAGTGAAAGCCCCTTCTGAAATGCGAAATCTTTCCTTAGATCAGTGCAAACAAAATCTGAAGTCCCTATTTTATGAAATACTGGATAATGTAAGGACCAAAATTAATGAACAGGTTGAAGACATGCAAAATTTAAAATTTATAAAGCTTGCTGATAGTTTAAAATTTCAACAGTACTCCAAAGTATATCCCTTTGAAGCTATGAATAATTTAAAGCTGTGCTACCCAAAAGAGTTTTTGGATACGGAAAGACTAAGGAAAGAATTTACATTAATTTACCAAGATAAGGCTAATAAAGGTGTTGATCTTCAAGAATTATTGAAGTCTTTAAAAGATAATAATATAAATGATGTCGTAACTGATGCATACAAACTGTAGCCTGATTCTTACAATACGGTCCACTAGTTGTTCTGCAGACTGAAGTTTTTCATGCTTAAAGAGCATAAAACTTATCTCCAAAACAGCTTAAGCAATAGCGATTAACATCATTGGGTACTATTTCCATTCACCAGCACGTACTCAGTAAACTGATGAAAACTTGGCCCTTCTACGAAGACATAGAGCTTTCGTGAGGATGATAAACAGAAAAATCATCTTGATATATATAAGCATTAAGTTGGGTCTTATTTTAATTAACTAATAAGCGAAGCAGTAAGCAGTAGTAGCTTTCTTTTGTTTTTTACTGTGGTATTGTAAATAACTTTGTTTTCTGCTTTCCCTATTGCTTAAAGTCTATCAGCCACTTAATATTGTCCCTATTCTGAATTTGTATGCAATCATTAGCCTACTTTAAAGTGGTTGCATTGATCATATGTAAGGAGCGGATTTATAGGCACTAAAAATGTGTGAAATAGGCAGGCAAAAAGGCACTATAAAGGAGCAAAATAGGCACTAAAAATTTGCTAAGTAAACACTTAGAAATACACAATTTTAGTAAAATGGATCTTGAAGTGCACTATAATTGCACTATAACAAAATGACAATCCCCGCAACATATGCTGCAACAAATTTGCTAAACACATACTATTTTGTGGTTCCCCAGGCGAAATAGTTTTACCTTTATTCCAAATTTCATAAATGGCTCCACAGCAAGTTAAAAGAACAGATATTGTCGTATATTTAAAATACATATAAATCCACTTCCCTAAAAATGAACTATAATGTGCAGAAAGGTGTGAAGTAATTAACTATGTCCAAAAACAAAAACATGTGTTGGGGGGGGGGGGGGGGCTTAAAGGTTAAAATTGAAATATCTGAAGCTTTTGTTACATTTGTTTCAAACTTATACCATTTATTTTTGTGATTGATCAAGAATGGAATAAGGATCAAGTTTAAACTTTCTAGTTACAATAGTTTCTGAAGAATTAACAGTTTATGCCTAAATTACAGGCGGTTTTCAAAATGTCCCACATATTGTAATTTTAATTTTAATTTACTGCGCTGTTGGGTAATCTTCCAATGCTTTGAGGTACTGTATCGGCTACGATTTCCAAATCGTCTGCACTTAATATAGCCGTAAGGAAGTTAAAATCATATGACGTACACAGTGGCATTTTCATTTATTTTTAAATAATTTTTTTAGTATGTTTTTGTGTTATGGCTTGAATTTAATTTTTCACTATTGTAAGAGCAATGTAACGTTTGTAATTTAAGGAACTAGAGAACAAATGCATGTCTATTGATGTTAATGAAGTTGGGTTTAATGCAAATAAAATAAATTTAAATAAATCAATGTTGGCCATGCCAGTGGCGGAGCGAGGCCAGCTTTGTGACTTCTTACATAATCAGATACCTATTAGAGAGAATAGTAGCCATCCTAAACACATTGCAACATTTTCCCCACAAGTGTCACTATCAGAAATAGTGGAAAAAGTGGACATTACAGTTTTGTCACATCGCCCTGAAATGCTGATACAAATATTTCCACTTATTCACGTCTCACCCTGTATGTTTCCTGTTCTGATGAACTTTCTGTCTGAGCATGGAAGATTAAGAAGCTTCTTATTTGCTGCTGCATTGAAGAGTTTTTTGTATTTCTATGTCATCAAATATTGCAGCCTTCTGAATGCCTGTCTATGTTGTTATAATATAACAGAAGGATTAATGTTTGAGAGAATCATGGTTGATAACATCACCTAGTTGATAAAATGAAGTCTCAGAACACAAACTCAAACATAGTAGCAGGATATTATGTTGGAGAGATGTAGCCAAGCAGAAAGTTTGAAGAATGAACAAAGTGCTTGATGGTTATGCTGTACCAACAAGTGCATAATTAGATTAGATTAGAGTTTTACTGTGCATATTCCAAAATTTTACAATTTACAACTTTTGGCTACATTTATTTGTCTTTACGTTGTTGCTACCTTGGCTTACATGAGACCCTGGTCTTCTGCTCTGCCAGGTAGCTCTTAACCTCCATAGTGCATAATGATGAATGGCAATGGTGAGGAGGGGTTAAGATGACATTCCTATTAATAGAAAAGGAGCAGCAAAACTTGGATGGATGCCATGCAAAGTAATCTGCAAATGACAGGAAAACTTAAAATAAGTTGTGGGTGCTGTTCCAATATATACAAAGTCACCTAAACAGATTTATTACACAGAGATCCCAACGTCAGTGTAGCAAGCAGAAATAAGAGTACCTATAAAGTTATGTAGTTTGGAAAAGAGCTTAAAGATCAAAATACCTAGTCTGTAGAATGGTATAATCTAATGGCATAAATGCAGTACATATGCCACAAAATTTGGCTGGCAGGCGCAAAACCCATGTGATCTTCACTGCATCTCCCTACGTGTGGATTCTAAATTCATTCTAGAGTAGCTGCAGAATAAGAATGAACATGGGTTGAGCCATTATAGTTATCCTATTGTCTTGGTGTTGCCAGTTCCACAGCAAGCAGGCGACAAAGATGGAAGATATATCTGTCTTTGTCTCAACCTAGTATCATACAGATGCTGAGATGTTCAGTGATACAGTGCTGACAGAGAAGTTCACTTAATATTTCAGCATGTGTGTGAGAACATAAACAATGATTATTGCACAATCTGAACCTTAAGCCTTGAACTGGAGAACAGTTCGCTTACGTATCTATCGTTCATATGCACACAAAACAAAATGATTCAAATTAGATGCGTTCTACGAAATAAGGTGTTTGCTACAGTGAAACAAAATAGTGACATTTCAAGGATTTGTGAATATAGTTTCTATTTTAATGATGCCATATTTGTATACTGTCTGTAATGGACTTTAAACCAATTTTTGTTTCATTAAAATACTTAATACGGAAGATATGAATGTGTATTATGAAGCATTTTTACACCATAAATTTACCAATATATCAAATTAGGTAAACTGCATAAATATTAAAAGCAGAAGCATAATTAACAGTGAGGTATTCTTGGATGTAAATTAATCATTTCTTCATGCTAGCCGTATATAGGCTAAGATTTTTGATAGATAGTCAACATGAAAAATTCAATGCCATGGCCGGGTGATCCGTGGTTCAAGTCTCGGCCGTGGCATTGAACTTTTCATGTTGACTATCTAATTAACACAACTTTAACACCTCAGAGATTGTATCTGTTCATGTTTATAGAAGTATAAAGTTTATTTTATTCTAATTATTGTGAATTTATAATATATTTTAGTAATTTTTGAATTGCTAATTTCCATAATTTCTAGTTTTGTCACTTCACAGGTTTTACGGCCGAGCCCCTTAAATATGCCAAGCAGCTAGCATTGCCTTTTGGCAATAGTTATTTGATGCTATAAATTTTGAACATCTTAAATTTTGTATATTTTAGTGTGTAACCTCACCTTTAGCAATCATTTATGTAAAAAAGTAAAAGAAATGCAAAATAAATTATTCTGGCTCTAATGGGTTAAATAAAATGGTTATAAATAAGGCAGCTTTGGTGAAAGGAGGAGTACGTATCTCATAAACTGCCTTGAAACTCTGAAAAAGCAGGTTTTGAGATACAATCATTACAACCAAAGATTAATTTATACTATCTTGTATTAAGAATTAAACATCATTGATGTACTTTAGGCAGTGTTTAGACGCAAATAATTGCCCTATGTTTAGTGTGATAGAAAGCAAGGAAATTCACGACCGCAAAGTGAGATTTTTGGTGGACAACACGGCGCTGGGGCGGGTTTTCTCCGGGACATCCGGTTTCCCCCACCATCTCATTCCACCTGTGCTCCATCTTTATCCCATGTATCATCAGTGTCACCGCCTGTGGTGCCGTATGTAGTAAAAGCTGGTGTTAAACACTACACTACACATACAAGGAAATTCAATTCTCCCAACCGAAATTCAATAGTCAACATTAGTTGAGTATGTTAGGAAGGTCCTAAAGAAATGCGTTTTGGGTTAACACTAGTAATATATGGAGCATGCAGTACTAATTTGACTCAAAATTATATTAAGGAAATCCTTTTTGTTTATTCTATGATGGGTTGGAGGAGTAAACGTCTCATGTGGAGAGAGGGAGTTAGAGTGCCTTAAATTGAACCGGTGGGTATGTTGTAGCACCATAGCCATCATGGCGCTTTTTCATCGACCTGATCTAAATCACATAATGGCATCCATTATAAGAATAACTAGTTATTTCAACAACAGCTCTTGACCAAATTATAATTAATGCAGATTATAATGCACAAATGGTGAGTAAAAGTGAATGTATGAAATAAAATGGAAACCCAGTGGTGGAATTTGAAGACGTTAAAGAAAAAAAACTGTGTTCTAAATAAGGCAATAAAACAGGCAAGGAAGAACTACATTACATTACATTAATGACATTACTATATTAAACATTTTGATAAAACTAAATTTATATGAAAAATTATAGAAAATTTTACAAATGGAACATTAATACACACACTAATACAGAGTTCATCAGATTGCTGTTCCCGTTTCGGTTTCTATCTGTTTTAGTAAATATTTTTCAGAAGTAATTAATATTGTGGAGAAAAAAAAAGTGACATTTATGTGCATAGAGCTAAAGTAAATTATGGTGAAATGTTAATAATAAATGCACTGAGTAATAAATACTCTGCTGAAGTTAATGATGTAGTGAATATAATTAAAATGTGTTGGGAATAATTATCCTTTAGCTCACTTAATGAATGCAGCTATTAGCAGTGCAACTTAGGTACATTTTGTTACAAAAACACAAAGACAAAATTTGCTTCAGACTTCTTTATTATTAGCAAAATTGTTAGCACAGTGCTAATGTACAATCACTTTCTCTTTTACACAAATATACAGCTTCAACATGTCTCTTTAATATATCGAGATTTAACTGTATGTCTCTTTAATATTTCTTTATGTCTTGTTGCATGCATCAACTTGTGCTGCTGGTAACCTCTCCGACATACATACAGGTTCATGTCTTAAATGTAGCTGTATGCAGACTCTGAACATAATTCCGATACGCGGTCGTGAACTGCTTCACTGCCTGTTCTATTGCCCACTGATTCCACACCACGGAGCTGCACTTACTGAATTTAAGCTCAAAACTCACACAAACTCTAAACGCTAAACATACTACTTCTAGTCTTCAAAACATCTCTTTAGATACCCTGCCACATGCAGGAGATCGGTCCAGTAATGGAATGCTCTCAGATGAAATTCTGGAACAGTATCAAATATGGATAGAGTCAACATGAAAAATTCAATGCCATGGCCAGGATTTGAACCACGGATCTCCTGGTTTCCGTCCAGTCACTCTTAAACTTTGAGCTACCATGGCCAACGTACCGTCCTGACATTAAATTCCCCATTTGACTCATATATTTCCCCGGTAGACCACTAGGGGCTCTCGCATCCGAGATACACCGTTTGTGGCGACTTACTATCGTAAGTACTTGAGTCCCAGGCTTGATTCTATCCATAAAAAAATCTTAGCCTATGTACGGCTAGTGTGGAGAAATGATTAATTTCCATCAATTAACTAAAATAATAACAGTTAAATGATGAAGCTTTATAAGTGATTTTTTTTTGTTACAAATTATTATATCTGTATATATTTGTTTGCTTCACTGTTAATAGCTTCATATTTTATATATTTGTTAACTTTAATATATGGATGTTAATAAAGGAATCATGCTATGTACTAGAAAATCAAAAAATCTTTGGACCTGCATTTAGAAATGTGTTTGGCTTATCAAATTTTGATGTTGGTGGAACAGGTGAAGAAATATCACTGGTCATTTACAAAGATATGACATCCCAATCTGCAAATCTGTCTTTCCACTTGCTATTGACATGCATTTCTATTAGACTGATTAATGGAAATTAATTGTTCTTCCACACTAGCCCATGTGTATGACAGGTTTGAATAGGTAGAATCAGACTGAAAAGTTCAATGCCATAGCCGGGATTTGAACCACAGATCTTCCGGTCTCTGTCCAGTAGCTCTTAACCATTCAGCCACATGTCAACATGCCAGCAGTACAATAAATTCTCCAAATGACTCGTAGTTTTCCCGATAAATCACTGGGCAGTCTCATATACAATGACATACATACTTATTGTGATGACTTACCATGCTCTAAGTTCTTAAGTTTAATCACTATTAAGTTAATTAATGGAAATTGTTCTTTCACACTAGCCATGTGTATACAAGGTGTGTATAGGTATAGTCAGACTGAAAATTTCAGTGCCATAGCCGGGATTTGAATTTTTCACTTATAGGTAGATTCTTGTTGTTTCTGTTTTATATAACACCATGGGAGTAAGGAGTTCTAATATCTCATGGTGGTATCAGAAAATATAAATTGAATATACTTTGTTGAAACTTTATTTTATTTCAGACAAATGTTAATTACCCACTGTTACTGTTTAAAATTCTTAGCAACATGCCAGACATGATGTGACAATTATATTCTGCATCCAGATTCATGTCAAATGAAACTGAAACTAGTTCAAACTCAAGTATCCCTTATTTTGCCTTTTGCTATATTTTGATATTTTAGCCCTCACTTTCAGTCACGTGATGCTAGTACAACCCCCAATGTACCATTCAACGGTAATGCTTCATTCATTATCAGGGATACTCTTCAACCCATTAGTGACATACAGACAAAGTCGCCCAGGAATGTCCTGAGATATTATCTTTGTAACAAAATCTTTCATAGATGTGCCAGGGTCTTAGAAAAGTTGATACCCTTATTTGTTTCCTGGAGATTAGTCTGGTTTACATCTTTCTAATTAACAACTAAAAATATTCCTACACTATTAAACACTCATAGTTACTGAACTTTAATGCTTACTTTGTTATTTTATATAATTATTGTGTATACCGTATTTTATCGCATAATTCCCCCTTTTTTAATAAAAAATTTTGCTTGAGAACATTGGGGAGGGAATTATGCAAGTGGTGCCTCTAGGAATTCAGAAAGGAAGGCAAACCATGTAGTATTATGTAAAAGTTATATAGGTGTACAGTAATTTGTGAACTGGATACATACCACAGTTTCATTGGGTCTGCAATGTATTGTTTCATTGTTTCTTTTCTCTGACTATTCTGCGGTCTCACTTTCACCACTATTATCACTATTTTCATTTATATTTGGCTCATTATGATGACTTGTAACAAACTGACTTAGACACACGTCTGCAACTTCACATTTCAATTTTACAATACGTTGTCACAATGGCAATATGAGTGGCAAGTACTGCATCCATTGTTGTCCATGACAAGTACCGCTGCATCGATTGTTGTCCATTATCAAGTCATTTGAAGTCCGATCCAATAAGAACAAACCAGAAGAGGGAATTATGCAGTTTAACAGGTAAATAATTCTTAGTGATGAAAAATCATAGGGAAGGGAAATATGCGGGGGGAGGGGCTAATGCGATAAAATATGGTATCTCATATTTTATTGTTATATGATATGTGGTCTCAAACAATACACTGTTTCAGTTCACTCACTTTTATATTAAACATAATTTTAATGCATTTCTTTTAATAAATAAATAACTGTAATTACCAAAGCATTCTGTTAGATATAATGATTATTGATTTTGTCACATACAGATTGAATATGATTAGTCTCAGTTAACCTTTTACCTCCTCCCCCCCTTTAATTTACCTCCTCCAACATTAAGTCATATATAATAAGTAATATAAAGAATTATATTACAGTGGATACCTGCACATTGTGGAATTGCTGGAAATGAATCAGATGATTTTCTTGCTAAAAAAGGTGCAAATTTAATTCAGAACAAAAGTAAAAATTTACCCTTTACATCCATGAAAAGATTAATCAAAAGCATATATAAAAACAAACAAAAACAATCAATATCTAGCAAAGCCAAAATTAAAAATCCAGAAATTAATCCAGAAATCCCACGTAAAGCTGCAGTAGCAAATTTTAGATTACTTACGGAACATGATTATTTGGCCCAACACTTACACAGAATAGGAATTTATACAAGTCCAAATTGTCCTCTGTGCAACAAAGAAGAGGAAATGACTGAAGAACATCTTTTAACCTGTGAAGCCCTACCTGCCGGACCCACTACACAGAAATATTGGAGAGCAAGAGAGCTAATGGGTTCATTGCCAAAGCCTAGCATTTGAAAACAACAACAACATTAAGTCATATCGGATGTTGAATGAAATGGGTGAACTGATGTTCAAATGAGCCCAGGATCCATAGAGCTTAGGGTTATCCACCATTCATCCTTCAGGATAAGGGAAAACACTGGAAGAAATCTTATTCAGGCAACTCACCCTGACCAAGATTTGATGGACCTCTTGAACGTGAGGCAAGCACAGTACCATCTACACTGCCAAGCTGGGTATCCTATTACGTGTTATAAGTCCTAGATATTTATGCCTTTTCACTTCCACAACACTAGTAATATGTATGTTTAATGTTATATTCTTACTATTTTTCTTTAACTTATTAAAGTGCACTATTTTAGTATTTTGCATGTTTAACATAGATTTATTGATTGAAAATAGCTTAGCAAATGAAAGGCAGGTGTTCCTTAATGTCATGTTCAGCCTTATTACTGTCTTACTCTAACATATTGCTTTAGTGTTACCTGCATAGATTTCCACAGAAGTGTTTGCCGAATTTGTCATATCATTAATATAATTATGAACCTAACACAGAGCTATGTGGTACACAAATGTGCGCAGTTTCCAATTTTTATTTTAACATTTGAATAAGTTTGCCTTATTTCTATGCTGTTTTAGTCAACTGCTCTCTTCCAGTCAGATAATTACAAATTAATACCTGGGCTAAACCTCTTTATGTCATAGTTCTCAGGCTTACTAATTAAAATTTTATGCTCAACACAATCAAAGACTTTAGATAAGTCCTCATTATTTTCTAGTTTCCCAATTATTTCGTGAACACATAAATTAATGGCAGAAATGATGGATCACCCTTTTCTAAAGCTATGTTGAAAGTTTTGTAATATGTTATATTTACTTAAATAGTTTTGTTTGCAACAAAATTCTTTCAAATAACACTACCTAGCATGATTTTTGCGGCAAAGCATCTGATAAGTCATTATGACTAAATAAGATCTCCTGACTTCAGGAATGTCATTAGTTTTCCTGTATCATGTCTAGTTTTCATGCTAATCATGATCTATTCGCTTAAAATGTTACTGTGGCTCCGTGCTGCTTTGCAATAACGGCGAATCAGCTGTTGTTAGTGTAGCAGTGCTCTGATTGCATATTCTTTGCATGCTTGTTAATCCAAAGCTGTTCCATTGAACTCTCCGATATTCAGGGCTATTCTGTAACTTCTGGTTAAGGATACTGCTAACAATTACTGTTACGGATAACATCTGAGCCTAACAAGTATGGCAGGCATTTATATTCTGTAACCATGCTTGTTATGGCGACAGATCTTCTCAACCATGTTGTTAAGCACCTGGATCGACTCATCGCAAATTCATATGCTTTGCAAGCGTGTTTTGTTTTTCCACTGTTCTCGGCGCGCCAATTCAAATAGTGCAATTGCGATCACTTAAAGACGTACGTTCTGTATAGATCAAGTTGGAACGCAAGCGAGCTAGAAAGTCTTCAGAAGAGCAATGCAAAATATACCTATATTGATTATTGCAAAAGTAATGCCATTATTAATTTCACATAATGCTTTATGAATATAAGAAAAGATGCTGTTTTAGGGTAGTATGTAATTTTTTAGTAAATATCGTCTTATATGAACTACAAATTTTAAATTTTCATTTGTTTGGTATATCAATTGTTTATTGCAAAGCAATACAACAAATAACTTCTTTGTACTTCTTTAAGTACTCACAGCTTAATTAAAATTGGATTTCGTATTTTCATTGTAATAGTCTCCAATGGAACGAAGTATAAGCTCTAGTGCATCCTAAGCATGAATTTTCTACTTTTATACCTTCTATATAGCTGAAAATATACCATTTTACAAACATTTCGATAATTGTGTGGCATATAAAACGTGCGCACACACACACACACACACACACACACACACACACACACACACACACACACACACACACACACACACACACACACACACACACACACACACACACACACACACACACACGCACACATGCACACGCACACACACATATAGTTTTGCTTTATCAGGATTAATGTTTAAGCAATTGTTGCAAAGTAATGCAAACACGAAGTAACAGCTATATATTTGCAGCATTTAATAACGCTGTCCTGCGACTATTTCTTGGTTTTGGTGAACCATGAATGAACTGCAACCATGGTATACTTTCAAAGAGGTACTCAATAAGTTTCTGATACACTATTTGCGATACGAAAAAATTATGACAAATATACCTCAAAAACTATTATGAGCTTCAGGGCGAAATACGAGTGTAAAGCTTAACTACTTGTACTTTCCGCTAAAATATTTTCTTAATAATTTTGGATCACTCAGAAATGAACAAGGTGAATGATTTCAGCAAGAAATGAAGGAGATGGACAGGAGATATCACAACAATGCGGACTACTGTTGTTACTTAAAAACAAAAGTTCCTTAATCACGACTTAAATGTAAATCAGTGCAGCAGACTGTCTGGCCAAAGGAAATGTAACTTCACACCTTATTTTACAGTTATACAGGTATTTCTAAATATTTATTACTCAGAAATTTTGCTTTTTGTATTCATTTTGTAATGCACAATCTTTACATAAAAACACCACTTTTAAATTATTATTTGTGATTTGTGGGGAAAAAGAAAGAAAAAACCTTACGTGATAGAGAAAAATGGACAGCATGATTCAATTTAGCACACCGAAATTAGCTAACATCACTTTTCAGATCGCAAACCGGTGAACAAAAGTTATATCTTGCAGGACAGTATAATTTCTTATAATAATCTGTAATCAATACTGAAATAAATTACGGTTCTGGTGGTTTCATAGCATACATGTTCTATCTTCTAGCATTTAATTTGAAAGAAACTGCTTTAATTTTGTATATTTGATTGCTTTTGCATCAGCTGCTAAAGGAATGTGGAAGTTATAGTTTGTAGGATTTTATGTACCTAACCAGCATTGCAAAGATTACACGGCAGAAAATTAAATGTAAATGCTTGATTACAAGATAATTCTGATGGAGAAATGAATCGCAGAGCAAACATTTCTTCGAGATATTCTTTACTATCACATAAATAACAGAAGGTCAAAAGTTAAGTCAGGAACCTCTTTACGCATTTTTCGTGTAAGCATACAGTTTTCATTATTTTCACACACCAAATTTATGGTTTCACTTTACGATGTATGAATAACATAAGGTTATGTGTCTCCTGCGGTGTTCTTCAGTCCTTTGTGCTTATAAATCAATTTCCAGCAAGGAAAATATGGTATTGATGGTGCTAACAACACAGTCTTGCCTCTTGTTATCCTTAACCATAACTTTCTTCCTCTCAACAACATGTTGTTATGGTTACGTTATAAGAGAATAACAAATGGTGCATAGCCAGTGGTTAGTGGCTTAAACAAGTGGTTCAGTTTCAACCACCATTACAGAATAGCCCTGATTATCTAGTTTTAGAATTGTTACCAATGAAATGAAAAGAGTGAGCTGCTTGGTTCACGATTGAAAGAAAAAAATCGTTTGCTCCTGGAACCATCTTTTATTGGTCCAGACAGAGATAAGGAGTTCAGGAAGTATTTCAAGAAGGAAGATGATCTGACCTGCTGTTGAGACATTCCAGGACTGATACAACAGCTGGGGAGTGATTACTAATCGGAAGGTTGGACACTGTTTGTGAATTCCTCTAAAAGGAGCTTGAAGTCTGTACTACTTCATAATGGAAACAGTCTAGCTTCGATACCTGCAAGATATTCCACTTCACTGAAGGAAAATTATCTCACAATGCAATCTATTTTGGACAAAATAAAATATGAGCACAGGTGAGATATGTGTAATGATGGTGTCCTGTTTTCAGTATATTGCAAGCAATTTTCCACATTTATCAGATGTAAATGCCAAGGAAGGGAATTTTGATGGGCCACAAATTAGGAAGCTGATGAAAAACCCAAACTCTGAACAGACGATGAATGCCATAGAACTTGCTGCATGAATTTCAATGAGAGATGTCATGATGAAGATCCTAGGAAATGTAAAGAATGAACAGTACAGAACAATAGCGAAAACGATGTTAGATTACATGAAGGAGTTGGGGTGTAGAATGAGCCTGAAACTTTACTTCCTTCATTCTCATCTCGATCGCTTTCTTGAAAACCTTGCGGCTGTTAGTGAAGAAATGGCAGAGAGGTTTCGTCAAAAGGCAGAAAGAAGATACCAGGGGAGGTGGGACGTACCAATGATGTCCAATTACTGTTGGTGTTTAAAGGAGATGGCAAACATGCAGCAGCCAGATGCTGGGCAGTCAAGCCGTCATTCAAAGGGGACATATAGGGCTGTTCATAACTAAAGGTGGCTACAATTTTTTCCTATAATATCTTCTGGTGTTCTTTTATGTATACATTGCCTTCTCAGTGAATTCTGTAGTCACTTTTAATTGCTAGAGCACAGAAATCACGAATTTGTGCATTTCAGCAATATGTGAACCAAGAGACTCGTAGTTTAGCCCTAGGTATTGGTATTTATATAAATGAAACTTGTGTTTATTTTGCCCCCTGTCATAAAAATAGTCGAGTAGACATATGGACTATTTACAAAATATCACAATATTTTCTCTATATTTTCAAACATACCATAATTTGTTCAGTACTTCTTATTCCTATATCTCTTATTTTGGAGTACCTATTGCAAGAAAACCTGACATGATACATAGAAACAAATAACAGAGTCGTATTCAGTGACCCAAAATTAAGATCACATGTCACATCCCTTGCCGCAAGAAACAGGTTTCAAAATGCTGGGTATTATAATTGATATGTTTCGGGATAAAGTTTAGTAATCATATCTTGGTCATTGTAATCAACTGTAGTAAGAGTTTCATTTAGAAATATTTCATGAGAAACATTTAAAAAGAAGCAGTTAATATATGTGTTTGTTTTTCAGTTATTTACATTTTTTGTTTTTTAAGATGTTGGTTAATGAATAGAAAATATGACTAAAATGAAATGTACTTTTTGTTGTAAAGTTCTCACAATAATTGCCTTATTACATACATTTTTGTGATGAAAATTTTCTTCCTCTTACAGATACAATGGGTGATAATATTGCACCTTTCACTCAAGTGCTTTTAACTCAGCCTGGCTGCACGTCTGTAACCACACATTTGACCCTTCCGGGTAAACAAGAGGGAAAATCAAAGATTTGGGTCTCTGAAATTGTTAAAAAGACTGCTGAAGGAAATGACATTTCCTTTAGTTCATGTAAGAATGACTCTGAATCAAAAGAAGGCTTGGTAGATGACACCGAAAAGCAAAGGAAAGAAATGCCCCTGGAGAATAATCAGCCAAAGAAAAGGGGAAGGCAAAGAAAGAAACTAAAAATAAATGAAGAAACTATAACTGTCAGCCCTACTGGAGACATGGACAGTGTTGATCTATTGAGTCCAGAACTTGGCAGGGGTATGAGAAAACATATCAAGAAGGTGGATAACATATTTGATGAAATAGATTTTGAACCAAAGAAGAAACGACAGTGGAAATCCAGGATTGCAGAAGACACTGCCATACTTTCAGATCCTAAATTATTTTCCAGTGCAACAGATAAAGAGAGTGGAATACTGGAAAATGCTGCAGGAGAATTTAGAAATGCGGAAGGTCAGGCTGTTAATGAAGATCATGCCCAAAAAGAAATAACAGAAGAAGAACTTGAAGTAGCTCAGAGTAGTGCAGTGAAAGAAAAACATGAGGAGTTTACGAATGAAGAACCTTTTTGTGAGAGTGATGATTCTGAAAGTGATGCTTCAGTTAGCAGTAGCAGAAGGGGGAGGACTAGAGGAAGGGGCAGGGGCAGAGGACGAGGTCAAGGTCGAGGAGAAGGAGAAGAAGAAGAAGAAGAGGAGGAGGAAGAAGGTGGAATAGATAGGAGAAGGCGGAGATCTAGGGTTAGGAGCAGGGGTAGGGGTAGAGGTAGTAGGAGCAGTAATAGTATGCTTTCAAAAAGCTTTAAAAGTTTATTGAAAATGTCTCATAGTACAAGATTGACAATGGGGGGAAAAAGGAAGATGAATATGTGGAATCTGATACATCTCCTGAAGCTCTAGCAATGGTAGGTACATAAGTAATAAGTAAGGCCCAGATTTTAATGACTAAGCATATTTTTGCTGATGATGCTGGTTCCATGCTACATGGACAAGTTGCATTTCATTTTGGCTGAAACAACCACTTTTATGTGTCGTTTTTGCTACATATTTAGACATTTTTATCTGAAGGGCATTTTTTTAGGGTTATAAGTTATTTTAAAGTCATTTGTAAAAACAAATTAATGTTTTTGTCACTTTTTGAAAGTTTGATTAAATTCTTATAGTATTGTGACGTTGTGGGTTTGTAAAATTAAAAGTCAAGTTTGCCGAAATTAAAAATGCACTTTATTTCCATAGAAAGGCACTGTTTGTACACCCCTTTGCAGCAAGCTGACGTAACATAAACCAACACAATCTCTCGTCACTTCTGCACATGTAAATAAACAAAATAGTTCACTTTCAAATCACAGCTGCACGTGCACAATTATCAAGTCCAAATTACGACTGTTCCGATAAACTAGCCACGGCTTCTTTTATATCTCCACTCATTGTTCCAGAAATTAGTGGAATTTTCTGTAACAATCAAGAAAGCGAACCTTCCAGTCATCTATCTTTATCTGTTTCGACAAGCTTTTTATCTCCACATTGAACTATCTGTCCCTTTGTGCGTGCCCGCCGCGCCAGTCGCAACAATGTGATTGGCTTGGTCATATCGAATAGCACCATTGTAGCGGGCCAGATGATCCAGGTGTACCACCAACATCTTTCCTCGGGGCACCTTCTGGATGCGGTAGACCACATCGTTAATCCTCTTTACCACCCAGTACGGTCCTTGCCATGGTTGTTGAAGTTTCGGGCTGCGCCTCTTGGTCCAGGTAGGGCGTTACAACCAGACCAGTCACCTTGCTGGAATCCTTGGCTGCTGGCTTGCCTATCATACCGGATCTTCATGCAGTCACTCGCCTTCTGGCTGTTCTGAAGAGCCATCTCATGCATGTCATGGAGATGATCCACGAGGCTCTCCACATACTCCGTTGCTGACTGTTTTGCTTCTGAGGCGGGGGAGGGGGGGGTCTCCCAAAAGCCATTTCACAGGGAAGGCGTAACTCTCGGCCGAACTGGCTGGCTGGCGTCATCCCAGTGGTGTCGTGTGTTGACGAGCGGTAGGCCAACAAGAACAGTGGCACCTCAACATCCCAGTCTCGCTGATGGCTGGCCACGACCTTCCTCAGGAGTTCTTCTAGGGTCTTGATGTACCTCTCGACCATGCCGTCCGACTGCGGGTGTAGAGGTGTTGTGCGGGTCTTGTTAACCCCAAGTCTTTCAAGTACCTCCTTCATTAGGTTAGACTCAAAATTGGTGCCTGATCACTGTGGAGCTCTAACGGCACCCCAAAACGGCAGAACAGTTGCTCCACGAGACAGTCTGTAATTCTCTTGGCCCCATGGTTCGGAATGGCATACACCTCCGGCCACTTGAAGTAACCCATGGCCACCGTCAGGTACTCGTTGCCTCGATCAGACACTGGGAATGGTCCATCTATGTCGACAGCGATGTGTTCGAATGGCGCTCCGACGTACTTCTGCATGTGACTCCGGCTCCTAGTTTGGGGCCCGCGAATCTCCGCGCACATGTGACATTGACGGCACCATCTCTCAGCGTCTGCTCGAAGCTTTAGCCAGTAGTAACGCTGTCGGAGTTTGTCGATCGTTCCGTTTGCTCCCAGGTGTCATCCTGAAGTACCGGCGTGCACTTCTAAGACCTTCGGGACCTTACTTCGGGGAATGTACCAACTGCTCTCCATGTCTTCCCATCGGGTGATTCCCATACCTGGAACAGCACACCCTCTTTGATCTTCATTGAATCCCATTGGGCCCAGTACGACTTGTATGCAGCGCTTCTGGGTGCAATGTCCTCCCAGGTCGGTCTTGTCCCAGCCTCCACTTTCCTCAAGAGTGGCCCCAAGTCGGCGTCCGCCAGCTGCTGCCTCCTCAGGCTTGCGCTATCTCAGCCATTCGCAGGCACTGCCATGTTTCCTGCAACGGAACTGTGGTTCCAGAGAATTCATCCTCCAGGATGGAACTCACTGAGGAGGAGCTTAGTGCGTCGAACGTCTCTACAGCTGAGTTTCAAACACCAACCAACCCGTGTAGGAAGAGAAACGCCACTCCCTTGCAGACGACTGGTGCGTTCAGTCAATCTGGGCCAACCAGGAGGCACATTCTCCCTGTGATAGTGGACGACTTCCGAAGCTCGGTATGCTTCCTAAAGGAGTTCAGGCCGACCCTATCGGTGTTGGGCAAAGTCAGCAGGAAAAGGAGCGCGCTTGTCTTCCAAGCAAGTAATGCCGATGACTACCAGCTCATTATTCGGGCACTGAACAAGAAGTCTATCCCCTACTTCACCTTTGGCGTAGATAAGAACCGTGACATTAAGAGTCTCATCAGAGGCCCACCAATGGACACACTGGTAGGTGACATTTTTGACGACCTTGCCCGCGAGGGCATCCAGTCCCGTCTGGTCAGGCAACTGACGGTAAATCTAGCCCTGTCCCCATCCTCCTATTTTTTGCAATAGTGGAGCGGGCCAACGATCCGAAGGGAAAGCTCGATAGTGTCACAACCATCTGCTACCTCTGTGTAAACTTAGAGCCAGTCAGAAGCTCTGGCGCCCCCCCCCCCCCCCCCCAATGTCATACATGTTTGGAATTTAATCATTCCATTAAGTACTGCAAGAGAAACCCTCGCTGTTTGAGGTGCAGTGGACCCCATGAAAAAGAGGCCTGTCGCAGGTCACCCACAGATGCACCCACATGTGCAAACTGCAATTAAGAGCACGTGGCCTGCTACGACGGCTGTCCAAGCAGATCAAACCCTTCAACCAGGCAGCAACAGCAGTCTTCATCAGTCAGGGCGGAGCAAAGACCGCTCCCCCAACCAACAAGAGCAAGTGGCCCAAGCTTCGGCGGACGGCCAATCAGAAACAGCAGCAGAAGAGTGAGAGACCGACCTTTGCACAGATTGCGCAAGGGGCCTCTGATGGTCCGAAAGTATCACGGGAGACACATAACACTCCCTCACAGTCACACAAACAAAAGCGGGCCCCAGCCCGTAAAAATACTGAACCCAATCAAACATGGCAAACCCATGCCTCCTCGACAGCTGAGGAATGAGCGGGCGGGAGGGAGACCTGCACCCATTCGATCATCCTCACCATCCAATCTAATCCCAAGCCTCCTACCCTTAATACCGCTCCCCTAACAGCTACATTCGATATCTCGGATATGCTCAAGTGGCTGCAGCAGCTGTTGCTTTTGCTGTCACATGGACAAAAGATCTGAGAGCTCGTAGTAAAGTTCTTCACTTCTACAGATTCGGCCGGCAAGATGCTGGTGGCAATGGAGGCACTGGCTCTCCCGACAGCAGGTACTCAGCAACTCCCTGATAGCGTGTCTAGATAGATCACGTACCTTGTTTCGATTCGCATTTTGGAATGCGTGCGGCCTAGCTGGTCAAGGGAGCGAGCTGCTTCACTTTGCTCGAACCCATGCTCTAGACGTCATCCTAGTCAGCAAAACTCATCTCCAACCAGACTCCCGATTCCGTCTTCCGGGCTACATCTGCCATTGCACGGATCGTCAGGGCCGTCCTGGATGCGGAACTGCGATTCTGGTGAGTCAGAATGTGGTCCATCAAACAATCCAGCTCCCAACTCTACAAACCCTTCAGGCCTCTGCCATTAGCATGGACCTTGGCAGATTGGAGGTCTTGGTAATCTGTGTACCATCCACCACACTGGCAGTTTGTACCTAACGACTATCTCTCCATCCTAGCCCTATATCCCAGTTCTATCATGGCCGGTGACTTCAATGCAAAATATTATCGTTGGCATTGCAGTCATCGGGCGGATGCAAGAGGCAAAGAAATCATTCGCCTAATAGATGCAAACCCTCAACTTCAAGTGCAGTGTCCCTGGCAACCCACTCATTATCCGCGAGGTGGAGAACTGGCTTCAGTCATCGACTTCGCTATCACAAAACATTTACCATTACATATCACCCTTACATCTCTAAATGCATTACATTCAGATCACAATTCGGTGTTGACAGAAATCAAGACAGGGTTGCCAGCCACGACATCTATCAAACGAAAGAGGTCGACTTGAAAGGCTTCCAGAATTGTGTCCGCACTTTCATCCAGCCAAAACCCAAAATCACAAATATACCTTCCCTAGAGAATGTAATCTCATCCTTCACTTCCATTGTGATGCAAACTGCCAAAATTCTGACAGTCCACTCCCCAGCTCCCCTTTATCTTGATGTCCTTCCTTTGGACATAATCCTTCTAATCTGCTGATCCTGGGCGGCATGGAGACTATAAGAGAGGTCAGTGTCCTACTGCGCGAGCACAAGGTGCGAGAATGGGAGGGCAAGATGGCCAGGTTGCGCGTCAAGGATGGTGACATGTGGAGGATCGCTAAGGCCCTGAAAAACCGCAAAGGTCAATTACATGTCTCCCATCCATGGCACCCAAGGTCTAGCCTATAAACCCCGTGCCAAAGCCAATGCTTTCGCTGACTACCTTGAACGTACTCTGCTTCCAAGAGAAGACTCCAGGACGACAACTTTTCTGAACGTGTCCGTCGGGAGGTGCGTCATTTCTTACATCATCCTGAGGATGCGCAAAGATTACCTACCATCAGACTTAGTGAAGTCCAGGGCGTACTCCAACGTCTAAAACCCAAAAAGGCGGCCAGGGCCGGATGGGCTGACACCCCTCTTGCTCCGCCATCTTCCCTTCAACGCAGTTCTTTTCCTAACAAGGATCTTCAATATAAGTCTTACCCTAAGGTACTTGCCATGAGTGTGGAGGGAGGCCCGGTTGATATGTATATTGAAACCTTGGAAGAATCCGGTATATCCTTCCAGCTACCATTCCATTAGTCTCCTTTCCACCCTCTTGAAAGTTCTCGAGAGGTTGATCTGTACGCACTTGTCCCCAATTCTTGGAAACATTCAAGCCATACCCGATCACCAGTTTGGTTTTTGTCCTGGGCACTCGAAAGTCCAGCAACTGCTGCTGGTAGTGGAGACCGCCGCCCTGGGCTTCCAAGAAGGCGCCTTCACAGCTGCAGTGTCGGATGTCGAGATGGCTTTCTCAACATGGCAAGCCGGACTGCTGTATATATTGATCCATCTGGGGCTCCCAACACAGATGATCAACATAATACACAGCTTCATACGACAACGCACATTCCAAGTCACAGTTGCGGGGAGAACATCAACACTCAGACTAGTGAGAGGCGGAGTTCCCGAAGGGTCTGTACTATCCCCCATATTAATCAGTGTCTTTATCACGAGTCGAAATGGCACAATACGCTGACGACGTGCTTCTGTTCTGCAAAGACGAACACATCATCAGAGCCTTCAACCCCTTATAAAGACACCTCCGTCTGACACAACAGTGGTGTCGGCATTGGCGGATGTCCATTAACCCGGACAAAAGTCACGCCATTCTTTTCACAAAGTGCCACACCCCCGCAGAGTGCCTCAACTTAAGCTTCTGAGGCCGAAGGATAGAGTGGACTAACTCTGTCAAGTACCTGGGAGTGCAACTGGATAATGGTTTAACTTTCCGCCAAACTCGATGCCAGTTGGTCTAAAGTTGTATCTTTTCCGAGCGCTGGTTATACCTGTGATACTATATGCCTGAGAGATCTGGGGCATGGCTGCAGACAGCTACCTTGCATAGCTTCAACGTGCATAGAATAGAGGACTACGGTCCATCTATTCTGTGGATCACTATTTTCCTACCAGGCTGCTTCACGAAGCCTTGGGTCTTCCTTACGTGGAGGATGAAATTAGGTATTGGGCATCAAAATTTTATGCAACTTTACCTAATCATAGAAGTGCCCTTGTTAGATTATTGGGAGATTATGACCCCACTAGACGCCGTTTCAGGCTGTTCCGGGTACCCCGCATGGCTTCCGGGCACCCGAGATAACCCAGGAGCTAATCCTAACAGAAGCTAAAGCTGAGCTCCACATACTACTTCTAAGCTGTTTGGCAACAAAAGCTTTCCACCCTAACAAATCTAAAAATTAGAACACCAGGGTGCAAGGTTTTGCATCCATTTCTTCAACCTGAGGTACAAATAATTTGCTACCTTGAAAAAAAATATCAATCTAAAACCCACAACCCATCCTACAACATATCGAAAAGAAAAACCTTAACTGTGGTAAAACCCTTAACGGGTGGGCACGCAGCAAATACCTTCTGGCTTTATACAGCCAGGCAGCTCTTTGGTCGGTTGACGTCTTCCTCCATAGCGTTCAGGGACTTGGTGTTACTGTCGGGCTTTCCCTCTAAGTTGTTAAGATTCTCGTCCACTTGACCCATCCACTTGCGCAACTCCATGACGTCATCCCTCGCGCCGGTTAACTGCTCTTCAAATTTTGCGGCAAGGGTCTCGTTTGCTGCCTTCATTACGATTAATTCGGCTTTCACTTCGGTCATCGCCGCGGCCAATTTGTTATTAGCCATTTCCATTTTTTCGGCCAGGCTGTTATTTGTCGTTTCCGTCTTTGCAGCGAGGGTGTCATTCGCCGTCTTCATTTCTTTCAGCTCTTCTAGAATTTTTGCCAATGCAGCGCCCATTGTCATATGTTCCACTTCTGACACCAATTGTGACTTTGTGGTTTCGTAAAATTAAAAGTCAATTTTGCAGAAATTCAAAATGCTCTTTATTTCCGTAGAAAGACACTGTTGGTACACCCCTTTACAGTAAGCTGACGTAACATAAACCAACACAATCTCTCTTCACTTCTGCACACGCAAATAAACAAAAGAGTTCACTTTCAAATCACAACTGCATGCGCACAATTATCGAGTGCAAATTATGACTGTCCTGATAAACTAGCCACAGCTTCTTTTATATCTCCACTCACTGTTCCAGAAATAAGTGGAATTTTCTATAACAATCAAGAAAGCGAACCTTCCAGTCAACTATCTTTATCTGTTTCGGCAAGCTGTTTATCTCCGCGTTGCACTACCTGTCCCTTTGTGTGCGCCAGCTGCACCACTCGCAACAATGCGATTGTTGACAGTATTAGTAGAAGCAAGCTTCAAAGCTGTCAGTTCGCTAGTTGAACTAGTCCCACTGTTCACCATCACTTCATTTTCTTCCCAGCATAATCTCTTCTTTGGGATGGTTCACTCGCTAGGAGTCAAAAATGAAACTTCTCCAATCCCATGCAGTAACAGCACTCACTACATTTCACAGTCATCAACTTAATCGG
Organism: Mantis religiosa; assembly: GCA_030765055.1. Lineage (NCBI taxonomy): Eukaryota > Metazoa > Arthropoda > Insecta > Mantodea > Mantidae > Mantis > Mantis religiosa. The sequence goes on along the minus strand of CM060950.1, from coordinate 244,111,441 downwards.
GGGAACAGTGCTTCTCGTTGCAAAAGAAGCACATGTGCTAGCTCCTTCACTTACTCACTCCCTCCATAAGATTTATTATTCCAAAGCTTTCTGATTGGTCCTGCCAAATTTTCGTACTCTTGAACACCACAAGACTGATTTGCTTCTTGTCAGGGGGAGGGTAAAGAGGCGGCCAGCGACCAGTGACACTTCCTAACTATCCCCTCAGTTAGTGACACGAGATAAATGGGTAGGCGTGGGCTGAATGCCTCCTGTCCCCCACTCAGCTGTCAGTTGGTCATGCCTTCCAATAATTGGGTGACAATATTAATATTTAAAACACAACATCAATAACTCACCAAACTGACCAGTGCTTATTAGTGAGCAGCCCTTCCCTTTAGTTCATCACATAGTTCTGTTTGGATTGGTTCCTTTAAGTATTCCGATTATTGAAGCAATTAGAGGGTCATCTTTCTATTGTAACAAAATTGATATGTGATTGTGAAGATGAGGAATTGGACACTAGTTGTTTTATTCAGGTCGGTTTCTTTAGCCTTCAATTAATTATTAAACAAATTAGAGGGTCTCCTCCCTGTTAGTAATAAGTCTTTCTGCAGCCAATTCATATAATGTTGAAATGCACATGTTTGTAATTTCTGTGCACTGGCAAGTGAGTATGATGGGTAATTTCAAATACACATGCAAAGTTCTCGTTTGCATTTATCCTAAATACTGTTCTCGAATACTTGAAATCTTTGTTTACACCAAAGTCATTTTTATTGTTTTGATTGTATTTCTGCATTTTGGCATATACATGGTACATATTAACACCATGCCTGTGGAAGGGGTCGAACCTGCAACGCTTTATGCAGCAAAATGCCAGAGACATCCGCTCTAGCGACCGTGAGCACTTGCATTGAATACAAGCTAGTGTCTGACATCATCCGAGACCTTGATAATTTCATTTGTGGTGTCCGAGAACTTGTTTTCGAATACAAGTGCACTCGATTCGCATGTGACATCATTTGAGACCTTGCATTTGTATGCAAATAAATGTTCTCTTTTGTAGCATTCAAGAACTTGTATTCAAAGGCAAATTTTGTTATTCAAATTATTTGACAACAGCGGATTTGATTCTTAAAAGAATTCGATTCTGCGCATCACTATGTGTTAGCATAGAATTTGTAAAGGCAATGTACGTATGCCTAAAATAATGATTATAAAATGACAGGAAGAACTTGTAGTCATCTTTAATACAAACAGTCGTGGATGTACCCTTTAAATGACTGCTTTTCAGGTTTGCACTGTTGTTTTTTAAACACCAACATAGTCGATCATTAGTGCATCCCATCTCCCCTAAGATCTTTCTGGCTCCTTAGTGATACCTCCCATCTCTTCACTAGCAGCCAAAGTGTCTTAATGAAAGTGATCAAGATGAGAATGAAGGAAATTCACCTTCAGATTTACACTATATTCCAACTCTTTTTTGATATTCAACAACATTTTAACTTTAATATATGGAAGAAACTTGAAACAGTGATGTGTTAAGATGTTAACATTTTAACTGTTTTGTAGTGTTCACTCATACTTTACAGGAACTAAATGATGTCATCTCCCATTAAAACCCATGCAACAGGTTCCATTGCATTCATCACCGTTTCAAAGTTTTGGTCTTTCAGCAGCCTTCTAATTTGTTGTTCATCAAAAATGCTTTCCTTGATCTTTACATCTGATAAATGTGGAAATTTGCTTGCAATATACTGAAAGCAGGGGTTACTTCTATCCAATGCCTTAAACTACTTCATAATTCAGGTCAGACCACAACAGTTCAGACTTTCACCAAACTCAATATGTGACTGAGGTCACTGGATTTTACCACTAACATGATCTACAAAACTGCAACTCATTTGATCAACACATTTCATCTGTAACAAATCCAAATTGAGTTCAATGGAGTGATATTGAATTGGCTGACATGCATACTAAGAACAACGCAGAGCATGGCCACACTTCAATATATGATTCACTGTTTGAAAAGCAGCACCAAGTAGCAAGAAGTATTTTAAGACAGTAATTCATGATCAGCATGAAAACTAGATGTGATACAGGAAAACCAGCGACTATTAGTCAAAAACTTGTTATCAGACACTTAACCACAAAGATTATACTGGAATGTCTGTATAATTATCCATGATTACAAATCCGAAGATGAACCAACATTACTGAACATCAGATTTAGGAAACATGTACGAAATTAACATTCCTTTAAGCTTAGATTAGAGCTGATCTCTTGAATTAAGTACCTCTGAAATTTTATAGAACTGTTTCAACTTTATTTGTTGACATAATTAACTGTTAAAGAAATGCCTATGTCAGGTTTACTCACATAGTTTTAAAAAAATGGTCAGTCCTACATAATTTCTTAATAATCCCAGTGCTACAACTGAGTTTGGCAAATTCTGACAAAACTGATATAGACATGCTGTGGTTCAGATGTAGAACCAGATCCAGACAATATGCAGGAAAAGTCCACACTTATCTCTGTGTAAAACATGAAATGCAATTAAAGCATAGCTTATATTCAAGGAATGAACCACATAGTAATATTACAATAAAATATAATTAAGATAATAGTGTAACATAAAGATAAGCAGAGTTGGTCGCAGAATATTATATTTTACTGTAATATTTGTATTCCTTCAATTTCAGTAGCTTTAACTGTATTACACAGTAGTAATTTGAAAAGTAACCTCACCAACACTCTAGTGTTAATATACATGCCGTGAGTGTGTATATCACTTGAACACATAAGTACATTCTTTATTCATTATCAATTTATTGCCTTCAATAGCTGTTTAAAATATCAGCACACCCTGCTACTGGGAATTAAGTTTAAAATGTTGTTGCAAATAGTGATTCATGATAAATATTAAAAGCAGACTTCACTATTAACAGTGAAGTATTCTTCATATTTGAGTTTGATTTATGAGTCACTATGTTTATACTCAAACTTCACTTACTTCCGTTGTTTAAGGACTATGATACAATGAAGCACAAAATTAATAGTTGTATAACTGAAACGTTTTCAAGATCATTTGATCTCATCCTCAGCTGTTTGGTGATTCAAAAACAAAGTGATTCATGATTTCTTTTGTTGCAGCCTCAGGCGAATGAAACAAACAGAGATGCTACACAAAATATTGCATCAAGAGTTGAACAGCTAATACAGTTTACAAGAGATGGAAACGCATCTGAGGTGAAGTTGATCTTAGCATCAGGAGCAAATGTCAGTGTTGTAGACAATAATGGTTACTCTCTTCTACATTATGCAGTACAACACGGGCATGTTACAGTTTGTGAACATCTTCTGGACATGGGGGCAGATGTTAATGTCACGAATGTTCAGGGTGACACTCCCCTACACAATGCTTGTTATAATGGACATATTGATATTGTAAAGCTGCTTATTGCTCGTGGTGCTTCTGTTAACATAACAGATATTAAGGGCAGAACTCCTTTGTCATATGCACAAGCAGATCACACATCAATTTGTGAGTACTTGACTGAGTATGTTCCTCACTGAAAACAATGTTCCATTCATACCAAACTTCAAGCTGTTTTAATAGTGCATTTATAATTTTACTTTTGCAGCTTAATTTGTCTCTGTTAATTATTGCTTTTTTTTGTGTGTGTTTATCAGCATATTTCATCAAATTCACAGCAAGTATAATAGAGAATTACATACACATTTACATCTGTATAAGTTCTTCCAGTGTTGTATGAAATATTAAAGAGTTCTCAATGACACAGCCTGCTGACTCATTAAATTTGATACATGTTTATTCTTTTTTTTTTACTAATGAAAAAAATATATAGCTATGTATATAGATATATATTTTTCTCTTTTTCTTATTTAACCGATTTTTTATTATTTCCGTTTATTTTCTTATCTATTTTCCTAATTTCACAAATATTCACTATACACATAAACACCCATGCCCAAGGCGAGACTAGAACCCGCGACCCTCTACGTGGCGGAACACTAGAGACATACGCTGTAGCGACCATGGCTACGAGGGCCGGCATACTCTTTAACAGACAGAATTTCTTACTGTAACTCCAAGCCTTTAGTAATATAATTATCAGAGCACTGTATAGTGAACTTGATCTGACACCTAGTTATATCAGGCTGGCCAGTCATTGCATATTAAATTACATGGTAGAGTTTCGTGTCCTTGAAATGAGGAGCAGCAAAAGAGAAATTTTCTCGTAGCCTTGGTCTCTAAACCATGGTCTCTGTGTCTAGTATTTCTCTGCGTAGATGGTTGTGGGTTTGAGTCCCGCCTTGGGAATGGGTGTTTATGTGCATGGTGTATGTGTGTGAAAGTACAGAAAGGATTAAAGCAAATGGAAACAAAAACTGCTAAATAAGGAAAATAAATTTATATTTGCATGTGCCTTTTGGTGTACCAATGGCCTGGCGTGAACCAACTAGCCACCCAGACTAACATTTTGTTCTGCATAGCAAAAATTGGGGACGTTCACAAAGAACAAAATACAAAATTTTGAGTATCCTTATGTTCCATCCGCAATAAAACCTGTACCGCCTGGACCTGAACTCCCAGTTCCCAGCCCACCTTCACATTTAGAAGAAACTGCATCAGAGCATGAGCAAGCAGATGAACCTTTCACTTTTGTAAGACAGGTCAAGAGGGAATATATTTACCAGCAAGAGTGGGACTTTGTTAGGTTTTAATAATGATATATAGGAATGATCTGAGTTCACAAAATAAAAATTCAGCAGTCAATATTAGCCGAGGATGTTAGGAACGTCCTAATGAAATGTGTTCTAGATAAACATTAACAATATATGGACCATGGGGTACTAGTTTGACTCAGAATTATATTTTGTGCTTCACTATATTATAGTCCTAACTCATTTGAATAACAAAAGGTAGTTTGTTGAGATGTTACTAAAAATACATGCTGTCATACACTGCATTTAAAGAAATAAGCATTTAGGGAAGGATTTGTGGGTGAATAGCATAACTCAAAACTGAAAAGTTGGTTAAATACAATCATGACACAAAGATTTCAAAAAAAAAATCCTCCAGCCCAAGCTATCCTGTACACTTTTTTTTTTTAATTTCTTAAACATTATAAATCATTAAAATAGGCATTCAAAAAGGCATTATAAGTACTAAAACCAATTGGCAAAACCCATTTATTTAACAGATTACACTATTCAGTAACCTGATTGTCATATTTTAAAGGTTTTATAGTTTTAAACAAAATGCTACTATTGTCATTGATACAAAAATGAAATCTTTTTACAAATGCCTGCATATTGCAATGCCTTATTCATTGCACAACCAAATGCTTTGAAGTTCTTTTGGGTCATGTTGAGTTAAGAAGCTTTATAGAAGTCAAATACAAATTGGGATTTTTGACTCAATGTTACAAGTACTGTTGGAAACAAAGAAATCTTGTTCCCATCAGCCTTGGAAAACACATTTTTATATTGATTATGCTGATATATTGTGACATAAAATGCTTATTTTCATAGTTCACTGACTGCTCACATATTTTGCATATGAGTACTTTACCATCGGTTCAGAATTTCAGTTCTAAAAGTTTTAAGTAACGTAATTTCCTGTGTAAAGGAACAATGAATTTTGGCATATTGATGCTAGCTACAACATCGCAATGAAAACTGAAAGAAAAACAAAGTTAGACCAGCACTCATTATTGCCTTTTAAAATAAACACAAGTGGTAATTCAGATGCTTTCTGTTATCTATAACTGTATTTGCGCAGCAGCAAAAATTGTTGCAAAGAAATTAATTAACTGAATTAAGGCCTATGTTGTCTGTGAAAACCACATATCAATAGCATTTTTCATTTCGGAAATATTGGCAGCGCAAGTTTTAGGTGATTCACTCTGTATATGCTGTCACAAATGGATCCTATATATTGAACATTTGTAAAAACTTTTCAATTTCATTTAGGATTCAAATTGATGTATATTGTAAAGAAAATATGGAATTCCAATGTGTAAGGACTATGATACAATGAAGCACAAAGTTAATATAATTTTGAGTCAAACTAATACTCAATGCTCCACTTATTGTTAGTATTTACCTAGAACGCATTTCGTTAGGATCTTCCTAACATCATCAGCTGTTGTCAACTAATGGATGCTGGTTTGTTGAACTCATTGTAGGCAATAGGTGCATCTCTGTCGGTATCTTGATGAACTTGAAGTTTGGGTTTCTTCAAAGGTAGTGTCGAAATTAAACAATTTTCTGAAAGGAACTTGAACATTAGGCTTAAAGAGCATTTTAGGAACATCAGGAACAAAGAAATAGATAAATTGGCTGTAGAGTATCATTTTTGGAAGGAGAATCATGATAAAGAACGAGAAATCTACTTATTAAAAAGTGTGCAAGGTCCAGCTGCATTAACCACATGGGAAAAAATCTTCATAAAGAAATATGAAAGAAAATTGTTTAATTTCGACACTACCTTTGAAGAAAACCCAAACTTCAAGTTCATCAAGATACCGACCGAGATGGACTTATCACCTCCAATGAGTTCACCAAACCAATGTCCATTAGTCGACAACACTTGATGTAAGGAAGATCCTAACGAAATGCATTCTAGGTAAATACTAGCAATAAGTGGAGCATTGAGTATTAGTTAGACTCAAAATTATATATTAACTTAGTATGTCCATACAGTTGTATTCAAATAAAACTTACTACCTGGCAAAGCATTGAGGTGTATCAGAAGAATGTGAAACAATGGAGCTGTTTATACAATCCTATCGCACATATACAGCCAGTCATTGTATGTACACTGAAACAGTTATTTTATGTTGTCCCCAAAGAGTTTCAAATATTGTATTATGTGAGGTTAAGTAGAGTGAGTCATGCACAGAGAAGCTATGTAAGTGGAAATGACGTCACAAAAGTGTTGAATAACAAACTTATTTGGGATTGGTGTGACGCGTATATCGTAAAACGTGGACCAATCAGATATAAAAGATTTTACGTTGCCATGGAGGATATTCAATATTCCTCTAGGGGGGTCGAACTATTAGCGAAATGCTAATGTGTAGAAGAAGATGAACTGGTTATTCTTCTCCTAACAGTCACCGTGAACGGATGTAAAATTCTCTTCTTAAACGCCGTTGTGTGCGGAAGAATATAAGTCTATTCTCATAACAATCATCGAGTATAACTAGATAATCTTTACATTAAATATCATCGCTAGAAGACACACAATTTAATTATTATACACGGTAGTGAACAACCGTATAAAACTTTTGATTCTTGCACGCATCCAGATATAAACGCGTCACATCAAGTGAATCTTGTGTAAGAATAGTGTTATAAATGTTGTATCATACATTTTGTTCGAACTGGTGTTGATTGAAGTAAGGAAATAAAAGTTTCTACATTATTTAATACAGAGAAAAATGATTACTCATTTTACATAAAATTTCCTTCCGCCGTACCACCCCTGTAAAAGAAGATATCTTGCTCAACCGACTGAAGTCACGCCGAGGTAAGCTGGGACTTCAAGAACCATCTATTCCATCCACCAAAATGTCGCCACATCGAAGGATATAATTACTCCATTACCCATTGACATTGGGAATCTACCCAAACCACTTCAACCCTGTTCCAAATGGTCACCTCAACGAGGGGCATAATTCGTCATCCATCAATACGATTCGACATAAACCCTGCACCAAATGGCGCCCGAACGTGGGGCTCGAATAGGCAGAAGGAGGATTACACCACAGGAGAATAAATAGTGTAATGGACAGGTAACTTCGAATCAAGAAAGAAGAAAGAAGAAAAGTGAGTACGGAAAAATCTTAATAGATAATTAATAGAAAAAGTGACAAAATTATAATTTTCATTTTTTTTATGTTATTAAGAAAGGGAAAAATATTACCTAAAATGGAAGGTAAAAAATTAACAGACAATAAGAATAAAAATGTTGGGGAAGGAGTGGAAAGACTAGTTAGTGATAAGAGAGCAGAAATACAAGAAGTCAGGGAAGTAGTGGAAGGAATGATTAGTGATGATGCAGGAACAAGTAGAACAGAAATTATGCAGAGTAAAGATAATGAAATGATAATAGACAGGTTAGAGAAAATGATGAGTAATTTTGATGCTAAAATGGATAATTTAAGACAGGATATGAATCAAAATTCAGAAAATTTAAATAGTTTTAGACAGGAAATAAAACAGAATTCAGAAAAGGCAGATCAAAATTTAAGGCAGGAAATGAGTAATTTAAATGCTAAAGTAGATCAAAGTTCAGAGAAATTAGAAGCTAGGATAGATCAAGGTTTAGGTAACCTAAGAAATGAAATTGAGAAAGGAAGAGAAGAGTGTAGAGAAGGCATAAAATCTTTAAAACAGAAAATAGAATCTCATGATGGAGAAATGTCTAGGTTAAAAGAGATGTTTCAGGAAATGAAAATAAGTTAGGAAAATGTAGTAAAAGATATAAGAAGTGAATTGGCTAAGGAGTCAGAAATCCTTAAGCAACAACAAGTAGAATTTGTAGAAAAACAAAAAATAGAAATAGGGGAATTAGAGAATAGAATAAGACAAGAAATAGATGTAGTCTTATTAGATAATTCACGGAAATACCATGAGGAAAATATTGAAATACAGAATAATTTTGTAAGAGAGGTAAATAGTATCAGAAATGATGTTAAACTAATTGCTACTGAGGTGCAAACACAACAAGATGAACTAAAAGTTAAATATGATGAAGTCAGTAAGTTGAATAGTGAAATGATTACAAGAATAGATTTGGCACAGGAAAGTTTTGAGAGAGAGAAAGAAAACATTAGCAAGCTGAATCAAGTTGTGATTGCATTACAGGCAAGCAAAATTTCTGAGAACCAGAGGGTAATAAAATCTAAGAATATTACATGTATTGACTTACCTGGTAATTCAGGTAATATTGTACAAAACTTAGAGAATTATTTGGAGAGTGACGATACAGAATCTTTGTCACCTGATTGTGAAGTAAATGGTAATAGACAAATACAAAACATGCACACACATACACAGTTACACAGTCAAGGTAACACAAATTGTACAAATTATTTGTTGCATGACATAAGTCCACCTACTTTCGAAGAAGAATCGGGAGACAATCCCAAAATATTTCTAAAGGAATTAGAAGAATATTTTAAAATTAAAAAGATTCCAAATGAATTTAGGATGATGATTGTTAAAAGGTGTTTGAAGAAAAATACTTTAGAATGGCTGAGGTTAACACTAGCATCACATGAAACGTATAGTATGTTTAGGAATGTGTTTATAAATAGGTTCTGGGGTCCAGAAAGACAGAGAAGAATTAAAGTCGAACTGGCCACTGGTAAATTCGAGTTCAGGAAGGGTGTGTCCATGACTGAATATTTCCTAAAACTTGCTAACAAAAGCAAACTTGTGAATCCAGATATGTCAGAAACCGAGATCGTGAATATGCTAATACATTATCCACCACACATTAGAAACCACCTAATCGTGGCTAAGCCCGTCAAATTTACTGATATGATTGAGTTATTATCAGAATTTGAGGCTCATAACCTTAATTCTGATTCTACTCATAGTCAAGTTGATCCTGACAAGACTCATATAGAAGAAAAGCAAGTAAATAGACAGGAAGTAAGACCAACATTCGGGGAAAATCACAACCATACTAACCAAAACCAAAATAGTTTTAACCAAAATTGGGGCGGGGCACGTTCAAGAGACAACTATGAACGAAGAGAGTACAACCCCAGAAAGACATATGAATCGGTAGTGCCAGGTATAGGAAGGAGAATCCCAAATACTCCTAGGAGGAATTATAATAATAACCAACCTGTGGGAAATGTGAGGAGTAATCAGGTGAATCAACTGAGGTTTTACAGGGGAAATAATCTAAGAACAGGTTATCAAAGTAGAGGAAGAGGAACTAGCATCGAAAACTCTTCATTAAGAGATTTTGGGGGTCCTAGGTTTGAAAGGGCAGACAATAACCTAGAAAGGACACAGACTCAGGGAATAGAAAGAGAAATAAATAACGGTAGTACCAACCCAACTGCTAGTGTAACTACCGACCGCACTAATGCGGAAAACTGAGTACCAAATCATTTTGTGCCTTGGAAAGTGGTTCGGTAGAAATGACACAGGGCAAAATCAAAATTCAAAATTTACCAGAAGATAAGCTCACTCTCTCCAGAAGTAAAGATCGGGAATTAGTAAATCCACCTCAGATTAACCTTCGTATAGGCGATAGCGAATATAAAGTATTGATAGACACAGGAGCTAGTTCATCAGTAATAAGTGAGAACTTATTCAAGGAAGTACTATCCAAGTTTAGGATTGAATATTTAAACGTGTGTAATGTATACTGTAGCACAGCTATTGGGAAAAAGAAAGATAAAGTTAAATATCAAGCGTTAATTCCTGCGCGAATAGATGATTGGAATTTCAATTTTATCGTATTGGTAATACCAAACTTAGCTCGTGATATTATTATTGGCAATGATGTATTGTATGGTTGGCAAAGTGTGATAGATTTCGAAAAACATGAAATGAAGGTCAAAGGAGATAATGAAGTAATAAAAATAAATTTGTTAGAAGAAATTATATTAAAAAGAGGATGAGAAGGATAGTATAAATAATGATAGGTTTTTTGTAGAAAATATAATATTATACGAAGAAGATATAATTAATAATGAAGAAGATGATAGTGGTAAAGAAAATTTACTTTTAAATAATAAAGAAAATGAGACGTTTGACCTTGGAGATCATTGTTGCCAAATAAACACATTAAATACCGACACCGAGCGAAAACAAGAAGAGGAAGAAATGATATTCCAAAGAACTTTGAAAGAAAAGTTAGGGAAAACGTACAATTTAAATCACGCGCAAAGAAAACAGTTGAGGTTATGTATACTAAAGAACAGGAACGTTTTTAGTACGAAACCTGGATTGTGTAATAAGTACATATATACATTTAAGGTGAACGACATTGCTCCTTATACTCATAAAAGTAGATCTGTGCCTATCGCTATTAGACAACAAGCATCTGAAGTAATGTTTGATATTTTTTCTAAATTCGTAAAAATTTATCCTGTACAAAATATCAAAAGCAGAACGTGCGTACATAAAATTTTAAAAGATTGGATACCAAAGTATGGGTCAATAAAGGCAATATTATCAGACAACGCAACGGTTCACCGGAGTAAATTGTTTACTTCAGAGATGAAGAACAATAATATTAAGATGTATTACTCTTCAGCATATTTTCCCCAAGGAAATCCTTGCGAGAGAGTGATGCGTGATTTAGGCTTGTATTTCAGAATTCTGTGTCATTCTAACCACCGAGGCTGGTACAAATACTGCCATATTATCGAGAAAATCATTAACAATACCCCAAACTCTACTACCAAATTTTCACCAATCGAATTAATGACTGAGCTACAACCTGAACCTCTAGTAATAAAAGCACTGACAACCTTAAAAGTAGATGAAATGGAATTGAATGAAGAAGAAAAGTGTGCTGAAGCATTTCGAAGAATAAAAGAAAAAGCAGAGAAAAGATTATCAAAGATACAAAGAAAAGGAGCGAAATGGAATCCTGAAATAAATGATAAAGTTCTAGTAAAGACATTTAATATCTCCAGTTCTAAAATCAAATCCTATTGGAGAATGAATTTGTTATATAAAGGTCCATATAAAATAGTAAGAAAATTTGGGGATCATACGTACGAATTAAGAGACTATGATAATAAAATGATAGGAAAATATCACAAAACACTTTTAAAACCATTCAAAAGCCTTGACACTCACCAGAACAAATAAAAAAAAAATAAAAAAAAATAATAATAATATCGAGATTCAACTGTATTGGAACACCACAGTGAAGCGAAAAATTATTAAATTTTAGATGAGTCGCGTTTTTTACACATCTGCTTCACTTTCGTACCTATTTTGAGGACATGTTTCGCAAATCTTCGCTTGCATCTACGGCTCTTGTGCGACTCTTGAGTCGCACAAGAGCCGTAGATGCAAGCGAAGATTTGCGAAACATGTCCTCAAAATAGGTACGAAAGTGAAGCAGATGTGTAAAAAACGCGACTCATCTAAAATTTAATAATAATAATATGTTTATGAATTACTGAAAAATGTTTTGTTTATTATTATTGTGTTCGAATAATTTCTGATTTTATATTGTTATTTTAAATTGTATTAATTGTTCATTGTTGTAATAATGTTTAATTATTGGGGCATTCTTTAGAATATATGGAACAATATTATTGGAAGATTTAAGTTAATTTTCCATATATTCTGAAGAGGGGCATCTGAAACAGTTATTTTATGTTGTCCCCAAAGAGTTTCAAATATTGTATTATGTGAGGTTAAGTAGAGTGAGTCATGCACAGAGAAGCTATGTAAGTGGAAATGACGTCACAAAAGTGTTGAATAACAAACTTATTTGGGATTGGTGTGACGCGTATATCGTAAAACGTGGACCAATCAGATATAAAAGATTTTACGTTGCCATGGAGAATATTCAATATTCCTCTAGGGGGGTCGAACTATTAGCGAAATGCTAATGTGTAGAAGAAGATGAACTGGTTATTCTTCTCCTAACAGTCACCGTGAACGGATGTAAAATTCTCTTCTTAAACGCCGTTGTGTGCGGAAGAATATAAGTCTATTCTCATAACAATCATCGAGTATAACTAGATAATCTTTACATTAAATATCATCGCTAGAAGACACACAATTTAATTATTATACACGGTAGTGAACAACCGTATAAAACTTTTGATTCTTGCACGCATCCAGATATAAACGCGTCACATCAAGTGAATCTTGTGTAAGAATAGTGTTATAAATGTTGTATCATACATTTTGTTCGAACTGGTGTTGATTGAAGTAAGGAAATAAAAGTTTCTACATTATTTAATACAGAGAAAAATGATTACTCATTTTACGTAAAATTTCCTTCCGCCGTACCACCCCTGTAAAAGAAGATATCTTGCTCAACCGACTGAAGTCACGCCGAGGTAAGCTGGGACTTCAAGAACCATCTATTCCATCCACCAAAATGTCGCCACATCGAAGGATATAATTACTCCATTACCCATTGACGTTGGGAATCTACCCAAACCACTTCAACCCTGTTCCAAATGGTCACCTCAACGAGGGGCATAATTCGTCATCCATCAATACGATTCGACATAAACCCTGTACCAACACTCTCTTCAGATGCAGTCATGTCTGGACAGTAATGTGCAATATAGACAGCCACAAGAAATCATATATAACTTGATTGAATATTGTAGCAAGGAGAAAGAACAGCAACTTCAAATCCCTTTGCATCAAGCAACAATATGTGCAGCTGCAATGGTACTGTACATTTGCATATATGATTTATTAGATAACCTTTCATATCACACACACAGTTCCCAAGTGCTCTATTTGTGTTGTCACTTACTGTACGCTATTTTACTCTTCTAGTAAACAAGATAACAACTGCACACTCTCAGTGAAGGTCAATACGCTTCAATGCTTTTTCAAATAGTATCAGAAGTTATGGTTGGTATGTAATGTTAAGCAGTTGGCAATGATGCCATTTGCTCTCTTGTACACCAGTATTTTGATGTTATGTTGACTAAAGTTTGGGCAGCAGAGTAGGTTGTTTCCATCCCTATCTTCCTCATGTGTACCGAAAGTACAGAGAGGACCTCACTATACCAATCCTGAGTAAATATTTATTGAGACAGTCATTGTCTGTTAGGAGTCTAAAACCTCCCTTGGTAGTATACTGATTCTAGACGTGCTGTCCCATAGTTTCACTTTTGTTTGTAATATATTATCTTCTTTAACTTTTTGATTATATGAGGCATGTCCGTAAAATAAGGTCTCCAATTTTATTTAATATAGAAAACATGTTTATTGTCAATGAATGTTACATTGATGGAAAGACGAAACTTACAGATTTTTTTCAACGTAATCACCATTGCGATTGATGCACTTTTGCATGCGCTGTGGTAGTTTTTGTATACCCTTGTCATAGCACTCTCCCGCCAAGTTGCACAGGCTCGTTTTTCAAATCGTCATCGGTGTGGAAATGTGTTCCACCCAGGTGTGACTTCAGCTCAGGAAACAGATGATAATCACTAGGTGCTGAGTCTGGACTGTAGGTGGGATGGGTGAGGATGTCTCATCCGTTTATGGTCTTCGGTGACCATTTTGGGGACCCACCTCGCACCCATCTTGCAATAATGCAAATATTCTGTCCAAATCTTGTCAATCATAGTCTTACTGACTTCAGGTATAAGTTTGCATAGCTCGCGAACAATGACATGCCGGACTTGAAGCATTTCTTGCTCCACTTTTGCAATTGTTTCGGCTGAAACCAAAGGCTGAACAGAACGCTGTTCGTCATGGACGTCTCTACATCCATCTTCGAATTTTTTGACCCACTTTCGCACGTTTTTGACGTCCATACACTGTGGCACATAGACTTGGCATAACTGACAATGAATTTCAGTGGGGATATTGCCCTTGGCACTCAAAAAAAATGGATAACTGCACGCAACTCACACGGCAGAAGTGATAATAAGCTCCATCGCAAACGGCTCCCTAGCCAAGACTAATGATTGCAATGGGTTCGTTGTGGTGGGGATTTGAAGGGGTTAAACCAAGCTACACGCCAGTGTTGCTGGATCTCACATAATAGTGTTCCTCATGGCTCCAGGGCCTTGGAGATCTTATTTTATGGACATGCCTCGTGTGTTGATATAATTATTCTTTTGACAGAGTGATATCTTAATGGCCCAAATGAATTTGACCTAATTTCTAGCCCTTTTTGGCTCGGAAGTCAACTGTTTCATTACCATGTATTTTTCAATGTCCTGGTATCCATTGAAGTATTAATCTTGTATTTAAATTCATTGTTTTATGATTTTATGGCATTCTGCAAATTTAGGTTTTAGATGTTACATCAAATGTTATGGATATTATAATTGCTTTAGAGTCAGATAATACCTTTTCAAATTTATATGATACTGAAGATTTTGTAAGCTCTAAAAGACTGCCGAAATTTCCCCACCAAATTTGAACCATTTAAACTTAATCTTTTGTAGAAAGAGAGAACTGGGCACATTGCACCAGCGCCAGTACCACCATAATTTGGTAAGCTGGAACCATCACTGTAATGAATGTAGCCATTCATTGGCAGGATATCTTAAATTTATTATTTCTAGTGTTATTTGTATTACGACACATGAAGATGTTTCAAATTTTTTAACTTCTACAGTTAAGTGTAGATAGTATTCAATATCAAACAGAAATTGTATGGTAAAGGCAATGAGAGTGAACTTATGCTTAGCTACATCTTAAGGTTAATGATGGCCCTTACTGATGAATTCTTAACATGTGTGTTTAGTAAAAGCTAAAACATTGCTTTACAAAACCTTCTGTATTTTCAGTTTTAAAGCCAGACAATTCCATTTTACAGTGTGAGCACTTCTCTTTTAATCATATTTCGGTTCAGCTTCTAATTAAGCCAACATTCCAGCTGGGGGATGCCGAGTAGCTGACATCTCCTCCTCCAAGTTGGTTGGATGATCATCCACCTCTACCTTACATATGTGGGCCTGAGGCTGGCAGTCGGGTTGGCAGGTCCTGGCCCTACATGGGCTGAAACACCCTGGGTTATGGTTCTAACTAATTGTCTTGACCAGCTGCTGTATATATTCCCAGAAAATACCTCTGAAGCTGCCGCTTGCTCCCTCCCTATAAATGTGATTTGCAACTGCAGAGCTGCCAACATGATAAACACTGCCATTCTTTATGTGAATAACAGCTGATTTTAGACCATAACTCAAACGCAATACAGGATTGAGTATTAAGCAGCAAACGAGCTGAAGGATGTGTTTTATAAGTGGAGGAGTGAATTGCCTGCAACTGCAGAATCACAACAGAACATAACTACAGGGCTCTGTGAAGCTGAACTCCAATGATGCAGTAGATTTGTCTTTCTCTGTTAGGCTGGCACTGCCTCCACACATGAGCAATAGTTGCAAGATGGTACAGTTTGTTGGAATAATGCCTAATTTTCTGTAAAAGAAGTCATACATAGACTGGCCCTGTAGCTCAGTCAGTAGAGCACCTGCCTGCCGTGCTAGGGGTCCCAGGTTCGATTCCCGGAGGTGGGGGTGGCGATTTTTCTCCATCCATGATAATTCCTCATCTTCCCCAGAGTCTGGAAGTATGAATGAGAGTGTGAATGTGTGTGTGACGTAATGATTAAAAACCAACCGAACAAGAGTTAACACCTTCAATATGTTCCAAAGGAGAACCACCGCCGATATGACCATTCCAGTTAAAGGTGGGGTATAAATGTTAACACCTTCGATATGTTCCAAAGAAGAACGGCCACCGATATGACCATTGCAGTTAAAGGCGGGGTATAAATGGAACAAAAAAAAGAGTTATACATAAATGGGTGGGTATGTGGGTTCAGGGTTTACAAGTGTTAGCATTCACATAGATAGAGTCAACATGAAAAATTCAATGCCATGGTCGGGATTTGAACCACGGATCTCCTGGTTTCCGTCCAGTCGCTCTTAACCTTTGAACCTTTGTAAGAGTGTATTTTACTGTGTGTGTAAGGGGCATTCAAAAAGAAATGAGCTGGAGCCTGTGTAAACCGGTGAGAGGATGGTAATATCATGGCATGTGTAACGAAGTGTTGTTCTGACCAGAGCGTGGATGTTCACAGCCCGTTGCTAGAGGGCATGTGTGCATGTCACGTGACTATACAAAGCTAGCAGCAGCATCAATCATCCAATGCTGCCAGTTGCATTGCAAACAGTGAAATGGAGGCGTCAAAAGAAGAGCAAAGAGGTGTTGTTTTCTGACAGCAGGAGTAGGGGGAGCGGACGTTTGTTGACAAATGTCACAAGTGTATGGCAAACACTGCATGTCTCTTGTAAGGGTCAAGGTGTGTCATAAACACTTCAAGGGAGGACAGGTGTTGTTAGCTGATTATGCACGGTCTGGAGCACCACACTAAATTACAGATGACATTGTCAACCTGTTCATTGTCCATTGTCCACTCATTCAGGACCATCGAGTGACAGTGAAAACCATAGCTGCCGAGGTCAGATTGAGAGTCGGAAGTGTTCACACCAACATGAAGGAACGACAGCTCTTGTGCAAAGTGTGTACCCAATAGGTGCCCCAGAGTCTTCAACCACACCAGGAAGCATGTCGAATTTCCCAGTGTCTTGGTCATGTGCAGTGCTATGCTAGGGCAAATGAGACTTGGGGAAATGAGTGTATACATGTATAGTTTTGTAACTATTATCTAAAGGAACCAGAATCCAAAGTTCCAATCATTTATAACAAAAATTGTAGAAAATTTAATATGTTTCCCATGGTAAAGAAAACGCAGCAAAAAATTAAATTATTTTTTTGGTAAATACTATTGTAGACAGAAAAATTATAAAAAAAAGGGGCCAAAGATAACCAAATTAAAGAGAAAGAAGGTAATAAGATAGCTGTAGGGCCTGCATATGATGCATGGAGTTTTCGAAGTAAAGAAAGTAGTGTAATTTCAATCTAAATCTTTAAATTTATTTTTCTCTACTTTCAATTTTTGAACATTTTTGTATCTTCAAAATGCTCCAACTTCTGCAATTCTCAACAAATTTATATTAAACTTTGCATGCATATCCCTAAATAAATGTTTAATAAAAGTTGGTATTTTTATTTATTTAAATTAAATAGTTTATTTATTATTGATTTTTAAATCTCAAAATTGCAAAAAAATTAAGAAAAATTTAATATATTCACACATAAATTTTTTTTCTCCAAAAATACTTGATACACACTTTAAAAGTATAGCAACTTTTATAACTGATGTACAGAGAAACCTGAATCTAAAATTTAAAGTTTCTAAAAGAAAAACTGTATGACCTGGGACTTTTTATATAACATACAAAAATCATACTATAAAAAGCACTAAATATTTTTTTTGGAAAAAACTATTTAAGATAGTAAGATGAATTTTAAAAGCTTAACTAGATTCCCTATACCCCACCTAATGACAAAATTTCAAGCAGTTCTGATGTAAACTCTGAATTCTAGCATTGTTAACAGATGCCTCCCCTTAAATTATTTTATTCTCATGGTATTCTCAAGGTAAAAGTGCAGAATGAGTGCGCACAGTTATGTTGGTAGGGAATGATGTCACGAAAACAACTTGTTGGCAACTGCGGCACTCCGATATCCACGAAAACAGCGGAGACAAGTACCCCAGCGAACTACAAATGGCAGTGAAGTTCAAAATTTTAAGTGGAGTATATCAGTTTGAGATATCCTGACAGTCCTTAATAAATTAAGTGTTGTTGAAAACAATCTTTTTCTAAAATGTAACTTGAAAATTTATAAGTAAATGCAATCTATGTTAAAATTATAGTCAAAATTCCATATGTATAATAAAAGTGATAATGGTGATAAAAATAATAATAGTAAGAAGAATAACTAGAGAAAATGTGTTCGCAGCATTTCGCTGTCTCGGCGTATTTCAAAACTCCGCAGTTCTCAACAGCCCCTAAAGCTATCTCATTGATTACCGTAGCAAACAGCTAACCCGCTGTGTTTTACTACACAGTTTTTAAGCAGAACTTTTATTGGGGGTTTGTACAATTACTGCATTTTCATTAAAATCCTAAGAGCATTTCTGAATGCAGTATTGTTTGCACTGCTGAAAATTTAAGCCGATTCGTTAGCTTAACGTTGACAATATTTAGCCTTCTTCGTACAAGATAACTCTGCAACTCGTTTCTAAACCTGCTTTGAAATTTGGAAGAGGATTACGACTTATGCCGTAATAGACGAATTTATGCTGCAGAATTTTCATTGTGATACAGTAACATTGACGAGATGAAAATACCAAATTTATGCGCCCAATGCGGCGAAAAATGAATATGCAAGCAAACAGGTGTTAATAATATTAGAAATAATAGTAAATTATCATAGAATTCATTTCATCCTGTTTTTTCTAAGTTCTTTTAACAATATTTGGTACTGTTCTGTAAAATGCAGAAAGTTCCTTCTTAATATAGGTTGGCTATTGCATCCATTTTCATATGCATAACTTTCCCCTCATTCTGTCAAAGCTATGTTGTTTTTCGAGATGTCACATTAGTTACATTGCATATGTCATAATAGGCGATATTTTTATATATAAGAATTGGCAATATACTGAAATGACTATGAATGTCAGAGCTCCACAGTTGGCAACAGCTGCGTAGGCCACACTCTCGTCCCTATTATACAAGTATGGAATTCAAAAATTTAATCCGACAGAATTTTTAAATTACTTCTAGAAGTATTAGAAAAGTAGCCATTGTTGTTGTTACAGAAACTCTGTCGCTATTGACTTTGAAAGATTACTGTATTGCTCAGTTGCCAACATTCGATGCAGAGAGTTGGTTTTTTAATGTCAGTAACATAGAACAATGAAATATTGGCCGGACCCTTAAACCCAAATATACTTCTTGCCCAATATTGGACTTAGTTGGATAATTACCGCTATTTGAAGCCAGTTTTTTCATATATTTGTATTGTTTGTTTGGTACCATTGTGATCAAAACTCGGGGATAATGAGATAGAATCCTTTACTTGTAAAAACTGAAACTTTCATTCAAATGCAAGTCCTCAGATATTACAATCACTTATTATTAAGCCTACCTGTTTGTAGCATGTCTGCCTCACATTGAAGAGATGTTTAGTTCAAATCTGTCAGGTGAGTTATGTGGATAAAATTTTTCTGGGGTTTTTTCCCTTAACTGAAAGATAAATGTGGATCTATGGATCTTGGGCTCATTTGTGCATCATTTCATCCATTACTAAAATTGGAGAAGATTTACTGTCCACCAATGCACAGTCCCTGAAGGGAATGCGCCACCCTTACACAGTGGGACAAGGACAGCGAATGTGACAGAGAACGCATACTACACAAGGAGCAAAACCATTAAAAAAAACATGCACACTATTCACTCTGTACACCAAGAAAGTTCATTCACAAAAGTAGAAGCCGTCTGAATGTTTCTGAATGGTCTGTAACTGAAATGACATGGGGTGTCATAAATTACCGAGGGAGTGTGTGCCCACCTCGGCAGCGTAAATAGTTGCATGTCTGCCTCACGTTCAAGAGGTCCCGAGTTCGAATCTCAGTCAGGGTGAGTTACCTGGATAAGGTTTTTTCTGGGGTTTCCCTTATCCTGAAGAACAAATTTCGAGTAACTCTTAGCTCTATGGACCCTGGGATCATTTGAGCATCATTTCACCTATTCCATTCATCTTCCATTATGACTTAATGTTGGAGGATGTAAATTACAAAAAACAATAAGTGGTTTACCGGGAAAAACACGAGTCAGTTGGGGAATTTATTGTCATATCGGCACATTGGCTGTAGTAGCTCAATGGTTAGAGAGGCTGGACGGCAACCAGAAGAGCCGTGGTTCAAATCCCGGCTATGGCAATGAATTTTTCAGTTTGACTCTATCTTTCCATACTTTAGCCTACATAAGGCCAGTGTGAAAGAACAATTTCCAATAAAAACACTGTTTATAAAGCTATTTTTTTTTTTAATTTGCTGCCTCCAACTTTGTCATATTGGACGACAGAAATGATCTCAAATAAACCCAGGGTCCACAGAGCTTAGAGTAGCCTGACATTTGTTTTTCAGGATATGGAAAACCCAAGAAAAAAACTTATCCAGGTAATTGTAAAACTATTTGTAGTTGGTTTATTGACAATCATCACTTACTTTTCTTATCCAGATAACTCACCCTGAACGAGATTCGAACTAGGAACCTATTGAATGTGAAGGAGACATGCTACCATCTATACTACCGAAGCTGGCTTATAAAGCTACTCATGGCAGGAAAACAGTTTCTTTTGAACTAAGAGATGTTAAACACATTTTTAAGGCAGTATCATTGCACAGGTTTAAATAATGTGATACAAGGGAGGTATTACATGTGTTAAGCTAAAACAATTAGCCATTAATGACCACTTGGTTATGCATGTTAATTTAACTATCACAAAATAAGATTAAGTATAATAATAGGTTATTTTAATTGTTAAACTCATAGAGTTTATACATTCCATTTTATATATACTGTATTTGAAATTCAATAATGTGTTAGCATTATATACGAATTTAGTTTCAAATTTATACTTTTCTTCTCATTGCAAAATGTACATTCCGTTATTCCATGATTTAGCATTACATTCATATTCTGTTCATGTATTTATTTCATAGGATGGAAAATAATTGTTCTTTCACATTAGCTGTGTGTATGGCAAGGTTTGGTTAGGTAGAGTCAAACTGAAAAATTCAAATACCCTGGTTCAAATTCCAGCTATGGCATTGACATTTTCACACTATGTACAATGAGATACTCTCAGAGTTCAGAATACCACCGAAACTGGTGAGACTGACAAGAATGACTATGGAATTGACAAGATGTAAGGTTAGAATGGAACAAGATTTATCAGGTATGTTTACCGTGGAGAGGGAGCTGAGACAAGGAGATGTGCTATCCACTGTTTAATTTAGCACTGGAAAAAGTAATCCCACAACTACCCATAAACCCTGGAGGAACCATACTTTCCAGATCATTACAAATAGAGGCATATGTTGACGATGTGGCAATTCTTGCAAGGAGTATTAGAGCTCTTGAGGAAAGTTATGAAGTGTTGGAAGAGAAAGCACAGGATCTAAGATTGGTGGTTAATGTTAGTAAAACCAAATATATGAAGATGGGAGGTGATGGGGATGCAAGAAGAAGAGAACCTACAGTTAAATTACATGAGAAAAAATATCAAAGAATGGAAACATTTAAATACCTGGGATCTATAGTAACAGTAGATAATAAAACATCAGTGGAAATTCAAGAAAGAATAGCAAGTGGTAACAGATGTTTCTATGCCTTGCAGAATATGTTTAAATCAAGGAACGTCAGTAAGAATACTAAAATTGAAATATATACAACAATACTGAGACCAATAATGTATGGTTCAGAAAGTTGGATGTTGACAATCAGAGATCAGTGGTTATTACAGTGGGAAAGGAAGATCTTGAGAAATATATTTGGAACGATAAGGGACTTGGACGGATGGAGAATGCATACTAACTTGGAGTTACAGTGCCTACTTGGACAACTAGATATAGTAGTGAAAATTAACCAAGGAAGAATAAGGTGGATTGGCCATGTGCAGAGAATGCCGGGAACCAGTGTAGTTAAGAAGATTTTCATAGGAAAGCTGGATGTCAAAAGGAGAAGAGGAAGACCCATGAAAAGATGGGTAGATGATGTAGAAAATGACTTGAGAAAGTTGGGGATTAAAGCCTGGAGAAGAAAAGCAGAGGACCAAGTACAATGGAAGAGGGTGGTTAGGGAGGCCAAGGGCCTACATGGCCGTAGTGCCAACTACACTCCTGGAAATTGAAATAAGAACACCGTGTATTCATTGTCCCAGGAAGAGGAAACTTTATTGACACATTCCTGGGGTCAGATACATCACATGATCACACTGACAGAATCATAGGCACATAGACACAGGCAAC
The DNA here is from genome assembly GCA_030765055.1 of Mantis religiosa. Classification (NCBI taxonomy): domain Eukaryota; kingdom Metazoa; phylum Arthropoda; class Insecta; order Mantodea; family Mantidae; genus Mantis; species Mantis religiosa. Next base: position 244,088,774 of record CM060950.1, on the reverse strand, counting down.
AGAGCATGCACAATGTCGGCACTAGTACCGTGTATATCCACCTTTCTCAGCAATGCAGGCTGTTATTCTTCCATGGAGACGATCGTAGAGATGCTGGATGTAGTCCTGTGGAACGGCTTGCTATGCCATTTCCAGCTGGCGCCTCAGCTGGACCAGCGTTCGTGCTGGACGTGCAGACCGCGTGAGACGACGTTTCATCCAGTCCCAAACATGCTAAATGGGGGACAGATCCGGAGATCTTGCTGGCCAGGGTAGTTGACTTACACCTTCTAGAGCACGTTGGGTGGCACGGGATACACGCGGACATGCATTGTGCTGTTGGAACAGCAAGTTCCCTTGCTGGTCTAGGAATGGTAGAACGATGGGTTCGATGACAGTTTGGATGTACCGTGCACTATTCAGTGTGCCCTCGACGATCACCAGAGGTGTACGGCCAGTGTAGGAGATCGCTCCCCACACCATGATGCCAGGTGTTGGCCCTGTGTGCCTCGGTGGTATGCAGTCCTGATTGTGGCGCTCACCTGCACGGCGCCAAACACGCATACGACCATCATTGGCACCAAGGCAGAAGTGACTCTCCTCGCTGAAGACGACACGTCTCCATTCGTCCCTCCATTCACGCCTGTCGCGACACCACTGGAGGCGGGCTGCACGATGTTGGGGCGTGAGCGGAAAACGGCCTAATGGTGCGCGGGACCGTATCCCTGCTTCATGGAGACGGTTGCGAATGGTCCTCGCCGATACCCCAGGAGCAACAGCGTCCCTAATTTGCTGCGGTGCGGTCCCCTACGGCACTGCGTAGAATCCGACGGTCTTTGCGTGCATCCGTGCGTCGGTGCGGTCCGGTCCCAGGTCGACGGGCACGTGCACCTTTCGCCGATCACTGGCGACAACATCAATGTACAGTGGAGACCTCACGCCCCACGTGTTGAGCAATTCAGCGGTGCGTCCACCCGGCCTCCCGCATGCCCACTATACGCCCTCGCTCAAAGTCCGTCAACTGCACATACGGTTCTCATTCACGCTGTCGCGGCATGCTACCAGTGTTAAAGACTGCGATGGAGCTCCGTATGCCACGGCAAACTGGCTGACACTGACGGTGGTGGTGCCCAAACGCTGCGCAGCTAGCTCCATTCGACGGCCAACACCGCGGTTCCTGGTGTGTTCGCTGTGCCGTGCGTGTGATCATTGCTTGTATAGCCCTCTCGCAGTGTCCGGAGCAAGTATGGTGGTTCTGACACACCGGCGTCAATGTGTTCTTATTTCCATTTCCAGGAGTGTAACATCATCTTCATCATATACAGTGAGATACATACCATTTGCTGTGGCAACTTACTATACTATAAGTACTTAAGTCCCAGGCTTCATATAGACTGGACTGGACTATGCTACAGAGAGGATTTGGCACAGAGGTTCAAGCTTGGTCTTTGGCACCTATGCCTCCAAGTGGGATACCCCTGGAAGGAAGAATGAGGCGAGAGGAGATAGACTGCGGCCATGCAAAGGAGCCACGACAGTGCAGAGGACAAAGTCCCTATGTTTTACCAATTGGAAACTCCCTGGCAGGCCAGTACAACCAGCATCCCACCATACTGTGTTCCAGAAACGGCTCCCCATACCAGAGGAGACTGAGACACCACCCGACACTTCTACCCTGAAAGAGACTACCAGATGTGAAATTAAAATGAAAATGAAATGGATGAACAGGAGTTTTGGGGGATGTAATTAACCTATCAAGCATTTGCCAGGGAGCTGTGAAAACCCCTAAAAAAACCCATGGGTCAGGTAGGACGGTCATGGGAATCGAACCCAGAACTCCCAAATGCGGGCCACAGATGAAATCGTCTGAGCCATCCCGCTCGGTGACTAAGCTTTATTGTGAAGCTATCATAATTTTTTAAGATAGCTTAACAGAGAATATTCACCAGCCAGATGGAGAACTTTTTGGCTTTTAAATAAGGACCTACGGGAATAATGGGGGTTCAACACCACAAAAATGCACATGGTTCTTTATGTAATGTTAACCCTGCTTGCCCAGAAAATTTCATATGTTAAGGACTGAAAATAGGCAAAATATGCTGTTCTTAAGGCATTTAGGTTAAGCAGATTTTTTAAAATAGGAGCTGAAGCTTCTCACACTTCTAGCGAGGTGTCTAGCCAAGTACATCTTGGCTTGAGGCCCGAGAAGGCCTAAAGAACAGATTTTTTTTGTTTCTTAGTGCAAAGCATGCAGAGCTAATCTTTGGTAGCATGATTGTTTTCTCCAACTGAGCTCATCTATTTGGAGTCCAAGATACTTATGGTGTATCCAATCTTTAATTACATTACCCACTTATGCTTGTTTTAAATGAATAAGCTTTGTTTTATCATAGCGTAATAATGGCTCTTGGTTCAAACCAATTTTGAGTTGTTCAAATGCTTTATTGACAGTCTCTTCATTACTGATGTGAATTTTCCAACATAAGTATACTACAGGTAGATCGCAAACAAACTGCACTCGGTGTGCACATGCACGAGGAGAGCCTTCTCCCCTTCTACACCATCCAAGCATCACGTGACTCCCACCTCTCCCTTCCTGGATGCAACAGAGCACAAACAACATGAAATGCATGTATTTCAATGCTGTTTTGATTTTCAAAGTTAACACAAAATAATTACCTCGGAAATGACCTCACAATCGATCAACAAATAAACAGAATCAGTTTCTTTAAGCCCCCAAGAACAAAGCAATGATTCAGCAGTAAATGCAAAGAGTGAATGCGAAAGCTAGTTAAATACAGAACCAGTGCAGCCGGCGCGATGGAGGAGAGGCAACCTAAAATAATGGTAGAGGGGGGAAAGCTAGAGGACTCCAGTGCTGATAAGCCATGCCTCCAGCTGCATTTTGTTTGCAGTCTAGTTATAGTATAATCTACAAAGAGTACAGCCATGAATCCTTGCTAAGATTATAAGGCAAGTCAATATATAAATATGAAAAATAACAATGGCCTGAGTATTGAGTCCTGTGGAACATCTTTAGTAACAACACCTGGTTCACAACCATTTATTCTGGTCACATCTTTATTTCCAAACATACCAACAGAAAAATTACAGACTGTATTAAAAAAGTGGCTAACTACAATAGAAATGGAAGCAATAGAAGCAGAAGAATACATTTCTCTAACAAAAATATGCACTGAACAAAACTTCTTCAGCTTTAATGGAAAACACTACAAACAGAAATCAGGGTTATCAATGGGCAATCCACTTTCACCTTTTTTGGCTAACTTATTGAGTGCATTTGAAACACAAATCAAAAAGTCCTTCCCATTGATCTTCAAAGTTTGGTATAGATATGTTGACGACATCTTTGCAATTGTACCGAATAAACATTTAGAACATGCATTAAAATTACTCAATCTGCAAGAAAGGACTATAAAATTCACCATAGAAATGGAAACCAATGGACAACTCTCTTTCTTGGATCTAAATATCATCAGGAATGACACAAAAATAAAATTTGGAATTTGCAAGAAACCAACACATTCAGAAAATTACATAAAAAATAATAGCCAAAACCCAATTACATATAAACATGCAATAATAAACAGCCTTACACACAGACTAGTCAACATACCCATGGAAAAAGAAGAACATTTCAAAGAACAAAAAACAATACTACACATAGCAGAAGAAAATGGGTACAACAAAAGTTTGGTGTTGAAGAAAAAAGAAAAACCAAACTAAAGAAAACCATTAAGGAAGCAACCACATTTACAAAAGAAAAGAAAGCAACAGCATATTCAGTTCATTCACATATCACCCAAAAACATTTAATAAATTTAAAAACTTCAAGGAACAAAATATCACCTTGGCACCTACTAATAGATACTCAATTTTAAAATTGCTAAATTTTAAAAACAAAAGATGAAATCCCATCAGTTAACAGATCCGGAATATACCAGATAAGTTGTAAGAATTGTGAAAAATGCTACATAGGTCAAACTAACAGAAATCTAAAAACCAGAGTCAAAGAGCACTTTAGAAACATCAGATTGAAACAAGAAGATAAGTCAGCAGTAGCATTTCACTTTTGGAATGAAAACCATGACATTGATCCAAATCCAAAATTATTAAAAGGAGTGATAAACCAAAATAAATTGACAACATGGGAGAACATCTTCATATGGAAAAATAAGGATCGCGTAATGAACTTTGAAATCCCACCAGTAGATAATTTGACAAAGAAGTTCATAGTTCCACCACCAGAGAGAGAGAGCAGACAACAACAGATGCCAGTTGGAAAGAGATTGAAAATGGAGGCGAATGCCTTTGAAACTAGTCTCTCATAAATATAAACAAGTGACGAGTATTAATAAACCAACTACAAATAGTTTCTGAGATTCATTTATTCTGGTTTTCTGGATTCTATTTGTTAAGTAAGATACCAATTTATGGATATCTCATTGAAAACATAACATTTTAACTTTTGCAGCACGAGGTTGTGATTTATACCATCAAATGCCTTAGCTAAATCACAAAATAGTTTAGTTTTAAGTTATTTACTTATATGCAGATCACCAAGGGTTTGGCTCAGCCGGTTTCTTCTGTGGCCCGCATTCAGGAGGTCCTGGTTCGATTCCTGTAGTTGGCCTACATGACTCATGGGCTTTTTGGGGGGTTTTCTTAGTTCGTCAGGCAAATGTTGGGTAGGTTAATTACATCCCCCAAATTTCCTGTCCCTCTATTTCATCTCCACTGTCATTTCATATCATGTCTCATCTGCTGATTTCTCTGTATGGCAGGATGAAGATATGCTTCTGGTAAACACATCCTTCTCTGGTATGATGGTCTCCGGGCCGGCTTAGTGAGCTGTTTCAGGACCCAGTGAGTGGGATGTCAGCTGTACTGGCCTGCTGGGAAGTTTCCAACTGGGAAATTGTAGATATCCTGTTCTCTACTATCATGACTCCTTGATTGGCCGCCGTCTCCTCTTGCCTCATCCTTCCTCCCGGAGATGCACCACTGATAGATGATAGATGCATAGGCATAATAGATTGACTGATTGCAGTGCCAAATCCCTTCCTTAAGAATTTATCCTAACCTCTACATGCAGATCAACTGCATGACTTTACTGTGGTCATACATAGCACGGCTTATTTTGAAGTTATAATTACCTGTAAGACAGGTCAAGAGGGAATATATATATTTATCAGAAAGATTAAGAATTTGCTAGGTTTTAATATTGATCTACAGGAGTGATGGGGCCCAACAGCACAAATAATATATTTGGCCCTTTTTTGTAACGTGAATATTTTATTTGCCTGTTGTATTGTCAAAATAGGCAAAATATGCTGCTGTTAGGCAAACTGCTTAAGCAGACTACAAATAGTTTTATCACAACTTTATTAAGCTTTTTAGGAAAGCAAGCAGAGCTAATTTTGGTAGCATGACTTTCATCTATCTCCAGCTAAGAGCTCTGACTATTGCACTAAGGTAGTTACAAAATAGGAATGAACATAAGGAGGGACCAGGCGTGACTGTTCTATGGCTACTAGCCAATGCGGTACGTGCAACGTTATACAGTTAAGCATGCATACTGGCTTGCTTTGCAGAAGCATGAGGCCAATTTCTTTGTGCGCTCTAAAGATACCAATTAAAGAATTATTTTGTTTTTCCCATGTTACAGAGCTGTTTCTTCTAAGGATTACTGTCCAAACCCCATGTTTGTAGCACATCTGCTTTCGGAGAAATGGAAAGATAAGGCACCTGACTAGAAAGAAAAGAATTATTAACTGTCAGTGAAGAAAAGCGCAAACGTGCTATGCTGCAGTTGCATTTTGTGCCCTGCATTCAGTAAAATGGTGATCTTTTAAGAGCGCACACGTGCTTTTCAAAGTTAGTAAATATACCGCTTAGCAAGCCTAGTACTGGTGCACCTAGTAGTAACTGCAAAACAACCCGTATGAGTTTACATAACCAGGCTAGAAATATTCTTGTTAATGTGTATTCCTTTTTCAAAAAGATGTCAATTAGACATTTTCGAAAGTACAAATTTCGCTTAGAGTCGAGAATCAATGTTACAAGCTTGTCACGTGAGTACTCATTCTGTGACGAACATTGTTAAAGAAGGCAAACAGTTAACCAAATTAGGAGTTTTCATATTTAGATCTCCAGGGAAACATTGGGCAGCTAAAAAAACGTGCTGCTAACTTAAGACAATTTTGAAAAGTGTGTTTCATGTAGAAAAATTTATGATCTACATGACAAGGGTGAATATCCAGCTGCCAAAAGGCTGAACAATTTAATGAGGGAGAAAATGGAATACCTATGCTGATTCTGTATCTTCTATGCATAATATTCTGAAATCTCTTGGGTTCAAATATAGAACCAATGATGCGTTGCGAATTTCTGCTTGAAAGAAGCAATATTATTGCTGCAAGATTAAAATTTCTGCACACAATGCATAACATTAGTACATGAGATTCAAGGTGTAAAAATGCTTCAAAAATACACATTCATATCTTCCTATTTATTAAGTATTTAAATGAAACAAAAATTGGTTTAAAGTCCATTACAGACAGTATACAAATATAGCATCATTAAAATAGAAACTATACTTACAAATCGTTGAAATGTCACTATTTTGTTTCACTGTAGCAAACTTCTTATTTCGTAGAATGCATCTAATTTGAATAATTTTGCTTTGTGTGCATATGTACGATAGCTGTGTTCTCCAGTTCAAGGTTTTAAAGTTCAGATTGTGTGATAATCATTGTATATTTTCTCACACACATGCTGAAATATTAAGCGAACTTCTCTGTCAGCATTGTATCACTGTACATCTCAGTATCTGTATGATGCCTGCCTCGGTAGCGTGATGGTAGCATGTCTGTTTCACGTTCAAGAGGTCCTGAGCTCGAATCTCGGTCAGGGTGAGTTACCTGGATAAGGTTTTATCCGGGGTTTTCCCTTATCCTGAAAGACGAATGTCGGGCAGCTCTAAGCTCTATGGATCCCTGGCTCATTTGAGCATCATTTCACCCATTCCATTCATCGTCCGATATGACAGTGTTGGAGGACATAAATTATAAAACAAAACAAAAAATCTGTATGATACTGCCAGGTTGAGACAAAGACAGATATATCTTCTCTGTCGCCCGCTTGCCGTGAAACTGACAACACCATTGATATTGATATTGATATTGATTGATATTGATAGTTTATTGATCCAGTTTATCAGATGTACATTGATTTTGGACACGTCATTTCTATACAAATTTAACAATTATGCTAGTACCAAATTCTTACATATATAATTTACAATTCATCTAGGCTGTATATACATTTATTTAACAAATATTGTTTTAATTTACTTTTAAATTTTGGTTTTGAGCTATTCGTCAAAATTTTTATCTCACTAGGTAGTTTATTATACAGTTTGATCCCATGACAGTGGGATAACCGTATTGGCTCAACCCATGTTCATTCTTATTTTGTAGCTACTCTAGGAGAATGTATGGCTTTGTAAAGAGCAGGAAATGTGGCAGAAAATCATTAATAACTTGAGAAATAAGAAGAAATATGTAAAATTAGAATGAGATAACAAAAGATAAATTAATATAATTTTGAGTCAAACTTGTACTCCTTGCTCCATATATTGCTAGAATGCGTTTTGTTAGGACCTTTCTAACATCCTCAGCTGATGTCGACTGTTGAACTTTGACTTGAATTCCTTGATGCAATAGGCAGATCAGCTGCATGACTTTATTGTGATCATGCACAGCAAGGTTTATTTTGAAGTTATAATTATTTGTAAGACAGGTCAAGAGGGAATATATTTACCAGCAAGAGTGGGACTTTGTTAGGTTTTAATAATGATATATAGGAATGATCTGAGTTCACAAAATCAAAATTCAACAGTCAATATTAGCCGAGGATGTTACGAATGTCCTAATGAAATGTGTTCTAGATAAACATTAACAATATATGGACCATGGGGTACTAGTTTGACTCAGAATTATATTAATTTTGTGCTTCACTATATTATAGTCCTAACTCATTTGAATAACAAAAGGTAGTTTGTTGAGATGTTACTAAAAATACATGCTGTCATACACTGCATTTAAAGAAATAAGCATTTAGGGAAGGATTTGTGGGCGAATAGCATAACTCAAAACTGAAAAGTTGGTTAAATACCACACCTGATATTTAAGTTCTTTCAATCATGACACAAAGATTTCAAAAAAAAAAAAAAATCCTCCAGCCCAAGCTATCCTGTACACTTTTTTTTTTTTTTTAATTTCTTAAACATTACCAGAGAACAGAAGTTTAGACGTTATAAATCATTAAAATAGGCATTCAAAGAGGCATTATAAGTACTAAAACAGGCACATAAAAACCAATTGGCAAAACCCATTTATTTAACAGATGACACTATTCAGTAACCTGATCGTCATATTTTAAAGGTTTTATAGTTTTAAACAAAATGCTACTATTGTCATTGATACAAAAATGAAATCTTTTTACAAATGCCTGCATATTGCAATGCCTTATTCATTGCACAACCAAATGCTTTGAAGTTCTTTTGGGTCATGTTGAGTTAAGAAGCTTTATAGAAGTCAAATACAAATTGGGATGTTTGACTCAATGTTACAAGTACTGTTGGAAACAAATCTTGTTCCCATCAGCCTTGGAAAGCACATTTTTATATTGATTATGCTGATATATTGTGATATAAAATGCTTATTTTCATAGTTCACTGACTGCTCACATATTTTGCATATGAGTACTTTACCATCGGTTCAAAATTTCAGTTCTAAAAGTATTAAGTAACGTAATTTCCTGTGTAAAGGAACAATGAATTTCGGCATATTGATGCTAGCTACAACATCGCAATGAAAACTGTAAGAAAAACAAAGTTATACCAGCACTCATTATTGCCTTTTAAAATAAACACAAGTGGTAATTCAGATGCTTTCTGTTATCTATAACTGTATTTGCGCAGCAGCAAAAATTGTTGCAAAGAAATTAATTAACTGAATTAAGGCCTATGTTGTCTTCAACTTAAAGACAATAATATACCTACATTCGGCGAAGTAACTTTCATTGTCACAGATTAACGGTTATTGAAATCAAATGCACCTGAAGGAAATATTTAATAATTAATAAAATAATTATTAATGATAAATGATGAAGTAAAGGTAACAAAAAGCATTGATATCGAAAAAGGCGGAAAAATGCAACATAAAACTGTGGCATTTCAGTAAGATATAATTCGTACTGTATGCCGACGACAAGAAGGCTGGAGGGGTATGAAGGGCAGAGGAGCTTGAACTGTTGATCTGCTCCGGTAGCGGATCTGTTTACTGGGAAATGAATGAATGAGAGTGCATATGAGTCACCCATGCTGCCAGATCTAATGTTTGTTGTAGCAATAGGTATTATGTATAGGTGAGCTATGTGACAACACTTGTGTATTTTAAACGAGTCTTCCATCCTTGTCCACTTGGAAGGCGAACATACAGCCCCACGAGACAGCAAAAGTGATTATGTTGCACATTCCTCCAGCTTGCCTTCTTTTCTTGGGCAATCAGTACAGTTTCACTTTCAAATTGAAAGTAGATTTGACACATTTAAAAAGGCATTCTGCCTACATTCCAGTCTCTGATTATTAGTTTTGATTAATTGTCTGTTGGTCTGGGTGCTTTGTCAGTTTAGGCAGTGGCCTACTGATCCCAAGGTCATAGTTCAAATCTGACCAAGAGTGCTTAAGGTGTGCTTAAAAACAATAAACCCGTGTCAGGAGATCTACTGACTTATACAAGAGCTCTTGCAGGGCAAAATTGGGCACACTGGCAGTACTGTTATGATCCTGGCACTTGCACCTTCAAGAACATTAAAAATAAATGAAGTTTATTTCAATTAACAAGAAGTACATAAGAATAGTCTCTACAAGTGTTGAGAAAGGAGAATGTCCTCTGAGTATAATACATTTGATTTTTAATACTATTTAAGACTGAACCAGAAGTACACTGCTCAAAATGTGAAATAAATTCAGTTTTGTGCTTTACAATACAAAATATTTATAAAGGCTTAACATAGCAAGAATTTTTGTATAATGTACAAGGCCTGTAGCTTGGTTTCACTCCTTCAAATCCCCACCACAACGAACCCGTTGCAGCCCTTAGTCTCGGCTGGGCAGCCGTTTGCAATGGAGCTTCCTATCACTTCCGCCACCAAGTGCGAGTTGCGTGCAGTGATCCGATTTTTGAGTGCCAAGGGCACTACCCCCACTGAAATTCATTGTCAGTTATGCAAAGTCTATGGGCCACAGTGTATGGACATCAAAAACGTGCGAAAGTGGGTCAGAGAGTTCAAAGGCAGTCGTACAGACGTCCATGACGAACAGCATTCTGGTTGGCCTTCAGTTTCAGCCAAAACAATTGCAGAAGTGGAGCAAGAAATGCTTAAAGATTGGTGTGTGACGGTCCGCGAGCTGTGCAAACTTATCTCTGAAGTCAGTAAGACTACGACTGACAAGATTTTCACCAAACATTTGCATTATCGCAAGGTGTGTGCGAGGTGGGTCCCCAAAATGCTCACCGAAGACCATAAACAGCAACGTGTTGAAGCGGCCCACCCCTACAGTCCAGACTTAGCACCTAGTGATTATCATCGGTTTCCTGAGTTGAAGTCACACCTGGGTGGAACACATTTCCAGACCGATAATGATTTGAAAAATGAGGTTGAGCGCTACCTGCACAACTTAGCAGGAGAGTGCAATGACAAGGGTATACAAAAACTGCCACAGCGCAGTATTGTATGTTACTTTCTGATTTCCATACAACTAAAGAAGTGGAATATAATTTTACTTTCTCTCTTGCCAGGGACTTTATGGACTTTATCATCAAATTGCATGCATTGCACTCTGCATTGATGCCACAACCCCAATTATTTGCCTGCTCTGGCTTACTGTGATTTCTTCTTGTTCCTACACAAAGAAATGGCTTATGGGAACAACTTTTATATCAAATGAGATCATCCTCGAGACAGAGACATATTTGCTGAGAGAGTATAGACTTTCACGGCCAGAGTCAGTATAATTAGGAGTTATTTCTGGGTTGTTATGCCATGGTCTGCTGGAGTTAGGTTTTCTACATGTTTTGTCCACAACTGTGGCGGACATCTTCAGTAGTGTGGTCGTAGTCTCCTCAAAGAAGTTTGCATAGTGTCTGAAGTGTTGGCTGTCCGAGCTGCTGTACTTATCCTTTGAACGACCTCCGCTGCTTGGTCCGGATGTTGGATGGCAAGGGGAGGGAGTAGGCTTTACCCATGGTGTTGCTCCCTTCTGATTGTTTCACCAAGATTTTGCCTGTTTTTATTGTTTCTTGTCTTGGATGCTAGTTGATGATGAGTTTCAACAGCAAACTTTTCCGAGGAGACTACGACTATGCCACTGAAGATGTCTACTGCAGTTGTGGACAACCACACATAACAGCAAGCAGCAAACTACAACATCAGAGCCCGGAAAGTTATATTTTGCTGAGTTTGATAATTCTTGCTTTTTGGAGGGATGAAAAAATTACAGGAATGTGTGGAGAGGTGTATATTTCTAAATGGGTACTTCATTCAGATACAAAGCATTAGTTTTTTTAAAAAACTGGCATTTTTATTCCTAATACTGATACTTATTTAACTGCAATAAGAAAAACGTAATAAGACACAAAACAAGAGTATTTTCACTGCTGAAACCCTGAATCATATATGTGTAGTTTAAAATAAGAGCAAAAAATTAAAATTCTTTCTGACTTACAGGTTGATAAATATACCCCTGAATAAAGAGGTGCTTAATATAGAATATAAACACATTATTAATACTGCTTTAATTAATGGTTTTAATAAAGACTATACACAAAAAGATTAAAAAATTTAAATATCAAATAAATGTAAATTATATTTTATCCTTAATTAAAAAAAAAATTACTTACCGTCCTTGGGTTAATAAACATTTCCAGCAATTTTTTACACAATTTGGATTAAATTTGGTTCCTCAAAGTAAATATAATATTAAAAATTTGTTGCATTTCTGTAAAACAGATAAAATTCCCAATAGTAAAAAATTTGTCATTTATCGGTTTAATTTTTAGATTGCAATCAGGTTTACATTAGAGGGATCAAACATAATTTAGAAACCAGAATGAAAGAACATTTTTGAAATATTATGTATAAGCAGATGATAAATCGGCTGTGGCAAATCATTTTTGGTCTTTTAACAATGAAATAAATCCAGAAGTTAAAACAATTACATGATCTCATATATTTAATGGTTAGGGAAAAAATATTTATTTAAAAAAATAGAAATTGCATAATGAATTTTGAAATATCGACAGTCAACTCTGTTTTTAAGTTTGTTTCATTTTCAGAGTTTAGTAATACAGACAAAAATATTGTGACATCTAGTGACCATACAGTGGAAAAAGTGGAAGTGATTGATGATGTAAACAAATGTTTATGCAACTGGTTTCAACACAATTCTTTGAAATTTTCATGAATTTCCTTAAAAGATAAGTGAAGTTTTGTTACAAATAATTATATTTTTTGTAGTATTTGTTGCTTCACTGTTGCTAGTTTCTATTTTTTACTTCTAAAATGGAGACTAACAGAATATAAAAATTAGGTTCCTAATCATAACTATCATCTGGTTTATGTTGGATCTAATTTAGATGTATATAAAACTTTGGAGAGGGGGGGGAGTAAAAGAAGGGCACATCAGAGATTGAATTAAAGGTAGAAAGGGTTGATTAATAGGAAAGTAGCATTTGAGACATTCCAGAAATTTTTTTAAATCATCACAGATGGTTTCTTGAGTACAGTTTTTTTTTAATTTACGTCCTCCAACATGAAGTCATAGTGGACGAGGAACGGAATAATGAAATTATGCTCAAATGAGCCCAGGGTCCATAGAGCTTAGAGCTACCTGACATTCGCCTTTCAGGATAAGGGAAAACCCTGGAAAAAAACCTTAGCCAGGTAACTCACCCTGACCGAGCTTCGAGCTCAGGACCTCTTGAACGTGGGGCAGACATGCTACCATCTATGCTACTGAGGTGGGCTGAGTACATGCTTCAAACTGCTGTCATTATGTTTTGTGTTTGCCAAACTATAATGTATTTAATATACAATAAAGTTTACTTGATTAAAAAAAGAGTAAATGTTTTTGCTTTCTTTACTACAAACCTGTAAGCAGAAGGAACATTACATTCACACAAATATTTGATATAGAGATTTTACTGGAAATATTTCAAGACTCCCTAAATCCAAATAAAAGTAGTTTCATAAAAAGATTGTGTGTGTGCGTGCGTGCGTGCGTGCGTGCGTGGGGGTGCGGGTGCGTGTGCGTGTGTCACTTAGATTTTGATTTTTTTTGAGGGACTAGTTTCAGGAGTGATGTAGTGAAAAAAAAACAACTACAAATAGTTTTATCAATTAATTTGGACATCACTGTTACTAAATTCCTCCAAATACAGATAACCAACAAATGCTAATCGTATTTAAGTTCAGCATCTACCAAAGATGCAACAGGAAGATTTTAAAGAAAATCCTCCCAGAGTATTCTTTACATGGAACATGCTTAGAAAGTGTTGATATCAAAAATAGTTCTAGCAATATAAGTTAATTGATGGAAATTAATCATTTCTTCTCACTATTCCTATACAGGCTAAGGTTTTAGATAGACTGAGTCAACCTGAAAAATTCAATACCATGGCCGGGATTTTAACCACAGATCTCCTGGTTTCCCTCCAGTCACTCTTATCCATTGAGCTACCATGACCAACGTGCCATCCTGACATTAAATTGACTCATATATATTTTCCCGGTAAACCACTAGGGGCTCTCGTATTCAAGATACACTGTTTGTGGCGACTTACTGTTATAAGTACTTGAGTCCCAGGCTTCATCATTAAACTCTTATTATTTAAGTTAATTGATGGAAATTAATCATTTCTTCACACTAGCCGTATATTGGCTAAGGTTTTGAATAGACAGAGTCAAAATGAAAAATTCAGTGCCAAGGCTGGGATTTGAACAACGGATCTCCTGGTTTCCATCCAGTCACTCTTACCCATTGAGCTGGCATTAAATTCTCCAATTAACTGATATATTTTCCTGGTAAACCAGTAGGGGCTCTCATATTCCAGATACACTGTTTGTGGCGACTTGCTATCGTAAGTACTTGAATCCCAGGCTTCATCATTAAACGCTTATTATTTAATTGATGCAAATGAATCATTTCTTCTCTCTAGCTGTATACAGGCTACGGTTTTAGATAGAGTCAACCTGAAAAATTCAATGCCACTGCCGGGACTTGAACTGGTAAAGCTCAATGGGTAAGAGCGACTGGATGGAAACCAGGAGATCCCTGGATCCCATGATAGTTCAATGGTTAAGAGAAACCGGACAGAAATCAGGAGACCTGTGATTCAAACCCAAGCTATGGCAATGAATTTTTCAGTCTTGACTTTACCTAACCATATAAATATAACAAAGGATGTGCACAGACATAATGCATAACATGGTCACAATCAATTATTTTTTCATTTACTGTGCACATTATTCACATTAATGCGCAATAAATTCTGTGATACTGGGTCTTGTCATTTCACCTGGTTTGGTAGGTTGCCACTGACCTTTTCCTCGATTGTATGTACAAGGGCAGTTCAATAAGAACCCATGTTAGGAATGAAGATGCCAGTTTTTTCAAGCACAAATTATTTATTTCTTAACATAGTCCTCTTTTAGGGATATACACTTCTTCCAAAGCCCCTGCCATTTTATGCCTTTGTCTCCATGTTGACCTCCTCATATTGATCTAAATTTTGTTCCTGCAAGCCATTTCTTCATATTTCGGAACAGGAGAATATGTGGTGTATGGCAGTTTGGCAGTGGCAACTCTGGATGAATATGCTGGAGCATTATTGTGGTGAAACAGAACTTTCTTCTTCACCATATGGGGCTGTGTCTCCTTTAACTTCTTGTCGAAATGGACCAGTAACTCACTGGAGTATGCTCCAGTAATCGGTTTTCCTTTCTCCAAGAAGTCAATGACATCCTTTGTATCCCAAAAAGTCCTCGCCATCACTTTTCCGGCCAATAGGATCATCTTTGCTGCTTCTGGAGAAGATTCTCTGGAAGCAACACATTGTTTCGACTGTTGCTTGGTTTCCGGCATATAATGATGAATCCAGGTCTCAACGACAGTGACAACTCAATGCAAAAAGTACTTCAGATTTCGCTTAAACAGGTCCAAACACAGCATCAAAATAGGAAGCTGCACCTGCTTGTCCACTGTGAGCAAACACGGCACCCATCGGGCCGACAGCTTTCTCAACCAAATTTGTCATGCAAAAGGCTCTTCTTTCTAATATGCGACACAGCAATTTTTTTCTAATTCCTTCACACTTTTTGATGCTTTTATATACAATCATGATTTTTAATATAATTTCTTTACTTTTTAGTGCAATTTCGTGTTGGAGAGCATTCTTTTTACGTTATTAATTCTTTTTTTATTTACTTAATGTGTAATGTAGCCATACTGAAGAATTCAGTGTAGCCAAATTATGCTTGTTTCTCCACCGAATGCAATGCTACCAACAGTCTTACTTGTCCCGAAATTACACTATCTAGCAGACTATTGCCTGGTCAAAGTTTGTTACTCATGCACTGCTTTGCACATAAACAATCCTACGACACGAAGATAATGGAGTGCTCCGTAGGAAATACATGTATGAGTTTGCAGGCTGTATCAGACTGGTTCGGCTACTGACGCTAACTGTGCATGATTTCAAATGACACCAAGTATACTGCAAGGGGGAAAATTGGCGGTCCTGGTCACGTCGTTCAAATCGACGAATGCAAAATAGGACAACACAAGTTTCATTGTGGATGCTGCAATTAGACTGTAGAGCATATTTGCATCCCTCCTTTTGTTGGGGCATATCATCATCTGCACCTCATTCATTTCCACGTTGATCATTTCCAAGATCCAGCTGCCGACTACGACGCGCCCACAATGAAACTTGTGTCGTCCTATTTTGCACTCGTCGATTTGAACGACGTGTCACCTATGTCTGGGGCATTTTTGCAGAGGTTGGCTACAAGTTTTACATATCTTTCTCATGTTGGCTGCAACACGATAACCGGCTGGTCATCTGCTTGCGCATGTGTATACGTGCACCTTTGGACTTTGAAAATATTCTCACGTTACACAACAGAAAGTTTTTCCCATGCAAAATATGAATTGCTGTTCCTGTCAATACACCTATGGCCTCTGTGACTTCGCAAACTATCATTCAATGATCAATGAGAATCATATCATGGACCTTTTCAATGACTTCCTCGGTAACCACATCTGCAGGGCATCATGGGAGATCTTCATCAAAAATGGACGTTCGTCCAAAGTTAAATTTGTTATACCAATATCTGTTCACATAGAAGGCAAAAGGTCTCCATAAACAGCATCCAATTTCACTTTTATCTCCTTGCAAGTTTTCCCATCTAAAAGTAAAAAGCGAATCACTGAACAATACTGCACCTTTTCCATTTTAGCTGAAACCCGAACAACTTATTGAAAATGTCTGTAAAATCCAAAGAAACCTATGAATCAACACCAAATTTGTTTTGATAATGTGTAACCAAATGACAGTACATGATGATGTCACAAATTTCCCTTAGCAACAGCATATATTTTGAAACATGGTACTTATTGAACCGCCCCATATTAATGCAATTCCATTCTCCCTCTTCTTGTTTACGAGTCATGATAATGTAAAACCCTGGCACTAATAACCTGTTGAAATGCTTTTGTGGCTAAAGCTCCCTGTCTTAGTTATTGATTCAATTTCTACTTTTAATTTAACTCATCAAGACTCATCAACTTCCAGTATTTGAAGATATCAAAAATTAGCTATTATTATGTGAACTACTACAGTAAAGAGAATATTTGGAATCACAATATCTGCTTTTGAAAAGAATGGATAAAAGAAGTCATGTGGCAGTTTCACTTCATAGACTGGCGGCTCTGCAAATTCTGTGACAGCCGGTTGAGTAACATCAACAAAGTTTATGCTTGTCACAACTTTAAAATACTGCTCCGCCTCTTCATCTTGCTTGCAATTAAGTGATGTACAGTAGAACACAATGTCCTGCAGTGCTCCAAACTTATATTTCACACCTAATATCTTTGCCTGAGGGTTGGTAATGGACCCAACATAGGCAAATATGATGTCAATATGCATTCTTGTTAAAATCCCTTTGCACACCAAAGACCAGCTGTCTCTCTGATTTGAAGAACCGGGTACAAACAATGGAACAGCTTCCAACATCACCTGCACCCAATCTGCAGTATCTTCTGGCTTCATGTCTCCAAAAGTTGCTACAAACAAGTTGAACATCTTGGGTGCTGTAACATTTTCAATAGCGTTTCCCACTAATAACATTAATACCTTGTTAAAAAGAGTATTGCATGAAGTACTAGAAATAAAATCTGAGGGACGGATAGGAAAGGAACAGGAAGATAATCTATTTTCTTTAAAAGTGACAGACTGTCGGTAATGATTGCCACCTGTATCAACATCACACTTTCCATTGCTTAATGCAGCTGCGACTGATAACCAATCATCTGGGTTTCTGCTCATCTCGATAGTTTCTGTTTCCCCTTCCTCTTCTGCAGGCTGAACAACTTTCCTTCCTGATACTATAGGCCTACCGATGATAGCCAGGATTGCCACTGCGACAGAAAGAAGAACCAATATTTTTAACCCACTGGAAACTGACGACAAAGTTCTGTGAAAGTTCTCTTTGTACTCCTGTTACATTAGTAAGCCTAAATAAAACCCATAGTCTAGTTATGAACTTCTCAGATTTAATTAATGCAGACCAGAGCGCAGTATACATATGTATATGTTCACTTTTGAGATTCCTTGTGTTCCATTATGGAATATTACATACTTAACTTGTTTCACAACATTTGTGCAACTTTTGGAAGTGGCATTGTACACTGGGTTTTCCAGATGTTCAACTGCTTTACTACCATTAATGGACCTGGAGTTAATTGGTGTCTCTTGGCATAAATGGGATCTTGGAGACACACACATATTGGACGGACAATCCTGCAATTAAAGAATTAAATTTTAATGATTCCAACATACTGAAAATGCAATAGTTGACTTTAGAAAATACAAGGATAATCCATGAAATAATAACCCTTTGGCTTCAGTATATTAGGAACAAATCTGATGTCATGCACTCACAGGACCATCTCTATTCATTCTTGTACAAACTTTTACACAGCACAAGCAGGTCAGGAATGGTCTACAACAGCTCGAGACAGAAGGAAATGGAGATCCATTGGCGACAAAATACAAGTGCAAGCATAAGAGTAGGTGAATGCAAGTGAATTAGTGTGAATAGGAACAAGAGAAAATGACAGAAACAGACACAAGCCCAACATGGAATGGCTAACCGTGTTGGAGTCAACACAGCTATCCTAAGTATAGGAGGCCTTTGCCCTTCATGGGACATAATAGGCTACCTCTAATCTCTAATCAGAAATTATGGATATTATAGCTGCTTTAGAGTAAGACAATAACACAACTTTTTTAAATTTATCAAAACCCTTAATATAATTTTGAGTCAAACTAGTACTCAATGCTCCATTTATTGCTAGTGTTTACCTAGAACATGTTTCGTTAGGATTTTCCTAACATCATCAGCTGTTGTCGACTACTGGATGTTGGTTTGGTGAACTCCTTGGAAGCGATAGAGGCATCTCTGGTTTCTTTTCTTTTTTTGGTAATTTTATGTCCTCCAATGTTAAGTCGTATCGGACGGTGAATGAAATGGGTGAAATGATGCTCAAATGTGTCCAGGCTTCATGGAGCTTAAAGCTACCCGACATTCGCCTTTATGGGTAAGGGAAAACCCAGGAAAAAACCTTATCCAGGTAACTCACCCTAACCGAGATTCGAACTTGGGACCTCTTAAACATCAGGCAGACATGCTACCATCTACGCTACCGAGACGGGCACTGTTGTTATCTTGATAAACGTAAAGTTTGGGTTCTCTTCAAAGGTAGTATCGAAATTGAACAATTTTCTTTCATAACCAAACATGTTCTAGGTAAACACTAGCAATAAATGGAACATTGAATACTAGTTCGACTCAAAATTATATTAATTTGTGCTTCATTGTATTTGTTCTTAATCACTGGAAAAGCCTTAATGTTTGCAGATAATGTAGTCTTATGGAATACTAAATGGAAAAATCGAAGTCAACAGTTAATAAATATATCACAGCAGTTCTTGATAACATTACACATATAATGTAGATCTTGTTAAAACACACAATTTATCTCAAATACATTTTTTTTAATATATATTTGTAGAGTTAACCATTTCTGAATTATTTCTTATTACTGGTTGTATTTTAAATAATTTATACTTATCTAATGGGCAGTCACTCATGTTTTTAACGTCTTGGTCATTAAAAAAGAATGAATTTCAAACTATTACATAGCAAACAGCTCTTAAAAGACTTGACTATTGCTTAAACCTACTGTATCTTCTATTCCCATTGTACCTATAAGAAAATGTGTAATAAAAGCATTTTTGAAAAAGCTTATCTTGATTAACATGAAGTAGATATACAAGGGTCTCTGATGGATAGAGTCAACATGAAAAATTCAATGCCATGGCCGGGATTTGAAACACGGATTTCCTGGTTTCCTTCCAGTTGCTCTAACCCATTGAGCTACCATGGTCAACGTGCCATCCTGACATTAAATTCTCCATCTGACTCATATATTTTCCCGGTTGACCACTAAGGGCTCTCGCATCCAAGATACACCGTTTGTAGTGACTTACTATCGTAAATACTTGAGTCCCAGGCTTCATCATTTAACTCTTATTATTTTAGTTAATTGATGGAAAATTAATCATTTCTTCACACTAGCCGTATATAGGCTAAGGTTTCTAATGGATAGAGTCAACATGAAAAATTCAATGCCATGGCCGGGATCTGAACCACGGATCTCCTGGTTTCCGTCCAGTCGCTCTAACCCATTGAGCTACCATGGTCAACGTGCCATCCTCAATGGGTTAGAGCGACTGGACGGAAACCAGGAGATTCATGGTTCAAATACCGGACATGGCATTGAATTTTTCATGTTGACTCTATCTATTAGAAACCTTAGCCTATATACGGCTAGTGTGAAGAAATAATTAATTTTCCATCAATTAACTAAAATACAAAGGTCCTTTGATAAATCTAGTAAATTTCCATGAAGGGATGGAAATTGTTTGTTGCAAATTTGTGGGGGATAAGCTTGATTATTCAAAATATTGTACACAAAATTTGAATGTGCTACAATATACAGTTTATTGTTGAAAGCCATCTGAACTGGTCAGTGTGATAGCTGCAATTGAAAATGGAAAAACCAGAGTTTTGTGCTGTTATTAAACAATTTTCATTTGAAGGGCTGCACTGCCGTACAAGACAAAACTGAATTGGATGAAGTTCACATGGACTCTGAACTAACACTGAACACCATTTACCTTTGGATCAATGCATTTAAACGTGGTTATAAAAGCACTGAAGATGAATCACACTCTGGTCGCCCAATTAAGGTTACCACACAGGACACCATTAAAATAATTCACGATCTGGTTATGCAAGACTGCCGAATCAAAATTCATGAGATTGCTGAGGCTGTAGGCATCTCACCTGAGTGCACAATATCCTGCATGAAAAATTCGCACTGAAAAATCTGTGTGTAAGATGGGTGCCACAATTGCTCACTGTCGACCAAAAGCACATCCGGAAGAACACTTCCACTAAGTGTCTGGTGATGTTTAATAGCAATCCACAAGACTTATTGCGCCGATTTGTGACCGTAGATGAAACTTGGATCCATCATTACACACCAGAGTCAAAACAGCAGTCGAAACAATGGACAAAGGCTGGTAAAAGTGCACCACAGAAGTCAAGGACCATTTTATCAGCAGTAAGGTGATGGCCTCGGTAGCGTAGATGGTAGCACGTCTGCCTCACGTTCAAGAGGTCCCGAGTTCGAATCTCGGTCAGGGTGAGTTACCTAGATAAGGGTTTTTCCGGGGTTTTCCCTTATCATTCAAGACGAATGTCGGGTAACTCTAAGCTCCATGGACCCTGGACTCGTTTGAGCATCATTTCACCCAATTCATTCACCGTCCGATATAACTTAACGTTGAGGCAGGCGTAAATTAAAAAGTGATGGCCACTGATTTTTGGGATTCTCAAGGAATAATCCTCATAGACTTCTTGGAAAAAGGCAGAACCATAACTGGAGCCTGTTATGCTTCATTGTTGGATCGTTTGCAAAATGAGAGCTGACTGAAAAGAGACCGAGATTGAAATGCAGAAAAGTGCTCTTTCACCAGATATGCACAACTGCACACATCAGCATAAATGCATGAGTTGGGCTTTGAATTGGTTCATCGTCCACCTTATTCACCAGATTAGCCCCAAATGACTTCTTCCTGTTCCCAAACTCGGTGTTAGGAAATTTTCATCAAATGAAGAAGTGATAGTCACCGTCAATGAGTATTTTGCAGACCTTGATAGAACTTATTATACAAATAAAAATATTTGCCACTAAGGCTTCACTTATCTTTAGAAATTGGTGTTGATACTTCTTTTCAAATGGAAATTGATTTTGCAAACGAATCGCTTGTGTCCTCAGTCCACAGATAAACTCTGTTGTCAAGGATACTAGTTACCAGGCCTTTCTTATGAAAGGCATGAAAACATTTGACCATGAAATAAATCCTGAAGTGAAATTATTAACACAATTAAATGGTCCGATAGATTTAATAGTGTGGGAAAAGATATTTATTTTAAAAAATAAACATCGCGTAATGAATTTTGAAATACCAGCAGTTGATTCTATTTTTAGGTTTGTTTCATTTTCAGATGTTGGTAATACTAAAAAAAACATAAGAAACGCATGATAACCAGTGTCCTTGACAACAAAATTTATCTGTGGACTGAGGACGCAAGCGATTTGTTTGCGAAATCGATTTCCATTTGAAAAGAAGTATCAACACCAATTTCTTAAGATAAGTGAAGTCTTAGTGGCAAATATTTTTATTTGTGTAATATTTATTGCTTCACTGTAGCTAGCTTCATTTACTACATAATCTTGATAGAACTTACTTTTCCAATGGGATGAAAAAGCTGGAACATCGCTGGACCAAGTGTATAGCCATGAATGGAGATTATGTCGAGAAATAAGATGAGATGTTCACAACCCTCATAAGAATAAGCTTTTGTAAGAATAACTTGTTGAAGAACTAGTAGAAAGAATTAAGTGAATTTAAGAGCAATGTAAGTATGTAAATATATACATGTAAATACTGCCACAAGGCCGCTCGTAAGCAAATGTTGAGGGAGAGAGAAGCAGGGAGTAAAAGATATAGATAGCACCCAAGCCACGTCCAGAGAGAGAGAGCAATAGAGGGAGAAAGAGACAGAGACAGTTCCATGGTGTTGTCGCTACATCACGACAGATAGGTGGCTTTCGTGTGGCTTCGTCAGGTTTCGAGAAACCTTGAGAACAGCTGCTCGTGTGTAAATAAGATTTCGGAGGGAGCCAAGTGTGTGCAGAGAAGCAGTCAGTTGAGAGTTGTTAATGGTGCAGGGTGGACGTGTGTCAGATGAACTTGAAGGTTTCGTACGTGTTGTTACATCATTCTGCTAATATCAGAGTTGTACAAGTATCTTTCTACGGAAATAAAGAGCATTTTGAATTGCTGCAACCTGGACTTCTAATTTTACGAACCCTCAAAGTCACAATACATTTGTTTAACCAAAAATGGCATCTTAATTTAATGTGTCAGAACCCACAATCTGAGATGTACTATATGTGCACGTTTTCTTGTGCAATGGATTTATGACATGGTGCAAGCAGAAGGGCAGAAGACAGAGCTAACACTCCCTTGTTTCTGCAGTGTGGTCGAACTAGAAAAACACAATTCAGCCAAATCGCGGTAAGATAAGTGAAGATATGCACCGAAGATGTGCATCCAATAAGCTTTATGCTTATATATTTACTGTGTTATGAAACACAAAGGTAGAAAACAAATATTATGACAGCTATAAACACTCACTTGTTTTGTGATTCTTTGATTTCTGAGTCTGTTGTGTGTCACATTCATCGCTGGTATGCTCTGATGTGTTGATAATTTCATCAATTGCATTTTCTACCGCACCATTGTTTCTCCAATAATGCATTTCTAGCTCTTGGACCTTTTTGAAGTATCCTTCCCGATCCGTTGCTTCTATAGATTGTGGGTCTCCAGTTAACATTGCGTCCTCTGAAAATATTCTTTATTTTGCCCAAGCCAGTTCAATTGCATTCAGATCACAGTTACACAGAGGTAAACAAATAATATTGTGTCCCATTTCAAGAGGCATAACATCCACAACATACGTCTTGCTCTTATATCTGCTGTAAACTGGTTAGCTAATAATTAACCTCAAAATTGCTCAAAATGAAATGGCACACATGTGAAAGCTTAGTATATTAGCCACTAGATGTCAGAGTGTAAAGCACATTTAATGTTTCAAAGTTGTCATCTATATTTACAGAATTACCTACCGAATGAGGACTTGGGCTCCGAATGCGCAAGAAATTATGCACATATAGTACATAATCTTTTAATGCACTCCCCTTATCTCTCCCTCTCCTTTTGTCTGGGATACAAATTTTACGGTAAATTCAAAAAAGGAAATGCAAACTATTTTGCTGTTCAACTTCTCATGGTATATCCAGTAAATTGAAGGTCACATAAATAGTTAAGAACATAGGAAATTCTGGATGAAAATTTAAAAATGCTATAGCCTTACCTCTGTGAAAGATTCTGCAAAAGTATCATTGATGAATAATGGCGAGGCTGAAAAAGAGAATCCCTGAGTATAAGTAGCTGCAGTGAAAGCAGGATCGCTCTCACAATCGTTAGATAATTCCTCAGGTAATAGACGGACACACGATCCAGACCAGTCATTAAGATATTGCATATCTTTCATTGTTTGGCATAGGAGACTGGTGGCTCTGACTGGAACATCTGAAAATGAATATAATAATGCAACAGAAATATTTAAGCGGCAAAATAAAAAGGAAGAGTGTTTTCAGCAGATATAAACACAGAAGTAAGAGAAATCATAGAACGTGGAATAATGATAGCTACAAAAGAAGGAAACATAAGTAAAGCACTTGAAGTAATACAGACACTAGTAACTAAAGCAAAGAGAGAAATGAAAATAAAACAGGGAAAGAAACAACTAAAAAAGGATCAAAAATATCATTTCAGGAATGTTTAAAGTACTTTAGAGACTTAATAGGAGATGACAAAGGAGTAGACAGGGATACTAGAAAGCCGGGGAGGGAAATAGTTAAAAATAGAGTACTAGACAGTAAACTTACATTGCTGGAAGTACACCAACAGTTAAAAATCTTGAAAAAGGATAAAGCAGTAGGGGATAGATGGGATTCCAGGAGGCTTTTGGAAGAAAATATAGCAATTCTGGAAAGGCCTCAATATGACAAATGTGTTAAAGTTAAAGAAAAGATAACAGAGTGCTGGAAAATAAGTATGGTAGTACCAATATACAAAGTGAAAGGAGGAGAAAATACAGCAGGAAGTTGCAGAGGAATAAGCTTATTATCTATGTTAGGTATACTATACTTAGGGATATTAACGAACATATTAAGGGATTGGGTAGAAGCCAAAGAAAAGATATCAGAGGATTCAGAAAAGGAAAACAAACATAGATAATGCATTCATAATAAAGTCAATTATTCATAAATATCTGATTAGGAAAAGAGGTAGAGTACATATGTTTTTGTACTTTTGAAAGATCATTTGATACAATAAATAGAGATGCACTAATATAAAAATTGAGATTAAAAGGAGAAAGTGATGAATTCATAAAAGAAATAACTAAAATATACAGAGGAATAAAATCTTGTATAAGGTGTGAAAGGAATAGAATCACGGATATGACAGGACAGTAGTTAGATTTAAGACAAGGCTGTAAACTAAGCCCCATTTTATTTTATTTATTTATAGATGATATAATGGATAGAGTGAAACAAAGAAATCAACACTGTACAATAAAACAAAATAAAGAGATGCCAGGTTCCATGTTTAATGCATTGCCAAATGATTTAAAATTAGAAGATAAGAAAAAAAAGAAAGAAAGCAAAGCAATTTTTATTACAGAATTGTTTTTATAGTGTAAGTGAATACCTTAATAGATTGCAAATAATTCTATATTGTATTGTATTTGACGAAAATTATAAATAGTTTGTATATTTGACATATTCTGTATCAGATGTACAAAGGTACTCCACAGCCACCGCCACTACTATTCATCAAGGATAGACACACATATACGCTCTGGTCTATCATAACACTGTATACCATTTACTTAAGGTCACTAATGGTACTATACATTTTGTTACAGTCCAGTGAAGGAGGACTATGATCATGATGAAGGAGAGACGTACAGATAAGCTCTGGTCTATCATCACTGTATACCATTTACTAGAGGTCACTAGTGGTGCTATACATTTTGTTACAGTCCAGAGAAGGAGGACTATGATCATGATGTAGGATAGTCACACAGATAAGCTCTGGTCTATCATATCACTGTATACCATTTACTAGAGGTCACTAGTGGTGCTATACATTTTGTTACAGTCCAGTGAAGGTGGACCATGATCATGATGAAGGATGGACACACAGATAAGCTCTGGTCTATCATGACATTGTATACCATTTACTAGAGGTCACTAGTGGTGCTATACATTTTGTTACAGCCCAGAGAAGGAGGACTATGATCATGATGTAGGATAGTCACACAGATAAGCTCTGGTCTATCATATCACTGTATACCATTTACTAGAGGTCACTAGTGGTGCTATACATTTTGTTACAGTACAGTGAAGGAGGGCAATGATCATGATGTAGGATAGTCACACAGATAAGCTCTGGTCTATCATAACACTATATACCATTTACTAGAGGTCACTAATGGTACTGCACATTTTGTTACAGTACAGTGAAGGAACACCATGATCATGATGAAGGATAGACAGATAAGCTCTGGTCTATCTTAACACTGTATACTATTTACTGGAGGTCACTAGTGATGCTATATATTTTGTTACAGTCCAGTGAAGGAGGACTATGATCATGATGAAGGATAGACAGATAAGCTCTGGTCTATCTTAACACTGTATACTATTTACTGGAGGTCACTAGTGATGCTATATATTTTGTTACAGTCCAGTGAAGGAGGACCATGATCATGATGTGGGATAGTCACACAGATAAGCTCTGGTCTATCAAAACACTCTATACCATTTACTGGAGGTCACTAGTGGTGCTATACATTTTGTTACGGTCCAGTGAAGGAGGACTATGATCATGATGTAGGGTAGTCACACAGATACGCTCTGGTCTATCATAACACTCTATACCATTTACTATAGGTCACTAGTGGTGATATACATTTTGTTACGGTCCAGTGAAGGAGGACTATGATCATGATGTGGGATAGTCACACAGATAAGCTCTGGTCTATCATAACACTCTATACCATTTACTAGAGGTCACCAGTGGTGCTATACATTTTGTTACGGTCCAGTGAAGGAGGACTATGATCATGATGTAGGATAGTCACACAGATAAGCTCTGGTCTATCATAACACTATATACCATTTACTAGAGGTCACCAGTGGTGCTATACATTTTGTTACAGTACAGTGAAGGAGGACAATGATCATGATGTAGGATAGTCACACAGATAAGCTCTGGTCTATCATAACACTATATACCATTTACTAGAGGTCACTAATGGTACTGCACATTTTGTTACAGTACAGTGAAGGAACACCATGATCATGATGAAGGATAGACAGATAAGCTCTGGTCTATCTTAGCACTGTATACTATTTACTGGAGGTCACTAGTGATGCTATATATTTTGTTACAATCCAGTGAAGGAGGGCCATATTATAATCAAGGAAAGACACAGCAGATAAGCTCTGCTCTATCATAACATTGCATACCATTTACTAGAGGTCACTAGTGGTGATATACATTTCGTTACGGTCCAGTGAAGGAGGACTATGATCATGATGTGGGATAGTCACACAGATAAGCTCTGGTCTATCTTAGCACTGTATACTATTTACTAGAGGTCACTAGTGGTGATATACATTTTGTTACGGTCCAGTGAAGGAGGACTATGATCATGATGTGGGATAGTCACACAGATAAGCTCTGGTCTATCATAACACTCTATACCATTTACTAGAGGTCACCAGTGGTGCTATACATTTTGTTACGGTCCAGTGAAGGAGGACTATGATCATGATGTAGGACAGTCACACAGATAAGCTCTGGTCTATCATATCACTGTATACAATTTACTAGAGGTCACTAGTGGTGCTATAGATTTTGTTACAGTCCAGTGAAGGAGGACTATGATCATGATGTAGGATAGACACACACATAAGCTCTTGTCTATCATAACACTCTATACCATTTACTATAGGTCACCAGTGGTGCTATACATTTTGTTACGGTATAGTGAAGGAGGACCAAAATCATGATGAAGAATACACACAGATAAGCTCTGGTGTCATAACACTGTATACCATTTACTATAGGTCACCAGTGGTGCTATACATTTTGTTACGGTATAGTGAAGGAGGACCAAAATCATGATGAAGAATAGACATACAGATAAGCTCTGGTGTCATAACAATGTATACCATTTACTAGAGGTCACCAGTGGTGCTATACATTTTGTTACAGTCCAGTGAAGGAGGACTATGATCATGATGAATGATAGACACACAGATAAGGAGATAGAGTCAACATGAAAAATTCAATGCCACGGCCGGGATTTGAACCACGGAGCTACTGGTTTCCGTCCAGTCGCTCTAACCCATTGAGCTACCATGGTCAACGTGCCGTCCTGATATTAAATTCTCCATTTGATTCATATATGGCTAGTGTGAAGAAATGATTTATTTCCATCAACTAACTAAAATAATAAGAGTTAAATGATGAAGCCTGGGACTCAAGTACTTACGATAGTAAGTCGCCACAAATGGTGTATCTCGAATGTGACAGCTCCTAGTGGTCGACAAGGGAAATATATGAGTCAAATGGAGAATTTAATGTCAGGATGGCACGTTGGCCATGGTAGCCCAATGGATTAGAGCGACTGGACAGAAACCAGTAGATCTGTGGTTCAAATCCCAGTCGTGGCATTGAATTTTTCATGTTGACTCTATCTGTCAAAGACCTTAGCCTGTATATGGCTATTGTGAAGAAATGATTTATTTCCATCAATTAACTAAAACACAGATAAGCTCTGGTCTATCATAACACCCTATACCATTTACTATAGGTCACCAGTGGTGCTATACATTTTGTTACAGTACAGTGAAGGAGGACCAAGATCATGATGAAAGATAGACATACAGATAAACTCTGGTGTCATAACACTGTATACCATTTACTATAGATCACTAGTGGTGCTATACATTTTGTTACAGTCCAGTGAAGGAGGACCATGATCAAGATGAAGGATAGACACACAGATAAGCTCTTGTCTATAATAACATTGTATACCATTTACTAGAGATCACTAGCGGTGGTACACATTTTGTTACAGCTAGGTGACCATGGTGAAGGATATGCATGCAGATAAGCTCTAATCTATCACAGTGTTTTGTACCAATCAGTCTGCAATTTATTTTACAATATAAGAGAATTTAAAGCCTTGTGCTATCCAAGGTGAAAATCCGATCTTGTTCACAAGGCTGGAAAAATGCCACATTTGCAAGTTGCCAAGAAAAAGTCCTCTGCTTCTGTACAATTTATGAACAAACTGTAAAATGTTGTGAGAATGTACTGATTATTTCAGTGATATATTAATTTACATGTAGCCTAACTTACTAAAAGGTGTAACAGAAGTATTCCTAACACTCCAAAGAATACTTCCTGCTGTATAAGGCTTGGAGGGATTAAATACTGGATGGCTGCTGCTCCTTAGTGGCCAGGAGAATGTTCAGCGATACTTCTGGAACCTGTTGAACTCCCTTAGACTAACAATAACCTGTAGAGAACTCAATAAAGAAGATTAGATTACACAACTTCCAAGAAATTTAATGTAGTTTAATATAAATTATGGAGAGTGAATCCATGTTAAACACTTGTATTGCTCCACTCACAAGGCATGTTTCGATGATCTAACACCCAATCCTTGGCTGGTGGCCAAATACCTAATAATTTTGCAATATTCTTCTTTCCTGATAATGTTTTTTAACTCTTATTGATGAAGCCTCATTTAACTCATTTAATTCTTATTGATGAAGCCTGGGACTGAAGTATTTGCAAAAGTAAGTCACCACAAATGGTGTATCTTGGATGCGAGAGCCCATAGTGGTTTACCAGGGAAATATATGAGTCAATTGGAGAATTAATGTCATGATGGCAAATCGGATGGGTAAGAGCGACTGGATGGAAACCAGTAGATTTGTGGTTCAAATCCTGGCCGTGGCATTGAATTTTTCGTGTCGACTCTATCCAATACCTTAGCCTGTATACAGCTAGTGTGAAGAAATGATTAATTTCCATCAATTAACTTAAATTTTGACATGAATTGTATGCCTTAACATGATCTACATTTGTTATGTAGCAGGATTTTGTCTAATTCTTATAACTCAACAGTTTAAAAGTAATCCAGAATTAAGAGACTTCAGGGACTATTTCCAGAAAAATAATACAAGATTTACATTTCATTTGTCATGAAAATATTGATCACCTGTTACAATACTTCTTAAAACTCCTGAGTCAGAATCTCTGTAATTTCAGATAATTAGGATTACTATGGAGAAGATTCAGTACCGAAACCTGTGATTTATTGTATCTAAGCTCCAAGTGGGGTATCCCTGGGAGGAAGGGTGAGGCAAGAGGAGACAGAGAGCAGCCAACCGCAGGTGCTGAGACACCTGCCAACACTTCTACCCTGAAAGAGACCACCGGATGAGATGATGTGAAATTATATGGGAGATGAAATGGGACAGGAAATTTGGGAGATGTAATTAACCTACCCAGCATTCGTCTGGCGACCCAAGAAAACCCTTGAAGAAACCCATGGGTCAGGTGGGTCAGCCACAGGAATCGAACCTGGGCCTCCCAAATGCAGGCTACAGATGAAACCACTTGAGTCATCCCACTCGGTATTTCAAATGATGGTTCTTCTCTGAAGTTTATGGTCTTTGGTCAATAAATGTAAGACCAAATGGGCATAAACTTTAAAATAACTTTTTCATAGATAGAGTCAACATGAAACATTCAATGCCATGGCCGGGATTTGAACCACAGATCTCCTGGTTTCCATCCAGCCGCTCTAACCCATTGAGTTACCAAGGCCAACATGCCGTCCTGATATTAAATTCTCCATTTGACTCGTATATTTCCCTGGTAGATCACTAGGGGCTCTCGCCTTCGAGATACACCATTTGTGGCGTAAGTGTTCGAGTCCCAGGCTTCATCATTTAACTCTTATTATTTTAGTTGATGGAAATTAATCATTTCTTCACATTAGCCGTATATAGGCTAAGGTTTTTGATAGATAGTCAACATGAAAAATTCAATGCCATGGCCAGGATTTATACCACAGATCTCCTGGTTTCCATCCAATCGCTCTAACCCATTGAGCTACCATGACCAACGTGCGGCAGCAGCAGTAGTAGTAGTTTTATTCATTCTTTGGATCATAATACATGATATAGAACATGTCCAGGATCTTTACAATTATTTACAGGCTTTTCAATATTTAACAATATGTACACGTGATATAAATTACAAAATTGAGCTATTACCTCAAAATATTAAATAAAGACATTGTGTATACATTTATAAAATATCTTTAAAAAATGAATTGTCAAAGTAATTATAATATTCCTTTATGCTATAAAAACAATGGAGTGAAAGAAGTTTTTTGAGACAGCTCCTAAATCAATGCAGTGCAGGTATTTGCTTCAGATAATTGGGTAATTTATTATAAAGCTGGAGGCCAGTATATACAAAACTTTTTTTCAAAAGAACTTGTGCTATGTGTGATTACATGAAGGTTATCTTTTCTTCTAGTATCATGAGAATGTATCTGTGAGTTAGTTGTGTACGTACTGAGATTAGTTTTTATGTAGCATAATGTTTCATGTATGTAAACATAGGGTAGGGGCAATATAAAAAAATATTTAGTATATATATATATATCCTGTGCCATGGCGTAGCGGGCTAAGGCAGCATGCCTTGGTCCATGGCCACGGAAAGCGGCCCGGGTTCGATCCCAACCATGTGGTGGGGATTTTAGGTCCCAGGTATAGGACCGGTGCCCACTCAGCATTGTGAGGAAAGTGAGAAGCTTACGCTAGGTAAGCGGCCCTGGTCACGAAAA
The DNA here is from genome assembly GCA_030765055.1 of Mantis religiosa. Taxonomy (NCBI): domain Eukaryota; kingdom Metazoa; phylum Arthropoda; class Insecta; order Mantodea; family Mantidae; genus Mantis; species Mantis religiosa. The sequence continues at coordinate 244,057,211 of CM060950.1, read as the reverse complement.
GCAACATTCCGGCTGGGGGATGACGAGATGCTGACCACATCTTCTCCCTGTATTGGTTGGATGCCATGCCTCTGCCATGTGTAAGTGGGCGTGAGGCCAGCAGTCGGGTTGGTAGGCCTTGGCCTGGGCTGTTGCACCATGGGTTTATATATACAGTAGAGTCTCGATTATCTGACCTAAACTGGCTCCAAACAAGGCAGATAATATAACATATATTGGAAAATGGAATAAAACATTGTATGTATACTGTTTTAAAACAATTGCTGAATAATCAAACCAATTCTGCATGCAATAAAGAAGCTCCAAATGCCTTAAGAAAAGAAGTATTTCAATGAAGTCTGCTTGCCTGCTGAATGACGTTTCCTTGCTGTGAGATTTCACCATCGACGAAACATCAATACCTCAGTTGCACTTATTTTTGGCTGTTGCTCCACGTATCTTAATGCCATCTCTAAAGCACATAAACCTTCAGCATGTCTCAACTTTTCGTTTTGTTCTTCTGCTTCATTCTCATTGTCATTACCATTCATGAAATCAATAATATCAGTGTCTGTGAGTTCAAACTATTGATCTTCTGCACACCCGCTACTTGCATCTTGAGCTGTAGTGTCCTCACAGTCAGGAATGCGGTTCAGTATGGGAACATTGTCACCCATGTCTTCTTGTAGTATCTCTTCTTTATTTTCATCATCACCTAACAGTATGTTCCAAGACTTTGCTAATGTCATTTTGATTTCTTCCCAAGCCTGAGCTACCCAGAATGCAACGTCTTTTATATTGATAGATCTTAACTTTTCCATCATTTCCTTGCCAATGTCCATTTCCTCTATCAGGGACAAAAAGGAGTTGTCGCTGATATTTTCTTTTTAATGTTTCCAGTACATCTTTATCCATTGATTGGCACAGTTATGTCACATTCAGTGGAGTGAGTGAGTGTGTGGTGTTTTAGGGCCCGTCGACAGCAAGGTCATTTGGGCCCGAAGTCAAGACTAAAACCTAAAAGTTACACAAATTAGGCTAAAAAGGTAAAATAAAATAAAATCACTCCACTATTAAAAGTACATAAAAAAACCATCCAAAGACTAATAAGTTAAAATCTCTAAAAATAACAAATGTAAAAAGCAAGTCAGACTTGTTTATTAAAATCGATTTCGGCAACAAACCGCAGTGCCTTAACCACGGCCACTGGGTCGTCCCCTAGAACATCCAGCAAGTTAGTTCCCAAGCCTACTGACTGGCGAACGCGGGCGTACTACGGGCAATCGAGCAATACATGCCGCACAGTGAGGCGTACTGCACATGGAGCACACACTGGGGCCGGTTCCCCTAATAACAAATGGCCATGAGTCCCTCGTGTGTGTCCAATTCTCAGCCGGGTGAGTATCACCTCGGCTCGCCGGTTATCCCTGCGGGAAGTTAGCCAGGGTTGTACGCGCTCCTTTATTGCCCGGAGTTGTGTGCCTTCCAAAGCTGCCCAGGAGTGCTGCCAAGCAGATAGGAGTTGGTGACGGAAAAAACGTTGCACATCCTGGTATGGCACCGTAGTTGTTAAACTCCGGGGCAAACGGCAAGCGGACTTAGCAGCCGCGTCCGCCTCCTCATTCCCGGAAATGCCCACATGGCCTGGGGTCCAAGTAAAAACAAAATGGTATCCGCGACTAAGCATTTGCGAGATCAAGGCCTGAATTTTTAAAACTAGCGTGTGAGCTGCAATGTGCTGTTGCAAGGCCTGAAGAGCGCTTAGAGTCAGTGCAAACGATAAAATTGCCAGGAACTAACTTACAAATAAAAAGGAGCAGATAGAGAATGGCATACAGTTCTGCAGAAAAAACAGAGGTGAAGTCCAGAAGGCGAAATTTATAAGCCTCGCCGTTAATGACGAATGCGCAACCTGTAGTGCTACCCAACTAGGAACCATCTGTAAAGCCCGGAACATAATTAGGGTAACGGTCCAGTAATTCGGCAAAAAGTTGTTGGAATACCGAATGTGGGGTAGCTAGTCTCGAGTTGGTGGAAAGAGCAAGATCGAACCGCGCACGCTGGAGCTGCCATGCGGGATAACGACCCAGGGACGACCGCTCCACGCGAGGCATTCGGAGGTCATGTGTACGGGAGAGTTCCCGGAATCTTACTCCGGTTGGGCATGTCCGAGAACTAGGGTGCATATAACGGTGGGCTAAGTCGGGATGCAGAACTGGTTTAAAACATCGATGGCTTGGGTAACTTGCCAACTTTGCAACGTAGGAACAGAGTAGTGTCGAGCGACGAATAGAAAGTGGAGGCTCGCCAGAGTCGGCATACAAGCAGTCGACGCGACTTGTGCGGAAAGCTCCTGTGGCAAGGCGGATACCTGTATGATGTACGGTGTCTAAAAGGCGAAGTTTAGAGGTGGTCGCTGCGCCATAAATAAAACAGTCATAGTCCAGCTTGGATCGGACCAGGGACCGATACAACCTCAACATAACGGTGCGATCGCCCCCCCAAGATGCTCCAGATAATACCTTCAGCACCCGCAGAGAACGATCGCAAGAGGCTCGAAGGTGACGAATGTGGCGCTCCCAGTTAAGTTGTCTGTCCAAGTAGAGGCCCAAGAACTTCAGGTGCGAGACAAACGGCAGGGGTGTGCCATTCAAGTGAAGATCAGGTGGAGGGTGAATACCTCGTAGACGATGGAAGTGGACACATTGTGTCTTCGCAGGAGAAAAACGGAAGCTGGTGCGAAGCGCCCAGGCTGCCAGCTGGTTGATGGTCAACTGCAGTTGACGCTCTATATGATCTAAGTTACAAGAATGATAATATATAGCGAAGTCGTCAACATACAGGGACGATGGAATTCCGCCGCGAACGACACTAGTAATGCCGTTAATAGCCACAGCAAAAAGGGCGACGCTGAGAATCGACCCTTAAGGCACACCATTCTCCTGGATCCGCTCCCTTGAGATACTGTTCCCTATTTGGACACGAAAACGACGTAGTGCTAAAAAATTACTTAAAAATTCCGGTAAGTGGCCTCGCATACCGTAACTGTGCAGGTTACGTAGTATGCCATACCACCAAGTGGTGTCATAAGCCTTCTCCAGGTCAAAGAATACTCCCACCACATGCTGTTGCAGTAGAAAGGCATCATGAATGTAAGCCTCAATGCGTGTTAGATTGTCAACACTAGAGCGATGGCGACGAAAACCACATTGAAGGTTGGACAGCTGGTTATTAATTTCGAGCCACCACACTAACCGAGAGTTTACCATTCGCTCAAAGGTCTTACAGGCGACACTCGTCAGGCAAATGGGGCGGTAGCTAGATGGAAGTGTGCGGTCCTTTCCGGGTCGAGGGATGGGGATGACAATACCCTCTTGCCAGGAAGATGGAAAGACCCGCTCATGCCAGATGCGGTTGTACATGCCTAAAAGGAAAGACATCGCATCGGGTGGAAGATGTAGCAGCATCTGTCTGTGGATGTCATCGGGACCGGGAGAAGAGTCCTTAGCTAGGGCTAAAGAATGTGCAAACTTGGCAGCGGTAAAAGGTTGGTTGTACGGCTCATTACATTCGCTATTAAAATTAAGTTTTGTTCACTCCGCAGCTTCCTTAATAGGAAGGAAGAGGGCGTCGTAGCTAGCCGTTTGGCTAGTAGCAGCGAATGAGGTGGCAAGGGCTTCGGCTATATCTTGCTCGGCAGTGCAGATGGAACCGTTGAGGGCAAGTCCGGGAATGACCGTTCGGCTATACTTGCCATGCATCCGCCGAACAGCTGACCATACCTGTTTGGCGGAGCTGCGGCAAGAAAGGGAAGACACGTAGGCTTCCCAGGATCTTCGTTTCGCATTGCGAAGCACAAAACGTACCCTAGCTCGAGAACGTTTAAAAGCAACGAAGTTCTTTTCTGTCAGGTGCAACTGAAACAGCCGCAAAGCACGTTTGCGTGCTTTTATAGCCACACGGCATTCCTCAGACCACCAGGGTACAGGGGTATGACGTGGGGTAGAAGAACCTCAAGGAATGCTGGATTCAGCGGCGAGCAGGATGGAACATGTAAAATATTCCACCATTTCATCGACGGTGTCAAAACCATCATCGGTGAGGTGTATATGGGAATTAAACTTTTCCCAGTCAGCCTTGGAAATAATCCAGCGAGGATGTCGCGAAGGCGCATGGTGGCGGCCGGATAAATGGATGTTAATTGGGTAATGATCGCTCCCAAAGAGGTCAGAAAGCACAGACCAATCAAGGAGTGGAACTAATACCGGGCTGCAGAATGAGACATCTAGTACCGAGTGCGTACCATAAGCGGATGACAAGAATGTCGGGTCACCAGTGTTCAGCAAAATCAGGTCATACGAATCAAACGTGTCTACTATGAGGCAGCCACGAGCATCATCCATGTCGGAGCCCCAGAGCGTGTGTTTGGCATTCAGATCTCCCAAGATGAGTAACGGTGAGGGGAGCTGAGCCAGAAGAGCCTGAAGATCCTGCTTTTGAATTACACAGAGCAGGGGCAGGTAAATGTTGCAGATGGTAAAAGAGATGCTCTCCCGCTGTATACGAAGAGCGACAGCTTGCAACGGCATGGTTAATGGTATATTGGTGGCAGAGATATTAGGCGCCACTAAAGTAGCAACGCCACCGCTTGCTCGTGTGCCTGCAACGGAGTCTCCCCTAAATGCCGAAAAAGTGCTTAGGTGTAATGAGTGATAGTGATGCAAATGGGTTTCTTGGAGACAAATAACTGATGGTGACCGTTGAGAAACTAAAAACTGTAGGTCCTGAACGCGAGCTCGGAAACCATTAATGTTCCACTGGATTATTTCCATAAAGAGTTTTTAACGGGCCGTTTTAACTTTTTTCTTGACTTTGGCTGACTTGGGCCCTACGATTCGAAAATCGTTAGCTTCCTGTGACTCCGCTGATTTTCGGGAGTCAGAACTCCTACGGCTCGTAGAACGAGACCGGGATCTCATAGAAGGCGAGCGACTTCGCGATCTATGTTGTGGCCGGGATCGGTTTTTCATATTTACTACGGGATGGTTGTTACCCGCTGATGGCTTGGTGGCTGGAGTCTGTACGGTTGAAGCGGTGGTAGTGCTGGTGGATATACAAACAGTCTGAGACGTAGGTTTAACGGCTAGAAAGTCAGTCTGCGTGGATGCGTGGGCGACAGGGATGTGTTGAACAGCAACAGTGGTGTTAGGAGTACGGCGAGCTGCTGATGCATATCCAGTAGTAGTAGCAGGCTTCAGTTGTTCAAAGCGCCGTCGTGCCTCTGGAAAAGTCAGGCGTTCCTTTACACGTAGCTCCTGTATGCTTTTTTCATCCATGAATCTAGGGCACTGTCGCAAACTGGAGGGATGACTGCCGCCACAGTTCACGCAACAAGGTGTTCAACTGCAGTTTGGATCGTCGTGTTTCGGTAGGCCACATTGGTCACAAAGAGCAGGATTGGTACACGTGACCTTAGTATGTCCGAACCGCTGACATTGGAAGCAGCGCATGGGGTTCGGGACATACTGGCGGACGCTCGCACGTTCATAGCCGCAATAGATGTACTCGGGTAACTTAGTCCCGGCGAAAGTAAGAAAAACCGTACGTAGTGGGTACTCCTTGCCTTCTTGCTTTCGTGTTAGCCGGTATGCCTGACAAACAAGTTGATCAGAGAGGCAACTTACTATTTCCTCATTCGCAAGACCATCTAAGCTGGAGGTGATGACTACTCCTCTACAGGTGTTAAGCATTTTGTGTGGGGCTACCCGGATAGGGTAGGAGCCCAACAAAGTCGCTTTCTGTATCTTCTTAGACTGGTCTGCACTTGTGCTCTCTAATAGTAAGCTACCGTCTCGGAGACGCGTAGCGTTTTTGACAGGGCCACTGATCTTATCAAGTTCACGCTTTATGTAGAACGGACTTATATCTTTAAACGTTTTGCCATCACAAGCCAAAGTCATTACCAGAAAAGGGTCGGTGAAAGAGGTTTTGCGCGGAGACATATTGAAATGGACCCCCATCCGGAACCGTCGGCGTCAGCCTGCCATCCGGGGGTTAAACAAAGAAAGACACCGAATCTTCACGGTCTGTGCCGTCATTGGGACCTCACCCATGACCGATCTCATTTGTACCTCAGAAAAGCTACCCTTCAATATCCACTGCTTGTCCGTATGGGTAAACCGTACACCACGCACACCCCGGCTTTATGCCCCTACCACAGGAATAACCCTGTGGCTCCCCACTTCAGGCCGCGCTGCGTATAATAGGCACACGCGGATTCAGGGGACTTGTGGTTGATTACACCGGGGTTCCGTCAGCGGTAACACGTCCGGTCTGTGATACTAACCCCCCCGACGGCGCCCTCAAGGAGCTACGTGGGTGTACTTGACGGTGTGGACGGGCTCCGCACCTAAGGCTACACATAGGGGCAGTGCGAAGGGTCCGCTCAACCTTCACGTTTGAGACCTCCGGAGAGCACACATGTCGAAAGCCGCGCTGAAAACCGTGGGACAGAACCACGGAGATAGGAGAGATCCCTGCTGGTGAGACAGGAGTTATAAACCTAAGACCTTACGTGCTAATAATAATAATAAAAAACTAGAAGAGGAAGAATGTGATGCTTACTGACAAGCAGTAGCTCAACGTGGCACAGTTGATGGAGATGAAGGGGATGAATTGAGGGTGAGTGGCTAGGGACCCCGGGATCGCCAATCCCGTACCTACCGTAGTAGGTCCCTGGGGAAAAATACCAGAGCCTCTTCTGCCAGTTTTCGGGGTTACTGATGGGCCTTCTCGGCAGCCGTAGCGGTCCTGGGGTACACCAAGTCCCCACCGTACATCACCCCATCAGTCAGTCCCCTACTTCCTGTTGCCCACCCCTCGTGACGAGGACCACAGAGGTTGGATTTTGAGGGGCTACACATTCAGTGGAAGAAACAATACTTTGATATCACCACTTCTAAGTTCTTCAAAATTTGGGTGTGATGAGGCATTGCCTAGTAGAAGGAAAGCTTATATTGGGATGTTGTTGGAAGCTAGAAACTTCTCTACAGATGGCACAAACTGTGTAAAGAACCAGTCTTTAAAGATGCCAGCAGACATCCAGGCAGGATTCGGATTAGTGTAATGCATTGGTGGGGCATTAACAGAAATGTTTTTAAATGCCCTAGGTCTTTTAGACTTACCAATCATTAACAATTTGGCTTTGAAGTCTCCCATAACATTACTGCAGGCTAGAATAGTAATCCTTTCCTTACTACGCTTACAGCCAGGGGCAGACACCTCTGCTCAGGCTGCAAGAGTTTTAGATGACAGCTCTTGAAATTTAGTCCAGTTTCGTCATAATTAAAAATCTGATCAGTTAATCCTTCAGCAAGAATGAATAATTGGAATTCCTTCTTAAATTTCAAAATGTCATCAGATGTAGTGGACAGTTTTTCACCACAGGTATTAAGCTGCCTAATACCTTATCGTTTCTTGCAACAATCAAATCACCCAACACCAGCAGTAAAATCAGGATCCCCTTCAATGAATGCTTTCCGGAAATACAGTGCAGCCTCTTATTGGTAGACCCTTTTCTTGTTTATGAGTGAACCAAAGAAACAGTGCTTAGCTAACTTTTTCATATTCACATTGTTTCATTGTTTTCCTGTTTTTTAGTGCATCACTTGTTGCTCTGGTAGCACACTACTTTTCTATTTCTCCTCTATTTCTTTCCAGTCACCCACTGTAACATCCCTAACGACATAATCTGAAGCTACTTTTTGAAGAGTTTCCCCCTTGTCTAATCTCTTTATTGCTGTCAACTTGTCTTTCATGGAAACAACAACTTTCCTCTTTTACTTGCCATATTGTACTCACAGGAAATGAAAACAATATTTCCCACACCCAAGCTATACCTGCACACTCATGAAGGTTTGAGGATGCACATCCTGCTGACCAAACACTGGTGAGAGTTGGATAATACAGAATGTTGGATTAGTGAAAGTCGGATAACTGAGACTTTACTATATAACTCAATTTTAGTTCTCAGTGGATATTAAACATTTTTGATAAGTTGCTCCTACAGTTTTGAATTTGCTGAATGCTGTGGAATAATATGCACATTTTTAAAAGTCTTTTTTTTAATATAATTTTGAGTCGAACTAATACTCAATACTCCATTTATTGCTAGTCTGACCCTTTAAATATGTGTGTAAAACAGTTAAATGAAACAATCAAGGATAAAATAATCATATCAAAAGAAATTAAACAAAGTTTAAAACCAGACAACCCTACAGTAGCTAACATATATGTATTACCCAAAATTCATAAAACAGGAAATAAGATGCCCCTAATCATTAACAACATAAGCACACCCTACTACAAACTATCCAAACGGCTAAACAAAAAATTTAAGGAGCTACCAAAATTTGAAAGCCACAGTATTAAAACTTTGTTGGAATTCATCAACAAAACTAAAAATCTACAATCTTCTCCCACCGACCAAATGGTATCTATTGATGTAATCTCTTTGTTCCCAAGTGTGCCAAGAAACAAACTCATGGAGTACATGCAAATATGGCTTCAGTCCCTACAATTAGACCAAAACATCATAGAGGAATACCTTCACTTAACAAATATTTGCAATGAACAGTCCTTTTTTACATTCAATAAAAAATTTTCAAACAAAAATCAGGACAGACCTCTTCATGAGCTTTTTGGAAACCCATATCACAAAGGCATTTCCACTAATTTTCAAGCATTGGTATAGATATGTAGATGACATTTGGGCACTAGTAAATGAGAAACAAGTGAATGATGCATTAGAACTACTTAATTTACAAAATCCTGCAATAAAATTTTCCATTAGGTATAAAAAAGGGATAAATAATGAAATCCCTTTCTTAGATTTAAAACTTACCAGAAAACACACAAAACTTGAAATTCGCATACATAGAAAGGAAACAAACACAGAAAATTTCATAAAAGCAGATAGATATAACCCAAGACAACACAAGCATGCTGTTATCAACAGTTTAACTTACAGGTTGGTTAATGTACCTTAAAACGGGATGGAATATATCAAAGAGTACAATAATATCATTCACATTGCAGAATACAATGAATTCAGTGCTGAATTGGTCAAAAAGAAAATTTTTAAATGCAAAAGACAACAAAGATGCAAACAAGTAACTACTATTTCCCCAAACAGCAATGACACTTCATACAGAAAATTTACATATCATTCCAGGGCTACACACCTTTTCCAAAAAGTCTTCAAAGAGCACAATATTACTTTGGCCCCACAGAACAAAGTTAGTGTACAACACCTTTTGAAATCACATAATACAAAGGAGATACCCACAGACAAAAAATCAGGTGTGTACCGGATTAACTGCAAAGGCTGTGACAACTTTTACACTGGAAAAACAAAAAGGAACTTGAACATTAGGCTTAAAGAGCATTTTAGAAACATCAGGAACAAAGAGATAGATAGATAAGTCGGCAGTAGCGTACTATTTTTGGAAGGAGAATCATGATATAGAACGAGAAATCCACTTATTAAAAAGTGTCCAAGGTCCAGCTGCATTAGCCACGTGGGAAAAATTCTTCATAAAGAAATATGAAAGAAAATTGTTTAATTTCGACACTAACTTTGATGAAAACCCAAACTTCAAGTTCATCAAGATACCGCCAGAGACGCACCTGTCGCCTCCAATGAGTTCACCAAACCAACATCCATTAGTCAACAACAGCTAATGATGTTAGGAAGATCCTAACGAAATGCATTCTAGGTAAATACTAGCAATAAATGGAGCATTGAGTATTAGCTGACTCAAAATTATATTAATTTTGTGCTTCATTGTATCATAGTCCTTACACATTGGAATATCTTTTTTTATTCCTTAATTGTGACAAGAATGCTGATCTCTTTAATTAGTTTATTTATTTTTATTTCATTAAAAAAAAAACACCTGATGATGAAAGCAAGGACTTTTCAAATATGTTCTGCTGGATGTCAAGCAGGTGAATATAAGTGTTACAAAGCAACCTAAATGTTTACTCTATTATTAGTGACATTGTAAATAAATCCTGCCCACAATCTAATTTGGAAATTTATTACTTACTTTTCTATTCTGGTAAAGAAACCTTTTCGGCAGATTGTCTCTAACGATGCAAAAGAAGCCTTCATTGTTGCGCACAAATTTTATCTCAGTGTTGTTGTGGTAGATGAAATTTGTCTGATAACAATGACGCTCATCAAAAATATATGGTGTTCTGACATGACAAACGGAGAAGGCACGTCGATCGACCTCTGAGCAATCAGAATCACAGCAACAGTTTATATCACAGGAGTTCATCTGCAACATTTCAAGAAACCATTACAATTAAGAAACTCATTCATTATATTTAGCATAAGAGATTAAAGGGCTACCCAGGAACTTTTTACTTTCTCTACTATATGCTTAAAACTAACACCTTTTTAGTTTTTTGTGCCCTGTTATAATTTGGAATTTTCTCTTTAATTGGATATGTATACTGCCGCAACAGCGGTGACGCACACAAAAGGTTTGGCGTGGAAAGATAAGTAACAGATAGTGCCAGGCGGAGATAAAGAGCTTGTCTAAGCAGATAAACATAGAGCGGAGATAAAAGGCATGCCACAACAGACAAAGTTAGATAAAATGGAAAATTCTAGTGACATATTGATTGTTTCACGGAGCATTCGATTTGTTTATTACAGAATATTCCAGAAATGTCTAATAATATGAGTAGTGGTATATATAAGGAAGCCGCAACTTGCCAAGGAGTAGCCGTAAACAGAGTTGTAAACAGAGTCATAATGAGAGAGTGGTAATTGAAACTAGTGTTTTGGAAGTGAACTCTTTGTTGTGGTGAACGACCTTGGAAGATTGTATTTCTGTGTTACGTAATTCTGCTGGTGTACAGAGTGTATTTCTACGGAAATAAGGAACATTTTGAATTTCTGCAAATTGGACTTTTAATTCTATGAACCCACAAAATCTCAATATATATAGTTATGGTCTAATTCCTTGTATTTTAAATAAATTTTTCAAAATGAGCTTACAGAGGCTGTTTTATACTCTTGTTCTGCACCACTTCAGAAAAACATTCATAACTGCTATACAATATGAGCATGATTGCTTGAGCACTTGGCTCCCAAGTCCTCATTCGGTAAGTTTCGCCTAACTCCGTAAACACAGAAAACATTGAAACATGAAATGTGCTATATACTATGACATTTGGTGGGTAATATGTTAAGCTTTCATACATGCGCTGTTTCATTTTAAGCAATTTTGAGGTTAATTATTAGCTAACTAGTTTATAACAAATCTAAGAGCAAGATATAAGTTGTGGATGTTATGGCTCTCAAAAGAGGGCGCATTACTATTCCTCTACCTCCATATAAGAGTGGAATTGAACTGGCATGGGAAAAAATAAAGAATGTTTTCAGAGTGTGCAATGTTACTAGTGATATGTTAGCAACAAATCTGTGGAGACTTGCCATAGAAGCATTCTCTTCTGTAATCGCAACAGATTGAGAACGATAGTGCAGAAAGGTGCAAGGGCTCAAAATGCAAATGGAGCTGCCGCAAAGCCAGAGCTGTACACATGGGCAGGAAAGAAAGAGACAGATAGTGGCGCGCAAAGCTGGATGCTTGCCAACAGAGAGAAAAAAAACAGAGAGAAGTCTGGATATTTCTGCTTTTCTGATGCCATCGCAATTGTTATCGAATAGTCCACTGTATTCTAGAACAATGACTGGGAGGTATAAATAGTGGCAGAGTGTGAGAAGCCGTCAGTTGCAGTTGTGCGGTGGAGTTGAGTTCTGTGGTGTACTGCAGTAGAATCTTTTGTGTATTTACGTGTGGCAGAATAAGGAGATGACCTTGAAGACTGCTGTTTGTCAATATCATGTATTTCTGTTGCTGCAAGCATTGTGCAAAGCCTCTGTTTATTGCAATAAAGAGTATTTTAAATTTCTGCAAACAATACTTTTGATTCTAGCAACCCACGAAGTCAATATATTAATAATTGTACTGTCATGACTATAAAAATAAATATGTAATATTTAAAATAAAACTTCAAAATTTAAAATGAAATAGAGATCTCCTTACTCTACACATGTTGCAGTATTTTAGAAATGACATCATGACTAGATCCCAGCACTGAAACGTTGAAAAACCAATACAAGTTTAATCAAGAACCTGGTTAAGAAACTTTTTATCAAAATACATACCATTAAGTCACATGTGCAGATATCTTCACTAATTTTCCTTGAATATAAAATCTCAGAAATTGCTACGGTGGCTTCTTCAGGTGTAGTTGAAGGTTGTATACTTGAGACCTCAAGAGATACTGAAGTAGGCTCTGTAGTGTGATGGGTCAAGTTGTTGTCCTAATCTTTACTTTCAGTTGTTAGCATAGTACTGCTTATATGTGCAGTTTCTGTTATATTCTCTTCTTTTTCTTCCAAGTCAACAGGCATTTCTGAAACCTTTGTACCATTATCACATGACACATTTTCTCCGATGGTTGTGCATGAACTGTTGAACTCTGTATCTGAGCTGTTTGTCAAGGCAGCTGTGGAGCTTACAAAATGAATGATACACACTAAGAAGAACAGGCACAAAGTATCTGCCCGAGTCATTTCTGAGGTAATGACTTAGCACTCGACATCAAATTATACAGTGTCGGGCCCAAATGACCTTGTTGTCGACGGGCCCTAAAACACCACACACTCACTATACAGTTAATTGTTGAAAGCCATCTGAACTGGTCAGTGTGATAGCTGCAATTGAAAATGGAAAAACCAGTGTTTTGTGCTGTTATTAAACAATTTTCATTTGAAGGGCTGCACTGCCGTACTAGACAAAACTGAATTGGATGAAGTTCACATGGACTCTGAACTAACACTGAACACCATTTACCTTTGGATCAATGCATTTAAATGTGGTTGTAAAAGCACTGAAGATGAATCACACTCTGGTCGCCCAATTAAGGTTACCACACAGGACACCATTAAAATAATTCACGATCTGGTTATGCGAGACTGCCACATCAAAATTCATGAGATTGCTGAGGCTGTAGGCATCTCACCTGAGTGCACAATATCCTGCATGAAAAATTCGCACTGAAAAATCTGTGTATAAGATGGGTGCCACAATTGCTCACAGTCGACCAAAAGCACATCCAGAAGAACACTTCCACTAAGTGTCTGGTGATGTTTAATAGCAATCCACAAGAATTTTATGCGCCGATTTGTGACAGTAGATGAAACTTGGATCCATCATTACACACCAGAGTCAAAAAGGCAGTCAATACAATGGACAAAGGCTGGTAAAAGTGCACCACAGAAGTCAAGGACCATTTTATCAGCAGTAAGGTGATGGCCTCGGTAGCGTAGATGGTAGCATGTCTGCCTCACGTTCAAGAGGTCCTGAGTTCGAATCTCGGTCAGGGTGAGTTACCTAGATAAGAGTTTTTCCGGGGTTTTCCCTTATCCTTCAAGACGAATGTCGGGTAACTCTAAGCTCCATGGACCCTGGACTCATTTGAGCATCATTTCACCCAATTCATTCACCGTCTGATAAAACTTAACGTTGAGGCAGGCGTAAATTAAAAAGTGATGGCCACTGATTTTTGGGATTCTCAAGGAATAATCCTCATAGACTTCTTGGAAAAAGGCAGAACCATAACTGGAGCCTGTTATGCTTCATTGTTGGATCGTTGGCAAAATGAGAGCTGAGTGAAAAGAGACCGAGATTGAAATGCAGATATGCACAATCGCACACATCAGGCAATTGAAATGGCATAAGTGCATGAGTTGGGCTTTGAATTGGTTTATCATCCACCTTATTCACCAGACTTAGCCCCAAATGACTTCTTCCTGTTCCCAAACTCGGTGTTAAGAAACTTTCATCAAATCAAGAAGTGATAGTCACCGTCAATGAGTATTTTGCAGACCCTGATAGAACTTATTACACAAATAAAAATATTTGCCACTAAGGCTTCACTTATCTTTAGAAATTGGTGTTGATACTTCTTTTCAAATGGAAATTGATTTCGCAAACAAATCGCTTGCGTCCTCAGTCCACAGATAAACTCCGTTGTCAAGGATACTAGTTACCATGCCTTTCTTATGAAAGGCATGAAAACATTTGATCATGAAATAAATCCTCAAGTGAAATTATTAACACAATTAAATGGTCCGATAGATTTAATAGTGTGGGAAAAGTTATTTATTTTAAAAAATAAACATCGCGTAATGAATTTTGAAATACCAGCAGTTGATTCTATTTTTAGGTTTGTTTCATTTTCAGATGTTGGTAATACTAAAAAAGCATAAGAAACGCATGGTAACCAGTGTCCTTGACAACAAAATTTATCTGTGGACTGAGAACGCAAGCGATTTGTTTGCGAAATCGATTTCCATTTGAAAAGAAATATCAACACCAATTTCTTAAGATAAGTGAAGCCTTAGTGGCAAATATTTTTATTTGTGTAATATTTATTGCTTCACTGTAGCTAGCTTCATTTACTACGTAATCTTCATAGAACTTACTTTTCCAATGGGATGAAAAAGCTGGAACATCGCTGGACCAAGTGTATTGCCATGAATGGAGATTATGTCGAGAAATAAGATGAGATGTTCACGACCCTCATAAGAATAAGCTTTTGTAAGATGAACTTGTTGAAGAACTAGTAGAAAGAATTAAGTGAATTTAAGAGCAATGTAAGTATATAAATATATACATGTAAATACTGCCACAAGGCCACTCGTAAGCAAACGTCGAGGGAGAGAGAAGCAGGGAGTAAAAGATATAGATAGCACCCAAGCCACGCCCAGAGAGAGCGAGCAATAGAGGGAGAAAGAGACAGGGACAGTTCCATGATGCTCTCGCTACATCACGACAGATCGGTGGCTTTCGCGTGGCTTCGTCAGGTTTCGAGAAACCTTGAGAACAGCTGCTCATGTATAAATAAGAGTTCGGAGGGAGCCAAGTGTGTGCAAAGAAGAAGTCAGTTGAGAGTTGTTAATGGTGCAGGGTGGATGTGTGTCAGAGGAACTTGAAGGTTTCGTACGTGTTGTTACATCATTCTGCTAATATCAGAGTTGTACAAGTATCTTTCTACGGAAATAAAGAGCATTTTGAATTGCTGCAACCTGGACTTCTAATTTTACGAACCCTCAAAGTCACAATACATTTGTTTGACCAAAAATGGCATCTTAATTTAATGTGTCAGAACCCACAATCTGAGATGTACTATATGTGCACGTTTTCTTGTGCAATGGATTTACGACGTGGTGCAAGCAGAAGTGCAGAAGACAGAGCTAACACTCCCTTGTTTCTGCAGTGTGGTCAAACTAGAAAAACACAATTCAGCCAAATTGCGGTAAGATAAGTGAAGATATGCTCCGAAGATGTGCATCCAATAAGCTTTATGCTTATATATTTACTGTGTTATGAAACACAAAGGTAGAAAACAAATAATATAACAGCTATAAACACTCACTTGTTTTGTGATTCTTTGATTTCTGAGTCTGTTGTGTGTCACATTCATCGCTGGTATGCTCTGATGTGTTGATAATTTCATCAATGGCATTTTCTACCGCACCATTGTTTCTCCAATATTGCATTTCTAGCTCTTGGACCTTTTTGAAGTATCCTTCCCAATCCATTGCTTCTATAGATTGTGGGTCTCCAGTTAACATTGCGTCCTCTGAAAATATTCTTTATTTTTGCCCAAGCCAGTTCAATTGCATTCAGATCACAGTTACACAGAGGTAAACAAATAATATTGTGTCCCATTTCAAGAGGCATAACATCCACAACATACATCTTGCTCTTATATCTGCTGTAAACTGGTTAGCTAATAATTAACCTCAAAATTGCTCAAAATGAAATGGCACACAAGTGAAAGCTTAGTATATTAGCCACTAGATGTCAGAGTGTAAAGCACATTTAATGTTTCAAAGTTGTCATCTATATTTACAGAATTACCTACCGAATGAGGACTTGGGCTTCGAACGCGCAAGAAATTATGCACATATAGTACATAATCTTTTAATGCACTCCCCTTATCTCTCCCTCTCCTTTTGTCTGGGATACAAATTTTACGGTAAATTCAAAAAAGGAAATGCAAACTATTTTGCTGTTCAACTTCTCATGGTATATCCAGTAAATTGGATGTCACATAAATAGTTAAGAACATAGGAAATTCTGGATGAAAATTTAAAAATGCTATAGCCTTACCTCTGTGAAAGATTCTGCAAAAGTATCATTGATGAATAATGGCGAGGCTGTAAAAGAGAATCCCTGAGTATAAGTAGCTGCAGTGAAAGCAGGATCGCTCTCACAATCGTTAGATAATTCCTCAGGTAATAAACGGACACATGATCCAGACCAGTCATTAAGATATTGCATATCTTTCATTGTTTGGCATAGGAGACTAGTGGCTCTGACTGGAACATCTGAAAATGAATATAATAATGCAACAGAAATATTTAAGCGGCAAAATAAAAAGGAAGAGTGTTTTCAGCGGATATAAACACAGAAGTAAGAGAAATCATAGAACTTGGAATAATGATAGCTACAAAAGAAGGAAACATAAGTAAAGCACTTGAAGTAATACAGACACTAGTAACTACAGCAAAGAGAGAAATGAAAATAAAACAGGGAAAGAAACAACTAAAAAAGGATCCAAAATATCATTTCAGGAATGTTTAAAGTACTTTAGAGACTTAATAGGAGATGACAAAGGAGTAGACAGGCATATTAGAAAGCCGGGGAGGGAAATAGTTAAAAATAGAGTACTAGACAGTAAACTTACATTTTAAATTTACATATCATTCCAGGGCTACACACCTTTTCCAAAAAGTTTTCAAAGAGCACAATATTACTTTGGCCCCACAGAACAAAGTTAATCTCTGTTTCATATAACCTTGCCCCGCTGAAATGTATCACTCCGCGTTCAACAACCCTCCCCCTTGCCCTAATTGGCTAATGGTTTCGCGTCATATACCATAGGCGGTGCCTTCCCGTCATTTAAACCTGCAGTAAATGTCGTAATAATTGCCGGGAAGACAAATAAAATCCTACAAAAATCCTACAAACAAGGATATGAAGGCATGCAAAAGTACAAGTTTATAACGAACTGAGCAAATTGAGACAGAATGACTGAGCAATGAAACTGAAAGAGTTTATAATGAAAGACCTTTGACCTTTTCCACTGGGATTTTTTAAACCAGCACACATACCTTTCAAAAATGCTTGTCTGTCAGTCTTAAAAGTCGTGTCACACCATACTTTACTTTTCGTGTGTTCTTCGTGTATATTTATCGATTTGTATCTCGGTGCAGTGTGGTTGTCCTTAAATAGCGTCTTCGCCACACAGCAATATCGCCTCTGTCTTTTAGCACATTTTTCTTGCCTCTTTTTTCATTCACAAATCCCAGCTGTATAAGCAATCTGCTGAAATTTGGTAAATCTGCATCCTCATTTACAGCAGACGAAATGTTACTTATGTTAGGGAGTTCGTTTCTAAAGAAAAACTACACACATGACGACGCACAACACTTTTCACGTATTTTCTCCGAGCACGCACTTTTGTTTATTCCTGCTTTTGCCTGGAGTGGTAAGTTTTCCTGTTTCCTCAATTTCATGTTGCGATGTTCCTACGGATCTAACACTCACACCTGTAACTTCAGAGCACAGCTGTTCTACTTCTCTCACTGACAAAGACGGATTCTTCTCTGTGAGTGCATTAAACACATGCAACACAATTCTTTTTTCGCCTGTTTGTAAATAATTATCCTTGCGATACTTCAGCGAAAAACTGGTGGTAGACTCTGCCATTATACATATAATAAGTACACGCACAATAAATGATCAATAAAATAATTTAGCTCCCGCACTCTCGAATGGCGATGCATAACTAATCCAGTTCAAAACAAGGTCAGTGATAAAAGTCATATAAACAAATATGTCATCACTACCGCTAAATCACGTGCTGTCGTGCCATGTGCTTGAGAGCAAAGGAACCTCCTCTTTACTTCGTTTAAGAATTAACATGCATTTCAGATAAATCAACTCTATTGCGTAATATGTTTAATTAAAACAGTTACGAAAATATAAATTTGACAATTCTCTTCCAACATATGATGATATATCACCATGTTAAATAACGAACTAATTTTTACCGCACGAGTCATTACCACAACAGCAACCAATGAGAGGTGATTAGGTCACGTGACCGTTAAGAGATACTGGGCAAGCTTACGTGAAACAAGGTATAGTGTACAACACCGTTTGAAATCACATAATACAAAGGAGATACCCACAGACAAAAAATCAGGTGTGTACCGGATTAACTGCAAAGGCTGTGACAACTTTTACACTGGAAAAACAAAAAGGAACTTGAACATTAGGCTTAAAGAGCATTTTAGAAACATCAGGAACAAAGAGATAGATAGATAAGTCGGCAGTAGCGTACTATTTTTGGAAGGAGAATCATGATATAGAACGAGAAATCCACTTATTAAAAAGTGTCCAAGGTCCAGCTGCATTAGCCACGTGGGAAAAATTCTTCATAAAGAAATATGAAAGAAAATTGTTTAATTTCGACACTAACTTTGATGAAAACCCAAACTTCAAGTTCATCAAGATACCGCCAGAGACGCACCTGTCGCCTCCAATGAGTTCACCAAACCAACATCCATTAGTCAACAACAGCTGATGATGTTAGGAAGATCCTAACGAAATGCATTCTAGGTAAATACTAGCAATAAATGGAGCATTGAGTATTAGCTGACTCAAAATTATATTAATTTTGTGCTTCATTGTATCATAGTCCTTACACATTGGAATATCTTTTTTTATTCTTTAATTGTGACAAGAATGCTGATCTCTTTAATTAGTTTATTTACTTTTATTTAATTAAAAAAAACCACCTGATGATGAAAGCAAGGACTTTTCAAATATGTTCTGCTGGATGTCAAGCAGGTGAATATAAGTGTTACAAAGCAACCTAAATGTTTACTCTATTATTAGAGACATTGTAAATAAATCCTGCCCACAATCTAATTTGGAAATTTATTACTAACTTTTCTATTCTGGTAAAGAAACCTTTTCGGCAGATTGTCTCTAACGATGCAAAAGAAGCCGTCATTGATGCGCACAAATTTTAGCTCAGTATTGTTGTGGTAGATGAAATTTGTCTGATAACAATGACGCTCATCAAAAATATATGGCGTTCTGACATGACAAACGTAGAAGGCACGTCGATCGACCTCTGAGCAATCAGAATCACAGCAACAGTTTATATCACAGGAGTTCATCTGCAACATTTCAAGAAACCATTACAATTAAGAAACTCATTCATTATATTTAGCATAAGAGATTAAAGGGCTACCCAGGAACTTTTTACTTTCTCTACTATATGCTTAAAACTAACACCTTTTTAGTTTTTTGTGCCCTGTTATAATTTGGAATTTTCTCTTTAATTGGATATATATACTGTCGCAACAGCGGCGACGCACACAAAAGGTTCGGCGTGGAAAGATAAGTAACAGATAGTGCCAGGCGGAGATAAAGAGCTTGTCTAAGCAGATAAACATAGAGCGGAGATAAAAGGCATGCCAAAACAGACAAAGTTAGATACAATGGAAAATTCTAGTGACATCTTGATTGTTTCACAGAACATTCGATTTGTTTATTACAGAATATTCCAGAAATGTCTAATAATATGAGTAGTGGTATATATATAAGGAAGCCGCAACTTGCCAAGGAGTAGTCGTAAACAGAGTCATAATGAGAGAGTGGTAATTGAAACTAGTGTTTTGGAAGTGAACTCTTTGTTGTGGTGAACGACCTTGGAAGATTGTATTTCTGTGTTACGTAATTCTGCTGGTGTACAGAGTGTATTTCTACAGAAATAAGGAACATTTTGAATTTCTGCAAATTGGACTTTTAATTCTACGAACCCACAAAATCTCAATATATATAGTTATGGCCTAATTCCTTGTATTTTAAATACATTTTTCAAAATGAGCTTACAGTGGCTGCTTTATACTCTTGTTCTGCACCACTTCAGAAAAACCTTCATAACTGCTATACAATATGAGCATGATTGCTTGAGCACTTGGCTCCCAAGTCCTCATTCGGTAAGTTTCGCCTAACTCCGTAAACACAGAAAACATTGAAACATGAAATGTGCTATATACTATGACATTTGGTGGCTAATATATTAAGCTTTCATACATGCGCTGTCTCACTTTAAGCAATTTTGAGGTTAATTATTAGCTAACTAGTTTATAACAAATCTAAGAGCAAGATATAAGTTGTGGATGTTATGGCTCTCAAAAGAGGGCGCATTACTATTCCTCTATCTCCATATAAGAGTGGAATTGAACTGGCATGGGGAAAAAAATAAAGAATGTTTTCAGAGTGTGCAATGTTACTAGTGATATGTCAGCAACAAATCTGTAGAGACTTGCTATAGAAGCATTCTCTTCTGTAATCGCAACAGATTGAGAACGATAGTGCAGAAAGGCTCAAGGGCTCAAAATGCAAATGGAGCTGCCGCAAAGCCAGAGCTGTACACATGGGCAGGAAAGAAAGAGACAGATAGTGGCGCGCAAAGCTGGATGCTTGCCAAGAGAGAGAAAAAAAACAGAGAGAAGTCTGGATATTTCTGCTTTTCTGATGCCATCGCAATTGTTATCGAATAGTCCACTGTATTCTAGAACAATGACTGGGAGGTATAAATAGTGGCAGAGTGTGAGAAGCCGTCAGTTGCAGTTGTGCGGTGGAGTTGAGTTCTGTGGTGTACTGCAGTAGAATCTTTTGTGTGTTTACGTGTGGCAGAATAACGAGATGACCTTGAAGACTGCTGTTTGTCAATATCATGTATTTCTGTTGCTGCAAGCATTGTGCAAAGCTTCTGTTTACTGCAATAAAGAGTATTTTAAATTTCTGCAAACAATACTTTTGATTCTACCAACCCACGAAGTCACAATATTAATAATTGTACTGTCATGACTATAAAAATAAATATGTAATATTTAAAATAAAACTTCAAAATTTAAAATGAAATAGAGATCTCCTTACTCTACACATGTTGCAGTATTTTAGAAATGACATCATGACTAGATCCCAGCACTGAAACGTTGAAAAACCAATACAAGTTTAATCAAGAACCTGGTTAAGAAACTTTTTATCAAAATACATACCATTAAGTCACATGTGCAGATATCTTCACTAATTTTCCTTGAATATAAAATCTCAGAAATTGCTATGGTGGCTTCTTCAGGTGTAGTTGAAGGTTGTATACTTGAGACAAGAGATACTGAAGTAGGATTGTAGTGTGATGGGTCAAGTTGTTGTCCTCATCTTTACTTTCAGTTGTTAGCATAGTACTGCTTATATCTGCGGTTTCTGTTATATTCTCTTCTTTTTCTTCCAAGTCAACAGGCATTTCTGAAACCTTTGTACCATTATCACATGACACATTTTCTCCGATGGCTGTGCATGAACTGTTGAACTCTGTATCTGAGCTGTTTGTCAAGGCAGCTGTGGAGCTTACAAAATGAATGATACACACTAAGAAGAACAGGCACAAAGTATCTGCCCGAGTCATTTCTGAGGTAATGACTTGGCACTCAACACCAAATTTATCAAAGTTACGAAGTATCACTCCTAGTTCTAAATGAACCACTCCCATAGTTTCTGTTTGGAGTCTGTATCTATCATTTCCAGAATACACTAGATCTGGATTTTTCAGCTGTGGTCCTCCACCCATGAAGAACTGGACAAATTGATCCCTTAAGGAACCTGCAACAAAAACGATAGAAGTGATACAGTGGCATAAAACCTGTGAAATTGTGACCAAACCAGTTGTCGAGCCTACGAACTGTTTAATGTTAACTTACTTGAAGTAAGCAATATGATCTCTTTGCTTAATCACATGAACAAAACATACAAAATGCATTGAAAGTGTTTTATGTCTGGTTGTGTTTTCAAACAGAATAATAAATAAAACTTATTTATGGTAAGGTAGGTAAGGTAGGTATTTCAACTGGTAAAGTAGGTATTACATCGTCAGAAGATGGAAGCGAAAGACAAATATGAAGGAAGTAATGAAGATGTGGTGTAGTGCATAGACGTATTTTCACTGACAGTTCCATACAGTCTACTGGTCACCTGTTGATCTGATAACTAACTAGCTTCACAACTATCTTGAAGGGTTTTACATGTCTAGATCTTTTCGGTCAATTATAAAAGTAAGGTTTTATTTTGCAAGTGAGTGTTTGTGAGTGTAGGGATCCTATGAGCAAAATAAAATCACTTTTAACATGTGTAGGGGAGGAGATCCATCCCCTTCAGCTGCTGTGGTGCGGGCGCTGCGGACCCTTGGACCCTTAGCACTCATGGTACCTTTGACGTTGGGCCGAACATTCAAGTCCCTCCCTGAATGGGAGTTGTTCGGACTGGGTTGGACTCAAGGGAGCAGTGTGTTCCCGACATCTGTGGGAGATCGGGTACCTCCGGCCAGGCTTTGGCTGCCCAGAGGGGGAGAGGGTTGCCTAAGAAGTCCCGGATACTAGGCTGCAGAGCTAGTAGAAGGTGTGCTAGATCACCAGGCGGACACACTGAGGTTATTTGGTAGTCTTCCCTGCAGAATTGACGCGCATAAATGGCATATCCACTTCCACCCATCTTGACATTGTTGTTGATGGGGAGGCTTTTTAGACTCAAAGTATTGCCCCAAGGAAAGAACCCCAGAGTTTTCCATCGCTCCTGGGCTGATAGAGGCCGGAGTCTTCAGACTTCCGGGTAGACCTTGCGCCAACATGTCCAACATGTGTAGCATACATTACTTTTTAGACAGCCTTGAAATTTGCAAAATAACAAATAATTCTTTATTGATTCTAGACCTATTACATACCTATGAGAAAGTCGGAAATTGAAGAAGTAATTATAAACTTTATTTATCTTTCATTACATTAATATATATTGTCACCGATGGCATTATTGTGCTTGCTGTGACAAGCAAGAGCCAGGTGAGTGGGCAGGAAGGCTGGGCACTTGCCAAGAGAAAGAAAGATACAGAGAGAAGCTCTGGAATTTTCTGTCTTTCTCTTGCCACTGCGAATGATCTTGGAAGGTCTATCACATTCTAGAAACAATGACTGGAGGTATAAATACTGGCAAAGTGTTAGAAGCGCCATTAGTGCAGAGAAGCAGTTGCTAGTGTGATGGTTATTGCGATAGTGGACATTTGAATTGTACCATGGTCATTTAACCATGAAATAAATACAGAAGTTAAATTATTAAAACAATTATATGGTCCGATAGATTTAATGGTTTGGGAAAATATATTTATTTTAAAAAACAAAAATCGCACAATGAATTTTGAAATACTGGCAGTCAATTCCGTTTTTAAATTTGTTTTATTTTGGTAGTACTAACAAGAACATATCGACTTCTAGTGTTTAGTATCTATGGCGACAGCTTTGTTTTTCCAGCTGAAGATGTGTATAAATATACATGAAATCGCGATCCTGGAGAATTTATAAGAATTATTAATACAGTGAATTATTTTATAAGAAATTATGATAATTCTTATAAATTCTCACCACAAACGGTGTAGTGGAGCTTTATCAATAAAACCTTTTTAAACCACTTCTCAAACTGTAAAAACATTTAAGCTCCATTTACATTTAAAAATTAGGACATGCAGGGTACTTGAAACATGTCCTAATTTTTAAATGAAAGTGGAGCTTAAGTGTTTTTACAGTTCGAGAAGTGGTTTAAAAAGGTTTAATCAATGTGAGTTTGGAGGAATTTAGTAACAGTGACGTCAAAATTAATATAAAAATTATTTGTGGTTGGTTTATTGACACTCGTCACTTACTTTCCAATAAACCAACCACAAATAATTTTTATATTAAGGTTTAATCAGTTGGAGAATTTAATGTCATGATGGAAAATTGGCCATGGTGGCTCGATGGGTGGGAGCGACTGGACGGAGACCGGTGGATCTGTGCTTCAAGACCTAGCCGTGGCATTGAGCTTTTCATGTCAGCTCTATCAATTAGCTAAGGATGTTAGGAACGTCCTAACAAAATGTGTTCTAGGTAAACACTAGCAACATATGCAGCGTTCCTTATTATTTGTTTGAATTGTTCAGTATTTTGCCATTTTTAAAAAGTGTTGGTGCTATTGTTTACTGCAACTTCGCAGAAAAAGTATGGAATTTAAAGGCCAAGATATATCATCTGCTTTTAAAAATCTGATTATTGATTTAATTTACTGTATTCTTCTTATACCTACAGTGTAATGTATAATTAAAAATTTAACTCAATTAATATAAAGTAGATAGAACAAGAACTTGTAAGAATAGTTTGTACAAGAGTAGAGAAAGTTTTTTCATAAAAACATAATATAACTCACCTACTGGTCTCCTAGTAACACATTCCAGCTTGTGTGTTCCTGGAGGAGTTGGAACATGACAGAAGCCGTAACCATAAATTTCACTGCGACCAAACTGATCTTGATGATAAACTTGCAAGTGTATCTTGGGCCAACCTACAAGAAAATCTTACTTTGAAATTCAACTGCTTGGCTTACTTTGATTTTAGTTATACTAATGTCTGTCTCTCAAAACAAAAATTCAATGGCATAGCCTAGCTTTTTGGTATTCATAGACGATAAAAAGCCTCAGACCAAGTAAAGCCGTGGACCAGCATGAAGCAAATGTTACACGACGTAGAAAGGTTCTTCTGTGCATGTGCAAGTCCCATAGAATTCTAAACAAATCGCAGTGTACCTACAAATTTATAAATCTTTGGTAGTTTCACAGCTGTTTCTTAATCATTCTTAGGGTTACCTCTGCTGTTTGAGGTTCGGTAACAAAGTTTGGTGTGCTGTGCGTGCTGTAAATATGAATAATATGAAGAAACGTGTTATCAATTAGTCAGAGGAAGAACAATATTTTCTATAGTCCAAAAAAGAATGAACATTATAGAAAATAAATCTGTATCGACCAATACAAATGTGAGAAAGGAGGAGGCATGGAGAGTAAGTTATAACGAGTTTGCTCATAATGCGGCTTACTAATGCCTGACTAATATTGTGCAGGTCAGCAGTGTTGTCTTGATATCCTCCTCTTGTATAATACCAAAGTGCCATTAGGATTTGAGTGTCATTGGAGATACTCAGTCCTCGGTTATCGTCCCTGGCGTACAGGTTAGGACGAATCATTTCTATCAGCTTTCTGGTGTTTGCTTTACTAAACCTATATCTGCTTTTGAAGTTTAAGTCGTACTTCACAATAATGTCTATTTATGGTAGATATGTGTTCCTCCATTGTCCTATTTCACGAATTCTACACACCGCAGCAACATTAATCACTTCATTGTCGTCCATGTTGCATAGATAGTCTGCCATTAATCTACCCCTCAGAGGCAGACCAAAATTTGAGCCGAACTAACGTGTTTGGTCCTCGGACTATTGCTAATCCTGGTTTATGAATAAGAAAATCGATGGTCCACTGTTAGTCCACCAGAAGAAGCGAGTTGGTCCGGACCAAGTCTGACTATGAATACGGCCCCTTAAGTTTAACTACACATGGTTTGCATGTATTAGTGCAATCATCTACTGCTGACTGACCTAGTAAATGGAATAAAATTTTACATTAAACTGAATACCAGAATATATAAAATAAATTTAAATAATTGTAATAAATACACAAATATGACAACTGCATATTACTAAAGGTTGGAGAGATGCACTCGCATATGATATAGGTTAGGTGGAGACAGAGTATGAATGACATCAAATGTACTGTACGGCCATCATGCCTGCCTCGGTAGCACAGATGGTAGCTTATCTGCCTCATGTTCAAGAGCTGCCAAGTTCAAATCTCACCAGGGTGAGTTATCTGGATAAGGTTTTTTGTGAGGTTTTCTCTTATCCTAAAAGATGAATGTCAGGTAACTTTAAGCTCTATGAACCCTGGGCTCATTTGAGCATCATTTCATTCGTGTCCGATATGACTTAACTTTGGAGGACGTTAACTAAAAAAAAATAAAGGCCATTATATTTGCAAACAACTGCTACTAGAAGCAAACACTGAAAACCATATAACATAGTACTCTGTGAACATTGCCTTGCAAGTGTCAAAGTGCCTGCAAGACTCAATAGTTTGCAATATGGCCCCAGCAATTCCTCTGCCACCAAAGCCAATAATTACAAGATGGGGTACTTGGATAGAGACCGTCATGTATTATGCAGTGCATTACAATGAAATTGTTAATGTTATTAGCACTCTATTTGATGCACATTCATCTGCTATTGTAACAGCAAAGTCTCCGATATCGCATGAACTTTCTGAAAATCTTTAGTTCATATCCAACAATTTTGCAGTGTTGTCCAAAGCTATTAAACAATTAGAAAAATTGGGTTTAAAATGTCCAAAAGCATAAGAATGATACAAGGCTTAGCTAATTCAATTAATAGAATACCTCTTGATAACATTATTACACCTGGAGGCTCTTCCACAATTTACCTTGGATGCCTTTTGTAGCATAATGTATGTCTATTGGATGACACCAATGAGCAAATTCTTCATATTCTGGGTTGTCAACGTGTGTCTGTCCTTCTTTCTTACCAGATATGACTCTCCACCCACCACCTGCAAGCACATAAGTATAAACTTTAATTCTAAGCTTAATAAACCTTAAATAAACTGCTATTTATGGAGACAAAGACCAATAAATTGAGTTCAGTACAACTAATTACTTTCTACACTAAGTGCTCTTGAACTTTCAGCCAGGTGAGTTAATAAAATACAAACTTTTTGAAAGCATGCACCTTTCGCATCTTCAGGATGCTTATTGGTAAAAGAATAATGGAGTTGACAGTTGCCTTATTTGTATATTAATTTCTCCACCATTTATAGTAAGTAGGGGAAGCACTGTATTCATCAAACAATTCAATGTCAAGATTTTATTGGAAATGTAATGGTTTCCTGAATCCACTTAACCACCTTCCCTAAAAAAAAGCATTTTCACAAAAGGTTTGTGTGTGTACGTGTGTTTGGAAACAGCATTCAAAAAAGTATAAATCAAAACTACTCTTTAATGAAAAATGTTTCAAATATTTTTATTTCTCAAAAATGCCTCTAACGATTTGGCTTTCATAACAAATGAATCTTGAATTTTCTGGTAAGAGCCTCTTAATTCCTCTTCCTTCAATTGATAAGAATTACACAAAATCTTAATAAAGCTTCATGGGTGATCACCCATGTCAAATTATATGTCATTCAGTCATTCTAAGCTCCACGGCTTTTTTGGAACTGAATGAAAAAAGCTGGCCGACTGTCTCCATATATCCCCATGGGGGTGGGGATCCGTCCCCTTCAGCTGTTGTGGTGTGGGCGCTGCGAACCCCTAGCGCTCATGGTACCTCTGTCGTTACTTGAGGAACCTTGGGCCAAACATTTGGGCCCCTCCCTCATTAGGAGTTGTTCGGAATGGGTTGGACTCGAGGGGGTAGTGGTTCCTGATACCCATGAGAGACCTGGGTACCCCTGACCAGAATCAGACCGCCCAAAGGGGGCAGAGGGTTGCCTAAAAAGTCTCGGGTACTAACCTGCAGAGATAATAGCTAGGTGTGCTAGGTCACCCAGCACCCCCACCGAGGTTGTTCAGTAGTCTTCCTGGATGGGTTGAAGCGCGTAAGTGGCGTATCCACTTCCACCCTGTAATGGAGGGGGGGGGGGGACGGTGTTGTAGCCTAGGTAGCGTCCCACTGGAAAGGGCTGCAGAAGCCGCTTGAGGCTAACTCGGTTATAGTGGGGGATGTTGATCCTCTAATATTTCTTGTCCCCATATACAGGGTGAGTCACCTAAAACTTGCACCGTAAATATTTCTGAAATGGTATGTGCTATTGATATGCGGTTTTCACGGAATTGAACTATAGGCAGGGGCTCGCATTTTGAAATGATACACAGATTTTTATAATTTTTAGAAAGTGTATTTATGTACAAAAGTTACATTTTTTTAAATGGAACAATGCGTATTGACATTAAGAAAATAAAAGTAGAATAAATTAGAATGTCAATGGTGTTTTTTGCACGATTCTAATGTAAGTAGTTTACGAGAAATCGTCATTTGAAAATTGAACGCACCGGCAGTTGTTTGTTCCATTCAATTGCTTAGTTGCTAGGCTAGGATGTTGTTATGTTTGTTTACAATGTGTTTTGTCTACACTGGCAGTTATTTTGTGATAGTTGAAGCAGTAGGACGTGCTTGGAAGATGGTATTTACCAATGCAGAAAAAGCAGATATGCTCATAGTTTATGGTGAATGTAGAAAGAATGCAGTTCTTTCTTGTACAGTGTACTTGGAAACATATCCGAATAGACGTCAACCATCTCGTCAATTATTTGTGAACCTCTTCAACCAATTACGTGAAAGTGGTAGTACAATGTCTAGAAAACGCACCAGAAACAAACGAGCAACTGGAGAGCAAGGAGAAATTAATGTTCTAGCTGCTGTTGCAGTAGATCCCCACATTAGTTCTCGTGCAATCGCACGAGGAAGCGGCATCAGTCAAAGAAGTGTAATCCGCATCCTCCATCGTCATAAGTTCCATGCGTATCACATCTCTCTCCATCAAGTGCTGCATGGCAATGATTTTGAGAATCGTGTGAACTTTTGTACATTGGCATTGAGACATGATACTCCAAATTTGTCATGTATCTTGTTCACTGATGAAGCAACATTTACTAATCATTGCCAAGTAAATCTAAAAAATATGCACTATTGGTCTGTTGACAATCCTCGTTGGCTGCGTCAGGTAGAACGTCAGCATCCATGGAGTGTGAACGTGTGGTGTGGAATAGTGAACCATCACATCATTGGCCCTTTTTTCATAGAAGGAACACTGAATTCACAGAAGTATCTCAACCTCCTAACAGACGATCTTCCACAGATGTTAGAAGACGTTCCCCTTCAGACTAGGAGGAATCTGTGGTATCAACATGATGGCTGTCCGGCCCATAGTGCACGAATTACTACAGCTTATCTTCAAGGATTGTTTCAAAATCGGTGGATTGGACGAAGGGGACCTGTACCTTGGCCGGCCCGTCCACCAGATTTGACTCCTTTAGATTTTTTTCTGTGGGGGAAGCTGAAAGACACTGTCTACAAGGACATACCAACTACACCAGAAGATATGAAACGGCGTATTACTGCTGCCTGCGCTGAAATTTCCACTGAAATGCTAGAACGTGTACAGCAATCTTTACATACTAGACTGGAAGCTTGTATTGAAGCTGGTGGTGCTCATTTTGAACACAGGCTTTGAGGATACAGTTTTGTTTACTTGTCAGAATCCTCATTTTTCTTCATTCACTTGTTTTTCTTTAGTTTGTCCTAGCCATTGTCCCGTTTTGTACAAATGACGATTTCTCGTAAACTACTTACATTAGAATCGTGCAAAAAACACCATTGACATTCTAATTTATTCTACTTTTATTTTCTTAATGTCAATACGCATTGTTCCATTTAAAAAAATGTAACTTTTGTACATAAATACACTTTCTAAAAATTATAAAAATCTGTGTATCATTTCAAAATGCGAGCCCCTGCCTATAGTTCAATTCCGTGAAAACCGCATATCAATAGCACATACCATTTCAGAAATATTTATGGTGCAAGTTTTAGGTGACTCACCCTGTATATAGCCTTCCTCATGTGAACAGGGCTTGTCTCACCCCACTGCAAAACAATCCCCCATCGGT
Organism: Mantis religiosa; assembly: GCA_030765055.1. NCBI lineage: Eukaryota > Metazoa > Arthropoda > Insecta > Mantodea > Mantidae > Mantis > Mantis religiosa. The sequence goes on along the minus strand of CM060950.1, from coordinate 244,027,414 downwards.
CAAGCTGGTTTACAAGAAGGATGACCTCACTTGTTTTATAATTTTCTGCGCGGTCCATCATCTGATTAGGGATTCTCCTGTCTTGAGATTTCCTTTTTTGTAATATGAAAACTTGCTTCTGTGTGCTGAATTGCCCCAGAAGATAATCCCATGTGGTAACAGAGAGTGAAAGAAGACAAAATATGCTTTTCTTAAAGCACTTTGGCTCAGCAGGTCTTTTTTTCAGTTTGTTAATGCAAAGCAAGCAGAGCTAAGCTTTAGTAACATGACTTTTGTTTTCTCAAACTCAGCTCTTCATCTATTTACAGCCAAACAAATTTTGTATTAGATAATTTACTTATAGTGTAATTGATGATCTAATTGTTAATTCTGTTACCCACTTATGCTTTGCTTTAAACTGAATAAAATAAAAATTAATTTCTGCTTCTGCATCCTTAATTCAAAGGTTACCATTAGAAACACTGGTTGACAAACAAGTATTAAGTCTGTATATAGACAAGTTGTTTTAATATGATCAAAAATGCATGAAATTATTTAGAAAATCCTTGAACAAAAAATGTTTTATGTAAGTATAATCTAGAAGTAACATGCAAAGAGCCAGAGAGAGACTTATAAATTGTAATAAAAGTAAGAGTTTACAATCAAAAGCCTTCCTTTAAATGCAACAATTCCTATTTCTTGCAGTATGTAAGGTTTTATTAATGCCCTATGGCAAGACACTCTGCTCTCACTCCAACTGAGCCCAATCACATGGATCAAGTTGAGATGGTATTTCTCTTTGTTCATGTGACTGAATGAGGCTGTTGGAATGCTGAGTACTTCTATTCTGCAACAAGACTTATTGCAAAGATTTATGAATTTCTTGGTAAATTATATGATGAACTTTTCTCACTGATTCGACAATCACAGACCTAATTTTATTGTATGGATATTCCTCAAAATCTCACTGAATAGACACCTTTCCACAGACACAAGGATGAAATATATGTTTTAAAGTGCGCTTTCTAACAGCATATTTTCAACACATCATCTTATAAAACATCTATATGAAAAGCTATTTTTGTCATTTAGACATACAAAATATGACATTACGTTTCTGATATAAAGTAAAATTACAATAAAATTAAAATTAGTTATAGATAAAATTAGTCATAGATAAAATCTGCAGCAGAGAAAGATATTGTCTAATAGGAAACTTTATATACATCTTAACCTTCATTAATTCTACATAAACTAACGTTGAGAATGACAATTAAATTGAGATTTTACTTTCCACTTCAAAAAGAAGTACTGACTATGTATTATTTCAAATGAAGCACGCCTAAAGCTTTATGATATTTATAACTGCCTTAATGAGCGGTTCCATTCCTTTTTACAACTATTGATTACCAAACATAACCTCAACTTCTCTAGCTTTACATTTAAAACCACACCTCTGCCAGAACGTCTTCCCTGCGAGATTTTTTTTCTCTAAAATTCCCCCAGTCTTCATAATTGGAAAATGGCACGGAGTGCACTAAATTCAGATCTGGAATAGTTATTATTTATTATTATTCACCATAATTTATAAATATAAATCCGGTTTCGTCAATACTATTACATTTTACTGTTTCAACACTAAAAACATAATAATAACATATTTCTCTATTTACTAAAATATTCTAAACATTCGACACTACAGAAACCTTGTTTAATTAAAATTGCTTTAAGAGTTTCCTTCCCAAATTATCTCTTCTAATTATCACCTCAATTCAACATTATCGTGTTCTCCGTATACAATAACGATTGCTAAACACTATTAAAAAAGTAAATAAACATTTATATATTACAGAAGATAGACATTAAACCATTATAAGTGAATGATCAAGATTCCTATAGTAACTGCATGTATTCCCCATTTACAAAAGAGACTGTGATTTGGAAATTTGCATGCTCCAAGAAGTTGTCCAATTATATGCACCTCAGCCATCTATTTACTGGCAAATCTAAATTTTTCACTTCTATTTTCATAAGCACCTCCATTCTTTCATATTTTGTTTACACTACGCCGTCGTCTTTCATTTTTCATTATCAGAATAGCCAAACTTCTTTTGTTCTATTTCACTATAATAGGGAAATTTATTGGCCTTGTGGACAAATATTAACTATAGAAGTGTGCTCATAATGGTTATGGAATCTACCGTGAACCTTCATACTTTTTAAACGTAATTTTCTCCTTACTCTGGTAGAACTAGTGCGAAACACCTTATTATTACTATAGAAAAAATACAGTGCAAATGCTGGCGAATTACTACAGTAGTGCACTCTAGCGCAGTGTGGTGAGAAAGCAAACAGTTGAATTTACCGCCATTTATTTATGATTTTTATTTAATCAAGAACACAGTTATACATTTCTCTTGATCATAGATTGCTGATGGTAAATTCGGGTACGTGTGAAATAACAGCAGTGTTATTCCGTTTCATTCTTTAAATTACCGAAAAACACTAGCATATAAAAAATTCCAATACGAGTGATATCCGTAAAGTAATAAAGTGGCGCTGAGCAAAAGAAAAACGCGTTTCAAGAAACAGGGTATGTATCCATTTTCTATATATCATAGTCGTTTTGGTAAATGCATGTACAGTGTACACAACTACTTATGTTAATGTACACTAGAAGGAGATACTGTTTTACCTTTCATTTATTAATGATGCGTCACTCACAGTTAGACCCCATTAAGAACAAGTAGTTGATAATCATTAATCCTATATAAAAGTGTATTCATGCACTGTGTATTTTAAGTGTCAGTTTGAGATACCAAAACTGTTTTATACCGTGTATTTTTAATCCTTTTGCGCTAATTTATTATTTTTTTGCCAAGTACATGGTATGAACATATTTCGTAGCTACTGTATTCGTACCACGACGGGCCCAAATGACCTTGTTGTCGACGGGCCCTAAAACACCACACACACACTCACTCACTCACTCACTCACTCACTCACTCACTCACTCACTCACTCACTCACTCACTCACACCCCGTACAGTCGAGGTAGATTCTCTTTCTTTTTCAACTTGGTAACTAATTCGCGCTTGGAAGAGTCAGCACGCTATTTCTGGCTTTTGCAAGTCGTGAAATAAAATTTAAGCTAAAATTCTTGAAACACAAATTCAGTTGCAAGCAATTAAGGGCATTTCTGCCATAACAAGACTGATTGAAGAACAGCAGTTTTTCATTTCGTGTTTTGTCAGTTTCTTAATATGATATTTTATTAAAAGTTTGCCCAAATGGATGAATAACTGAAGAAGACCGGATTTGGATCTGTGATATCTAAAGCACGGTTATGAACTCAGCACCAAACATACCGAGTTTGAACAAATTTTCAGTTCACTGAGCTACCAACGCAAGGGTAAGGAGAATGGACCATAATGTATCAGTTGGCAATACTGTCTATCAAATACAAATTGTGCGCGGCGTAGTTTCTCCAATATGGCAGACATTTCGCGCCGCGAAATTTCGAGTGTGGTTTGACACCTTGTGCCCCAGAAAAATACTTCATACATTTGGTCGTCACTTAAATAAGTAGCCTTATCACACCCTGTCACTTGATCCTGGATTTGGTTACCCAACATCTCCAACTTTCTTTGCATTTTGGCATCAACTTGTATGCACTAATTAAGGTCTTCGAAACAAAGTACACAGATGGATTGGATTTCTTTCCTGATTCAGAACCTTTAAAAAAACGCAACTTTGAGACCAATATCATGACTAGAAAATACAGAATTGAATAAAATCACTTATAAATTTTGACTTAATAGACAAAGAAATTTTTTTCTTTGTTTTAATAGAGCGGGTAAGGAGATTAAGATTTCTAATTTTTTTTATTCTTCAAGGCCTCTTAGCTAACCTTAAATTTATAATATAAAATTTAAGTTTTGAATTGTTTATTTTTGTATGTGCCAGTTATGTATTTCAGAATGTGATTAATTTTTCTCCAAAGGTAGATCAAGTGTATCTTAGAGTAAGAAAAAGACTTGATGTAATACACTTCATGTTAATGAAGATAAAAATTATTTTATTGTTTATTTTCTTGTTACACGGGGAATATGGGTATACAGTAGGCTGTAAGCGACAGTCATGTTTTAAGAGGTATAGAGCTTTGAAATTCCGTTTTGTTAACATGAAGAAATGATTAAAAAACGACGAATAACTTCCCATTTGAAAGGAGTACATACGGATTATAAAAATCAAACCAATAAGAAATACCTCGAAAGTAGTTAACTTCACAAAAAATATTTTTTGACACAAATTGTGTGTTTTCTCATCTACATTCTTTGTATATTAACATTTTGTCTATCTCTTGCTGTTTACCAGATATGCAAAAGTCATTTAAAATGTAGATAGACACTGCTGAGGAATCTCCCGGAAAATTCAAGATATACATTTTATTTTCATGAAAATGTCTTAAACATGATATTTTAATAAGAATCATTAGAAAGTTTTTTGAGAAAATAAAGAATAGTAGATATTTCTATCTATTGCGTATATACGCGGTAGAGAAAGTAAGACATTGTTATTCTAGTTTATCCGAAGTAAATGTCCCAATTTGGGTTTCTAGAAATATATTAGCAATAGAGAAATTAATTGATTTTACTCCTACTAGCTAAGCTTAAAGTATCAGGTCTCTAATATATTGGTTTTATTTTTCACTGGGTGTCTGTTTTTTTTTTTTTGTGTGTGTGTAATTTACCTCCTCCAAAGTTAAGTCATGTCGGACGATGAACGGAATGGGTGAAATGATGCTCAAATGAGCCCGGAGTTTAGAAAGCTTAGAGTTACCCGACATTCGTCTTTAAGGATAAGGAAAAACCCTGGAAAGAACCTTATCCAGGTAACTCACCCTCATCGAGATTCGAACTCGGGGTCTCTTGTACGTGAGGCAGACACTTTACCATCTACGCTACCGAGGCGGGCAGGGTGTCTGTGGTAATTGAAACTTGTTGCCTTACAAAAAGACACAAATCAGAATACTAAGAGACTTATTTCGCTAGTTGATTTATTTGTAAAATTCCTTCCGACAATTCTATTTTCACAACGTATAGGACATTTGTAGCGTAGCTATACTGGTCGCCAATCTAGAAAGTGATTGACATTTCGTACTGAGAGAGAGGCGACGTTGCCGCTTATTGCTGCCACGTGGAGAGCGCGATAGGATTACGCGTGCGAAGGTGATTCAGTTGCGACTGCAATTGGTATATTATTATTATTATTATTATTATTATTATTATTATTATTATTATTATTATTATTATTATTATTATTATTATTATTATTATTATTATTATTATTATTATTATTATTATTATTATTATTATTATTATTATTATTATTATTATTATTATTATTATTATTATTATTATTATTATTATTATTATTATTATTATTATTATTATTATTATTATTATTATTATTATTATTATTATTATTATTATTATTATTATTATTATTATTATTATTATTATTATTATTATTATTATTATTATTATTATTATTATTGTTGTTGTTGTTGTTGTTGTTGTTGTTGTTGTTGTTGCTGTTGTTGTTGTTGTTGTTGTTATTATTATTATTATTATTATTATTATTATTATTATTATTATTATTATTATTATTATTATTATTATTATTATTATTATTATTATTATTATTATTATTATTATTATTATTATTATTATTATTATTATTATTATTATTATTATTATTATTATTATTATTATTATTATTATTATTATTATTATTATTATTATTATTATTATTATTATTATTATTATTATTATTATTATTATTATTATTATTATTATTATTATTATTATTATTATTATTATTATTATTATTATTATTATTATTATTATTATTATTATTATTATTATTATTATTATCATTATTATTATCATTATCATTATCATCATCATTATCATCATCATTATCATCATCATTATCATCATCATTATCATCATTATCATCATTATCATCATTATCATCATCATTATCATAATCATTATCATCATAAGACTGCCAAGACGCATCAAAATACAGACCAATAAGCCTATTAAATATCGGAGGTAAACTACTAGAAAAACTGATGATTGACAGAATACTACACCATATGTACAGCAATAATTTGTTACACAACAACCAGTTTGGATTTACCCCCCAAAGGGGAGCAGTTGACGCTGCAATGGAAGTTAAATCTTTCATCGATAAATGCTTGAAGTCAAAACAATGCGTAGTAGTCACTAGTCTTGATGTCAAAGGTGCCTTTGATGCAGCTTGGTGGCCTAGCATACTCAAGAATCTAAGACAGCTTAGATGCCCTAAGAATTTATATAATTTAGCAGTGAATTACTTTAGCAACAGAAGAGCAGTATTTTCAGTGAACAACTATACAGCAGAAAGAGAAGTACAGAAAGGCTGCCCACAAGGATCATGCTCTGGTCCAGGCTTCTGGAACATAATGTACAATTCGATGCTGAATTTAGAATATGATCACCGGACAAGAGTGATCGCCTTCGCAGACGACTTGGTAGTAATGACAAGAGGAGCATACAAATCAGAAGCAGAGAGCGTTGCAAATCACGATCTTAGAAAAATCCAAAAATGGGCTGATGATAACAAAATTCAATTTAACCAAAAGAAATCCAAGGTTCTATTTATCACAAGAAGAAGAAATGTAGATAGGGATGTCAACATATTTTTGAATCATCATAAACTTAACCAAACCGAAGAAATAAAATACCTCGGAATATATTTAGATAGCAAATTTAACTTCAACGCGCACATTGAATATACTGCAGACAAAACAATCTCGTTGGTTCATATGCTAGCAAGAACAGCAAAGCTACAATGGGGGCTAGGTCACAAAGCACTTAAGACAATCTATGAAGGTGCTATAGTCCCTGTCTTGACATACGGAGCTCCTATATGGATAGATGCGATACGGAAGAATAAAAATATTGCAAAATATAGAAGAATTCAAAGATTAATCAGCATAAAAATGACGAAAGCATATAGAACTCTCTCGTATGATGCATCGTGCGTACTAGCTGGAGTATGTCCTATAGAAATAACTATAGAGGAAAAACTCCAAATATATCTGGCAACAAAAAGTCACATAGCAGACTTCGACAAACCATTAGAAGTAAAACACTGGCGACATCCTGCCGAAGTGGCAACGATTCAGGAGGTGAACAAAGATAACATATATAGAATGGAAGCGTACACAGATGGAAGTAAAATGGGGGAGAAAGTTGGCGCAGCAGGAATTATATTTGAAAACGGAATTATGACACACCAGTTAAAATTCAAATTGCATGGCCGCTGCACCATCAATCAAGCCGAACAACTTGCTATTTTAAAAGTACTAGAGAAATTAGAAGAACTGTATTATGCCAGTTCAATAGATAGAAACGGAACCGTTGCAATATACACTGACAGCAGAATTACTATAGATCTACTGAGAAACAACTGGAAAAGGAATCGACTAATAGAATCTATCAAAGACAAACTTCTTGCACTAAACCATTTAAATTGGATCATCCACTTTGGCTGGGTTAAAGGCCACTGCGGAATAGAAGGGAATGAACTAGCAGATAAGCTTGCAAAACGCTCTGCTATCGAAGATAGTGAAATAGTGTACGACAAAATACCAAAAGACGTAATTGTAACAAGAGCGAAGGAATATGGACTCAACAGGTGGCAACAAGTCTGGACGAACACAACGAAAGGTGCAGTGACTAAAGCATTCTTCCCGTTAGTGAAAAATAGATTGCGTCGAAAGATTCCAATATCCCCAGAACTCACTACAATGTTAACTGGCCATGGAAAATTAAACGCATACCTATACCGATTTAGAATAATAAATAACCCACTCTGTCCTTGCGGAAAAGAAGAACAGACCGTTAACCATATAATATTTAATTGCAGAAGACTTGATGAAAAAAGACTAGAATTGGCAAAAAGTGTAACAAGCAATGGAGGGAAATGGCCTACCACCAACGAGAAGATTGCGAATAATCACCTGAAGTCGTTTGTAAAATTTGCAACTTCTGTAAAAATCACGGACATGGACTGAAGGATTTGGAGTGTAACAACGACAAATTGTGAACTCTATACAATCAACTTACTCCGGTTTCATCATAATCTTACAATTAACTAAAACAAAAAGCACTACTTCTAAAAATATGACAAGTATTTAAATTGAAATAATTACAAATTGTGAACTCACTAAAATCAGCTAGAAGAATAGACTCAAATTAATGTACATAGTGTCTAAAGCACAGAATAACCCAATGTAAAATTGTTGTAATGTTTACAATTACTAATTCAAAATAGGACATGTAACTATAAAGCATGTAGTATTACTATGTAATGGAGCATGCTGTTGATATCAATAAAGCAAAAAAAAAAAAAAATTATCATTATCATTCTCATTCTCATTATCATCATCATTATTATTATTATTATTATTATTATTATTATTATTATTATTATTATTATTATTATTATTATTATTATTATTATTATTATTATTATTATTATTATTATTATTATTATTATTATTATTATTATTATTATTATTATTATTATTATTATTATTATTATTATTATTATTATTATTATTATTATTATTATTATTATTATTATTATTATTATTATTATTATTATTATTATTATTATTATTATTATTATTATTATTATTATTATTATTATTATTATTATTATTATTATTATTATTATTATTATTATTATTATTATTATTATTATTATTATTATTATTATTATTATTATTATTATTATTATTATTATTATTATTATTATTATTATTATTATTATTATTAATTATGACGTACACAAAGACAATAATACAGTCATGGATCTACATGCAAATGCTAGAACATGCAAGAACACATTAATGTAAAGATCATCGTAACAAAAGAGTCATACCTGTGACATTTTGATGCTTATTGAAGGGGGGAAAATGCCGCTTACATAATTTTTTTCCGGGAGTTTCTAATTTATACCCCAATGTCTTTCTTCTTTTAAATACTTTTCTTTCCCAATCATAACCTTAATGCCCTTACTGATACCTACAGCACGGGAAGTCCTATCAAGCACTTGGAGAATGGAATACTAGACTCCCCTTTCAATTTCCCCTCTTCGAAGTATTCTCTCACAGAGCATATTATTTCCCGTGTATGTCCTTTAATTGGAATACAGTTTTATTTGGTTAGAGAATACGTTCAGGTTTTCGCTTGTCACTATAATTAGACATAATTAAACATTCTTTAAACGCAGTTGCAAATGATCACAACACGCGCACAGATACACGAACTCACACACACGTAAACCAAGGCAAATTGCCACAAATAAAATGCAAAGTAACTTGCCAGTACATGATTTCTAACTGAGAGGGCATTCTGTTTATGCAGCGTTATCAGAAGAGAAATGAAAACCTAGGTATTGTGTTTACTGTGACTGTTTGCGTAAATAACTCGCTTGCCTGCAAGTCATGCTAAGCAGGTGTTAGAATATCGGTAACCAAGGTGTGGCGTCTAACATTGTCATGGAAACGTCTCGACTCAAATTGATCCCTCTAATCGTTACCATGACAACCATTATGACGTACTCATCCCCTCCCTTTTATATAGAACGTTCTTCCATGTGGTTTCTCATAGAATTGCTGAACAGACTGCAAAGAACAGGAAGGATTTTAATGAAGGAGAGTTCATAAAAGATTGCTTAATTGTTACAGCTAAAGAAGTGCGTCCCAATATAGTAGTTATGTACCTTTTAATCAATGAGCTTGTTTCCAAATACTATGACAAGATTCATGTCAGGATTGGATGTTATATTGAGCGACAGTTACAGACAGTGGCGGCTCGTAGTGAAAAATAACAGCGTGCTGCGGGAAAAGGTCCATGCAACTCACCTAGTTTCGAAAAATGAAGTTCATGCGCCGATGTTTCTTAATTATGTAATCAGAATTTATACTTCCTTTCGCTTTTTGCTCAATTTTTAGATCGGGCATTGGTCGCCTTAAAATTTTTATACTAACCTTTTCTTCTAATGCTTGCCTTGAAAAGAGAGTTTTCAGGAAGTCCTTTGACCGTGTTCGTTATTATTTGTTGGTTACAGTTGTGTAATATTTATTTATAACAGGTTTCACAGCCATACACAAAATAAAGAAACTGATAACGTTACACAAAGAAATACTCTAATACAATGCGAGCATGTGAACCACATGCACTTGTTATGGGGGATCCCCGTTATGATCGCGGAGATGGAGTATCGTGCCAACATGATAGGTGCATTAAAAACAATCTGCACTGCGATTTAATAACCATTAGGTATTGGATCTATTTACGTAAGAAGGATTGACTTAGTTTCTAGGCCTAAAATACAAATCAATGATAGATTGTTAAATGATTTTCAATGCATATTCAAGTTCTACAGCTATGACTATGAGTGTTGGTGGCCCTGCTTCACCGTGCAGAGAATGATCACCGCGCAGCACCCAGTTGCAGCACGCATTTGTGCGAAAATCTAGGGAACTTAGGACATCAGGAAGGCAGGAGGGGAAGGTTGTACGCCTGCGTAATAACTGATTACCGAGCTTGCTGGGTCTCAGCACGTTGACGTCACGGATGCATTCCATTAGTTACGCAGGTGTTTTCCATGCATCAAGAGTTCATTATCGATTTCTTATACTTATAATAATGCATTGTAATTTACATAGTCTTTTAAAATTTCTACAAAGTGACTTATAAAACAGAAAAGAGGGTGCTGCAGCACTGTGGCACGTAAGGACGAGCCGGCCCTGGTTACAGGAGAAAATAAAATCATTAACTTTCTTTTCACTAGCGTTGCATGAAAGCACGGACCGAAATGATTAAGCCCAACTGCCTGTGTTTTTGAGGAGGTTGATGCCAAATTCAATGTTTCCGAAGAGCTTTGAAATATAGATATAAATATGGACTTTCTGTCCGTCCACTGCATAATTCATAGGGAGGCCTTATGTGCAAAATAAATTGCCTTAATAATGCCATGTGTGTTGCGGTGAATTGCGTGAACTTTATTAAATGAAGTTCCCCTCGTCAAAGATAATTGAAGGAGTTGTTAGAAGAGCTAGGATCTCATTGTAATCTGTCATATTATTTTCTCTACAGGTGGCTCAGTCAGGGTGCCCTAATGAGGAGTTTCTTCCAGCTAAGAAATGAGAAAAATAGTTTTCTGAACAAAGAAGTGTGTCAACGTGAAACATTTATGTACCCATTATAAGGTGTCATACAAGTAACTTGTTTTCCTAATTTACACTATTTATTATAATGTAGGGCCATCAAGTTCCGGAACTAACTGAAGAAACATGACTGTGAGATCTTGCTTTTGCGGCCGAACCATTTCACTATCTTGATATCCTAAACATGAGCTTACAGGGGAAAGATAAAAGCATAATTACGTTAGTGGACGCACTGAATAAATAAATGGCACAATTAACGCTATGGCAAGGTCAAATGGAAATTGGTGACATACCATCTTCAGTCCTTGGAATCAATTTTTAACCTAAATGTCAATCCGTTAGCAATCGTTTTAGCAATTCTGAAGGGATTATGTGACTCTTTCGAGTAAAAATTTCGAGACCTGAAAACAATACAAGAGGAAGTGGGTCCTTTTAATAATTTATTTAATTTTGCCTATAAAGGTGCTCCTCACACACTGCAAATGGAATTAGATGCTTTGCAGATTTCAACAACCTTGAAATTCAGGAAAGAATCTCTTTCCAATGAAACATTTCCTAAGTTGCGGACGTTTGCTGTAAAGTTAATGTCAATATTTGGTTCCATACATATTTGTAAGCACATTTCCTCGAAAATGAATCACATAGAAAGTCAGTATCGTAGTAAAATATCACAAAATCATTTGGTCCACCTTGGAGGCAAACATTGATGAGCTGGTTAAAAATAAACAGCTCCAAAAGAGTCATTAACAAAACAGGGTGGTCTGGAGGCGTTTTTAATATTATTTGCACCAAAAATAACAGTAGCAGTAACTCAAGTAGCAGCCACTGTTAAAAGCAACGTTAGCGATCTCTGTGACTGCTATCAGTTAAGGCATTACGTCATAGGTGCGCGAACTTAGGGTGGAGGAAAAAACACCTCTCCCTTTCCCGGTTAGCCCTGGGCACCCCTGCAAACTCCTCACTACAGCTTCCTTTACCCTAATAGGTTTTCTTTGAAGCTCATATTTCGCCGACTTCCGCCTCATTACTTCCCTGTCTGGCAGTGTTATGAGGAGGACTGATCATTTATCGTCACTGTAGGCTGCTGGTAGGTCACAATGGAATTCGACATTCAAATGATAGAAAATGTTAATGCTTACATTATAAAAAAGAAATATTTGGGTGAAAACTTCTTCGTTTATTTCACCTCAATAGACACACCTAGCCTGCTTCGGTAGCGTAGATGGTAGCGTATCTGTCTCACGTTAAAGAGGTTCCGAGTTCAAATCTCGGTCAGGGCGAGTTACTTGGCTAAGGTTTTTCCGGAGTTTTCCCTTATCCTCAAAGACAAATGTCGGGTAACTCTAAGCACCATGGACCCTAGACTCATTTGAGCACCTTTTCACCCATTCCATTCATTGTCCGATATGAATTAACGTTGAAGGACGTAAATTTAAAAAGAAAAAAAACTGACAGAAAATGAATAGCAAGGCTGGTTGGTTTTTATGTTATGTTGTTCACAGATAGCCGAAACAGACGAAAGTTGAGACAGGGAGACAGAAAGAAGTACACAGTTTTTTAAAACGGGTTATTTTGCGTGCGGTAGCAAATCTGAATCCTCTATTTGTGATCAACACCTGATATCGAATTATTAATTGTAATAAAATACTTCGAGTGTTTACTCTGGTAGTACACTAAGTAATAAACGACAATCGCCACGAAAGATTATTTTGATGTAACACGTGTTATTTGTTTTAATGTTATAATTAACCTGCAAGTATAACAATCATTTTAATTTGAATGTTTAAAACAAAAGCCTGATATGCTGTCTGTAGCTCACGTAGCGGAAGTAAAGCCTTTTCTAAATGTGCGATATGTAAAATCCTCTAACTTGATAAATAGATCTCTCAGCAATATTATATTGTGTATACACATAATAGAATGGGATATTGAGAACCACATATAGTAAAGAACGTCCATATGTAATGAAATGAGAAAAAGACGTGTTCTATTAGTAGCATTCTGGTATTCTTACTCACACCCTGTTACTCACTAACTTGTTCACAGCAAGAATTTGTTTGTTTAAAGTGTATTGGTTTATACTGAGATACAGATGATCACAATAATAAAATATTATCAACAGTTTAAAAATTATTGCTGCCAATGTCTCACTTGAAATTGATGTGAAACTATGTACACAGTAATTTGTTAGAATCGAATAAGTAAACTCTCACGTATACAATTCGGGCATTTCGTGTAGTATATAAGAACGGCTGACATAACACTCTAACGGGGCGGGCTAGCAAGACCACAGCCAAAGGTAAGGGCCCTCGGCCCTAAACCTCGAGCCACTATGGTTCGCGTAGGCGCCTCCTCACGGAGTGTCCGGTCCTCTGCTAGCAGCCGGATGGTAACCGCGCCAACTGACACTGAGGGACCAGGACCCAGTACACCTTCTACCTCCCAGAGCGCTGATTCTGCACCCGCGCATAACACGCGCACTGGGCAGAAGCGTCTAGCTTCTGCTCCCAACTCTCCTCCATCCATGGACCTGCCTCCATGCCTCACACCTCTGCCTGAGTCTGACGACTCAGATATAGATGATTTTGTCGTGGTCGAGGGACGCAGGCGGAAGCGGGCGTCAGCCGACCTGCAGCAACCACCACCACCACAGGGCCAACACCAACCCCCACCCAAAGGGGGGCCAAAAATGCCACCTATTGTGGCGGACACATTTAAAAACCACGTGTCCATAATGCGCCTTCTAGCCTCTCGCCTGAAGCACCGCTTCGAGGCCAGGAGGAAGCCTAGAAAGGTTCAAATAATCACCAGCTCCCTGGAAGATTTGGAGACGGCGAAAACCGTTCTGAGGGAGCAAAAAATCGATTTCTACAGTTATTCCGCCCAGCGCCCACATGTTGAGCGCAGAATCATAAGGAGGCTAGACTCTGACTGTACCCCTGACGAGGTCAGGACAGCGCTAAAAGAGGAACATAACATCGAGGCCCACTCGGTCGCGCAACTGCGCAAGACCGTCCGGTCGGACAGTGGGCCGGTTAAAGTGCCTATGCCGCTTTTCTTGGTCCTTGTGGACAAAGTGCGTGACGCTGAGATTCAGCCGATCGATACTGTTCGCAGGCTGATTTTTACCGTCGTGAAAGTCGAGCGCTTTCACGGCAAAGAAGGACCGGTGCAGTGCCATCGATGTATGGGCTTCCGCCACTCCAGCACAATGTGCGAGCGCAAGCTTGCGTGCTTGAGGTGTGCGGAGCCGCATATGTTGAGGGACTGCCCCAAGCCTCCTGAAGAACGTCAGTGTGCGAACTGTAAAGAACCGCACGCTAGCGTCTACAAGGGCTGCCAAAAGTGGCAACGCATCATCGAGAGCCGCCGTCAGGGGCATCCTGAGCCGGCTACTGTCCGCCCGGGGGTGTCTTTCGCGGCCGCCCTCAAGAAGGCCGAGACCACGCTGCAGCAAGCGGAAGCGACTGCTGTCCAAGCCGCAGCCCCTACAGCACCGCCTCCGACCGAGGAAAGCAAACCTGAACCCTCACAAAGCAGGGGGAAAAAGAGCGGGAAGTCAAGACGACAAAAGAGCGGGAAGCCCGCTATTCCACCTCCTGCGCCGAGAGTCAACAACCAGGGCCAGCCTGAAGCTCCGGCCTCAGCTGCTCCTGCACCGCAGCCTGCGCCAACGGTGGAACCTGCACCAGCAGCACCCTCGGCGACATCAGCCAGTTCACCTCAGTCCGCTGCTTTTGGGGGCACTATATCCCAGGCAGACCTGGACGAATTCCAGGCCCTCTCCCTGTGGTTCGGTGACCTAATCCAGAGGACCCTCCCGGCCCTACGCAACTGTAAGCTGCAGGTCGAGAACCCTGCATTAACTCCAATGCAGAAGCACGCCATTGTGCTCAGAACGCTGGAGGAGCTGTTCCCGGGGTCCGCTAAGTAATGGCCTCCAGACTCGTCCGGAGGCCATTACGTGCCGCGTTCTGGAACGCGAACGGCATCCGGGGTCACCACCCTAGCGTTCTTGAGTTTGTACAGTCCTTTGGTATTGATATTCTGATGGTCTGCGAAACCCATCTGGATGCCACAAGCAACTTTTCGCTGCCTAGCTTTGTCACCCATCGGTCCGATCGAATCGGCCGACGAGGTGGCGGCACCGCCATCTTCATCAGGAACCATATCACTCACTCACCTTTCCCACTACCCCCACTCCAGCACTTGGAAGCCTGTGCCATTCGGCTTGCCATTGGCGGGCTAGACACGCTGCTGGTAGTGGCCTACGATCCTCCTGATGCTCGCTTCTACGGGGCGGACTTCAACCTCCTGTTCAACCTTCATCCAGTGGTATGCATCGCCGGCGACCTCAATGCGAAACATGCCCACTGGCATAGCCGCACAGCTAACACCAAAGGGCGAGGGCTCTACCGCCTCATCAGCGGAAACCCAAGCCTTGTCGCGCACGGCCCGAGAGGTCCTACGTTCCATCCAGCCCGCGGTAGGCCGGATGTGCTCGACATCATGCTCACTAAAAACTTCCCATACCATCTAGACCTCTCGGCAGTCAACGAACTGGACTCCGACCATGACCCGGTCCTGGTGGACGCCAGCGTTGACATGCCAGCTCTGTTAAATCCAGACTGGACATATGAGATCGTCTGGGATGCAGCCGTCCTAAACCTGAGCCAGTCAGTAGACCCGCGTCCACGTATCGACTCCATCGATGCGCTGGAAGCGGCAGCCTCTGACTTCTCCAGCCACATCGTAAATGTGGTACGTTCCCACACTTACCGCATTCCCTCACACCACCACAACCCCATGACCATTCCAAACGAACTCCGGCAGCTGCTTAAAGCCAAAGCAACTGTCCGGAAGCTATGGCAGCGCTACCGCCACCCTAGGCTACAGGCAGTCTACCAGAGGTTCAAATCCCTGGCCAGACGGCTGCTTCGTGCTCACCGCTCTGCGGCCTGGGAGGCAACAATGAAGCGGGTAGACCTCGCGGAGAGGCACCCGTGGCGGATCATACGTTCCTTACGGAAGGACAAAACCCAATACCAACACCCTCTTCATGGCACTCGAGGGCGACTCGCCTTTGAGCCCCAAGAGAAAGCCACAAGTTTCGCAGACTATCCAGAGTCTCAATTCGAGCCACGGGAAGACCCGCAAGACGACGAGTTCACCGAACTCGTGGAGGAGGCGGTGGAATACCTCTACGAGGACCCCCCTCCCCCACGCGATGTGATCCACATCCCCATTGCCACCCCCAAACAGGTGGCAGCCCAAATCCGCAACCTCAAACCAAACAAATCACCGGGGCATGATGGTGTTACGGCACTCATGCTCCGAAACCTTCCCAAAAGAGCTGTGATCCACTTGACGCGGATTTACAATGCGTGCCTCTACCTCCGCCACTTCCCAATTTGTTGGAAAGAGGCGAGGGTGGTATGCATTTTGAAGCCCGGCAAGGACCCACTCTTTCCGTCAAGCTACCGGACCATAAGCCTTCTCTCAGTCGTCTCAAAGGTTTTTGAGCGACTGCTCTTGGCCCGCCTGACTCCTCTCTTCGAGGAAAGGCACCTCATACCGGATCACCAGTTCGGTTTCCGTCGGGGCCACTCCACGACCCTGCAGCTACTGCGATTGGTAGAAAAGGCTGCCCTGGGCTTCCAGGACAACCTCAAAACCGTCGCGGTGCTGCTGGACGTGGACAAGGCCTTCGCCACAACGTGGCACCAGGGACTGTTATACAAGCTCAAGGAAGCACAACTCCCCGCCCCATACCTCTCCCTGATCAGTAGTTTCCTCCGGGACCGAACCTTCAGGGTGCGGGTCGAAGGCAAACTCTCCACCGTCAGACCCATAGCGGCGGGAGTCCCGGAAGGCAGTGTACTGTCGCCGTTACTCTTTGCTGCCTACATGTCTGACTTCCCCACAGAGCCTCGCACTGTTCTGTGCCAATATGCTGACGACGTCCTCATATTGGCCCAGAACAAAAATGTCCGCTACTGCCTCCCTCCGCTGCAACGATCACTCCGAGCCATCGGCACGTGGAGTGAAAGGTGGAGGATGGCCATCAGCCCGCAGAAGAGCTCTGCCCTTCTGCTGGGGAAGGTCCTCCGCTGGCGCCCGGTGGGAGACCTGCGGTTGAGGCAGAGAAGGATCCCTTGGGTCCGGACTGCCAAATACCTGGGTGTCCGACTGGACCGCGGCCTCACATTCACCCCACATGCCCGTGAAAAAATCGGCCTCGGCCATGCAGCGCTCAGGCAGTTATACCCCATTTTCCGCTCGACCATGCCCATCCGCCTGAAACTGCGGGTGTACCGTGCGATCATCCCGCCCCTGATCCTGTATGGATGCGAGGTCTGGGGATCGGTGGCTCGTTCCACCATCCGCAGACTGCAAGCCGTGCAGAACAGGGCGCTTCGGATGATCTATGGTACTGAACGTATGTTTCCCTCCTACATTCTCCACACCCATTCTGGCATACCTTACATCGAGGACGTAGTGCGCGAGCGCTCGCGCTCATTGTATGCCAGGATCACATTCCATCCTAACCACCTAGTGAACACACTAGGGCAGTATGACCATCGATTACCTAGGAGGAGAAGGAGCTACCGCCTCCCCAAGGATGCCCTTGGGTGGTGAGACCAGCCTCTCATCCCCCCAAGTTTACTCTGTTCCGGCCACACTGAGGCCGGACCCGGCCCGCCGGCTGAACCCCGGCAGCCGGGTCCCCCGGTGTGACACTAAAAACCTAAACATAGCGATCCCTAACTTACCCGACCTCTCGCTCCTGGCCCCGCCACGCTGGACGGACCCTGCAACGCAGACCGCCAACAGCTGGGCGGATCAGGGCACTGGCCTCCTTGGAAGCTACCCCCGCCACCAGGAGCATTAGCAGAGGTCGAATCAGGTCCTTCAGTAGACAATGACATCCAAGCTTTGGAGAAATGACTAAATCTTTAAGACCGCACGGGTAAATCCGCACAGCGGATAGGTACCGTGGCGATCTACCCACCGTCCGGGAGCACCCGGACGACTTGTTCTCGCTCTTGGCTCTCTTGGCTCTAACGGGGAGGTCCGGAGCTACAGGGTCACTCTTAGGAGTCTATATATACATACAAAGTCGCTCAAATATGAAACTGGGCGCGAAATGCAACACTGGGCCACAGTGTACAAGGTGGCACTAACCCATGTAGCGACTATGACTTCCCTTTTAAACAATTTTATAACATTTAAAAAATATTCATATTTTTCTATTCAAATTTTTCTGTTTTGCAATCTTCTCTCAAACATACTGTACAGAAAATGGCAGCTTGTACCACATTCTCTATGAAAGATACCGTACGGCCCCTGGCTACTCTTTGGGACTGCAGAGCGTCATCTCATCTCGAGTCACACTACCCTCCTGTCGAACTTACACGACGTCATGGCTTCTGAACATCCAATCCATCACCTCCTCTGCTGAGAAACGCATCGCTGAGCTCAAGGCTAGGTCAAGTAATGCGTCTTTTGCTGCAACTAATCTTCTTTTATTTTGTTACATATTTTATAATATGAAAACATTTCATTATATCGTTGAAGAAAGCAATTTGCAGGTTATGCGAAAAATGGGTTAAAGCAAGCTTTGTTTTAAGGTTATTATTATTATTATTATTATTATTATTATTATTATTATTATTATTATTATTATTATTATTATTATTATTATTATTATTATTATTATTATTATTATTATTATTATTATTATTATTATTATTATTATTATTATTATTATTATTATTATTATTATTATTATTATTATTATTATTATTATTATTATTATTATTATTATTATTATTATTATTATTATTATTATTATTATTATTATTATTATTATTATTATTATTATTATTATTATTATTATTATTATTATTATTATTATTATTATTATTATTATTATTATTATTATTATTATTATTATTATTATTATTATTATTATTATTATTATTATTATTATTATTATTATTATTATTATTATTATTATTATTATTATTATTATTATTATTATTATTATTATTATTATTATTATTATTATTATTATTATTATTATTATTATTATTATTATTATTATTATTATTATTATTATTATTATTATTATTATTATTATTATTATTATTATTATTATTATTATTATTATTATTATTATTATTATTATTATTATTATTATTATTATTATTATTATTATTATTATTATTATTATTATTATTATTATTATTATTACTATTATTATTATTACTATTATTGTTATTATTATTATTGTTATTATTATTATTGTTATTGTTATTATTGTTATTGTTATTATTGTTATTGTTATTGTTATTATTATTGTTATTATTGTTATTATTGTTATTATTATTATTATTATTATTATTATTATTATTATTATTATTATTATTATTATTATTATTATTATTATTATTATTATTATTATTATTATTATTATTATTATTATTATTATTATGATTGTTATTGTTATTATTATTATTGTTATTATTATTGTTATTATTATGATTATTATTATTATTACTACTATTGTTATTATTACTATTATTATTACTAT
This sequence comes from Mantis religiosa, assembly GCA_030765055.1. NCBI lineage: Eukaryota > Metazoa > Arthropoda > Insecta > Mantodea > Mantidae > Mantis > Mantis religiosa. The sequence goes on along the minus strand of CM060950.1, from coordinate 244,007,543 downwards.
TATTATTATCATTATTATTATCATTATCATTATTATTATTATTATTATTATTATTTATTATTTATCATTATCATTATTATTATTACTGTTATTATTGTTATTGTTATTGTTGTTATTGTTGTTATTGTTATTATTATTGTTATTATTATTATTATTATCATTATCATTATCATTATTATTGTTATTATTATTGTTATTATTATTATTATTATTATTATTATTATTATTATTATTATTATTATTATTATTATTATTATTATTATTATTATTATTATTATTATTATTATTATTATTATTATTATTATTATTATTATTATTATTATTATTATTATTATTATTATTATTATTATTATTATTATTATTATTATTATTATTATTATTATTATTATTATTATTATTATTATTATTATTATTATTATTATTATTATTATTATTATTATTATTATTATTATTATTATTATTATTATTATTATTGTTGTTGTTGTTGTTGTTGTTGTTAATATCTCCATGTTACGGGATGAGTAAATCGTATTTATTATAAAGGCACAGGGAAGAAGTCAGCAATAACAATTATTTTTGCCAAACCTAAATATTGGCTTCACTTCACAGTCGCGAGGGAGATTATTAAGCATTAATCGTTTTGAATTTGGTCATTAAAACCGTTTACAATAATGCAGAAGGATCGACATTCCGAATTTGATAGTTTTATGACGCATCTTGTTCCAGATATAGACGTACAAATTGGAGAGTTTTATTTTCGAAAGCTGCAGTATGAGAGTATAATATAAAGAGAGGTATGTACCTCGCCGAGTGGTTATTTCACAAGTCTAAAAGAACGCGTTGCATAGTTTTCATAGCTGTGGTAGTTGTAGATTTTGTAACATTAGAAAGGATCCAGAATCTTGCGGGTTTTAAATTTCGCCATTAAAACCCTTTAGAGAACATGCTGATGTGTCCACATACCTACATACTTTGATCGTTCTCTTACGCTCCATGATCGACATATGAACGTACTAAGATGTCTAGCATTATTTCCGAAACTTGCAGTAAGATAGCACGATTTATAGAGAGCTACCTCACCATATCGCTATCTCACGAATGTACCACCAGGCGTCGGATAGTTTTGGCCGCTGTGGCAGTTGTACATTTATTTTTCTTGCAAAGTATCGTTATTAGACATTAAGCCTTGCTTCCTTTTAGTTTCGTCATTAAACCCTTTGTCGTGATACATGCATACAAAGATGTCCAGTAGGACAGTTGATACGGTCCCTGTTAGGCATAACATCAGCATAATAACAGCGAAAGTAATATTAAATGCATAATTAAGGGCGTATAGATACCACAATATGAATTAAGCTAAATTATAACAGATATAGAGGATAATGATTTAATATACAGCTGCAGAATTTAAACAGGCAATCCCAATACATATATTTTATTGCAAGCACGTGAACCCAATGTGTAAAGAGAGCCGGGAAAATGAACACTGACCCTCACAGGAATTTTCCTTATGTTGAGCCGACTAAGGGGGCATTGTTCGAGAATCGCCCGAGGGGTAGACCCAAGCGACAACGAGTCGCCTGCCGATGCATTGATCTGCACATGATACGTGATGAGAGAGTAGACACCGGGGATTTAAGATACAGTTTTTTAAATTAATTACTTAGACCGTGAGGAAGTGAAAGTTGCGTGGAATACATGCCTCAGAAACTATAAATTGCGACGAAATTGAAGAGTAGTGATGAAACACAACCTATAAGGAACGAGTAACAGGTCATATACCTCTAAAGTGTCCAAAATTCGGCTAAACGTAGGGGAAATTTGTGCAATGGCGAGGTTTGATGTTTGCTAGGAAAAACACTCTGTATTGGCGAGTGAAGGGGGCAACAACTGCTGAAAGTTCATCAAAGTCCGTTTTCGCGAATGGACGGAACAACACACATTAGGTGATTATCGAAAACTCTGTGTTAGCGAGTGAGAGAAACTGCACACATTACAACATCATTAAGATTTTACCAAACTCTGTTGTTGTATACTCCTTCCGAAATACTCTAGTGCGCGAAGTAATGCTCTCGCGACGTCCAGAAACGACATCGCGTACACATCACTCGGCGCGTCCTAGTAATTTACGAGTTCACTCGCGACTGTGATTCAAACAAGCCGTCATGTCACGCGCATAGCAATGTTCAAATTCTAAATCTCGCGCCTACACCTGCGAGTGACACCAACACAACAGTGACGAGTGGAGAAGGCGACTTGTATAAATAAACTTGACATTCAACGGTCGTGGTGCCTTCTATGTGATAACACGCATACACGGTCAAGACGGACCCACTCCCTGAATCCCAAAAGAGAGAGAATCCATGCAGACATACCCTGAGAAAATCCCCGACCGGGTGTAAACCTCCAATCCGTAGCCCTCACCCGTCACATGTCCTATCATATGAGGTGTTGAGTGCCGGGAGGGCTCAACGAGGTACCTACTGTGCCGCCTCACAGGATTATTTACCGTCGCGAGCGCATTGTTGATTCTAGGTGGCGCGGACAACGAGTTCAGAGATGGGCAGTGCAGTGCGGAGATAAGAGCTCGCCGAAACGGCGGGGGGAAGATGACGGATTTCTAGAGAGTTGGTCATTCTTCTAGCACCATCTTGATTGTTTGAGAACATTGCGGATAGTGAGTAATCTATAAAAAGGGAGCCGCCGCCTGCCAGTCAGACAGTTGTTAACTGAACTCGTGTAGCGAACAGCTGTGTGAAGTTTGTTGGTGGTCGATGATCTTGCAAGTTGTATTGTGTATGTGACGTAATTCTGCTACTATCAGGTTGACTAAAGTGTGTTTCTACGGAAATAAAGAGCAATTTTTGGTGTTTGTAACCTGGACTTTTAATTTCACGAACCCACAAGGTCACACAATAGAGAGGTACATTGCCAAATGGATGTTCTACGACAGTACCAGCAGGCGCAGCATAGATTTGGCTGCTAAAGTAGTTCTATATTGGGTTCCGTCACAAAGGACCGATGAAACTCAGTTTTGAATTCCACCGTTAAATACGTCTATGCAGGTTCCAAAGCCCTCCGATTCCTTACAACAGACTCACTCTTACTGACCAATGATAATTCGGGCTCGCACACAGAGATACACGCACATAGTTTGGAGAACTACTCCTGAGGATTAATTCGTTGTATTATTAGTTACAAATTTTAATGAATGAAGTGAGTTACACACCACTTTACTATATTGCTATTTAATTAAACATACATATGGGTAGTTGTATTTCGAAGTCATTGTGACGATCACTTTCAATTTGTTACTCAGGAAGATAAGGTTAGCTTTGCTTTGTTTCTGTCAGCAACTCAGACAAATAGCAACACGACTACACTTTACAATGGACGGAGAGAAACAGGAGGGACAAACGGCGAACATCTCCGTGTTACGAGATGAGTAAATTGTATTTATTATAAAAGCACAGGGAAGAAAGTCAGCAATAAAAATTCGTTTTGCCAACCTTAAAGATTGTTTTCAGTAAACAGGTGCAAGAGAAGTTATTAGGGATTAATGGTTTTGAATTTCTTCATTAAAACTTTTTAAAATAATGCAGAAGGATCGACATACGAAATTTAATAGACATATGAAGCATCTTGGTCGAGATATAGACGTACAAAATGGCGAGTATATTTCCGAAAGCTGCAGTATGACAGTATAATATATAGAGAGGTGCTAATGATGCTGTCGTTTCACACCAACCCCTTCAGTTTGTGTTTGTGCGGTGCAAGAACCATTTCCCCTCCACTCAGTCAGCGATTGCTCTCGCAATGAGCAAATCGTCCAGCATTCCAGAAAGAATGGATGTTTTCTTTTTCTTTAAAACAAGTGGAAAACACAGTGAGTTGTCTGATTTGTAAACATCACTTATCGTGATTTAGCTGATTTAATATAAAACGACACGTTGATAAATATCGTATCATCATAATGAGTATGGTGAACTCATTCCAACAAGTAAGGAATCTCTGGTGCATAATTTCATGTTATTAAAATTCATATTAGCTAACTTGTGCATTGATTATGTATTTGATACATTTCATTACCGAGCGGGATGTCTCAGGCGATTTCGTCTGTGGTCCGCATTCGGGAGGCCTGGATTCGATTCCCGTGGCCAAACTACCTGACCCATGGGTTTTTGTGGGGCTTTCCCAGATCGCTAGGCAAATGCTGGGTAGGTTAATTACATACCCCGAATTTCGTGTCCCTCCATTTCATTTCCATGATCATTTCATTTAATCTCTCATCAGGTGGTCTCTTTTTTCAGAGTAGAAGTGTCGGCGGATGTCTCGGCGATGCATGGCTGGATGATATGCTCCTAGGAAGAGCACTTCCTTTCCGGTAGGTCGGTTGCCGGTCTCTGTTCCTCTGTTGGGACCATTTCGGGACCACCAGCGAGCTCGTTGTCCTGGCCTGTCGGTGGAAGTCTCTGTCAAAGTAAACTGTAGGGAGCCTGCCCTCTGTACTGTCGTCGCTCCTTGGATCGGTCGGCCCCAGTCTCCTTCGCCTTCCTCCCAGGGGGAGTGGGCTTAGGAACAATGGGCCCGGCATGGTGGTCTACGTACCTAATCCCCTCCGTAAAGAAATCCCAATCACAATACATTTCATTTACAGGTCTGCAAGGCTGCAGAAACTACCAAATATGATAGCGCCGATTCCTGGGGGCCCGCATTCTAAAAATGTTGTTAAAGTTTCTCACAGAATTCCTGAACAGATTGCAAAGAATAGGAAGGATTTTAATGAAGGAGAGTTCATAAAAGATTGTTTAATTGTTACAGCCAAAGAAGTGTGTCCCAATATAGTAGTTATGTACTTTTTAATCAATGAGCTTGTTTCCAAATACTATGACAAGATGCATGTCAGGATTGGGGTGTCATATTGAGCGACAGTTACAGACAGTGGCGGCTCGTAGCGAAAAATAACAGCGTGCTGCGGGAAAAGGTCCATGCAACTCACCTAGTTTCGAAAAATGAAGTTCATGCGCCGATGTTTCTTAATTATATAATCAGAATTTATACTTCCTTTCGCTTTTTACTCAATTTTTAGATCGGGCGTTGGTCGCCTTAAAATTTTTATACTAACCTTTTCTTCTAATGCTTGCCTTGAAAAGAGAGTTTTCAGGAAGTCCTTTGACCGTGTTCATTATTATTTGTTGGTTACAGTCGTGTAATATTTATTTATAACAGGTTTCACAGCCATACACAAAATAAAGAAACTGATAACGTTACGCAAAGAAATACTTGAATACAATGCGAGCATGTGAATCACATGCACTTGTTATGGGGGATCCCCGTTATGATCGCGGAGATGGAGTATCGTGCCAACATGATAGGTGCATTACAATCTGCACTGCGATTTAATAACTGAAATGAAATGTGTAGTGTTTAACGCCCGCTTTTACTACATACGGCACCGCAGGCGGTGACACTGATGATACATGAGATGAAGATGGAGCACCGGTGGAATGAGATGGCGGGGAAACCGGAGGTCCCGGAGAAAACCCGCCCCAGCGCCATGTTGTCCACCACAAATCTGACTTTGCGGTCGCCTGGGATCGAACCCGGGCCGCCTTGGTGAGAGCCAAGCGGTCCAACCACTGAGCCACGGCGCGGCCAGCGATTTAATAACCATTAGGTATTGGATCTATTTACCTAAGAAGGATTGACTTAGTTCCTAGGCCTAAAATACAAAGCAATGATAGATTGTTAAATGATGTTCAATGCATATTCAAGTTCTACAGCTATGACTATGAGTGTTGGTGGCCCTGCTTCACCGTGCAGAGAATGATCAACGCGCAACACCCAGTTGCAGCACGCATTTGTGCGAAAATCTAGGGAACTTAGGACATCAGGAAGGCAAGAGGGGAAGGTTGTACGCCTGCGTAATAACTGATTACCGAGCTTGCTGGGTCTCAGCACGTTGACGTCACGGATGCGTTCCATTAGTTACGCAGGTGTTTTCCATGCATCAAGAGTTCATTATCGATTTCTTATACTTATAATAATGCATTGCTATTTACATGGTCTTTTTAGATTCCTACAAAGTGACTTATAAAACAGAAAAGAGCGTGCTGCAGCACTGTGGCACGTAAGGACGAGCCGGCCCTGGTTACAGGAGGAAATAAAATCATTAACTTTCTTTTCACTAGCGTTGAATGAAAGCACGGGCAGAAATGATTAAGCCCAACTGCCTGTGCTTTGAGGGGGTTTAAGCCAAATTCAATGTTTCCGAAGAGCTTTGAAATATGGATATAAATACGAACTTTCTGTCCGTCCACTGCATAATTCATAGGGAGGCTTTATGTGCAAAATAAATTGCCTTAATAATGCCATGTCTCTTGTGGTGAATTGCGTGAACTTTATGAAGTGACGGTCCCTTCGTCATAGATAATTAAAGGAGTCGTTAGAAGAGCTAGGATCTCATTGTAATCTGCCATATTATTTTCTTTACAGGTGGCTCAGTCAGGGTGCCCTAATGAGGAGTTTCTTCCAGCTAAGAAGTGCGAAATATAGTTTTCTGAACAAAGAAGTGTGCAAACGTGAAACATTTATGTACCCATTATAAGGTGTCGTACAAATAACTTTTTTTCCTAATTTACACTATTTATTATAATTGTAGGGCCATCAAGTTCCGGAACTAACTGATGAAACATGACTGTGAGATCTTGCTTTTGCGGCCGAACCATTTCACTATTTTGATATCCTAAACATGAGCTTACAGGGGAAAGATAAAAGCATAATTACGTTAGTGGACGCACTGAATAAATAAATGGCACAATTAACGCTATGGCTAGGTCAAATGGAAATTGGTGACATACCATCTTCTGTCCTTGGAATCAATTTTTAACCTAAATGTCAATCCGTTAGCTATAGTTTTAGCAATTCTGAAGGGATTATGTGACTCTTTCGAATAAAAAATTTCGAGACCTGAAAACAATACAAGAGGAAGTGAGTCTTTTTAACAATTTATTTAGTTTTGCTTATAAAGGTGCTCGTCACACACTGCAAATGGAATTAGATGCTTTGCAGAATTAAACAACCTTGAAATTCAGGAAAGATGTTGCAACTTACTCAATCTCCTCCCAATGTAACATTTCCTAAGTTGCGGGCGTTTGCTGTAAAGTTAATGTCAATATTTGGTTCTACATATATCTGTAAGCACATTTCCGCGAAAATGAATCACATAGAAAGTCAGTATCGTAGTAAAATATCACAAAATCATTTGGTCCACCTTGGAGGCAAACATTGATGAGCTGGTTAAAAATAAACAGCGCCAAAAGAGTCATTAACAAAACAGGGTGATCTGGATGCGTTGTTAATATTGTCACCCGGGCGTTGGAACACCCTATGGAAGCAGCTGAGAGCGGAAGACAGGGGAGGTCCGTGTTAGCCACGCCTCCGCCTCGTCCGTCTTATAGTGGTGGCAGGGATGGCTGGGGAAAAACATGATTGTGCGGTCTGTTTCTCTTCTACCTGTGTTCTGGAAATTACGGGATCTTTCATCTACTGGAACCTTCCTGTGGAAGCCAGAAGGCGGCGATATTCCTATAAAAAGGGGCTGCCGGAGCGAAGTGAAGTCAGTTAGTTAGTTAGTCAGTGAGTGAGGAGACAGACACAGTTCTTGGTGTAAGTGTTAGTCAGTGACGTGTTAATGAACGAGAAGAATGTGCAACGGAAGACTGTACGTAACTGTGTCTGAGCATCGGAGTTGACGTAATCGCGAGTACAAGTGAAGTTGTAACGGACGAACTGGTGAATCGTAATTGTGTGCATTACGTAATTTTATGTAATCGGCAAGTGTTTAACTGTAAGTCGGTGGAAATAAAGAACATTTTTGAGTGGTGAAATTGGACTTTTCATTTCACGAACCCACAAAGTCACGCTGGTGTCAGGAAGCGGGAAGATAACATCACCGAACATTACAACCATGGACGCGGCATTGGAAAAATTTTTGGAGAAGATGATGGAAATGATGGCCGAATTAACAGAGAAGACGGAAGCGGTAAGTAACAGCCTGTCCGCAGAACTGAAACTAATGAAGACGGCTAACGACAACATCACCGAGAAGATGGAAGAATTGAAGGCCGAGTTAACCACAGAAATGAGAGCAGCGAACAGCAGTCTGGCCACGGAAATGAAGGCGGCGAACGAGGCTCTCGCCGCAAAGGTTGAGGAACGGTTGGCCGGCGTGAGGGATGACGTCACGAATCTGGGCAAGCGGATGGGTCAAGTAGACGACAGCCTTAATGATTTAGAGGAAAAGGCCGACAACATCGCAAAACCCCTCACCCGCCTGACGGAGGAACACCGGCCCTATGTGTGGACGGAGGACGCCGAAGACGCTTTCCAGCACCCGAAGGAGACCCTGTGCAGTGCTCCAATTTTGGGTTTCCCACAACCGGGTGGCGCCTTCATTGTGGACACCGACGCTAGCGACCATTACATTGGAGGTGTCCTATCGCAGATCCAGGACGGCCATGAGCGGGTGATAGCCTACTACAGCAAGACGCTATCCAAGGCAGAGAAGAACTACTGCGTCACCCGACGAGAATTATTGGCGGTAGTAAAGACCTTGGAGCACTTCCACAAGTACCTGTACGGTCAGCCATTCCACCTGAGGACTGACCATTCCGCCCTAACCTGGCTATTGAGCTTTAAGAACCTGGAAGGCCAGACGGCACGTTGGGTCCAGATGCTGCAGGAGTACGACTTCACCTCGGAACATCGTAGAGGGAAGAGCCACGGTAACGCAGACGCCATGTCCCGAAGATCCTGTTCAGTAGAGTGCGGTCAGTGCACAAGAGTGGAAGAGAAGGAGCGTGCCGCAGGAGTCCGAGTAGTTCTGGCAGTGCCTGCTGAAGGCTGGGATAGCGCAGGCCTGAGGAGGGAGCAGCTGGCGGACGCAGACTTGGGGCCACTCTTGAGGGAAGTGGAGGCAGGGATGAGACCAACCTGGGAGGACATCGCACCGAGGAGCGCCACCTACAAGTCGTACTGGGCCCAATGGGACTCGTTGAAGACCAGAGAGGGCGTGCTGTTCCGGGTATGGGAGTCACCCGATGGGAAGGCGCAGAGAGAACAGTTGGTACTCCCCCGGAGTAAGGTCCCGGAAGTCTTGGAGGAAGTGTACGCCGGTACTTCAGGAGGACACCTGGGAGCGAACCGTATGATTCACAAACTACGGCAGCGCTACTTCTGGCTCAGACTCCGGGCAGATGCTGGTGGTACACCTGGACCGCCTGGCACGCTACGATGGTGCTGTTCGGGGCGAACAGCTTTGAGGAGGGAGAAGTGTCACCCGGGCGTTGGAACACCCTATGGAAGCAGCTGAGAGCGGAAGACAGGGGAGGTCCGTGTTAGCCACGCCTCCCCCTCGTCCGTCTTATAGTGGTGACAGGGATGGCTGGGGGAAAAAACATGATTGTGCGGTCTGTTTCTCTTCTACCTGTGTTCTGAAAATTACGGGATCTTTCATCTACTGGAACCTTCCTGTGGAAGCTAGAAGGCGGCGATATTCCTATAAAAAGGGGCTGCCGGAGCGAAGTGAAGTCAGTTAGTTAGTTAGTCAGTGAGTGAGGAGACAGACACAGTTCTTGGTGTAAGTGTTAGTCAGTGACGTGTTAATGAACGAGAAGATTGTGCGACGGAAGACTGTACGTAACTGTGTATGAGCATCGGAGTTGACGTAATCGCGAGTACAAGTGAAGTTGTAACGGACGAACTGGTGAATCGTAATTGTGTGCATTACGTAATTTTATGTAATCGGCAAGTGTTTAACTGTAAGTCGGTGGAAATAAAGAACATTTTTGAGTGGTGAAATTGGACTTTTCATTTCACGAACCCACAAAGTCACAATATTATTTCCACCAAAAATAACAGTAGCAGTAACTCAAATAGCAGCCACTGTTAAAAGCAACGTTAGCGATCTCTGTGACTGCTATCAGTTAAGGCATTACGTCATAGGTGCGCGAACTGTGGGTGGAGGAAAAATTACCTATCCCTTTCCCGGTTAGCCCTGGGCACTCCTGCAAACTCCTCACTGCTGCTTCCTTTACCCTAATAGGTTTTCCTTGAAGCCCATATTTCGAAGACATCCGCCCCATTATTTCCCTGTCTGGCAGTGTTATGAGGAGGACTGATCATTTATCGTCACTGTAGGCTGTTGGTAGGTCACAATGGAATTCGACATTCAAATGATAGAAAATGCTAATGCTTACATTATAAAAAAGAAATATTTGGGTGAAAACTTCTTCGTTTATTTCACCTCAATAGACACACCTAGCCTGCTTCGGTAGCGTAAATGGTAGCGTATCTGTCTCACGTTAAAGAGGTCCCGAGTTCAAATCTCGGTCAGGGCGAGTTACTTTGATAAGGTTTTTTCCGGGGTTTTCCCTTATCCTCAAAGACGAATGTCGGGTAACTCTAAGCTCCATGGACCCCGGACTCATTTGAGCATCATTTCACCCATTTCATTCATGGTCCGAGATAACTTAACGCTGGAGGACGTAAATTACAAAAAAAAAAAAAAAAAAAAAAAAAAAATAGATTTACCTGGTATGGACACTGATATGTTAAACAAAGAATGAAACAGTTTGAAGTACATTAATAATAATAATAGTAATAACGATAACGATAACGATAACGATAATAATAATGATAATAATAATAATAATATAATAATAATAACAATAATAATAACAATAACAATAATAACAATAACAATAACAATAATAACAATAACAATAACAATAATAACAATAACAATAACAATAATAACAATAACAATAATAACAATAACAATAACAATAACAATAATAACAATAACAATAATAATAACAATAATAATAATAATAATAATAATAATAATAATAATAATAATAATAATAATAATAATAATAATAATAATAATAATAATAATAATAATAGTAATAATAATAGTAATAATAATAGTAATAATAATAGTAATAATAATAGTAATAGTAATAGTAATAGTAATAGTAATAATAGTAGTAATAATAGTAGTAATAATAGTAGTAATAATAGTAGTAATAATAGTAATAATAATAGTAGTAATAATAGTAGTAATAATAGTAATAATAATAGTAATCATAATAGTAATCATAATCATAATCATAATCATAATCATGATGATGATGATGATGATGGTGATGATGATGATGATGATGATGATGATGATGATGATGATGATCATAATAATGATAATAATAATAATAATAATAATAATAATAATAATAATAATAATAATAATAATAATAATAATAATAATAATAATAATAATAATAATAATAATAATAATAATAATAATAATAATAATAATAATAATAATAATAATAATAATAATAATAATAATAATAATAATAATAATAATAATAATAATAATAATAATAATAATAATAATAATAATAATAATAATAATAATAATAATAATAATAATAATAATAATAATAATAATAATAATAATAATAATAATAATAATAATAATAATAATAATAATAATAATAATAATAATAATAATAATAATAATAATAATAATAATAATAATAATAATAATAATAATAATAATAATAATAATAATAATAATAATAATAATAATAATAATAATAATAATAATAATAATAATAATAATAATAATAATAATAATAATAATAATAATAATAATAATAATAATAATAATAATAATAATAATAATAATAATAATAATAATAATAATAATAATAATAATAATAATAATAATAATAATAATAATAATAATAATAATAATAATAATAATAATAATAATAATAATAATAATAATAATAATAATAATAATAATAATAATAATAATAATAATAATAATAATAATAATAATAATAATAATAATAATAATAATAATAATAATAATAATAATAATAATAATAATAATAATAATAATAATAATAATAATAATAATAATAATAATAATAATAATAATAATAATAATAATAATAATAATAATAATAATAATAATAATAATAATAATAATAATAATAATAATAATAATAATAATAATAATAATAATAATAATAATAATAATAATAATAATAATAATAATAATAATAATAATAATAATAATAATAATAATAATAATAATAATAATAATAATAATAATAATAATAATAATAATAATAAACTAACATTCCGTTTGCTTCTTGTGAGGTTATAGTGGATGTGTTCAGTGGCGTGGCGTTAATGTTGCTTCTGTTGCCCCAGGCAATAGCTAATAAACTGAAGAAAGTGTATCCCAATTTTACATTATATTCTGTTAAAAAATAATGGAAACTCCAAGCGATTTCACTGTCAGATTTCAATTGCATTTATTATTAACACGTAATTGGTGAGGTAATTTTTTGCAACGTATCTGGTGAGGGGGGGAGGGGTAGACAAACCACAGAAGTTAATTAAGGCTAAAAAAGAAATGGTTATAAATATTAATTCAATACTGAAATTACATAAGAAGGGAAGTATCGTGAACACAACAATATCACATTTATTAGTAAACCATAATAAACACTGAATTTACATGGTTTGAATTTGTACAATGTAAATAAGAATGAAAAAATGAAGTACTTTATTTCTTTGAGCTCTTCAGACAGTAAACATTTCTAAAACTGATAACTTCTTATGTAATACCATCTAGCATGATGAATATAACCAATAATTAACATTTTGTTTCGCTGACTTAGAGCACTTTTGAACATTGTTTACTTGGCACAATTCTCATACATGCTCAATGCACATTTTGAGCTAATCGGAATTTCACACTCAGCACAAGTAATAAATTCATGTCTTTCTGTCTTTGACTCTAGGGCACATACCACGTCTTACTTGTTTCTGCAACTGTTGTCTGGCTGCTGTGGGAGCAATTTTGTTGAGGAGACACCCTATATTTTGGCGTAACCCTCGAGGCCGTTGTCCGTTTAGGAATCTTGCGTTCAGCTGTGGCTCAATCATTTGTCGCGCTAAAGACTTCACAAAATCATGTCTGCTTTGGTCAGGATTTCCTGGAGACGACTTAAAGATAATGTAAGCATTGACTAGGCTATTACTGAACAGTGTAAAGAACACAGCCAATGGCCAGCGGTTGGAACGTCGTCTTGTAGAATAATTTACACACTTCTTATCCAAAGCATCAACGCCTCCTTTAGTTTCATTATAGAACGTTACGATTTCTGTTTCTTGTAGAGTCGGTACATTCTGTATAGTGCATTGTCGGTACATGTTGTATAGTGAATAGCTGAGATAAGGAAAACGGGCCCGCCTCGGTAGCGTAGATGGTAGCATGTCTGCCTCACGTTCAATAGGTCCCGAGTTCGAATCTCGGTCAGGGTGAGTTACCTGGATAAGGTTTTTATCCGGGTTTTCCCTTATCCGTCAAGATGAATGTCGGGTAACTCTAAGCTCCACGGACCCTGGACTCATTTGAGCATCATTTCACCCAATTCATTCATTCACCGTCCGTAATGATTTAACGTTGGAGGACGTAAATTAAAAAAAAAAAAAGAATTAGAAAAACGGCACAAAAAATATCAACGTGCTATCATTTTGAGTCCATACATAACTGAATTTTCTGGTTTATTTCTTAAGGGAAGAAATTCTGTAGGTATTTCTCGTTTGTTTTCGTTCATTGTTTCCACATATGTCAACCCTCTTTTTTGCAACTAGTAGACAAGCTCAATGGATGTAAACCAATTGTCTGCTTTCACAGTATGGTTTGTCCCTATGATGGACTTGCCCGCCTCGGTAGCGTGGTGGTAGAGTGTCTGTCCCACGTTCAAGAGGTCCCGAGTTCGAATCTTATTCAGGGTGAGTTACCTGGTTAAGGTTTTTTTCCGGGGTTTTCCCTTATCCTAAAAAGACGAATGTCGGGTAACTCTAAGCTCTAAGCACCCTGGGCACATTTGAGCATCATTTCACCCATTCCATTCATCGACCGATATGACTTAATGTTGGAGAACGTAAATTACAAAGAAACAAAATATTGAGATCGACCCGCCGGGACTGTTATGTGACAGATCCCCAAGGACGCTCATCTAGCATCCTCCAGTTCTAAACAGCGCGTTATTATGCTAGTGGCGCTCACCACCAAACTCAAAGCTTACAGATTCGTGTGGGATGTCAGTGATCTTGCAAGGCAACCGAGGCTTTAGTTATTTGTTTATATAACGATTGCTGCCAGTGCAGTGAAACGACAAACCATGCGTTTTACTGTTAATTCTCTGCGTGCAACAGTAATATGGTGAATGATTTAATGTTAAAAGTACAATAAAAAGAATGTCATCACAATTTCAGGGTAAAAGTGACTGTGTGATCGAAAACTTTCAAATCGGTACTTGTGTTCGCGTTCTTTTGGTGAAAAAAGTTACATAATTTCAACAGGGAGGCCAACTGCGGATCTCATACCTTTAAAAATTAAACTACACGATCACACAACACCATCACACCTTTAATGTTGATTATTCTTGCCTCAAATGCATCAGCAGAACGATCTTTTTGAAAGCTCCACAGAATACACACTTGTCTAAGAAACACTCATGCCCGATTTCACCAACTAATGTTAAGACTTAACACGAGTTTAGCAATAGTTAAAACAAAAATTGCATTTCTCCAACAAGTGTTAGCGTAACACTCGTGTTAAATATCATGTTAAACTAACAGGCCGAATTTCTAATGTTAAGTCCTTAACAATTGTAAATAGTCAAGACGGCGAGCATGAACTCAGCTGTTGATGTCGAATTGTTATATTTAAGACGTCTAAATGACATTCGTAATAGAATACGGCCTATGATGAGAAATGATTTTGAGGAACTATCCCAAGAAAATTGTTTTACGGAGGTATAGACTGTCGAAACATGTTGCTATGAAGGTTACTGCGGAAGTACAAGAGAGGTTAGAACATGCATTGAAAGGAATATGGCGATCTCGCCTTTGCTTCAAGTATCAATAACCTTGCGATTTTATAATTCACTGAATTATGTGGATAATACATTGTCCACCTCCCGTCTTGAAACGTTCAAGTCACTTGCCCTTCGCTCCTCGTTTTAAATTTACGTAATAATGAGAGAGAATATGCATCGAAAGGAAATGACTATCTCGCCTTAACTTCAAGTATTAGTAACCTTGCGATTTTATAATTCACTGAATTATGTGTATAATACACTGTCCACCTGCCGTCTTGAAACGTTCAAGTCACTTGCCCTTCTTCGCTCCTCGTTTTAAATTTACGTAATACTGAGTTAGAACATGCATCGAAAGGAATAAGACTATCTCGCCTTAGCTTCAAGTATTAGTAACCTTGCGATTTTATAATTCACTGAATTATGTGGATAATACACTGTCCTCCTCCCGTCTTGAAACGTTCAAGTCACTTGCCCTTCTTCGCTTCTCGTTTTAAATTTATGTAATAGTGAGTTAGAACATGCATCGAAAGGAAATCACTATCTCGCCTTAGCTTTAAGTATTAGTAACCTTGCAGACGAAAATGAAAACAAAAGCGCATCGGAGTTCGTTCAGAAAATCATCCATAGCCTTCTATAACTGTGATATTTACAAGTTTCTTGGCGTTAACACAGGTTTGTTAACATTTTAAGTAAACAGGTTGGTGAAATGCAAGAAATTTAACATTAATTTTAGCGCTGTGACAATTGTTACGTTAAACTTGTTAACGTCGATTTTAACATATGTTGGTGAAATCGGGCATCAAACTCAGAATAAACTATCATCTCTGCCTTTGTTAGCAGTGGAAAAGGGGTTGCTTAATAAACTTAAAAAGTAAGAGCAAGCAACATTTGAAAACTCTGTCATTGATGTTTTCTGGAAGAAGAGGCACATTGAACTGAAATACAAATAGACACTGTAAATTGGGGAAATTTTAAATAAAGCACGTCGCTTTAATTTTTATTCATATATCTGTATTCTATTTTATGCAATATCCTATATAATATTAACCCGGAAACCCTCAGAATTTGCGACTGCCACTCTTCAGATTAAGTCTGAGGCAATCGGCAACACTTATGAATCACCAAAGCCACGCTCTGTTTTGATCGTTTCCAAATTTTAGTTATGTCATATATGTAATTAACGTTAATTACAACTTTAATGATACTGATGACACTAAATAGTAATTATCCGGATTGCACTACCTTTGGCTCTTTCTGTTTTTATAGTTTATCAGCCCGACGTTTCGTGTACCTTTTGATAATAGTGGCCGTTATGCAGCAACATTAATGTAAGAATTGGCGGCTTTTAACAGGAGATGTGAACACTTAAAGCAGCTCTAATGTGTCCTACCAGTTATTTTAAGACATTCTTATTTATGAGAAACCATCCGAATCCGAATTACCTCATTCTTTAGTACTTCAATGCGTTGGCCAGACTGTTACTCCAACCATATTGGTGTAATTCGCGAGCGCACAAGAACAGTCATGTTGGAGGTGTTACATACCCAAGCCCCGGTCGTAGGCGCGTGTGGAATTCGACATTTCATCGTGAAAGAGGCGTGTGTTCCATTCCCACTAGAGGCATGAATGTTTGGTTTGGATGTTTGTGTGAGTCTGTGAAATGCTTTCATAATTATTCAATGAAGTGAATATTTACCTAAAATTTAAGCAAGGTAATAAACATAGTATACTCTAATATAAGGTATTTGAATAAATGATAAAAATAATTAAGATTAAGGCAATTAAAAAGATTACTAAGTATAATTTTAAATTATTATTTTGAAAATACTTTCAGTAAAGTTTTCGCTAAAAAATCAGATTTCATTAATAATACTCATAATTCGTACATTCAATACTCTATCTGGTTATAGAGCTTCAGAAGTACATTACGAAGAACAGTAGAATGCATCCAGTTCATGTACATACACTAGCTTTGTGCTGCTGCATTGTTCTCGCCTTAGTCATCCTATTACTCATTCTTATTTCGCGATGTTGTTTTGTTTAAATGTTGGCAGCCTTTGAAGATAAGCGCAGCAAATTGCGCCTTTACGTTGCGAGAACCGCGTCGTAAAATGACTCACTTACTGAATCATATTGGTGTGGCGTGACTAACTTAAGGCGTGGCTTGCTGTTACCGCGACAGTAGCTTTCTGGTCAGTTGTGTCCCAGTCTTCGGAAAGAGTTATTCATTTTCTGAGAAGTTGTAGAATCGTTAAGTGCGAAATAACTGTAAAAGGAAACTACGCCAAATGCAAAACACACAAGCAATAGAACACCATATTGTGAACAAGATTTTTAGAATAAGAAAGGAAATTTGTGGAAATGTTCGAAACTAACGCCGTTGCACCTCAGTGAATGTAAGTATGGAACAAAGCCGCCATATTCCTTTTCTGAATCTCGAATTTTAGTAGGAATGAATAAATCAGTCATGTATTATTATTACCTTTTTTAACTTTAATTGCTTACAATTTACACAACGTGTATTCTCTCTTGGAGTTTCTTTCTTTTTTATTTCTTCCTCTTATATTCAACTTTCTGTTGTGTAAATATAATGTATATGTGTAATGCATCTATTATTTGCTTTCTATACTTCATCACCTTCTTCTGAATTTGCTTCATTTTGCTTCAATTTTTTTTTCTCCTTTGGGCTTGTGTTATTACTCCTGTTCTGAGGATAAGAAGCTGCTGCCGATGATGCTTGATTATATTTAGAGTATATGGTTCTGATTGAGTGCAGAAAAATATAAGTACAAGTACTTATGGATGATACTCAGTTTCGGCAACACTGAATTCATTGAAAAACTCCCAAAGATAAATTGTGTATTACCTTATTTGTTTGGGTCCAGTATCATGTATCGGTGACATGCATACCACTGGTGTTTGTCATATTGCACAATGTGCTGCAGGGGTTATAATTGAGGTATTTTCCAAAAGCTATGAACTAGCTTCAAATATATATGATATGATAAAATTGTGCTATTTGGGAAGGATCCGAAATAACATAAGTTGTTAAATACATATTATGAGTGACATTTTAGGACTTGTTTGTTTAACTTGCACTGTTCAAAATTCAACTCCTAATATTTGCTGTTACAAATCTTCTAAAATTTAACTAATGATTGGTTATGTAAATGACACTGTTATAAATGCCTCTTTTTCTTCTTCACCTGCTTCTTTTTTCATTTCAACTGGTTAACACTTTTTCAGAAGCTGCACCTAAATCATAAGTACATAAATTTTCTTTATAAAATAGAAATTCATGTAACTTTGGACTTAACTGTGAACTCATAGCTTGCATTTTAGTTAATTGATGGAAATTAATCATTTCTCCACACTAGCCGTATATAGGCTAAGGTTTTTGATAGAGTCAGAATGAAAAATTCAATGTCATGTCCAGCATTTGAACCACGGATCTCCTGGTTTCCGACCAATCGCTCTTACCCTTTGAGCTACCATGGCCAACGTGCCGTCCTGACATTAAATTCTCCATTTGACTCATATATTTCCCCGGTAGACCACTAGGGGCTCTTGCATCTGAGACACACTTTTTGTGGCGACTTACTGTCGTAAGTACTTAAGTCCCAGGCTTCATCATTTAACTCTTATTATTTTAGTTAATTTATGGAAGTTAATCATTTCTCCACATTAGCCGTATATAGGCTAAGGTTTTTGATAGTCAACATGAAAAATTTAATGCCATGGCCGGGATTTGAACCACTTATCTCCTGGTTTGCATTCAGTCGCTCTAACTCATTGAGCTACCATGGCCAATGTGCCATTCTGACATTAAATTCTCCATTTGACTCATATATTTCCCCGGTAGACCACTAGGGGCTCTCCCATCCGAGTTACACCATTTGTGGCAACTTACTATCGTAAGTACTTAAGTCCCAGGCTTCATCTTTTAACTCTTATTATTTTAGTTAATTGATGGAAATTAATCATTTTTCCACACTAGCCGTATATAGGCTAAGGTTTTTGATAGAGTCAACATGAAAAATTCAAGGCCATGGCTGGGATTTGAACCATGGATCTCCTGGTTTCCATCCAGTCGCTCTTACCTTTTGAGCTACCATCTCCATTATCATTTCACATCATCTCTCATGTGGTGGTCTCTTTCAAGTTAGAAGTGTCAGCAGGTGTCTCGGCATGTGAGGATGATATGCTTCTGATGAACAGTTCCTCCGCCGGTGATATAGTCTGTGGGTTGGCCTGGTGGTTCATTTCAGGACTATGGTGAGTGAGATGCCGGTTGTACTGACCTGCTGGGGAGTTTCCATCTGGTCAACAGTAGGATTCCTGCCCTCTGCACAGTAATGGCTCTTTAGGATGGTTGCCTTTTGTCTCCTCTTTCCTCTCCAGGGTGCTGCACTTGGGGACATAAGTACAATAAACCAAGTTTGGACCTCCGTTCCAAATTCTCTCTGTAGCATAGACCAGTCCAATCCAATATTTTTAGAATGGAACAGTATGAATAATGAAGTTAAAGCACATAAAAGGAGTTCTGTGATAACAGTGCATTGGCTGCTCCTTTGTTTCTGCAGTACAGTGTGTAATCATTATTTCATCATCTGACATTATCTGCTCCAGAAGCTCTTTGCTCCATCATGGTACTACTGCAGAAATATCAATGTTGGTTCCATGCTCTTTCGTTTGTGTAACAGTTACTTTGACATCCAATTTCCTGAACAGTGAAAGTTCTGACAATTTTGTGCACTAAGGAGTAACAAATTTGCAGGAAATGCCTACTGAGTTATGCAATTGTTAATTAACATTTTGCCACAATGTGTTCTGGTACAAGTTGCACAAGATATCTGTAAAGTTGGCCTCGCACTGTTCTCCTTATCCTGCACATTTTGTAGACCTGCTGAAAATGATATATAACAGCATTGCACTATGTGTTTACTCTATTTACCCATAGATACAGTTTAGAAAATTTCTTGCAAATTTGCTTGGTGCATTAAGAAATTTTATCATAAAGAGCATTTCAACCTCAACAACTTTCTTGAACAGCTGCAATGATGATACTGTAAGAACTCAGAACTTCTGCCGGTACATACGCCTTGCTGTGACATTATTATATTATATATGCACAGTAGGATAGGATAGAATCTTAGGAAGGGGATTCAGTACGTCGAGCAGACTGTTGTGCCTATGATCCAAGTGGGACATGTCCAGGAGGGAGGATGAGGCAAGAGCAGACAAAAGGCGGCCGAACCCAAAGACTCATGACAGTACAGAAGGCAGGATCCATACAACTGACCAATTGGAAACACCTAGCAAGCCAATACTACCGGTATCCCATTCACCGTGATCGTGAAATGCCCTACTAGGCCGATCTGTCCTACTGGAGGAGGTGTTTACCAGGAGCATATTGTCCTACCATGCAGTGCCGAGACTTCCGCTGACACTTCTACCCTGAAAGAGACCACCAGATGAAAGATGATGTCAAATGGTAATGGGGAAGTAATGTAGGCACAGAAAATTTGGTGGATATAAATAACCTTCTCAGTTACACAAATAAAAATATTTGCCACTTAGGCTTCATTTATCGTAACAAATTGGTGTTGATACTTCTTTTCAAATGGAAAAGAAGTATCAACACCAATTTGTTAAGATAAATAAAGCCTAAGTGGCAAATATTTGTATTTGTGTAATATTTATTGCTTCACTGTAGCTAGCTTCGTTTTCTACGTAACCTGCTCAGTATTCGCTTGGCAACTGGAAACCCCCCAAAAATCCCATGGGTCAGGTAGGCTGGCTATGGGAAGCGAACCCGAACTCCCTAATGTGGGCTACAGATGAAACCACCTGAGTCATCCTGCTCAGGTTATATGCACAGTAGCTTGGCACAATATATGGTTGGTTTGTGATGAGAGGAGTGGTGAACTTACTTCATGGACATGCCTCATATATTCACAGATGATAGCGATTTTGTTTTGCTGTATGTTTTTAGAAAAAATTGTTCCAATATTTACCACTAAAATGAGCTCTTAGTTTTGCCATGTCTTGGCATTCATTCTCAGTTTCTCTTGATATCTATTTGCTGTAGGTATTTATGGAAAAGTAGCATTCATGTAACAATATTTATTTTACATTTATTTTAGGGTCCAATCTGGAGAGGGGAGGCCTGAAAATTTTGATGAACATCAAGTTGCAGCCTATTGAGGAAGGAAGATCTTGAAGTTCTTCTGTGAAAATCTCCTTTACTCACTAGGTGAGATTGCAATTGCAGTCAATTTTACATTTCAGAGGAAATAACTTCTCAGAGATACTTTCAGAATCCACTTCTACCTGCTATAAATTTAGTTAATTTATGGAAATTAATCATTTCTTCACACTAGCCGTATACAGGCCAAGGTATTGGATTAATAGAGTCAACATGAAAAATTCAAACCATGGCCAGTGCCGTGTATATGGCCTGTATATGGCTAGTGTGAAGAAATTATTAATTTTCATCAATTAAATAAAATAAGGAGTTAAATGATGAAGCCTGGGACTCAAGTACTTACGATAGTAAGTCACCACAAATGGTGTATCTCAAATACGAGAGCCCCTAGTGGTTTACCGGGGAAATATATGAGTCAACTGGAGAATTTAATATCATGACGGCAAATTGGCCATGGTAGCTCAATGGGTTAGAGCGACTGCACGGAATCCAGTAGATCCATGGTTCAAATCCCTGCCATGGCATTGAATTTTTCATGTTGAATCTATCAATACCTGATATAAATTATTTACCTTATTCACTTTTCATGGTTGCTGAGTTTAGGTATGCTTTTTGTGGTAGTTTTTTGTTTATAGTTCTTGTTCTTTTTATGTAAGTTTAGTTAAAAGCTCCCTCCCTGTTATATATTTATTATATATATTATATATTTATTGTATATAGTTCATGATTTGAAGAATAAAATATGAATTAGAAGTCTATTGCAGTAGGCTATTTTGCTACTTCTTCTTCTACATTATTGTGACCACAGGAAAAATTTCAGCCCACCTCGGTAGCTTAGATGGTAGCATGTCTGCCTCACTTTCAAGAGATCACGAGTTCGAATTTTGGTCAGGGTGAGTTACCTGGATGAGGGTTTTCCCTTATCCTTTAAGATGAAGTCAGGTAACTCTAAGCTCCAAGGACCCTGGACTCATTTGAGCATCATTTCACGCAATTCATTCACCGTCCGATATGACTTAACGTTGGAGGACATAAATTACAAAAAAAAAGAGAATATCAGCATAGATGACAGAAAAACATAGGAGCTGGTTTTCATGGGTTCTTATTAAATGCAATCCTCTTCAATTAATCAGCTAAGAGGGATTAAATTTATATACTAATCACCTTATTGAAATTCACCTTCTTGAAAGCTGTTAACTTCTTTTGATAGTGATCTTTAACAAGAATCAATTAGCAATTCCCTATAAAAACTTGATTAAACTTAACGGTTTTAACACTTTTTAACTCATTGATTAAAAATTAAAAGTTATATTACAGTGAGTCGCCTGAGACTAGCACTTTGGTGCTCCAGATGATGATGGTTCTTCTTCAGGATATCTGGTAGCAACTCAGTGAGGATGAGTGAAATATTTTCTTCCAATTTAATGCCTATTCATTAAATGTGTTTTGAATATCTTTATATAAACATTTTCCCAGATTAAATTTAAAGGGAGTCGATTAATGACACTAAACAACAATTACTTTTAAATTTTTCCGGAACATGTTTCAGAGACTTTGCCTCCATCCTCAGCCGGCCATCGACTGGTTCTCATTGGTGTAGTTGACGATATTTTGTCATAGGTCTCTTCTGATGGCAGTTCAAGGAACTTGCTGAACAAATCTTTCTGGGGGATGTCAAAATTGAATACTTTATTAAATTAAATTTAAAGGGAGTCGATTGATGAAACAAGAGCAAAGGAACACTTTAGAAACATAAAATATAAACAATAAGAAAAATCAGCAGTTCCCACGCATTTTTGGAAAAAAACCACATCATAAATCCAGAACCAAAACTACTGAAACATACATCAGGAAAACAAGAACTATCCCCATGGGAACAAATCTTCATTTCAAAAAGTAGGAACAAAGTATTGAATTTTGACATCCCCCAGAAAGATTTTTTCAGGAAGTTCCTTGAACCGCCACCAGAGGAGACCTATGGCAAAATATTGTCAACTACACCAATGAGAACCAGTCAATGGCCGGTTGAGAATGGAGGCAAAGTCTGTGAAACATGTTCCGGAAAAATTTAAAAGTAAGTGTTGTTTAGTGTCATTAATCGACTCCCTTTAAATTTAATTTATTATAACAACACTGTTTTCAACACTTCCAGGAAAGCAATTTTCCCAGGTGTTTAATTTGTGATTCATTGGAATTGGTTTTAGTAGTTGGTATTTTTGTTCTGTGCTGTTGTTTTGATTCCAGAAATTTACTGCTACTGCAGATTTGTTTGTTTCTTTTTGCTTGATGTTAATAAATTGTTCTCTTAATGTGTTTCCTATTTTGCGTTCCATCTTTTCAATATAATTCTTACTGAAGTCTGAGCAATTAATGCTATAAATTCCAGACTTCTTTTCCAGAGGAATTTTGTCTGTTTTGGTTTTATAAAGAAGTTTGTGATGCTGCCAGCCCTCGTTGCCGTGGTCACCAGAGTGTATGCCTCTAATGTTTACTGCATAGAGGTTTGCGGGTGCAAGTCCCACCTTGGGCAAGAGTGTTTATGTGTATAGTGTATATGTACAGAAAGTACATAGTACAAGAGTAAAGGATACATACAAAAGTACAGAAAACAGATCGTAATCACATGGAAACAACAAAAATTAGTAAAATAAGGAAAACATATATATATGAAGAGTATGTTTTTCAAAAGTCGATAGAGCACAAATTTTGAGAAAATGAGTTGGATCAGTATGTTTTTGATGCCACCAATCAGTCTGTGAAATCAGATTTTGCATAACTCGATATTTTCTGTGTGTATAGCATGGTGAATCAAGTGTTTTTTTCATAACTTGGTAGAGTGCATGTGCAGCGATTTTACAAAACTCTATAGAGCACAGTCTAAATGAAAAGATTTGCCACCTATGAAGACCCATCACTGACCTGATAATAATTTACAATATTCCGCTTGTCTGAAATTGCTTTCCTGGAATTAAATGCTATACAAAAACATATCATTATTTCAAAGCCTTCTCGCGGTTAAATAATATAGAGAATGATTCATTTGGTATTATTGCCACACTTTTCTTATTCGAAGCGAACAGAATGACAATACTACTTAGCATGTGGTTTATATCAACAATAAATTCTGTTGTCAAATACTCTTTCACAACCTTCTTTCAACATCGCTCTCAAATCAGCATTACAAAACCTAACAATCAAACATGTTCCATGGACGAAAGTACAGGGTTTGATTCTCCAGTGACTGAACCTGATGGGGGCAGGAAAAATAGAAGAAAATGTCTTGTTCAAGTTACAAAACCTAATAATAAAGAACCGTCCATGAAATGTAATCATGGAGTTCAAGATTATCCATCAAAGTTAATTAAGAGGGAAAACAATGAATGCAGAGTAGATCTTACAAATGAAGACATTAATGATTTCCATAATAAAGTAAAACATCTAAATATAGTGAACCAAGACAAATTTCTGCTTAAATACATGACAATTAACTCTCCAAAATGAAGGAATGTGAAGGAGGAAAATTGTAAAAGAGAACAATTTGTGACTATTAAATATAGCATCAGAAAGCAAAATGGAGATGTTTTACCAATCTGTGCTGCAAGTTTTCAGGGAATATCAGGCATGTCAAGGCATAGACTGTCCCTCCTTGCAATAAAATTTTATTCTATTGGGAATTCAGCTATAGAAAATCGAGGAGGGGATAGAACTGGTGCAAAGGACAAGGAGCTTATCATTGCGGTGAAACATGATATTAAGAGCTACAGGTGCAGAGAAAGCCACTACAGCAGACGAAAATCTTCAAGGAACTACCTACCACTGGAATTAAATATTAAAACAATGTGGAAAATCATAAAACTATTTGTAGTCGGTTTATTGACTCTCGTCACTTACTTTTCTTATATTATTGAGGGACTAGTTTCAAAAAGCTCTTTAGCAGCATCAGATTAAAACAATAAGAAAAGTCAGCAGTAGCATTTCATTTTTGGAATGAAAATCATTATTGATCCAAATCCAAAATTATTAAAAGGAGTTATAAACCAAAATAAACTAACAACATGGGAGAACATACTCATATGGAAAAATAAGGACCGCGTAATGCACTTTGAAATTGCACCAATAGATAATTTGACAAAAGGTTCATAGTTCCACCACCAGAGAGAGGAATGCAGACAACAGATGCTAGTTGGAGAGAGGTTGAAAATGCAGGCGATAGCCTTTGAAACTAGTCCCGCAATTATATAAGAAAAGTAAGTGACGAATGTCAATAAACCGACTACAAAGAGTTTTACAGTTAATTTTGATGTCACTGTTACGAAATTCCTCCAAACACACATACTTGATATGGAAAATGTTTTGCAAGAAAAGTGAAAAGGAAAAGCTATCTACATGATCTTTATCCAAATACAAGTTTATTTTATAAATGTTTTAATCTTTCATCCAAGACACCACACACTGATACATGCTCCACGTAAAAGACAGGACATTTTTCCATAAAACAAGAGACAGATTTGGACAAGAAGATATCAAAATAAGCGTACACTTTATTACTTACTTGCTAGTTTAATCACTTTGTATTCTTAAATTTCTATATTTATTAATTTAATAATTTTGTAACTGTTTATAAATGTCTATTTCATTAATGTAACAATGTTGATTGAGCCATTGATTAAATTTGTATACTGTACATAAAAATAATTATGAAAAATGAAAATAAAATCAAAACCGTAATAAAAACAATAAAACTAGTAGCAAATTAAGGTTCAGTCAAATTCGCTTGTTTCATAGTCCATGTCCTCTATCAAGTTTTGAAAAAGTAAGTATTTTTTGTATGAAAAATATGGTTATTCTCTAGGAGTTTCACTGTTATCTGAAATTGTCCCATGATAAAGTTTTGTATTACCAAAAATAAAGTTTGTGCAAACATTATGTACTAGAATAAAAAATGTAATTTCTGTAAAAACATCTTTTTCTCCTCTATTGAGTTTTAAAAAATTCCTCTCATATATATTTTGTAATTTAAAAAAAAGGATGTATTTGTTTACTGGTGCTAGGGTGATGTTAAATTTACTGAAAATCTTTTCAAATGTTCTGGTTGCTCATGGGTGATAGGTGAATTTCTTGTATGTTTTTTTTTTTTTTTTTTTCCTCTCTCTAAAAGGTGTTAACGTGGTGATCTCATTCACCTGTTTCTGTCTATATGTTTTTACTTTGTTGTCTACCAACTTTTTGCTGAACTGTTTGTCATCGTTTCTATTATTTTGGTATAAACAGTCATGTATTTCCCTTGCCCGCCTCGGTAGTGCAGATGATAGCGTGTCTGCCCCACGTTCAAGAGGTTCCGAGTTCGAATCTCACCTTATCCAGGTGAGTTACCTGGATAAGGTTCTTTCCAGAGTTTTCCCTTATCCTGAAAGACGAATGTGGGGTAACTCTAAGCTCCAGGGACCCCGGATTCATTTGAGCATCATTTTATCCATTTCATTCATCGTCCGATATGACTTAACGTTGGAGGATGTAAATTACAAAAAAAAAAAAAAAATGTATTTCCTTTTCATCCATCAGTACTTTAATTGGTCTATGTGTTGGGCTATTGATGAGTGCATGTTTGTGAGGTCTAGAGTTGAAACTGTTTACTTTGATGTAGTTGTCTGCAGTGTGACCTTCCATGCAGTCATCAGTAGCCTAACACACAGACTGATCGATAATTCCTTCAAGTGGAGGAGAAACGCTTTGAAAGAACATTTGTGGTATATGAAGCATGGAGTATCTCATTCGACTTATTGTATATACAATTTTTAACTGTTCCTGTGTAAGATTTGCTTCTTGAATTGTAAATATATCAATTTGATGGTCAGATAATGCCCTTTATGCAAATTAAATGAGGATATGGATAAAAATCACCTCATCCACTGTCCAGCTTTTTATAGAAGAGACCAACCTTCCTGCTAAATATTGGAGTACAAGAGAGTGAATGATTGTATTATCAAATGCTCAACAATAGATACCAACCAACCATATACAATTTTTAATTGTTACAGTACTTGAGGGTGTTAATTGCAATTTGCTTTTTCAAATTATCATTAATTAAACATTAGTACACACAGAGTTAGAATATATTTATCATTAATGGCCTCTAGTGTTAACCAGCCAATGTGAATTAAATGGCAGCAGACATTCAGTAGTGGAATGGGTAAATTGTAAGTTCAACTGCCTGATGTAAATTATTTATTTGATTCCCATTCAATGGTTGTTAGATTTAACTTACCCATTTTTTTTGTGATAGATTTTTATATGGTTCATGTTATGAAACATAAAATATGGAGTAGATAAGTAAACAGTGTAGATAAATATACAGTGTACAGTATAGGATGTGGTGTTCTTTGCCATTTGATATGAATTCCATCATGTATGGTAGAAAGTTACAGCACCAGATCTTCAGGGATAGGTATAAAGCAAAATTCTTTTTAGTTTTTAAATGTTCTAAGAGGGATAAAATTTGTATTTTGATCACTTCATTGTAAGCTAAGGAAGGTATTTTTGTTTCATCTTACTTTCTCCATATCTTATCCCAACTGAACACCACAAAGTCATTATGTCACTAATGGAACTCCATGACACATTGTTGTTTGAGAGGATGATGGATATACAGAACTTGCAGGACATTATATTCTGGAAAAGACTTCAACTGTTACACTTTCTCTTCATTAGTAAATTAAACTAGCAACTAACAATTTGGAAGCATGCATGTAGTAAAAGCTAATTTGTTGAGATTTGTGTTAACAAAATATATCAGAATTTGTAGTTTTGTGTGAACCAAAAAGCAGTGGTGTCAATCTTGCCCCTGAACGGCAGTGCACTTGAATGAGCCACTTGTCATGCCCAGTGCATAGCGAGCCAATAGGTTAGAAACTAGTTTAGTGCAGGTTTTCATATGATGTACACAGAGCAAGTTTTGAATTTGAGACTGCAGGCACAATGAGGTATTTAGACCTGAATGGGAAAAACAATTCATATGAAAAATATTCTCTAATGTTCATTCTTATCAGTATGTTATTTTAAAAGTATAATGTTCAATGACATTTTAAATCAAAATACCAGGCAGAGTATGGCCAGCTTAATTTTGGAAGAAATAGCCTATTTCTATTACCAATTGTTTTATGTTATTTTAATTATTTATAAGTAATCCTAGGAAATACTATTTTACTTGTTTTTCATACCAAAAGGCTAAGAATCTCTAATTGAAGGATAACATTGGGGAACAATGATTTTGGTGCCTTACAATATTGACCGTTTCTATGTTTCAAAAATGCTCTCAGTTTTGCTCAATCAGCTGCAGTTTTGGGATACAGCTTATTCACATTATACACCAATCTAACCTTACTGGTCCACATATACAGCTGTATTACTTATACACAATTAAATATAGAAGACAATTGAGTAAATCAAGCATTCTCTTTTGGACTAAGCAACTCTCCATTAACTACATCAAATATATTTATACACAAGTCGCAGTAGGTTCATTTATTTTCTTCCATCAGGTCACTGAAATCTAGTTATTTTCTCTGATGCAATGATCTTGGATATTAGCTCTAGATGGTCCAACAGAAGTCTGCCATCATATGTATATCCCATCATCCATAATACCATCCTCCCATTGTACTTATTTCCTGGTGAAAACGTTGACCCTGTTACTCACTTACATCTGCAAGACAATCTGGAAATTAGTCCAAATAACTGTTCGGGTAGTGTTATTTTCTGCTCAACCAAGTGTACAAAAAGCAGTGAGTATATTCTCAACCAGTTCTTTATAGTTAAGAGCTGTACAATTTCCAAGGGAATTCTTTACTACCATGCAGACTGACAACCACACAGCTGCCTCAGTATCCTTCATTGAGTCTTTAAATTTCTCTCATTTGAGTTGTCGGATTTGTGGCACATCAAATATATCTGCTTTAATTTTCTCCATACTATATACAGGAAATGTTGTACATATATAGCCAAAACATGCCCCACCGCTATTCAGTGTCTTGATGAACTGTTTCATTAACCCAAGTTTGATATGCAGTGGTGGCAACATGATCTTGTTTCTGTCAGCCAAAGGTTCTGTGATAATGTTGGCACCCCTTCCCCAATGATCATTTGTATCTATAAGGCCACTGTCTTATCACCCATTGTTGATCTTAAGCTCTGGAGTCCCATAGGTTTATAAAGCATGGCTATTTGTTGTACCCACCTTTTGTCCTAGAAGAAACTACATGATTTTCATATCAACATAGATCACCCATTGTTGATCATGGTATGAGATCTTCTCTAGGATTGTAGCTATTGTAACTTGATTTTCATTCATAGTAACTGAGTGACCAATTGATATTGTTTCCAATATGCAAGAGAACACATTTCGTGCTGTGTTTGGAGCTAGCAATAACTAACTGCCAATCCGTTGCTATGTATTTTCACCCAGTTTCATTAACATTAAATTCTACATTTATGCAAAAACCAAATTGGTTTTCTGTTGTGAAGAATGGCTGAAAATTTGCTCTCTTTTGCGATACACCATCACTTTTGTTCCCGGCATCAGACATAGCTTTTCTGCAAACCTGGAACTTAACAATTCTGATGACTTCTTTACATATGAGGAAAGGTGATTAAGCCATATCTTGGTCTCCCAGTTTTACTTTGAAATAGGACAAATTAGCTCTTTTTACAAAGTCAGTTATGGGTTTTCTTTGTTGAATGAAAAAGTATTCCCCACAGATGAAACAAAACACAGCAGATTTATTCAGACATTTTCTACATAATGAAGCCATATCAGTGTGTATTAAGCAATGTCACCATCTATAAAAAGAAGAAATAAATGTCAGAGTAGTTCAAGTACACCTGAAAATAATAAGAATAGACTTGGGTAAAATAAATTAGTATAATGCAAATAATGTAATAAATTTACAAATGTGGTTTTAAAAAAAAGTCAAGAAGCAATTTATAATATCATCAATATCTCTTAAACTAGATTTACTAGAATGAAATGCAGAACATTTACATTTACTTGGAAAATTTCAGGTACAACTGAAAAATTTTTTTTCTTCCATAATGTAATTGGATTAGAAAGCTAGTGTATTAGGTGTTCTATCAATATATAACAGTTCGCCAACAAAAAAAAAAGTCCCTGACAGAAATGTGTGACCCTTATCTGTTTCAAAACAGTGCAACAATGGCAGTGAATGTGTGTGTGTGAGAGAGTTAATGCATGATACACAAGAAATAGATTCATTTAAAAACATCTGCCCTGCACGAAAGGAATTCATCAGTATACTAAAACCAAAAAGGTGTTACTCATAAAAGTAGAAGACGTCCGTATGTTCTTGAATAGGCTGTAATTGAACTGACCTGAGTGTTATAAACAACTATCAGGCTGGGTATCGGACCCATGTCTATACATTTATTCACCAATTTCCTCCTGGCACCTCATTCCCCTGGGACTTCCTTTGCTTTGCAAACTGTATTAAAAGTTCATATCAAAGGCAGTATTACTAATACTATGTTTCATTGCTTTTATTAATTTATTTTAATATCTGACCTTGACCTTTTTCTTTGCGAATCAAAAATCATAAATATGCCTATCTTTAAGAAGCAAAATAAGTGAGTAAGCACCTTCACTGTGGCATGTGGTAAAAACGGGTGTTAAACACTACGAAAAAGTGTGTAACCGGGTGTGTTTCATATTTTGAGAACCACTGGCCAAGGGCTAGGACAGTTAAAATAGTATTTCTAATGTGAGCCAAATCATCAGAAGGTTAAAAACAGTATGTCATTATTTAAATACATTTGAATAACTATATAAAGTAGCTTTCAATGTATGAATGACATCACTATATATATATACTGTACTATATAACCATCTCCTAGTCCAAGGCAAATCTGAAGGAAGACATTTTATGTGGTATGCAGTTACAGGCAATGTTTTATCTGAAAATGCAGCCGAGCTGCAAGTAAAAGACAAGTGACAACTAATAATGCTCCTAACATTGATATGAGTTACATAATTTTTTGTGTTGAAATGTGCTCTAGAGCTATTTTGAGCAATGTGTTTGCCTTTGCCTGTGCTATTAAGAGATTCTTTCTTTTTCAGATTCTATCGTTTGATGAGACATAAGAACTGAAGTTTGTGTCTACTACTGCATCATTCTGGTTTGATACAAGGTGAACAAGAGCTACTGCTAAATGTGAGATTTGTTGAGTTTGGTCCAATAAGAGAAGAGCATAACAAAAATATTATTCCAAAGCATATACATGTATGTAAGGAAATTTATCTTAAGATTAGGTAAAGCATTGTTATCCTGGATGGATGGTCACCAATATTGAAATGTGTGAAGTGCTTAAAACGTTAAGGAAAACTAGTGCTTCAGAGAAAAAGGTTGACCCAAATATGTTTTAAATGCAGTATAAGATAAGTGGTAATATAAAGGTATAAAATGTTTTGGTTAGACTACCTACGTGACTAAGATGTTAAATGTAAAATTCTTTTAGTGTTAATATAAGATTATTGGTTGTGAATTGACCTCTGCTGGAAATAATAGGTTTTGGTTAGAGCACAGACATACTAAGTTAATGTAAAATTCTCATTTAATAGATAAATTATAATGGATAGTAGGATATGTAATTTCGAAAGGAGCATTTTAATTCATGAATTATAATTGTTATCTGTAATGCCACTTACCGAATGTCTTTCTATTACTAATTTCATCTCATAAATCAAATTAAATTTGATGTACAACCACATACAAAGGTTGTACAACCTTTGGTGTACAACCTCATACTCAGCTAACTTCTGACAGCCAACCAATTGATATTTTCACAAAATGTTTTACTACTGACTTACTGTCTCTCATTGTTTCGGAAACAAATGTATATGCGAGTAGGGTGAAGGAAGACCTGATTGCTAAAGGCAATTTAGGACCTAAGAGTAGAATTCAGAAGTGGACAGAAGTAGCAATGAATGAGATTTACAGACTACTTGGTCTAATTATGCTCATGGGCGTTATTCGTAAACCTACGCTAGACATGTACTGGTCTACAGATGACATGCTAGCTACCCCATTTTTTGGGAAATGCATGTCAAATAACAGGTTTACTTCCATTTTGCACTTCCTTCATTTCACCTGCACAGAAAATGTGAATGATAAACTATACAAAATCAGATTAGTTTTTGATTACATTATTTCAAAATTCAAAGAAAATTATGTGCATAGTGAAAAGATCACTGTTGATGAAAGCCTGATGCTTTGGAATGGCCGTTCATGTTGGTAACAATACATCAAAACAAAGAGGGCCACATTTGGCATAAAGAGTTTTGATGTATGTGAAAGTAAAACAGGATATCTTTACAATAGCTACATATACACTGGCCAAGAGACTGATAACACAGGAGAAAAAGATTTGGGGTTATCTGGTTCCATAGTAACGCACCTAATGGAACCTGTATGTGATCAGGGTAGGACTGTATATTTAGATAACTGGTACAGTTCCCCTAAATTATTCATGGCCTTACACAAAAGAAAAACAAATGCAATTGGAACAGTACGCTCAAATCGCATTGATTTGCCAAAAGATGTGAATACGAAGGCTCTAAGAAGAGGAGAAATGCAGTTGCCTCAGCTCCCACCCTTGACCTATGTTGCTTGGCAAGAAAGGAGGGTTGTTACAGCATTATCCAATTGCAGCTCTAAGATTTTGATGATTGATACTGGAAAAATTGATGCTCGTAACAAAATGTCAATTTTCAAGCCCGATATTATCCAGGAATATAATATGCATATGGGTGGAGTGGATCTAGTAGATCAGGTATTACACGCATATCCCTCTTTGCAAAAAACAATCAAAGGGTATAAAAAAGTATTTTTACACCAGCTGGATATAACCATATACAATTGTTTAGTAATTTGGAGAGCTCTAAACCCATGGAAGACAATGACGTACCTGGACTTTTGCATATAAATAGCTCGCAGTCTAATTAAGCAGTATAAAATTCAGAGACCTCTCCATACTGGGGTTAAGAAACCCACCACTCCAGCACCCCTCAGACTTCAAGGAAAACATTTTCCTAAAAGGGTACCACCCACAGCAAAAAAGTCGCGTCCCTTTAGAAAATGTCTGGTGTGCCGCAAGAAAGGTGTGCGAAAGGAAACTAGTATGATTTGCCGTGAATGTGGAGATGTGCCCTTGTGTGTTTATCATTGTTTTGAGGTGTATCATTCAAGAAAAAACTTTTAAAGGTTATATCGAGATTTAACTGTATTGGAACACCACAGTGAAGCGAAAAATTATTAAATTTTAGATGAGTCTTATTTCTTACACATCTGCTTCACTTTCGTACCTATTTTGAGGACATGTTTCGCAAATCTTCGTTTGCATCTACGGCTCTTGTGCGACTGACGCTAGATCCAGCGGTGTGGGTAATTCTGGGGTTGTTGCTGCCATCTGTTGATTTAGTGATGAACTGAAATGTGGGATTCTCTTCTAGCGGGATTTCAAAGTTCATTAGTTGGTTTTTATGTTTTTCTATGTATATCCTCTCCCATATGACGAGTTCACTATGTTTTTGTACGTATTTTAGTAATTCTGTGCTATCTTCAATTTCATGATTTTCAGACCAGAAATGAGCTGCTATTGCGGACTTATCAATATTTTTGTATCTTAAGTGCCTGAAGTGTTCTTTCTTTCTAGTGCCTATGTTTCTTTTTGTCTTCCCTATGTAAATTTTTTCACAGTCTTTACACTTAATCTTGTAAATGCCTGACTTTTCCTCTGGTTTTATCTTATCAGTATTATTACTGTGAAGTAGGTTTTTAATGTTGTAATTGTTTTTTGGTGCCAATGTTATATTGTATTTCTTGAATATATTTTGGAACTTTTTTGTGGCCCAGGGGTGGTAAGTAAATTTAGCAAATCTAATTTCTTGTTTTATTGGTGTGAGAGCTGTGATCTGTTTTAATTTCTTTTGAAGTTTGAATAATTTTAGTTTTTTATCTACAAGGTTTTTTCCATATCCATTTTTAATTGCAGTTTTTAAGATTTGATGGTATTCGTTTTGATATTCTTGCTGGCTGAGAGGTAGATTTACTAATCTGTGTGTCAGACTGTTGATGGTTGCATGTTTGTGTGGAATTGGGTTGAAACTATTTGCTTTGATGTAATTATCTGTGTGTGTTGCTTTTCTATGAATGCCAAATTCTAGTTTTTCATTGCCTTTTTTGATTTTAAGGTCTAAAAAAGGTAGAGTACAGTCCTCTTCAGTTTCTACTGTGAATTGTATGCTGGGTTCTTGCAGGTTGAGTAGTTTCAAAGCATCATCTATTAGTTTGTAGGGCACTATTGCAAAGATGTTGTCTACGTATCTGTACCATGTTTTAAACATATGAGGGAAGGCTTTAGTAATATGTGTTTCGAAAAAGCTCATGTCATAACATAGAAAAACATAAAAACCAACTAATGAACTTTGAAATCCCGCTAGAAGAGAATCCCACATTTCAGTTCATCACTAAATCAACAGATGGCAGCAACAACCCCAGAATTACCCACACCGCTGGATCTAGCGTCAGTCGCACAAGAGCCGTAGATGCAAACGAAGATTTGCGAAACATGTCCTCAAAATAGGTACGAAAGTGAAGCAGATGTGTAAGAAATACGACTCATCTAAAATTTAATAATTTTAAAGGTTAGCTTTTACTTCTCATAGAATTTATTTAAATTTACTGTAAAACATAAGATTTAAAAGAATTATCATTAAATACACATTAATTGCATGTATGCACAGGATGTCTATACACGTCCATATCGGTTTGTGGCCTTTTAACTTGGACGTCATATGACGTTCATATCGGTGAAAGGGTTAACTAAAATAAAAAAAAGATTAGATAGATCCAATAGATGAAACTAACAAAACATGCATACATATACCTAGTCCTGTCATTAATTCTGTTCCAAACTTTGAGGTGCTGCCAGTAACTATTAGGTTAGCACACTTGCGCTTGGTGCTCTCCTGAGCAACAATGCATGCAGTTCACGGCCAGCCGTCGCTTGGTTAAGATAGAGTGGGGAGCAAAGGAGACTGGTGTAACAAGTTTAATAGATAGATAACTGTTATCTCTAATGCCACTTACCAAATGTCTTTCTATATCTAATTTCATCTCATAAATCAAATTAAATAGATTAGATAGATCCAATAGATGAAATTACCAAAACATGCATACATATAGGTGTAGTATTATTGCTATTACTGCAGACATTTTCTACATTAGAAATAATTTCAGAAAGTCTTTGATTCCATATCTTGTTCCTTATCAAGGTTTCAAAATATTCAGTACCCAGTTCAACTGTTAATAAATACCCAAAATCATATTCCCTCCCGGGGGGCTGACACTTTGTCGCAGTGGGAGGGCTTACTGTTCCAGCGAACTCTTGGCCAAAGATTTCTGAGGCCAGAGGGAGGAACCAACAAAGATCAGCCCATTGTGCAACTTATGCACATCTCAACAAAATATAATTATTCGTTACCTACATGTATTTAAGCATGTATTCAAACGTGCTTAATATACATTCATTCTTGTACTTGTGTATCAGTTGTGTAATATGCTATATGTAGTTATAATTAATGAAACACTGCACTGAACTGAAAATGATTAGAATTCAAATATATCAATCATTAGCACAAGATACACATATTTGCCAACTTACATATTACGGCAAAAGAGACATTCTTTGAGGCACTCTTATGGCTTTGTAGGCTGATTGAAAGTGTAGAAGATTTTCACCACAGATGAGACAGACCATTAACTTCTGTTGCATTATTGTATTGTGACGTAAGATTACTAACTCAAAACACCAAGCTAATTGGTGTATATAGTTTGGTGATAGGCCACCTAGTGCATTATTCTTCATCATATTCATTTATTGCATCCGTAAATCATACATTCATGATGTGGAATTGTCAAATTACTAACTACACAAGAAATAGTAACAAAAAACAAGAGTTACAATAAGTTGTTAAGCATAATACCAAATAAATAATTAAAATTTACATTCCTTTTATTCCTACCCTTTGTAATTTAAATAATCTTCTACTGAGTATTAACACTTTTGTAACAAATACTTCTTTGATGTGGTTTTAAACTTTGTGAAGGACTCAATGTTTTTTATTTCAGTTGGCAGTTTATTGTAGATATGAATTCCGTTGAATTTAAAAGTGTGCTCATACATTTTCTTTTTATGATAGGTGACATGTAAGTTTGAACTATTTCTCGTGTTATGGTCATGAATATCATTGCTTTTTTGAAATTTATCTAAGTTCGTTTTAACCTGTACTATTATTTCTAAAAGGTAAATGCTTGGTAATGACAATATGCCTAATTTTTTGAACCATTGCTTACAACTATCTGTTCTCTTTAAATTCATCATAATTCTAATTACCCTTTTTTGGATTCTAAATACTTTGATAATGCTACTACTATTTCCCCATACTGCTATACCATAAGAAATTAATGATTGAAAATTTTCAAAATAGGCTATTCTTAATGTATTCAAATTTAAACTGTGCTTCAAAATTGATATTTGGAAACAAATGCTACTTAATTTCTTCATTAGACTTTCAATATGTATATTCCAGAAACTATTTGTAGTTGGTTTATTAATACTCGTCACTTATTTATATTTATGAGAGACTAGTTTCAAAGACATTCACCTCCATTTTCAATCTCTTTCCAACTGAAAATGGAGGCGAATGTCTTTGAAACTAGTCTCTCATAAATATAAATAAGTAAGTGACGAGTATTAATAAACCAACTAAAAATAGTTTCTGAAATTAATTTTGACGTCACTGTCACTAAATTCCTCCAAACATATATATGTATATTCCAATTTAGACTGTCGTCCATCCAAACTCCTAAAAATTTTGTCTTTCCAGTATATTTAATTTCATTTTCATCCATTATAATTTCAGGTAAATTAACTACCTTATTGATTTTATTATGAAAACCCAATGCCTGACTCTTATCCTTATTTATAACTAATTTGTTATTTTGAAACCAAATTGATACTTCTTTCAAATTATTTATTAAATTTTCTTTGAGTTCTTCATCATTTTGACTTGATATCAAGAGGCTCGTATCATCTGCGAATAAGGAGCATTTTAAAGAATTTTGTGAATAAAGTGCCAAATCATTAATATACAAAATAAATAGCAATAGCCCTAAAACTGAACCCTGCAAAACTCAACAGTTTATGCAAGCAGCTTTTGATTTTATAGTTTTTATTTCCTTTGTAGTTTTATCAACAAACTCTATTTCTATTATTTGCCTTCACTCTCTCAAGTAGGAGACAAGCCAGTTATTTGCAGTTCCCCTAATTCCGTAATGAGATAATTTCTTTAATAGTATTCCATGATCAACTAAATCAAAAGCTTTAGACAGGTCGAGGAATATTCCAATACATTTTTCTGAATTGTCAAGCTTTTGGTGCACTTTGTCTATAAACTGTATCAGTGTAGTATTAATGGACTTTCCTTTTTGAAAGCCATGCTGCTGATCAGAAATTACGTTAAATTTTGTAATAAAGTTGCACAATCTAATAAAAACCACTCTTTCTAATATTTTGGAAAAGATCGATAGCAGTGAGATGGGTCTAAAATTTTGAACTTCCAATTTTGATCCCTTTTTATACATTGGCTTTATTTTTGCCATCTTAAAGCAGTCTGGGAACCTACCTCCACTCAATGATAAATTTATTAAGTGCACTAATGGTTTTACTAAGTGGGCAGAGCATTGTTTTACCAAGAAATTTGAAAAACCATCCAAGTCAGTAGAGCTTTTATTTTTCATGCTTTTTGTTATAGTGTGAAGTTCATCTTCTATTGTGGGTGCAAGAAAGCTAGTCGGATATGTTTTATTACTTATTATTTTACCTTCCGTTACTTTTGACTCCCCTACAATCAATTTTGGTACCCCAGCATAATACTGACTAAAAACCTCTGCAACCATCTGAGGATCATCTATAATTTCGCCTTTTTCTGGAGTTTGTAGTCATCTCGCGTGGCTTTTACTTTGGTTTCCTGTTTTATAATTTTCCAGGCAGTCTTAGATTTATTTACTGAATTTGCTAATTGTTTATCATTGTACAGTTTCTTTGCTTTTCTAATAACCTTATTATAGATTCTTTTATAATTCAATAAGTACTGTGTAAACGTTTCTGATATTTTATTTTCCTTTGAGATTTTATTTAGAAATCTTAACCTTTTACTAGATATTAGAATACCTTTGGTCATCCAATTTTGCTGCTTATGCTCATTTGTTTTAAATTTTCCCCAAGGACACGCAATACTTACATGAAACTTAAGAATACTGACAAATTCTAGAAAGGCTGCATCTACATTTACTTTAGAATAAACATTTTCCCATTCCTCTCTAGATAGCAAATAATTTAAATAATCAATATTCTGCTTCCCTAAGCATTGCTTATACTGATATGTGTCACACTGTCTATTTGTTTTGAGGTTCCTTTGGTTATATATAACAAATATTTGACCATAGTGATCTGATAATACAGTGTCAATAATTTCAAAATTATATGGAGTAGCACGTTTATTAATGATCAGCTGGTCTATTGCTGATTTAGATGTATTTGTTACCCTAGTGGGCAAGTTCAGTACAGCTTGCATGCCCATAAATGAGTATTAAATTATCCAAATTTACTCTTTCAGGGTTACTACTCAGATAGTCACTATTAATATCCCCTATTATTACTATATTACTTTGTCTTTTGCACAAATTCTCTAGTAAAGTGTCTAAACTTTCTAAAAATTGCTGAACATTGCTACTTGGATTCCAATATATACAAATTATTACAGTTTTATGTTCAACCAGCTCTATCATACTGATCTCAAAAAATTCTTCACATGCCAGATAATCAAATTTCCCAAGTTCGTTTACTTTGATCCCATCTTTTATGAACATGCAAGAACCACCATTATTTTTTTGTTTTCTACAATAGGAGCTGACTAAGGTATATCCTTCCAGTTTAAACATTTCTATTTCCTCCTGTTTGGCAATGCTCTGTTAAGGCTACAATGTGTATGTCCTTTAACATATCATTTAAGAGAATTTCTAAATTCATTTTTTTGTTTCTCGCACTTTGTTTTGGTGAAATATTTTAATCCCTGCATTATAAGAGCTATCTGTTGTTGCACCATCTTTACTATGGTATTTGAAACTAATATCATTTTGGCTCGGTTGAACAGTTGGATATGCCCTATTAATTTTTTCAAAATTTGTTTCACCTACCTGCTTCTTGAGTTTTCCTGCAACAAATCCACTATATTACATACCATTTTACTGAGAACATATGTACCGTTCCTGTTAACATGCAGGCCGTCTCTACCTAGGCATGAATTATCACAAAATTTATTTGGGTTCACATATATCACCTTTTCTTTATCACACACCTCATGAATAGCACTCCTTCTGTACACTCCTTCTGTACAATATACCATTTACAAACACCCTGGCTGTGGGAAACTGCATTCTTGTAGCACGTATCAGGTTTTTTGTGTCATTTTGTAGTAATTCTGGAATAATACTGCGCACAGAAATTGTTCCCACATGTAACATTATTGCACTATAGTCCTCTTCATTTTCTTCCTTTGCTGCTTCGAATTTACCATTGAGGAGAAGGTTTGTTAACTAGTCCGTTCTTATCCCTCTTCTAACTTCTGTTCTAGTTCTTGATTCCTTTACGTTTTTGATAATGGAGTCTCCTATAAGTAGAAGTTTCTTACCCGTGTATTTTTTCTTGTAATCCTCACATTTCCACCGGTATTTATCCTTCCTGGGAGCATCTGCTACCGTGGCATTTACCTCCCTCTGTGTTCTAGGTTTTTGCTATCGTCCACTTCTTCTAACATACTGAAGCGGTTTTCGATGGCAATATCACTACAGCCCTTTTGAGTTGACTGGACATTGTTTTGCCGTATTCTGTTAGGCCCGTTCCTTACGACTTCTGTATAGGTTAGGTCAATTCCTCGTTCACGTGTTCTGAGCAAGCGCTCAGACAAGATGAAGTTTTCTTCTCTTAGACGACTTATTTCAGTCCTAGCATCGTTTAAATCTTTATTAAGTATTTCTATTATTTTGTGAAGAGAGGAAACACTTTCACATTCACCATGCTTGTTTACTGAGTGTTTATCATACACAGCGTCAGCGTCCATAAAACGGTCCTCATTATGTCGGCTTCCCGCTTTTTTCCCTTGCGTTTCTATGGTTTTATGTTGAGAGTTTGTTTGAACTTCATTTCTATAGTTAGTTTCAGCCTCAGACATCGCCGCAGACTTTGCATTTTTGCTTACTTTGCTTGCAGTCACACATGCCACGCTTCCGCCGCCCACCATTTCCTTATGGCTCCTGGATTTGATGTCGTCCTTCCTTGCTCTGTGTTCAACCACATGGTTGCCTTTATTTCCACAGGAATCACTCTTCTTGAAATTGCTTTCTATTCCATCTTCGCTCACAAACTCCACTATTTTATCATTTAAACAACTTTTTTCGTAAGTCCTGTTTCGCGTGACCATTCCACATGCCGCCATCTTGGATCATGATGCCCGTTCTCTGGGCTGCAACAAAATGTACAGCCTCTAGTAAGTAGCAAGAGCTGGGCTTGGATATTTAGTACTGAAAGCTGTGAATTTTAAAGTCAACACTCTCCTGCAAATTGTGTATTGTATTGGCAGTCTTGGGTTGTAAGATTCAGATTTCTGCACATTTTGCAACTTTTTTTTTCTTTTTCTTATTTTTTTGTCCTATTCTGAAAGATGAACTATAGACTATAAATGGGTATACAGACTAGAATATGATGTTCCTTGGCTTATTAGATGTTTGTTGTGATACGACAAAGAATTTGAGCCTGAGTATCAAGTTTTCAAGGTCACTTATAAAATTGAATTCTTGATTGTTTTACATGTAATTTTTGCAGTTTTATTGCACTGAATATTGAATGTATACTAAATTTCATGTCTTCGTAAAATTATTAGGGAAATGTCATATGGTATCGGACACCTCGGTTTTTCTTATATTAGTGATTTCTGACTTTGAAAAAAGTAAACATGCATAATTCCATATTAGAATACATACTGTATTATACTTTTAAAATATAATTTTATTAAGAAGGTATTTAATGTAATGGGTGTCTGCATTTTCTGAATTTTTAAAATGGAAGTATGGTATCAGACAATAATTATTTTTATCACGTAATATATTTTTTGATTACAATTTGTTTACTTTTGTTTGCAAAGATCGCATTGTAGATTAGGGCATTCCCTTCAATATTAGCACAATTTTCTTAAGCTTAACCTTTGCATACACAACACTGAATCCAGTCTTCAATTTACTGTTCTCCCAAATGATATGTTCCGGAAAAATTTAAAAGTAAGTGTTGTTTAGTGTCATTAATCGACGCCCTTTAAATTTGTTTTTCTTCATCACATACTTCACTCTGACCAAATTACAGTGTTCTCTTTTCAATTTTTAACTTCTTTGCAGTTTTTACTGGTCTTTAATTTTGGTTGTTTGTTCTCCCTTTCTTCCAAACATATTTCCTTTTCCGCAAGTTGGACTTTTTATAGTTGAAGTCAGTATATCACTCCGTTCTCAATGCCTCTTTCGAATGTCAAAGTTTGCACTTCCATTGCTGGGGAGTGGTGAGATTTTATGAAAAATAATTTGCTTCTTACTTTATTTGCACCTAACAATGTTTCGTTCTTCCTAATTTCCTCTCTTTTAA
The DNA here is from genome assembly GCA_030765055.1 of Mantis religiosa. Classification (NCBI taxonomy): domain Eukaryota; kingdom Metazoa; phylum Arthropoda; class Insecta; order Mantodea; family Mantidae; genus Mantis; species Mantis religiosa. Next base: position 243,965,540 of record CM060950.1, on the reverse strand, counting down.
CACTTTCTATCTAGAACACATAACAGACGTATTACTAGAGGGAGGTCTAATAGTTACTCAGTAATCCAATAAGAAAGTGCACAGAAAATTCATGTATATTTATATTGTTATAATGTATTTATTTTTGTTAATGTTTTTATTAAAAACTTGTACATGGATCAGGAATTGGCTGTCCGAAACTGACCAACAGTTTATGGTCTGAACCCACCAGAAAAGCACTTAAGAAGGAAACAGCATCCTAAATGTTGCGTGCTCACTTTAAAGGTACTTCAATCCCAAATTCAAACAATACAAGATAATGTATACATCAGTGTACCTCTCGTGCTATTTAATTTAATTTTACTCTAGTAAACTTAACTCTGTGCCAGTCTTCATAACACTCGAAGAACAAGCACAATCATTCACAAACAGTGCTACCTCTTAACTGAATAACACTTAACACTTGCTTCTGGGGTGCAGAGGGACCTGCTTGTTACTTCATATGTGCTGCCATGTATTGTAGTAGGAAAAAAATGAACTGCCCGAAACCAGCCTTTGTCCGATACCATATGAACTTCTATTATGCTTTGCTGGATTAGGGCAAGTTAAGAGAATTTCAGCTAAAGTAAGTTGCAAGTATAAACATAGAAGCCTATAAAAGCCACAGTATTAATTCATTCTGTCTAGCTTTTGACGAGACTCAAATGGTCTTCTGTCCATAATAAGTAATACAAATTGCCACAACATGATTTTTGTATAGACAAATAGTTTAACCACAAATATTTATTGTTTAATATCCCAGATGGAAGGTGTATGGATATCATGCTTTGTACCAGAGAGAGATCTTGTTGGGTTTGTTGAAACATTAAATGTAAATTAAATGTTAAAGCACAGAAAAAGAAGAGAAAAATGATTTGTTTTGAATTTCATAATGAAGAATAGCAACCAAACAAAAATATTTTTATTTAATTAAACAATATTTCTCTTCAGACATGAGATGCTGAAGTGTGATTCAGAGTATGTGTGTAATACCACAGTAGTTTGAGGTGTGTATGAAGTCACACTTTAGGATAGCTGTTCCAGCTTTATAAATTCATAAAAATTGTGAAGAAGCAGGACAAAAAATAAAGAAAGTAAAAAAAAATGCATATACTTTGGCTCTGTATGTCTCTATTTATATCTTGTTTTTATCAAAAACATTAAAACTACTTCATCATGCCTTTCAGCTTGATGGAAGTAGGTTAAATTGCAGAGCATTAGAAAATTAAGCAAAATGGAAAACTAATATCATTGAAGTACTATGACCAAAAAGAAATTCCAGTCGCTTATACTACATATGTGTATCCATGACTTTTGAACTGCTTTTGTTTCTCTCATATTCCTATGCATCACATATCTTATCGAGGCATATGGTGGCAACTTTAGCTTTTGTTTGGAGTGCAGGAAAATTGACTGAAATAACCTAGGCTGTAGAAGACATGATCTACTCTGCTATAGGGTTATCCAAATCATAAAAATGTTGGATGTCCATTTACTTCTGTTTATTGCCCATTGTATTATCAGATTAATTTGCATTATAACCAATGCTTTACCTGTCTATAACATTGGTGTGTACTGTAGAGAGACATAGCAGAAAATCTTGCTACACTAGAGCTTGTGTTCTGATATGCAAACATATCACCTGCAGTGTTTTAAGTCTTTGAGAGAAACACATTCTCTTTTTTACCCATTTTGATAGCACAGACTCTAAGTAGATATATGCATTAATTTGAAAACTTTAAATTGGAGTTAACACTGTGAAGTAATGTAATAATTAAAATTATACAATGAGATGACTGAGACACTCTGTACTTCACATACCACAAATTTTTGCGCAAGGTGCTTTGCCTCCACTTGAAGGCATTATCAAGACATCTTCAAAAGTTGACAATTTCTTGATCATGAATTCAAGTGGAGGCAAAATGCATTGAAAGAAAATTTGTGGTATGCGAAATAAAGTGTGTCTCAGTCAACTCATTGTATAATTTTAAATATATGCATACTACAATATTACAATATTTCCTCGGAAATGTGTTTTAAAGTATATGTTGCAACCTACATAAAAAAAAAGAAGATCAATCAATTTCAAAATCAAAAGGTCCATGTTACCAGCCTAAGAGCAAGTACTTTTATCTAAGGAAAAGAAAAAAGGAGAACAGACATTATTTTCAAGGAATTATGTAGTACAAGAAATAATGATATAATAAATAAATTGAGGGCTATGTTATGTAATACAGAACATGTCTTAGAACAAAGCAAAGAGGAAATTATATAAATGATTGCAATAAATATAAATAGAATATTTCAACAGCGCTAAGTTTTGCAGTGTTGTTTAACTTCTGCATATAGATCATATTATGCACACTGATAACACAAAGTATAAATAAGCAAAGCTAAACTGCATCTGCTGCTAACTAGCTCATAGCAGTGCAGAAATATGAAAGGTGCATCTTGCATGCAAGTGCTGCACACTTTAAACGTAACATTAATGGTCCAATGGCTCATTAATATGTAATATAACTTATAGCGCTGGCTATCCGCATTGTGTGAGAGAACGCAGAGCTGCTGGGAAAATTGTGTCATCAGAGGTGCATAAAATTATTACCTTATTATAGCTGTTGGAAATATTAACCTTCTGTCCTCAAACAGACAGCACCAACTTGTAAAAAAGCTCTCACTCACCCGCTCGCCTAAGCTCAGCAGCGGGAATCACGAACTTACTGATTACATCATATAGGAAAACACAAGGTTAAGCATAAGGTCAACATTTCCAGAATCTGCTATAAGGTAAGAATTTTAATGTACTCTGATGGCACAATTTTTACTGCAGCTCCTAGGACTACCTGAAATATTTAATTATAAAATGTAGCTTTAGTACTCACATACCCTAGTTATGTTAATGTTTCTAGTGTGATTAACATAATGGAAACGTATTCTGCATGTTTTATGGTAGTGAATATCTATTATGCCTTATTCAATAAGTGTAGCGTTAAATTTAACCTAGACAAGGAGTATGATACATTAATGTTTTAAGTGTACATAAGTTATAGTATAGGAATTTTTCATGATATGCTTTGTTTAAATTTAACGTGTAAAACTTAAAAGAAGGTACTCAAGATAATTGTTGCATCTGAAAGGAGTAAATATATTTGTGTTCTTTGCATTATAAGTTGTTTAGATTAAAAGAGGCCATTCACACCATATTCTTTTAAGATTGTAAGTTTTTGCCAACTAAATTAACACTGTGAGACCATCCTCCATGGATAAAGAGAACTCAAATGGCAGTATATTGAGATTCTATTCAGAATGCGTAACCAAATACAACAATAACACTGTCAAAGCCATATCATTCCCATCACAAATTTGTGGAGGCAGAAGAGGAAAATCAGCAAGAAGACTTAACAGCATCTGGGAGAAAATCTGGCAAAATGTCCCTGCATGAATATGTCATTAGTGGATCTGTTGTGAACTCATTTTGAAGTGTTGCACATTTTCAATAGTTACAGAAATTAAAAGATAACCATGTTTTGTTTCATCTTTCACATTGAACTATAGCAGCAACCTTTTATGGAACCAAGACCAGAAGTGCTTTAAGTAAATGCTTTAGTGATTGTGTTTCTGTTAGATCATAGTAGTAATCATTTCAACAGGCTCTGATTTCTATGCTAGAATTTAAGAAGGTACTGTATCGTATGTATATGTAAGGTAATAGTTTATAGACGGCATGGCTCCTTACTCCTATGAAGAGAAGTTGCAGAAACAAGAAAATGTCCATGTCTTTCAGAATAATAATATTTGACTTTCAAATTTGTGGTAAATCAAGGTCATTTATAAATGTGTTCAAGTAGTATGATTTGAATTGTGCATATGTGGATGAGTTTATACCATCTTCTTAAGGATTTATTTGAACTGCTTATTTGAACTGCTCTTCAAGGATTAATGCCCTGTCAAATTGTATATTGTTACTAAAATTAGGCAAATGAGTCAACCTTGTATATACTTTTCTCCACTTGCAAGTTTTTTGATGAAGACTAGTTTCTGGGAACCTCTTCCCTATCGTCAGTTCTGTGGTTGACTGTTGATGCATCCGGTGTCTGCATTTGGCTTGGTGTCGTGCTGCCATCTAATGTCCTGGTAAGTTTGATGACATCATCTACGGCGGGAATTTCAAAATTCATCAAGAGGTCCTGTTTCTCTGTAATAAATATGTTTTCCCAAATTTGTAGTTCCAGAGGTTTCTTTGCCTGTTTGATCAGTTCTATTTCTTGTTCTATGTTGTGATTCTCAGACCAAAAGTGATGTGATACGGCCGACTTGTCCATGTGTTTGAATTTAATATTTCTGAAGTGTTCTTTCATTCTTGTTCCTAGATTCCTAGATTGTATATCTTGTCACAATCCTGGCAGCTCATTTAGTGTTGAAGCTCTTAAACATCTTTTCAAATTTTTTGAAGTATTTTGGATGAAATGTAAATTTTCCATATCTGGTGTTTGGGTTTTCTAGTTTTTTTAACGTAGTAATGTCCTTTACGTTTTTGTTTCTTTTGTGTCTGTAGATCAATTTTTTGATGAAATTTGTGTTATAGTTGTTCAATTGGGCAACCTGGTGTATGTGAGCGTACTCCTGTTCATATTTTGTTTTTGTTAGCAGAATGTTGATTAATCTCTGAACCAAACTATGGAATACTGCATATTTATGTTGTACTGGGTTGAATGGGTTGCATTTAATGTAATTGTCAACATGTGTTGCTTTTCTGTATATTCCAAATTGTAATCCTGTTGGTGTTCTAATGATTTTCAAATCTAGAAAAGGTAGCCATTCATCCTGCTCTACTTCAATGGTGAAAACTATGAATTTTTCTTGTAGGTTTAGCAACTTTATAGCATCCTCGGTTAGTCTTCTACTAACTATAGCAAACACATCGTCGACATATCTATGCCAACATTTGACATGCCAAGTATATACAAGGTTGACTCATTTGCCTAATTTTAGTAACAATAGCACTCCACTTTCTGAAATACTTTTTATTCTATATTGTATATTGTATTTCCTGAGACTTTCACTACCGGTGTCATGAAGAACAGTAAAGTTTTCTTCCAAGCTTGTAGGCTGTGGTCCAGTAGGATTTGAATTTCCCAAACATTTCACCAAGGACTGCGCTTAGCATCTTATTGACATGTGATCCATGTTTGTAGGAGCTTGAACACAAATCCGTGGTGAAACATCAGGATATTCAAATCCTATTGGACCACAGCCTACAAGCTTGGAACACAACTTTACTGTTCTTCATTGTATTTTGTGTTTACTAATGTGAGTGTTGCTATTATAGGCTTATGTTTGATGTGTGGTATGTTTACTATCTTTTCATGTTGTTTAAAGAAAGACGTGAATTCATTCTAATGTAGCATGTGTAATGTTTAACTCTTGTGTAGAAAATGAATCTGAATTGTGCCTTCTGTCAAGTGTAGTGTTAAATTTAAACTTGAGTTAATTTCATAATATGTTTTATGTGCATTTTAAGATTTTAAGAAGTGTGAACTATTGTCTAGTATAACAATATATTTTCTAAGGACTACTTTCAGTGCTGTGAATGTTACTCTTTTAGAATAAAAATTGATGTTTAGTATGTTTATATTTTTACCTTCTGTATGTTTGAGTTAATGTTTTTCTGAGTTCATTATAACATAGTATGGAATTAAGTATGTCTAATTTTTCTTTGGTAAATGAATATGAATTGTACCGTCTATTTAGTGTAGTGTTAATATAAACCAGACAGAGAATATGATAATGTTATGTTTTATATACATTTTAAAGTTTTAAGTGGTTGATACTTTCAGAATCTTTGTCTAGTGTAACATAATATTTCTGAAGGCTACTTTTACTGAAGGTGCGTTACTACTACAGACATATTTTAATGTGTAGTATTGTTTATATTTTTATGTTCTGAGTTCTGTGTTGGTTAAGAAAAGAGGTAATATTTTCTTAAGTCATTCTAATATAGCATGTATTGTTCCCTCTGTCAAGTGTAATGTTTAATTTAAGCTATATAGGGAGATTTGTGAAATTAAGTTAAAAATGTGAGGATTACTATTACAGACTTACAGTTTAATGAATTGCATGTTGTTCATATTTTTATGTTCATTCTGGTAATTAAAGAAAGAGGTAGTATTTTTTGAATTCATTACAATATAGCATGTGATTAATATAATGGTTAACACGTCTTTGGTAAATGAATATGTATTGTGCCCTCTGTCAAGTGTGGTGTTAAATTTAAGCTATACAGAGAGTTTAATTAAATTATGTTTTATGTGTATTTTAAGGTTTTAAGCAGTTTGAATTGTCTAGTATAACATTGTATTTCTGAAGTCTACTTTTAGTAATGTGAGGGTTAGTAGTATAGAGTTATGTTTGATGTTTGTATGTCTATATCTTTACTTGTTGGGTGTTAATTAAAGGAACAGGTAATACAGGGTGTGGCATGTAAAACCGGTTTGTCATATTATGTACATTGCGTTATTCACATCTGTTGCACCCTTACATTTGTAAATTTCATTTTTGGCAAAAATTAAGTTATTGTTCTTCCTACCAAGGAATGATGAGCCAGGGGTCTACACAGGAAACCATGAAGTGTAAGGCAGCTGCAGGCTTTGCCAGTGGAACTTGTCAAAAACAACTGAGAAAAGGTTATCATTGTTTGAAGCAGTGTATGTGATAATGACGTGTTCAATACCCAAGTGTATCGTCATTGTTGAAGCATTTATGTATACTGGCTCTTTTTTTAAAAACAAACAATTTCTTTCATGAGAAATTTCCAGGAAATTGTGTGCTAGCAAACAGCATCATACGGAACTGGTTAGAAAATGGCGGTGTACAGGATTGTTTCAAAATGCTGCTAGAAGCAGCTGTCTGCACACTGATTTACATTGTCAGTACCCACTGTGAAGATGGATAGTCATATTCAGTGCATTACATTACATTTTGTGTTTTTATTAAGTGCTCGACTTTATGAGCGGTTTTATATGCTGCACCCTGTACTTTGTGAATTCATAATAGTATAGCATGTGTTTCATTATAATGTTTAACTATTCTTTCATAAATGAATATGTATTATGCCATTCAGTAAGTATAGTGTTAAAATTAAGCTATATACAGAGAATGTTTTTTGTGCATCTTGAAGTTTGAAATAGGTTGTCAGTTTCAGAATCAATGTCTAGGGTAACACTGCATATGTGAAGACTTCTTTTAGTGAGGTGAATGCTACTGTTACAGTCTTACAATTTAATGTTTAACATATTAACATACTATATTTTAACTTAACATATTTTATATGGTGTATGTTAATTAATATTTTGTGAAAGCACTAAGATACCATGTGATTCATTGTAATGTTCAGTTCTTATTCCAAATTAATATGCATTATGTCTTCTTCAATAAGTACAGTGTTAAATTTAAGCTAGACAGAGAATAATATGGTAATATGTGTATTACCTTATAAGTTAAACATGTAAAGATTTCTTTATGATATGCTTTGTTTAAATATAATGCACATAAGAGGTAACTAACTTGATCCCAAGATATAGAAACCTTAAAAGTAGCTACTGAAGACAGTCATATTTTTCTGGAGCACATATGTCTGTGGTCTTTGCAATTTGTGTCATTTAAATTAAGACAGCCCATTCACGCCATATTCAGTTAAGGTTGTGCCAACCAAATTCAACACTGAGAGACCATCTCCCACTCTGATGGATAAAGAGAAGTTAAATCGCGAGACATTGAGATTCCATTCAGAATGTGTAACCCAGTACAACAATGACAGTTTCACAAGTTTGTGGAGGCATTAACAGAATAAACAGAAAGAAGAGGAAAATCAGCAAGAAGGCTTAACAGTGTCTGAGGCAGAAAAACCAGCAAAGCATGCATGTCTAAGCATCAATATGTCATTTGTGGATTTATTGTGAACTACATTTTCAATAGCTACAGCAGTTAAAATATCGGCAGGTCTTACTTCACCTTTGATATATACTTCCACATAAACTGTATAAACCACAGCACCATTCTTTTATGGAACCAAGATCAATAAGTAAATTCTCCAGTTATTGCATATCTGTTAAACAATGACTGTATCATTTCAACACAATCAAAATTCATGAATACTCTGTAGCCAGTTTTGTGTTAGAATCACAGGCAAACAGTATATTTGACCTTACATACAAATCAAGTTAGTTACCATCGTATGTTGTGAAAATAAGTATGTTCTCTATATTAATGGTTGCTCTTTAAATTTGTGTTCACTCAATGTAATAGCTGTTTTGTATGTAGTTAAATGAAGACACACATGTACTTCATGGACATTGCTTTTCAATATTCTATAATTCTGTTTTTGAAACAGTGCAGCTTATTTGGTAGTATAGCTTACAGGATATTAAATCATCTCTTAAATTGAATAGATGGACTTGTTTAAATTTGATAAAAAGAAATTTTCAAATAAACATTGGCTATTTAGTATTCCTTAAAGTGTTTTATTTACAATTCCTTTCTTGGAAGTGTTGAAAATAGTGTTTTTGTACTAAATTTAATTTAAAGAGTGTTGATTAATGACACTAAACAACACTTACTTTTAAATTTTCCTGGAACATGTTTCAGAGACTTTGCCTCCATCATCAACCGGACATCAACTGGTTCTCAGTGGTGTAGCTGGCGATATTTTGTCATAGGTTTCCTCTGGTGGCGGTTCGAGGAACTTGCTGAACAAATCTTTCTGGGGGATGTCGAAATTGAATACTTTGTTCCTATTTTTTGAAATGAAGATTTGTTCCCATGTGGACAATTCTTATTTTCCGGATGTATGTTTTAGTAGTTTTGGTTCTGGATTTATGTTGTGGCTTTTTTCCCAAAAATGCGTGGCAAATGCTGATTGTTCTAATTGTTTATACGTTATGTCCCTTAAGTGTTCCTTTGCTCTTGTTTCTAAATTTCTTTTGGTTCTTCCAATATAAATTTGACTACAGTCACAGCATTCAATTTGATATATACCAGATTTTTTGTTAGATGGAATGGCATCTTTGATGTTTGAGCAAATTAGGGTTTTTAAGGAGTAATGGTTGACTGGAGCTAGTTCAATATTTTGTTTTTTGAAGACTTTTTTGAATTTATCAAAGGCCCATGGATGATAAGTGAACTTTTTTGGCTCAAATAACTTGGAATGTCAACACCTGAAATTTTAGATTACATCGAACTAACCAAATTATGCATAGAACAAAATTTCTTCCAGTTTCATAAAAAAAATATTTCCACCTAACTTCTGGTTTAGCAATGGGCAACCCCCTATCACCCTTCCTGGCCAATCTGTACATGAGTGCATTAGAAATAAGGATCACCAAAGGTGTCCCTTGTATGTTCAAACTCTGGCAATGATATGTAGATGACATCTTTGCAATAGTACAAAAAAAAAAAAAAAAAAAACACATCAGAGATGCACTAAAACTTTTAAATATCCAGGTAAAGAGCATCAAGGTCACTGTAGAAATAGAAAAAGACAAGTATTTACCATTTTTGGATCTAAAAATGAAAACAGAATAAACTTTGGCATTTACAGAAAACCAACACAGACAGACATCTACATAAAAGCTAATGGTTACAATCCAAGATTCCACAAACAGGTAGTTTAACACCGATTGGTTAACATCCCTCTCACAGCAGAAGAATACAAAACAGAATGCAACAAAATTATTTAAATAGCACAAAAAAATTACTTTCCCATATCATTAGTAGGTAGACAAAAACGTGAACTTAGCAAAAAAGATGTATGCAGCTAATAAAGGAAACCACAACCCTCTCAGCTACAGAAACTAATATTATTTTCAAAAAATTCACTTTGATTCACTTTTTATTCACTTATAGATAGTTTTGTACTCAAGTTGAGGTCAGCTAATTTTGCACTTATGTCAATGAACTCTTATTTAATTTTTAATGTAATTTCTTAATTTTTGATTTCAGACATTAAAACCGAAAACATATTTTTGTTCAATAATGAAATATGGTTTGATATTCTTAGGGAATTCGGTGGAGCGTAAGCTAGTTCATATATTAAAGGAGAGAACCGACAGGGTGATATGTGGCATCAACATTATGGCTCTGTTTAAGGGTCTGTTTCAACGGCTGAATATTTTAACACTTCCTTGTAAATCTATCTTTATGCTTATACATTTCCACAACAAAAATCAAGACAACCTTACACAAAATGTGAATATACATAGCATTAATACTAGACAAAGAATGGACTTCACATAAACCCAGTGCTAGACTGACTTGTTTCCAGAAAAGAGCATATTATAAATGTATCAGAGTATTCAATGCCCTTCCAAAATATTTAAAAGTACCAACTTCAGGGAAAATGAATAGCTATAAGTCTGCACTTAAAAACTCTATGCAGCAGGTTGTATCATGTGTATCTCCATAAAGAAATGATTGTCAATTATTTTGGATTATATCACATGTTTGTGCACGACTCTTTCAAATTTAATTTCCTTTCCTTTTTTAATCTTGTATGTTGATTAGGCACTGTGTTCAGATATAATGGTGGTCATTAATTGTATTAAATTGTGTGGTGGTGGTGGTGGTGGTGGTGGGGTTCTGAAAATGTTTTCCTCTTTCAGTGGAATATCACAGTAAGGTATGGTATATGATGGTGGTAGTTAAAATTATTTATGTTTATTTAGTGAGGTTTTCTGTATAACATGTTCTAGAGCGCTCCTCAATGATGGGACCAAACAATTAAATCCAGCAGACCATTTAATTGTTTTACTTAATTAATTTATGGATTTATTTCATGGTTAAATCACCAGAAATGATCTGATATGGCCAATTTATCAGTCTGTTTATGGTTTGGGAAATTATATTTATTTTAAAAAACAAACATCGCATAATGAATTTTGAAATACCGGCAGTTGATTCTATTTTTAAATTTGTTTCATTTTCAGATTTTGGTAGTACCAACAAGAACATATTAACATCTAGCGTTTGTAACGATGACGATAGTTTTGTTGGTTCCGGCTGACGATGTGGAAGAAAAATCCATGAAATCGCGATCCTGATCAATTTATAAGAAAAGTGTCATCATTTCTTATAAGTGAAGTTTTAAGTTACAAATTGTTATATTTGTATATTTCTTGCTTCACTGTTAATAGCTTCATATTTTACATATCCATTATGCCATGTTATACAACTGATGTAAATATTAATTGGCTACTCCAGAGAACAGCTTTATGGTAACCTGTTAGGTACAGATGTATTATTACATCTTGACAAAAATCCTGCACAGTAGGGATGAGCAGCAAGTCTGGTGGGGATAGTGCACCAATTGTCACAATGCATCACACACGTAAGATTATGAGAGGGTAGTACACAGCAAAAGCTGACTAAAAACAAACCTCACTCTTGATGCCAGTATTGCAGCTGTTGTAAATTAAGTTGTAATTCTTACTATCATAGTAATTTCCACGCTTTTGTTGGACCTTAAATTTTACATAGGCATTTGAAACAAAACCCTTGTCTCCTGCAACAGGCATGATTACCAACTGTCAGCCTTTCGACATTGGTGCAGAATCCCTGTAGTGAGTTACACTCCAGGCATATGGTCTAGTATGTGCTGCATTGATATAAATTCCAGCCATATGAACTATATAAACTATGTAAACCTCATTGCAATATCGCTGAATATTTTTTTAAATACTTAAGCCTTTTTGTCCATATGATATGATGTTCCATTAAAATTTGTCTGTTGCACTTGGTTTTCTTCATATAAATCCTAGCTTCAAAAGAACTCTTCTTAATGTTCAGACACTGCCTTGGAAGTCAATAGAATTTTGAAGCCTCATAAGCACTTTCTTCAGAGTTGGTCTTCGTTTTTGTGTGTTGTAAAAATTATTCACAGTTCGCCTAACTACTTCTGAATTAAAACCATCCAAATAGATTTTGTGCATGTTCTTAATCTTTGTTTACTGGTCATAGGGAGATGTTTTTGCATTAGCATCAATGATTTTTCTTTCCTCAATAACTCTCCTAAACTGCTTCAAGACAACTGTTGCCTCAGATAACCTTTCCCAGATTTTCATAGCACACCCAGACCATTGCTCCCTTTTCTTAAATTTATAGACATTGGTTATTACTTCTCGTGTTTTTAAATGTAGCACCTTATTTCCTGAAGTGGTGCTATGAGGCCCCATTTCCAAATGCTCTCTTGGAACCAGGAGACATGCACATTTTGAAACAAGCTGTAGCATTATTCAGTAGCTCTGCACTTGTTTACTTGCTCACAACTAATATGCAACTGAACTACCCTCCCCTGCAGTTGCAACTGTTTAGAAGTAGACTCGTCCAGATACCATTGCACATCACTCTCCATCTGTCAAGATATCAAAATGCATCTGTACTGGCAGTGAGCTTAATATTGAAGAAGGAAGTAGCAACTAACATTTTCTGTGTAACTAAGGGAATATTCCTAATTTTGTATTTTCAACTCATTTTTAAGATTAATTAAATTGCTGTCTTTGTCGAGTTAGTTCATTCTCCTTTTAGTTGGGAATGAGTGATAATTTAATCAGACTAACTTGGCAAATGAAAGGGGAATTACAGTATATTACATAAAAAGGATATACCATTATAAAATAAACTAAACTAAAAATAAATTGCACGTAAGAAGTCTTATTCTTTGGGCAGACATGGTAACTAGCTACTACTGCATAGATTAAAGCTTTAGGAAGGTTTGGAATAGGTTAATTATACTCTTTGAGAGAAAAACTGTACTAATTAACAATAAAGTTTTTTTATAAAATCTGTAATTTAATGCTGACATAGGAAGGAGGCCTTTTAACAAAATTACATACAATGAAGTAAGTTCAAACAAGCACTGGAGCTAAACTGTATAAATAATATTCAAAACTACGTATCAAAGAAAGTTTACAAAGACAATTTATAACACTTAAGGTAACCCAGATTCAGTATCATCTGTGTCAAAAGAAATGAATTGCTGCAATAGCTTTCATCTTGAAGAAACAGTGTCTCTGCAGTCTGTTTTATATGAAGTTGTCAACACCACTGATTTGTCTTTACTGCTAATTTTGCAACTAGCATTGTAGTATGTCACACATTGATAATTGCAACACATCATAGTACCCCAGCAATGACTGAGATAGCCCATTTCATCACCACATGATAGAAGTAATGACAGTGCAGAGAATGTAGTATCCTTGGATTACTTTTGAAGCAGAAGAACTGATGGTCTTTGACTGTGTTCTTCCTCCTTGGCTTATGAGATCAGTGGCATCTCCTGTAAAAGATAATGAATTTACTGAACAAAGAATATTAAAACACAAAGGGCAGCAAATAAATAAAATAAATAATTTTTGAAAGTGAGATGTGAAGAAAGAAAAAAAAAAAAAAGAAAAGAATGATAGCTGAGCATTTGGTACCTCTTATGTTATAAAATGTATATCCTTCTTAGAAACTGTTTACACATTAATATACAACTCTGCAGAAAAACAAAAAAACAAAATTATAGATAATTTTTAGATCCATAGCAGTAGAGGAACACAAAAATTCAGTTAACATAGCCACTATCAAATAGTTGTACAGTAAGCAGATCAGAGGAAGTCGTAATGACTTGGTATGGACTTTCATACCGTGTGTGCTCTAACCTGGCCGGCCCTCATAACCATAGTTGCTAAAGCATATGTCTCTAGTGTTCCGCAGCGAGAGGGTCGCGGGTTCAAGTCCCGCCTTGGGCGTTTATGTGTATAGTAAATATTTGTGAAACTAGGAAAACAGATAAGAAAATAAACGGAAATAATGAAAAATCGGTAAAAAAAGAGAGAAAAAAAAACCCTGAGTAGTCCCTTGCTATGAGTTTCTTTGTTTCCTTCAATTTTAATTTAAACAGTTATCCTTAAATCGAAATTTAACTGTATTGGAAACCACAGTGAAGCAAAACAATTATCAAATTACAGATAAGTCGTAATTATTACACGTCAGCTTTACTTACGTACCTATATTGAGGACATGTTTGGCGAACCATCGTTCACAGCATCTAACTTTCTCGTGTTGCTCTTGACTTGACGGTCACTTCTGATGATGCAAACGATGGTGCACGAAACATGTCCTTAATATTGGTACGTAAGTGAAGCTGATGTGTAATAAATACAACTCATCTATAATTTAATAGTTATCCCTAATTTGAATAAGTTTTTTTATTGTCACAGCCTCTGGCTATACACTGTGGTACATGACTAGAGGCTGCACAGTAATAGGCACCATACTGAAAAGAAGCAGTGAAAATGAGTTAGTTTTAGATAGGGAAAATTCTGCTATGATTTTAATCACAAAATGTGATTTCTGAAGATCTGGAGTAATCCAAATTGTTCATTAAGTTTTGTTGAAAGCTCAGTAATTTGTACAATTGGAAGTGTATTATTAGTAATAACACACAACTGATGGCTTTTATCAGAATAAAGCTATATAATAGTCATATTTACAGTATTTCCCTATAACAATGTGATTGTGAAATAAGGTTCCCATAACACAAACTTTATTTCAGTGATCACGTGAAAAGAAATACCACTCAAATTTTACAGATGTGTGTTACAACTAAAAGGTGCAATATTAGCTTTGTAGATTTAAATTATATTTTTCTATACCATTTTTTTTTTTTTAATTTAGGTCCTCCAATGTTAAGTCATATCGGACGATGAATGAAATGGGTGAGATAATACTCAAATGAGCCCAGGTCCATGGAGCTTAGAGATACCTGACATTCGTTGTTCAGGATAAGGGAAAATCCTGGTAAACACCTTATCCAGGTAATTCCCCTGACCAAGATTCAAACTCGGGACCTCTTGAACGTGAGGCAGATGCACTACCATCTACGCTACTAACATGGGCTTTTCTATGCCATGTATTGTATTATTTGTGTTTGATTATTTATTTGCCAAACTACATACACCATAATTGATAATGTTCTTCATATTACTAAGCATTAATATTTTATACCCTAATCCATATAACATTTTTGCACTGTAGTTGCTATTGCATGGTAGACCATAGTTAAATTCTTGCTTTTTTAAATTTATTTTACTACCCCATTATTCTTTTGTTGTTCCCATAAATTATCCTAACATTTTTGTATTCTTTTCCTTCTTCAGCTTCATTGTCTTAATTTTTTATTTTTCTGCAATGGTGTTCCTACAGTAATTTGGTACATACTGTTCTCTCCATAATCTTGTTTCATAGCCTTTTAATATATAGCGTAAACTGTTACTTGCACTGCAATATAGAGCAACTATGTTCATTCGGTTTCTGTCTCCTGTTAGTTTAAGTGTACTTAACCTAATCTATATGCAACCTCCAATCCGTAATTAGTTACAGACATCTACATATTTCTGCATGCCCCAATCCGTCTTCAGTTGTCCATGCAATACTGAAATTTTTGTATCTCTAACACTTTGAAGCAATTCTTGTTTCTCAATGTCCTCCATTCTATTACTCACTTCTCATCCAAAATTTCTACTTGCCTATTCCTCTCTTCTCATGTGTTAACACTTCCAATTTCCTGTAAAATTTTCAGCCCAATTTATCCCATCAGGGTTTGCTTTGATTATTAAACATCTGTCAGTAAATATGTAAAATATGAAGCTATTAACAGAGAAGCAAACAAATATATACAAGTATAATAATTTGTAACATAAAACTTCACTCATCTTAGAAGAAATAATGAAAGTTTTTACAATAATTGATTAGGATCGCAATTTTGTGAAAACTTATTCACATCCTCAGCCAGAGCCTTAAACAACCTTCTTGTCAACGTTAAAATTGCTAGATGTCACTGTTTTTAAATGACCAAAACTGAAATATTTTTGGGCATTTAACCATGAAATAAATCCAGAAGTTAAATTATTTAAACAGTTAAATGGTCTGATAGATTTAATAGTTTGGGAAAATATAGTTATTTAAAAAAAATAAATATTGCATAATGAATTTTGAAATACAGGCAGTCGATTCTGTTTTTAAATTTGTTTTATTTTCAGATTTTGGTAGTACTGACAAAAAATAGTGACCTCTAGCGATTGTAACATTGACAATGAGGTTGTTTAAGGCTCTGGCTGAGGATGTGAATAAGGTTTTCACGAAATCGTGATCCTAATCAATTTATAAGAAAACTTTCATAATTTCTTATAAGATAAGTGAGCTTTTGTATTACAAATTATTATATTTGTATATATCTGTCAGTAAATTTTGGCCAATGAATGAACTTATTATAACTTATTTCAGTAACCTTTCCATTATAATTTTGCAGTCCACCTTTCACAATTCTAACATTGCAGCTCCAATTAATGGTACTATAGCTAAACCCTGTGTCTATTTATAAAATATTGTATGTATTTTATCTACCTTGCACCTTCCTTCATTACTCTTACAAATCTCTAAGCCCTAAAGCAGTTTTACTTCCAGTACCATTTTATACATCTTTTCTAAATAATTTTATTGTACTTTTGCTTATTTTCTGGCCTAATAAATATCTTATTTTTTTATTGCTTATTTTCTCTCGACTAAGATGCTGGTCTTATTGTCATTCTGAACCCTATTACCACTCAGTCTCACTCCTAGGTAATCAGAATTCTTTATGATTTATAATTCCTCTGTTTTCACGTATAACATTACCTCCTCAATCAATTCATTCCCGCCCCCCTTTCTTTTCTTTTTTGTAATTTACGTCCTCCAGCGTTAAGTCATATCTGAGGGTGAATGAATTCGATGAAAGGATGCTCAAATGAGTCCAGGGTCCATGGAGCTTAGAGTTACCCGACATTTGTCTTTTAGGGTACGGGAAAACCCCAGAAAAACCTGAGCGAGATTCGAACTTGGGACCTCTTGAACGTGAGGCAGACACGCTACCATCTATGCTACCGAAGCGAGCTCATTTCCCTTTGTAAACACCATTGTCTTTTACATTTCAAAATTTATTCTCCAACTCCATTTCTCACAAAATGCCTATAAAATCTAAAGAACTCCTGATAAATGTATGTACAAATAAGATAGATCCTACTACCAGACGTCTGTAAAAAGTAATGCTGATTATTTCCTGTTTACTGCAGGCAGATATAGTTTATGTTTAAACACTCCAGTATAAGCTCAATAAATATGTTAATTAATATAGGGCTGACTTCTACAACCTTGTGGTAATCCATATCATTTGCCATATTTCCAGTTATTCCCATTCCTATTTAACTTAATATAAAATGTATTATTTGTAAATATATTAACCATTAATTGAAAAAACTATTTATAGTTGGTTTTTTCACACTTCGTTACTTACATTTTTATATTATTGAGGGACTCGTTTCGCAAGCAGAGGCATCCATTTTCAACCACTATCTGTTGTCGTCTACTCTCTTCTCTCTGGCGGTGGAACTATGAATTTCTTTGTCAAATTATCTACTCTTGAGATTTCAAAGTTCATAACTTAGTCCTTTTTTTTCCATATGAACATGTTCTCCCATATTGTCAGTTTATTTTGGTTTTTTACTCCTTTTAGTAATTTTAGATTTGGATCAATGTGATGGTTTTCATTCCAAAAATAAAATGCTACTGCTCTCCTGTCTTCTTGTTTCATTTTTATGTATCTTGCTCTTTGACTCTGGCTTTTAGGTTTCTTTTAGTTTTACCTATGTAGAATTTTGCATAATTCTTACAATTTATTTTGTATATTCCAGATCAGTTAAATGGTGGTATTTCATCTTTTGTTTTAGATTTAGCAATTTTAAAACTGATCATTAGTAGGTGCAAAGATGATATTTTGTCCCTTAAGGATCTTTTGAATTGATTAAATATTTTTGGGTGGTATGTGAATGCACTGAATGTGCTGTTGCTTTGTTTTCCATTAGTGAATGTGGTTGCTTCCTTAATGATTTTTTTCCATTTTCTTCTGCTATGTAGAGAATGGTTCTGTGGTCTTTAAAGTATTCTGCTTTATGTATGTTGACTTGTCTGTGTGTAAGACTGTTTATTATTGCATATTTATGTATATTTTGATTATAGCTATGACCTTTTATGTAATTTTCTGACTGTATTGGCTTTCTGTAAATTCCAGATTTTATTTTTCTGTCATTCAAGATGATATTTAGGTCCAATAAAGATAGCTGTCCACTGATTTCCTATTGTGAATTTGACAGCTTTTTCATGCAGATTGAGTAGTTTTAACGCATCACCTAAATGTATATTTGGAACTATTGCAAAGATGTCACCAACTCATCTACACCAAAGCTTGAAGATCCATGGGAAGGCCTTTTAAATTTGTGTTTCGAATGCACTCATAAATAAATGTGAAAAAGCGTGAAAGTAGGTAGGTTGGCCATTGAAAATGCAGGTTTTTGCAAGTAGTATTTACCTTTAAAGCTAGAGAAGGTTTGCTCAATGCATAATTTTGTTAATGAAATGTATTCTTCTACTTCTACTGTTTCGATTTCAATTGTAGTTAGCCATTTTTTAATAGTGCCTGTAGTTTTTCTGTTGGTAAGCTTGATGTCATCATTATTCCCAACAACAATCCTCTGTGAATGCAATATACCTTCATTCAAGGTTAAAAAAAAAAATTTCATATAAATTAATACAAGGTAAATAATTATTGTGTATATGCATATCAATGAATAATGTAATGCAAATCAGTATAATAAATGGTAAACAAATAGCAACAAATGACAGTTTATCTGCACTGAGTATTGAATACATTGCAGGCCTTCTCCTGAAACATTAAAGAGCATGCCCATTCTAGGGTTGCACATTGTTTGTGCCATTATCGTCATTTGTTCCAGCGGGCACATGAATATTTCAATTGGCGCCGGTTATGCGGCCAGCCGATCATGTGACTCGCCAGCGCGCAAAAAAGAGGTTTCTTTTTCCTTTAGAGTTACAGACATGTTGAGACATGTGATGTGCTTCGTTATGTGGCTGCGTGCAGCTTGTTGTTGCAATGAAAGAACCGTTTTAGTTTATCTCAAATATTAAATGTATTGTTGTCTTCTTCATGATTATTAACACAAGAAATGTAGCGTGTGCAATAAATTTATCTAGTGATATGAATACAGCTCTATCGAGTACAGTCCACAAAATCAGTTTCCTTGGTTACTGCTAAAATCAAGGTGGTCCTCCACATTAAATTAAGC
This sequence comes from Mantis religiosa, assembly GCA_030765055.1. Taxonomy (NCBI): domain Eukaryota; kingdom Metazoa; phylum Arthropoda; class Insecta; order Mantodea; family Mantidae; genus Mantis; species Mantis religiosa. The sequence continues at coordinate 243,946,311 of CM060950.1, read as the reverse complement.
ACGACACGAACATGAAAAGGAACATTGGTCCTTCAAGGGCGGATATTTATTGTGCAACGCAACAGTTTCTTCTGCATGGATGTACATCAGTGGGCCCCAGGACACCAGGCATCGGGATCTATGCAGCAGATGATCAGCATTTCATTTGTAACGACGCAGAAGCCTGCATCGCAACACATTTCAGGTTAGAACATTCCTTTTCTTTCTTTCTCTCCTTTAAGCAAGTCTCCTAACCATTCAATATGGAGCAGGATTTGAAAGCTCTTGCCAAAAGAAGGGATATAATCAAAAGAGAATTTACCTTTGTTCGAAAATTTCTTGATAAATTACCAGAACAGGTCAACATTTTCATATTGAGAGCTAATTTGGATAACTTAAGTGAAATTTGGGACAAATATGAAGCTATTCAGACCCAAATTGAATCTCTTGTGGAAGCGGAAACTGAATTAGATATGCATGCAGAACACAAGGAGGAAACAAGAAACAGTTACATCGAATTGAAAGCTAGGTTAGCTGAATTAATACAGGATCATGAACAGCAAGAAAATGGTCCTGGACATTTGCAGCACACAGTGCAGTCGCAATCGTCACAAGCAGCTAAAGCTATCAAACTGCCTGTGATACAATTACCTAAATTTGAGGGTGATGTCACTCATTTCAAACATTTCTATGACACATTTACAAGCTTAGTGGTAAACAACCAAGCTTTAGATGCTATTCAGAAATATAATTACTTACTTTCCTCTCTCAAGGGACAAGCTCATTCACTAATACAGAACATACCTGGCACTAGTGAAAATTTTGATGTAGCATGGGAGCTCATATGCTTACGCTATAACAATACAAGACTTATAGCTACAGCTCATATAAAAAATTTATTAGCACTACCAGTAATGCATAAGGAAACAGTAAATGAACTACGCACCTTGCTCAATCATTTTCAAAATAACTTGAATGCCATTGAAGCATTAAAGCTTGAAGTGCCTTTGTATGAAATCATTTTAATGCAACTTCTCCTAGAACATTTGTCTGACACCACACGCAGAGAATGGGAGAGTAAAATAGATTCTCAAAACTTCCCTTCTTTGAAAGAGCTTATGCAACTTTTAGAAGCAAGAGAACACTCTTTTGAATTGCTTGCTAACACTGCATGTAACAAGACGGTAGTTAAGCCTAAGACTGATTTACACTCTGCTAAGCCCAACAACAGAGACAGTAAACACTCTTACTTATCCACGAGTGATCGTGTATGTCCATTTTGTCAGTACAATCACATGCTACATAATTGTGATAACTTCAAAAACCTTAATGTGCATAAGCGTTGGACTTTCATTAAATCCAAGTCCCTTTGTGCCAATTGCTTTGCTCCTAATCACATATCAAGTAAATGTAATCATGCCTCATACTGCAATTGTGGCTCATCCACTCACAGCAAGTTGCTTCATGATAGTAACAGAGAAAATGCTTTACGTGCAACTTCATCTAGTCCTGTAAATGATTCTACTAGAACGATTGACACGCCATCTAGCTACTGTTCTTTTAAATCAAAATCCACACAGCAGGTTTTGCTTGCCACCGCACTAGTGCAAGTGGAAGACAGATATGGCAATCTCATACAATGTAGAGCACTCCTCGACTCTGCCAGTCAATCCAATTTCATAACTGCAGATCTTGCGAAGCGCTTACAGCTTAACAAGGTGACAGCTGATACGCCTATCAATGGTATAAATGGCACCATTTCTGCGGCCACTCACCATGTTCAGGTCAATCTGAAATCTATGGTACATGATTTTAAGACTAAAATTGAATGTCTAGTACTTCCTCGTATAACAGGAAAACTACCTTCCACACATATCAATTTGTGCAACTGGAACATTCCTTCTAGCATTCCATTAGCAGATCCTAGGTTCAACATTCCTGATGAAGTTGAAATCCTAATTGGAAGTTCCTTATTCTTCAAGTTATTGCATGGGAAAACCTTAAAGAAACAAGGACATCCTATACTAGCCAGCACAGCCCTCGGTTAGATAATATCAGGCCCTATTCCAAGGTCATCATACAAGTACAAGGCTAAGTCTTCGCCTTAGCATAATTTCTTCATCAGCACTGATAACCTTGACACACAGTTAAGATGTTTCTGGGATCTGGAAGAATTTCCTCAGCATGTTCTTACTAAGGAGGAAAAGGAGTGTGAAGAATACTATGTAAAAACAACCACTTCTAATGCCGATGGTAGCTTCACAGTTCGTCTACCCGTCAAGGTGGACAAAAATCAAAGTATAAACTTGGAAGAAGCGTAGGGACAGTGAAGCACAAATTACTACAAAAGTGAATCGAAAAGATATTGACACATTGCTTCACTCACACTGTTTATTCACAGGACATGTTTCAAGAGCTCTTGCTCCTATCATCAGCTGATACTCGACTAGTGCAAGTTGTAGTGGTTTCCTCTTTCTCCGTTTTGTCAATAGATGGCGTGATGTACTTGTCAAAGATGTCCGGTGGTGGAGTTTCAAAATTCATGACTCTATGACGATTTTTGTTGATGAAGATTTTTTCCCATACGGAAAGGTCTATGGGGTGATTAACATATTTTATTAGAGATGTTTCCAAGTTGATGTCATGTCTAGTATTCAAAAAATGAAAAGCCACTGCTGATTTTTCTGTTTCACCATTTTTAATGTTTCTTAGATGTTCTTTAGTTCTGATGTTAATATTTCTTTTTGTTTTTCCTATATAAATTTTAGGGCAAGTTCCACATTTGATCTCATAGATTCCTGGTTTTTCTTTGGTAGTGATTGAATTTTTGGGAGGGCCTTTTAACAAATTTCTGATATTAATAGGTTTATTTCTATAAATAAAGGAGGTATGTAAATATCCTGATGCTTAACCAGTGATGAAGAAGTTGAAGTACATTAATATTTTCTCAAATACATTTTCATTAATTTTGTAGAATTTAGTGAAAAATGTTGCATTATGTACATGTAACCACAAACTTGCAGGTGTCATTGACTTCATCTGCACCAAGTAGAAAGAAACTAATCAAAAACCAGTGAAAACCAAGTTTGAATAAGCCTTGAATCACGCACAATCCTGCCAACATTACAAGAACCTGCACAAACAATAAATTCTTTGTAATCAAAAGCAGTTAAGTGTCAAGGCAGGATACACTAACATTATAGTAGTACTGAATCAAGATGGTTACAATTCTAGAGTAGAATAATTTTATTATTTTCAAGTCTGGAGTTCACAAAAACAAATCCACTTAAATCACAGGTAAAGGCATTCCAGAAGCAAGCAGAAACTAAAAGTTTGAAAGACAGAAAAGAACAAAGCAGGTCTGCTTTTAATACCAAGGTTATATGTGCTTCCCAAAAATCCATAAACCAAGCACCAAAATTAGATAAAGAGTAAGCAAAATCCATTCACCCACCCACAAAGTAACCAAGTGACTTTCACAAACATTCCACTCAACGAATTCAAAATCTGAATTAGGTATAAACAAGTCCCTGGAGTTAATAAACCACCTTACAAACCTATACATATCACCAACAGGTAGCGAAAAAACATTAGTTAAATCACAATGCTTAGAAATTCTCAAGGGGATGACATTCAGACAGGAAAATAACTATAAACAAATTATTCAAACATTGAACCAAAAACCAGTTTTATATCTGAAAGCAGACAAAGGAAACACGGTAGTCATTATGGACCGAAATGATTACAACCAGCGAGTCGAACATCTACTACAAAATCCAGAATATACAACCCTAACCAAAAACCCATTAAAGAAATACATAGAAACCACCAAAAAAGCAATTAAAGAAAATACCGTAGTGCCACATAAGATGAAAAACAGCATAATTGTAAACAACCCTAATTTGCCAAAATTATACTGCCTACCTAAGATTCACAAGACAGACAACAAGCATGCGACCCATTATTAACAATATAGATGCCCCGACTTACAAACTGGCAAAATGGTTGGTGGAAGAATTTGACAAGTTTGAAAAGTTTGAATCTCTAAGCATAAAGAATTCATTTGATTTAGTAAAGAAAATTGAAAACACAATTATAAAAACTGAAGAGGTGATGGTGTCCTTTGATATCAGATCTCTATTCACGAGCATACCAGTAGAAAAAATTCCAAAATTGATGAAAGGCTGGTTATCCAAAAGCAACGTTGCGGATGATAAAATAGAGGAATACATCAAATGAACCACCCTATGTATTGAACAAAACAGCTTCACGTTCTCCAGCAAGATCTTCCAAAAAAAACAGCAGGCTTGGCCATGGGTACCCTCTTTCACCATTACTAGCTAATCTGTTCATGAGTAATTTGGAAACACACATTACTAAAGCCTTTCCACATATTTTCAAATTTTGGCATAGATATGTCGACGATGTGTTTGCTATAGTCCCTAAAAGACTAATCGAGGATGCTATAAAGTTGCTAAACCTACAAGAAAAATCCATAGTTTTCACCATTGAAGTAGAGCAGGATGAATGGCTACCTTTTCTAGATTTGAAAATCATTAGAACACCAACAGGATTACAATTTGGCATATACAGAAAAGCAACACATGTTGACAATTACATTAAATGCAACCCATTCAACCCAGTACAACATCAATATGCAGTATTCCATAGTTTGGTTCACAGATTAATCAACATTCCGCTAACTAAAACAGAATATGAACAGGAGTACACTCACATACACCAGGTTGCCCAATTGAACAACTATAACACAAATTTCATAAAAAAACTGATCTACAGACACAAAAGAAACAAAAACTTAAGGGACATTACTACGTTAAAAAAAACTAGAAAACCCAAACACCAGATATGGCAAATTTACATTTCATCCAAAATACTTCAAAAAATTTGAAAAGATATTTAAGAGCTTCAACATAAAATTAGCCCCTCAAAACAAACACAACATCCGCAACTTACTAAACCACCCTCTAAAAAATAGCACACCGAAAACTCAATTATCAGGCATTTACCAAATGAGTTGCCAGGATTGTAACAAGATATACATTGGTAAGACCAAAAGGAATCTAGGAACAAGAATGAAAGAACACTTCAGAAATATTAAATTCAAACAAATGGACAAGTCGGCCATAGCACATCACTTTTGGTCCGAGAATCACAACATAAAACAAGAAATAGCACTGATCAAACAGGCAAAGAAACCTCTGGAACCACAGATTTGCGAAAACATATTTATTACGAAGAAACATGACCTCTTGATGAATTTTGAAATTCCCGCGGTAGATGACGTCATCAAACTTAGCAGGACATTAGATGGCAGCACGACACCAAGCCAGATGCAGACACCGGATGTATCATCAGTCAACCACAGAACTGACTATAGGGAAGAGGTTCCCAGAAACTAGTCTTCATCAAAAAACTTAAAAGTAGAGAAAAGTATATACCTGGTTGAATCACTTACATAATTTTAGTAACAATGGCACTCCACTTTCTGAAATACTTCTTTTTGTTCTATACACTTCCTATGCTAACCGTCATATCTTGATTGCAATTGCTAAATAAAATAGCATAAACTTCTGGTTTCATAAACATGATGACACAAGGAGGTACAGATTAAAATAAAGTTATTGGACACTCCAATTGCTCAAATGCTTCTTAGTTCAATATTTTTGACATGCCTTGGTTCTGACAAATGAAGAAGTGGTCTCATTATTTATAACTATTTTGAGAAGCATAGCTAAAATACAAAGCCATAAGAATACTGAAGTAAAATTTTGGAAATGAATACAACCAGGATTGAGCAATTTGACTTATATGTACTTACCTAAACATTATGCATTGATATTCATTATTCTGGCTAGAATAAACTCAGTATCTTATTTACAAAATATATATTACCTTTACCTCTATCATGTATTATTTTTTCTGGATCAATTTCATTTATTTCATGTGGAAATGTTGAGCCATGGCTACTGTAGTCCTTTAGATGGTCCTTAGGAGTTTTTCCTGAAATTAAAGAAACCAAATCTAAAAAATAAGTGGTGTAATTCAGAGATTACCTAACATAATACTAATGCCCAAAACTTCCTCATAGAATTACAAGCACTTAATAAATATGTCTTATAATACATAAATAGTCAGTAGTAGAAGTGAAGTAAAACCTGCCAAAGTGCTGATGAAACAAAGATATAGTTAACTATGTAGGGCAGAATTAGTGCCATGGCATGGGGTGAGGTAATATAAAATGGAGCAATTTGATTTTACAGATAATTGTAATTGTCTTAATCAAAAAAACAAGCATTAATAATCTAAAGGGAACCGCAGAATCAAATCGGGAACAAATAAAAACAGGAGTACCACAAGGAAGCATCTTGGGACCCCTACTGTATATAATCTACACAAATGATTTACCTAACCCCATAAAAGAGAAAACAATTATGTATGCTGATGACACTTCCATTTTACTAATTGGGCACAACCTAGAGGTGCTAAAATCTAATTTAAGTGAAACGATAACTCACTTACAGAAGTGGTTCACAAGAAATGGCCTCAAACTTAACACCTCCAAAACATCCATTATGCTGCTCAGCACTCAAGATAAGAATTACGAGAGGTTTAACACAACTGATTCTATAAATCATACAGAAAATTAAAAAAATTTGGGTGTTTTTTTAAATCAACTATAAAAATGAGATGATCACATCCGTTACTTGTCCAAAAGATTAAATAGTGCATCCTTCAATATGAGCTGCATAGCCAAAATAACAAATCTCGAAACAAGGAAAATAGTGTACTTCAAGTATGTCCATTCCTTGATGACATATGTAATAATACTATGGGGGAACTCTACTGGATGGGAAACGATCTTTAAAAGTAAAATAAAAAAAAATAATTCACACAATGACTCAATCAAGACCAAAAGATTCATGCAGAAACCTGTTCAGAAACCTGAAGATTTTAACTTTACCATCCCAATACCTGTATGAAATAAATAAATACATCCACTCAAATTTTGATACAATTTATAATTCACAAATGCAACATAATCATGGAATGAGAAATAAAAATAATCTGAAATCACCCATGCACAGATTAGCACTGTATGAAAAAATGCCCACAATATGCAGGAATAAAAGTATTAATAAACTACCAATAAGAATTCGTGAAATGAAATAACTAAAATGCTGCAATAAAGCAATAAGAAACCTACTAATGGACAAAGCATATTACTAGATTACTGAATATATGGATGATGAAATCGAACTATAATAAAATTTCTGTCATTCCTAAATTATTTTAATTGTTCCAAGGGCATTGCCATAATTATAAGAATACTTGTATATACTATATCACATACATAGGACTTTGTATTTATATTATTAGTATTATTATTGTTATTTTGTGTAATTGTTAATTTAAATTTTGTACACTTGACGACTCATCTGTTTACAGAGTTTTTACTCACTATTTGTAAGCGTATGTGATAATAAAGCACTTTATCTTATCTCTGCCTGTATATTTGTGAACCAGTAAGTTATGGGCAAGGCTTTTTCTATCTTTTTTTCTTGAAAACCCTTTAAACTAATCTATTTTTACAGCAATTACAAATGACCACACTACCAACAAATAAGCTATGATGTTTTATAACTTGTACTTAAATTGTTAGTTTGTTATTCTTATTTTCTTTTGTTAATGAGTATTAATGAGCACTTTGTCATACGAGGGGTGAAATGATAAGTACCTCACTTTATGCTAGTGTATATTTTGGGGTATTAGCACTTATTTCTCATACTACTGGAGGGCAATAAAATGTCTAGGAAGTATAAATCACCCCCTGGAACAAATACATATATGCACCTGTAAATCAAGACATACTAGAAACAGCATACCAGGAAGATTAAAAATGCCATACTTTCTTAGAGGATAGCTGCAGAAAAGTATATAGAGGACAGACTGTAGGTACTAAAGGAAGGAGAAGAAGTTCTTCTTAAAGGGATACCAAGTTTAGTACCCATTGCTGAGTATATGTTTCTATCTTTTTAGACATATTGATGACTTTTTATAAATGGGGGTTACAAAACAAAGCAATCAATCTGTTTTTTGTAGTAAGAGGTTATCTTTACAGATCGGGCCAAAATGTTCCTAAAGTTCAGAAATATCTTTGTGGACAGACTGAGTTCTATCAGTTTAGCAAAAAATAAAATTGATTGAAACACCAATATATTGCAAAATATAAAGGTAGTAAAGGCTGCTATATCTACAGCCACAATAAGCAAATATTTTGATCATTTTGAAGTTATATTGAAAAGTAAAAAACCAAGTATTATAATAGAATATGATGAAACTAATCTCACAGATGATCTGGTAAACAATATACATAGGCATTATACTACTTAATAAACTTTCTATGGAACTGAAGTCAGTAACCAATGTAAATAAATTTAAAAAGGAACTGTATAAATATTTAATAAATAAGGCATTTTATTCTATTAATGAGTTTATCAATAATGGATAATTTTTTGTAAATATAATTTTATTTAGTAAATGTATATCATTGTATTTCTAATGTAAATAATATATTGACAATGTCTGATGGATTTCTGTAGTCTCTATGGACAATAAATTTGAATTTGAATTTCTGCCTATCTTGTTCTGTATAATATAGGATATACTAGGGGTGTTAAAAATGATTGGCACTACAGCCATTTTTTGTTTACAGGAAGCATTTATTGAACAAACTCATTCAGGTAACTTTATAGGTATTCCTCGCCAATGTCTATGCACTCATCCCATCATTCTGCAGCTTCCATATTTGCGGAGCAAACCATTCTTTGGGGGTATCCTGGCACCACTGATGGACAACTGCATGAAGTTCATTATTAGCGGTAAACTTCTTACCCCGCATTACCCCTTTCATTGAGTCTAATAGGCATAGTCACTAGGAGCCAAATTGGGTGAATATGGAGGATGGGGCAGCTCAGTAAACCCTAGTGGCCATGGTCTGGCCTCTGGCATATAGTTGTGCATTGTCTTTATAGAGAACACCATGACCCCATTTTTGATGCTGGTGTTGTTGAATGCGTCGGTGGATTTGTTCCAGTGAATTGGAGTATTGCTCACTGTTGATTGGGAGGGAGCCAATCCACCAGCAGTATCCCTTCTTGTTCCCAGAACACAGTTGCCATGTGTTTTGATGAATAGTGCTGGCCATGATTTTTTGAGACTAGGACTCGCAGCATGCTTCCACTCTATATACTGGCATTTATTTTCCAGAGTTTCATGGAAAACAATGACTCATTGACGGTGATCAGTTTTGCAAAGAGTTCCTCTAGATCTGCACTATACTGTTGCAGCAACTATTGGCACACCTCCACATACTTCTGTCTCTGTGCATTGGTGAGGGTATGTGGCATCCATTGCGTTCACACCTTTGTCATCATCAAATCTTCATGGAGGGTGTGGAGGGTTCACTGAATAGACCTGTTGCCTGCACTAATTCATCAAATATGATTTGCCTGTTCTCCAATATCAGGTCATTGATAAGCTGGATGTTGTTTGGTTTACATGCAGTTGCTGGATGCCCTGTGCTTTTGCATTTTTCAGCACAGTCCTTGCTGTCTTTGAGTTCAGACACCCAACTAAACACGGACCTGTGACTTGGTGCAGACTCCCTACATATGGCCACTAAACTCTCATGCATATCTGAAGCAGTCACTCCTTACCTCCAGAGAAACCACGCAGTCCACCTTTGCCCGTGCTTGTCTCTCTCCATGTTGTTTTACTGATGTCCACAAGCATACTCACAAGAGATACAATTGTTACTCCAGTGCGCCATCTATGGGAAGTACCAACATCATCTGGTAGAAGTATACAGTACTATCACCTATCTTTACCCATACATTGACACATATTTTAAACTGCTATTTTGCAGGAGTTACAGGAGGAGTGCCAATCATTGAACAAACGAAATATTTATGACCTTTGGAGGGTGGGGGCCCTAAAGCCACAATATATGGAAACATCAAAAGTGGCTGATTTGATTGAAACCATTTTGAATTTTTTTTTTAAATAGTTTAGCCTTGTGTAAAAAGCAGCCTATGCCAAGGATTCTGATAAGTGATAATCTCTCCAGCAATCTATCTGATATTGGAAACAGTTTGCACAGAGAACCATATCAGCTCTTGATGCTGCCAAAGCAGTATGCAGAATCACTAGATGCAGCCTTTCTCTCCTACTTAAATGTAAGCAGGAAATGGTGCTGCAACAATTGCAAAACCAAGATAAGCATGGCACCTTAATTTTATTAAACTAACTTTTTCCAATTTACTTGAGGAATTAGTCAATACTATTTTTGTGGCAGCTAAAATAAACATGAAAAGCAGCTTCAGAAAACTACAAATCATCCTAATCCATTAAAATGAAGTTTTAAAGTATCTAGTTGCTTAATTTTTTTAATTAACAAGGAAAGTGCGCTCAAGTGGAGCATTGACAAACAAGGATAAAATTACAGTTTAATCTTTGCTGTAGTCTGTAACAGTTGCTTAAAGAGGGTCTAAATGCAAATGCTTGGAGAGGGCATAGCAGACATTGGCTAAATCTATCTAAGGCTGAAGTTCTCCTCTTGAAACCAGGGAAATGTCCCAACCAAGCAGTCGTTATTTCCATGGGTCTTTTCATAAGAGTAACACCCAACACTAAAATAATTCTCCTGCTTTTGAATACAACACTTACATGTTTCAACCTCAGGGGAAGATCACTAAAAGCCTCGATAGGGGTGACACCATCCACTACCTCTCAAGTTTAGTACTTGGGGCATTAAGACATCTTGTAACCATGCCTAATCAATGTCTTAACCTAAGAACAAGCGCACTGGAGTATAACGTTCTCCAATCTTACATTTTTGCATGTGACAACATTGCTAATGACTCCATCAGTCTGTTAAGTTTACCATTTGTTCAGTGTTCTTTTGAATGTGTTTTAATACAGTCACATCCTATTTTGCAAGTGTGAAGGACGGTTTATAGTCTGGTTTGTTCAGCAGTGTCGAGCTGGGGTATAAAGTTCCCTGCGTGCCTGTTGGCGTAAGTAATCTCATTTTACTGATTTGTTGACATAATTACGAACATGTGAGTGAGTGAGTGTGTGTGTGTGTGTGTGTGTGTGTGTGTGTGTGTGTGTGTGTGTGTGTGTGTGTGTGTGTGTGTGTGCGCGCAATAATATTAGTAGCTATTGTAATGTAGGAATAAAAATTCTTTTTCACATAGAAAAATAACTCCAGAGGAAATGTTGAGGATATTCAATGATCTGCCAGAAGACAACCTAATAGACAGTGGCAAATCAAGCAAAGAAGCAATAACTGAATAAAGTAACCATAAGACTGATTCAGAACAAAGTGATGCAGAGGAGTCTATTTCTCCTAGTTCTGAAAACTGTTTTTCTGGGAACAATAGCTATTGCAAAAGGAGAAGAGTGGATTCTTCGAAGGGAGTGTAACAGTTCCCCTTGGTCATAAACATAAAGTCGCTTAATATATGTTCTATCAAAATAATATTAGGTTAGCATAGATATTCTACACTGATTATTGCATCGAAAGGAAATACATAGCTATTACAGAGAAACAGAAATATGAGGTCCCTCAAGGTTGAGAACACATAGTCGGTCGGCTTTCTTTTATAATAAGTGCACCTCTAGGAACAATGCCTTTCTTCATAACAGGTCCACTCCTAGGAAAACAATGCCTCCAAACCATGTGGAAGGTCGGTCTGCTGCCCTGCTCTTTCTCTTTCATGCCAATACATACGTGATCGGTACAATAGAGTCTTAGATTATACAAATTCCTAAAATTTTGCAGCGTACGTGCCTCGGAATTAAATAAGTGGATCCTGTGGGAAACTCTATATCAACGTTTGGTCATGCGCACATACAAAATTTGTACGATGGTTAAAACTCAAAATTGAAACCAATCAATTAAAGTTTAGAACATACACACGTGATTCACACAAACATTCAAAATGTAACGATAGAGGGGGAAATCCAGGAGATAGTGGATCCGTGATTTTGATAGTTGAGACACTCTCGGTCGGTCGGGCGCAGTGGAACCATGTCATTCATAACAGTGTGGTAGGAATACACTGAACACATAACACGTGTAAAGTACTCTTTCGTTACCGCCGAAAACAACACACGAGTCTACAAACAGTGACTTTACAGGTGGCGAGTGAGGTATGTAATTACTGTAGCGAATAAATTGATCATGGAACAATCGAGGTGTTTTCTTCGCTGATCATACCACAACCAGTCAGGACGTATCCCACACCCTGGAACAAAGAAGAGTCCATGCCGAGCGAACCCCGATGAAAACCCCAACTTGTCCAGGAAATCTCCCCCATCCGTAACCCTCACCCATCATCTTCCCTATTTTATGAGGTGCTGAGTGCTGGGAGGACTCAACCAGGTTCCTAACAGGCAAGGACCGCCTCAGGTGGTAAAATAAAGAAAAGGAACGTAGCAAAACATTTTCCTGGGCTGAAAAGTTCAGCAAGAATTCCTAGAGATGAATCCTTACCTTTTGATGCCAATGTCAATTTTGATATAAATGTCTTAAAAATGTGAGATATGTTGCTACTTTCCCTCAGAGACTACTTGTTCTTTTATATTTATTTGCATGTTTTAAGTCAGTAAACTACTATGCATGCATTCCATTTCTACAGCAGTGTAACAATTTTGCTCAGTTGCATTCAAATGCAGTGTGCTGGAAACGGTTCTTACATTGGATGCAAAATTTGAGTGCATGTTAATAAAGGGAATAGGCCTGGAATACAAGTATCTTTACATTTTAAAGTATATCAATATGATTAAAATATTGAGAAATGAATATGGGGTGTATAGTACCCTGCACGCCTGCCCCTGTTAAGAAAATTAGCGCACCTCCTCTTGGATTAATGGTGCAGTGGTTCCCAATATATATGGGAGATTGGCGCTGTGTGGACAGACCCAATCTGAACAGTTCTACTATGGGTAAGGCTCAGATGTTTGGGTCAACCTATTTCTACAAATTTCAGATATACACGAATGCTAGGGCTATATAGCACCCACAGCAAGGCAGCTGAAGAGGTCACCTGTCCACTAAACAGGGCATGGAGGAAAATTTTATTAATTTACTTGGGAGCTAGGTTAGGAGAGAGAAAGCACTGAACAAAACACATAAAGAAACAAAAAAATTCAAAGTTAAACCATGCAGAGTATTGAGAATAGAAGTAGCCAGTCTGATGTGTTTGAGTATAATGTAAATATCAGTTCTATCATATGAAGCTTGTGAGAAAGAAGAATAAGTAGATGAAAACATAAATAAAGAAGAGAGATTTCTTCCGGTGAAGGTAAAGGATTCAATGATAGGTAAAGACAGATGTTACATCTCAGATATTCCAGTTGTAGCAAAACAAGTTCTGGCATTGTCAGAACTGTGGAAGCAAAATTTCTTAATGCTTATAAATCCCACAAGCATATACTTTTGTGATCATTTAATGTATTGGAAACAATTATGTACCAAATTATGATAAGGCCAATAAATGCATCAACAAACATATATTTTCATTTTTAACTTGTTTAATCTGTTTTAAAAATTATGTAGCTTTAGTGAGTTTGATGTCTAATGAAGTAAACTAAATTTGAGTAAAATTACAAAATGCTTAATTGTTTAATACAATAAATGATAATATGCAGTAATATTCTTCAGATTACTATTTATAAATCCTTTAAAATTCTAAAGCATGTATCACTTCAGCTTCAGACCTGATTGAAGTAATAAAAAATGTAAATAAAGACTGTATGGCTGCACCCTCTAATATAAGGCACAAAGACATACTATGTTTTGCTTCTAAACAATTTTTTGTGGAAACATATAATAAAAAAAACTGACATGTAGTAATGAAACTTTGGCTTCAGAGGGTACTAAGAATCTTAACAATTAATTTTGATTTTGCTGATAAAATTTTGTAATTTAGAACTTCTTCACTTCACTCCATTTTACCACAGGAATCCCTTGAATACCTTATAACATACATATTGAATATCTTGGTTGGTGACAACTCGATTATAGCTATAACTTTCTCTTATGTATAAGCAGAGACCTTTCTGGCTAACTAATGGTTCATTATATCTATATAATTATACAGTTTTTAAAACAATTATGATTCATTGGAAGAAATAGTTGTTGATAGTACTTACTAATGTAGCAATAAAAGGTAATTGTGTGCTACACCCTGAAGTCATTATTAAGGTGTTAGTAGATGACATTTGACACACTGCTTTATACCTGAGTTTTTTATGCATACTTTCATAAGAACTTTTCATTCATTCACTATCTGCTTAAGCGAATATAAATGATTCATAACTTAGTCAAGTAAAACTTACATCATGTACATTTTTTCTTGTAATTTACGTCATCCAACGTTAAGTCATATTGGATGATGAATGGAATGGGACAAATGATGCTCAAATGAGCCCAGGTTCCATACAGCTTAGAGTTACCCGACATTTGTCTTTCAAGATAAGGGAAAACCCTGGAAAAATCCTTATCTAAGTAACTCAGCCTGACCGAGATTCGAACTCAGGACCTCTTGACGTGAGGCAGACATGCTACCATCTACACTACCGAGGTGGGTTTAAGTCATGTACAGAAATAATGACATAGTAATTAATATAAACTAAACCAAAATGATAATGGATTTTAAAAAAGGATATAGACTGAGTAAAGATGAGAAATGGGAAATAAATGGAAGAGAAATAGGTGTCATTAAGAGATTTGATTATCTGGGGATAAGGCTGAGTTGTGATGGTAGGTGGACTGAACAGAAAAAACTAGCATTAGCAAAAGGTAAAATGAGTGTTGTAAGAGCATGTTTAAGGAAATTGCTTGACATTAATGTCAAGTGGCTTGAAAGGATCTATACTGCAATAACTAGGGCGAGAATTGTCTCAAGGGTAATGAAACATTTATATAGAGTTGCCATCTTGGAGGAAAGTAGTATTATTAAGGAAGGTTTTCTTATGCAAATGAGAAGCAGAAGGGAAAGGTCTTGCCCACAAAAAGTAAGGGAATTGATGGAATAGATAGGTATGGGACATATCTGAAGAAACAGGGAATTTTTTTATAGAGGCTTTTGGAAAGAAGTAGAATCAAGATTAGAAGATATTGATAGTCAAGTTATATTTGCTAGTACAAGAGAGGAAACCTCTTTGGGGATATATAGGGAAATAAAAACAGCATGGGGTAGTGAAAAGTACATAAATGTGTGTAACAAGCTAGGGCGAGAAGGGTTCGCGTGGGCGAGGAGAGGAATTAGAAATTTGAACTCTATTAAACATGATAAGGATAAAGGAAAATGCTCAATGTGTGGAGATGATGATATAGACTGGCATGGTGTAACATATTGCAAACAAACAAAGGTATGCAGAGAGAAAATTTGGCCACAAAACTGGAACAGTTTTAAGGAAGGGGTACAGCTGTTACTAATCAGGAATGTTGTTTGCAAAAAAGAAGAAGAAGAAGAAGAAGAAGAAGAAGAAGAAGAAGAAGAAGAAGAAGAAGAAGAAGAAGAAGAAGAAGAAGAAGAAGAAGAAGAAGAAGAAGAAGAAGAAGAAGAAGAAGAAGAAGAAGAAGAAGAAGAAGAAGAAGAAGAAGAAGAAGAAGAAGAAGAAGAAGAAGAAGAAGAAGAAGAAGAAGAAGAAGAAGAAGAAGAAGAAGAAGAAGAAGAAGAAGAAGAAGAAGAAGAAGAAGAAGAAGAAGAAGAAGAAGAAGAAGAAGAAGAAGAAGAAGAAGAAGAAGAAGAAGAAGAAGAAGAAGAAGAAGAAGAAGAAGAAGAAGAAGAAGAAGAAGAAGAAGAAGAAGAAGAAGAAGAAGAAGAAGAAGAAGAAGAAGAAGAAGAAGAAGAAGAAGAAGAAGAAGAAGAAGAAGAAGAAGAAGAAGAAGAAGAAGAAGAAGAAGAAGAAGAAGAAGAAGAAGAAGAAGAAGAAGAAGAAGAAGAAGAAGAAGAAGAAGAAGAAGAAGAAGAAGAAGAAGAAGAAGAAGAAGAAGAAGAAGAAGAAGAAGAAGAAGAAGAAGAAAGAAATATGGATGATTATTTGATGAAAGAGAGAAATGGTTAAGAATGATTAAGAATAACTAACAATTAAGGTTAGAGAAACGGGGACAAGGGAGGAAACAGAAAAGAGGGTTATCAATACATGGAAAATCAGGGGTTATGTGTATTGAGATCAAAACTTAAGGAAAGCATGTATGAAGGGTATATTGGATGTAAAGAACAAAGTTTGTTATTATTATGCGCTAGGAAAATGGTAATGCATTAAGAATGTATTTAGGCATATAGGAAGTAAGTTATGAAATAAATGTTCTATTCTATTCTACTAAAGAAAAATTTAGAATAAACATATACACAATAATATATAATGTTAACAGCATATAATACATTACAATTCACATAAGATATACTGCTTATTTATGCAGTAATTAAATCCTTTACGATATTCATCAAATGAATAGATGCACCTTTTCAGACAGAATTTCTTTAATTCTTACCTAAATTTATTCTTACAATCAATATTTTTAGATAGGTAGGGAGCTTACTATACAACTTATGTGCTGCAGCAGTAGTTCTTTTAAAAATATATTTGTAATCTGTGTGACTCAATATGAAAGTTGGTGCTTCCTGTAGTGAGCTTGTAATAACCTATTCAATAAGTGCCCCTTATAGTATTACTTACCTCAGTTTGTGATATAAATACTTGTGTAATTTCTAATATGATGTTACCTAGTTTGTAATGTTAGTTACCTAGTGTGTAATGTTGACGAAGCCTATATCTTTGTAGAAGATTTATTATGGTGAATAAAAAATTATTATTATTAAGTGCTTATGCATTTGATTGTTTTACTTATAATTTGTCTGCTATATAACTGTAATATGACTTCATAGACATATAGAGAGTATAGGATTAAGATATTTAGGATTTTGAAAGGTTGTCTATCACAATTTGATTGTCTCAAACCTAGTATTAATCTTATTGCTCTTTCGTGTTGCAGGAATAATCTGTTAGTATATTTTTATTACAACATTCCCATAAGGTTATAACATATGCTAAATGTGGGTAGTTGAAACCATATTATACTATTATTAGTGTCTTAGCTCCCATCAGATTATTTAGTTTTTTCATTGCAAATAATCCTGGAGCTGAATTTATTACAGATATGATTGATATGCTGGGCCATGACAAATGTTTCTCCATGATTACCCCAATAAAATTAGCACTATCAACTTCATTTACTTCCCTGTTTTCAATAACTGTCTTAGTGCAGGTGTATTGTGTTTGTCATCTTATGCCGTTCTTTTCCATGGTACAATCCTCAAACTTATGCTTTTTCTTGTTATACTTTCTAGCATAAATCAAACTGTGTACTGCTGTATTCATATATAGTTGATTGCTGATAGAATTGAGATACAGTATATGCATGTTTTGGGGAGAATTTCAAATGAAGTTCTTGTTGGTTGATTTGCTTCAGGGTATGCTTTCCAATACAGTTTCTAATGAAACTATTTGTAGGCTTATAATAACATGACAACGAGCATTACTTTACTTCATTTACATAATTTTCCTTAAGAAACTGTATTGGCTTCGTGATGTACATGTTGCAAGTGCATTATTGTCATACAATTTCTTTTGCCTTCTTTTATGGGCATGGTTGATATGTTTGTTACATTTATTTTGCTTGATATAGGGGCTGCAGGTTATTGCAAGACTTTTTGCTCCTATAGATTACAATGTTACTTCCTTTTGTTTGTCTTTTTTGACATACCTGCACTAATCCCAACTTTCAACATTTTAATGGATTTACATGCTTAGTTTCACATACAACTTATTGGAAACAGTTAAGTATATAACTATATAATAATGCTTAACCTATAGGTGCAAAGACTTCCACGGCCTGTGTCAATGTTGATATCATGAGCTTCCAGAGAAGGCAGCGTCGCTGTTTGGCATGTTGCCGACATTTCCCCCCATCAAGTTTCCCCCACTTGTGCCATGAGGAAGCCCACAACATCATGGGGGAAACATCGGCAACAAGCCAAACAACGACGCAGCCTTTTCCGGAAGCTCAAGATATCCTCAAATGCTTAACCTATCAATGGATATATCTAATATGAAAATCTCAGTAAGTTTTTGGAGAACTATCTTTGAACATACCTTTGGAAGACTTGCTTCCATGACCTATTCCTTCCACAGAAGTTACTATTATTTGAATGTTGGATGCTACATCGCCTCGTATTTGTCTTATTGATCAGTTTTTACTATGGTAGTATGTACTAGTATAAAGTCTTAGATGGAATCGCATTTGGGTATATATTTCTACTTCTTTCCATAGTTACTGAACAGTGTTTTGTTCATCATAAATCATTTTACAACAAAATTTTCATATATCCAAAATAAGTATTGTACGTATTATTTAGTAAAAAACTGCTTAAATTACACTTATATACAGGGATGGCTCGTCCTAATGTGCTGTAGTGCTGCAACATGCTCTATTCTGTTTTATAAATGACATTGCAGACATTTTAAAAGACCATGTAAATAACAATGCGTTATTGTTAAGTATAAGAAATCGAGTATGACCAATAATGAACTTTTAATGCATGTAAAACACCTGCATAACTAATGGAATGCATCTGTGACGTCAACGTGCTGAGAGCCAGCAAGCTCGGTAATCAGTTATTGCGGATGCGTACAACCTTGCCCTCTTGCCTCCCTGATGTCCTAAGTTCCCTAGATTTTCGCACAAATGTGTGCTGCAGCTGGGTGTTGCACGGTGATCATTCGCTGCACGGTGAAGCAGGGCCACCAACACTCATAGTTACAGCTGTAGAACTTGAATATGCATTGAAAATCATTTAGCAATATATCATTGCTTTATATTTTAGTTCTAGAAACTAATTCCATCCTACTTACGTAAACAGATCCAATACCTAATGGTTATTAAATCGAAGGGCAGATTGTTTGTTGATTGTTTGTTGTGTATCTATCATGTTGGAACGATAATCCATTCCCGTGACCATGACTAGAATACCCCTTAACAAGTGCATGTGGTTTGCATGCTCGCATTGTATCCAAGTATTTCTTTGTGTAATGTTATTTAGTGGCTGATATCAGTTTCTTCATTTTGTGTGTGAGTGTGAAACATGTTATAAATTCATTTTATTCAATGTATGAGTAATGAAAACTTTAACCAATAAATAATGAACACGGTTAATGAACTTCAGAAAACTCCCTTTTCAAGACGAGCATTAGAAGAAAGGGTTAGTTTAAAAAATATTAAGGTGACCAATACCTGATCTAAAAACTGAGCAAAAAGTGAAGGGAAGTAGAAATTCTGATTATACGATGAAGAAACATGGGCGCATGGACTTCATTTTTGGAAACCAGGTGAGTTGCATGGACCTTTTTCCTGCAGCACGCTGTAATTTTTCGGTACAAGTCACCACTATATATATATAAAATTCTAAAGAAATGAAATACTGTACTATACTATGTCTGCAAACTGAATAAAGTTTACAGGAAAGGTTACATGGTATTGATGCCTAAGCAGTAAAAAAAATAAACAAATAAAAAATTAGTTTGAGCTCTGACTATCAAAACAACATTTAATTTTGGGAACTATTTGTAATCTGGTAGAAAATGCACTGTTCTCGAAAATATATTGCACCATTTGCATTTTGGCCTCTGGATTATATATTATATTTACCAACTGACCCACAGACTAACCTTTATGTGATGAACATACCATAAATCATTCAATAAACTTTCAAAAACAGCTCAAAAAGCACCTTTTAAGTTAAAGAACCTTCAAAATGTTGGTATAAAATCCAGATATTAGAAGAAAAATCATTCATAAAAAATCCTTACAGAGTGAAGACAGTGGCTGCATACATTTAGAAATAAGTACAAAAATGGATTTTAGATTGCAGATGTATGAGTAAATAAATATCTAACAAGGAAATGTTAACAGCTACATGTACAAACTGCTGTAAAATACTGAACAAAAATATAAACAACATACCTTGATCGAGTAGGAAACTAGACTCTGTAGTAATGACTGCTAGTTTTGAAGAAGTTGAAGGTGCTGGTATTCCTGTTAACAAATTTAAATATAATACTTTAGATTGTTGACTTTGAGGGAAACTTTAATCAATTTAACCCATTAAGTCCCAGTGTCCTATTTAGAGGACAACACATAAAAGTACTACTGAATATCTGATTAATTATTTTTTTGTGATTACTATTGCTTTATGTCCTGTAATGATACTTATTAAAGCTGATTTGTGCTTTCTAAAAATTGTAATCAATAAATAGTACCCTTTATTGCTTATTTAGTACTGAGCCATTTTTTAAGTTGTTACAGGCGTTTACATTATTAATAATTTATGCATGTTTTAAGTAAGTGTTAATTATCCTTCCTGTTGGCATTTATAGCCAACAATCTGCTCTTTAAACCCCTTGCATTGTTAACTCATATTCACTATTGCGCATTGTTGCAAATGTTTGTCTACTATAAATATGACACTGGGACTTGGTGATATCATTTCAGCACTGATGCAAGTCCAACTTGAGAAGCTGACACTGCAGATTCATTTCCTTCTTAGTAGGAGTGCTAGTTAGTATATCAAGTGATGTGTTAAACTATTCAGTGCATTATTTTTGCGTGTAATATGTGTACTGGAAGTATTTCGTTACTGAGGTAACTAATGATTTTACAATCTAGTGAAGGAACTTGTACTGTAAAATGGCCAAGACACCGTGTGCATTATCTAAAGAGGGTTAGTAGTTTGCTTGCAATTCCAGAGGTACAACTCTGTGCATATAGAGATTTTGGTGATTTGTCTTCGTGTAAGGGGATTTATAGTATCATATATAAAATTACTTATTATTTATAAAAACGTTTCCTTGAAATAAATAATGCATTGTCAGCTGGACGTCTCTTTTTTCCCTAGTTGGTGCAAAGGTTTCTATTATACTTTTGTTTCATTTAGGATAACATGGCTTTCAGAGGAGTAAGTTCCCTCACTGTAGAGGAAATTAGAAGAAATAGAATAGTAAACTTGGGTCATTCCATGAAGCGACATCAGATGATCAGGACTTTATTGATGCCACTGTATGTCCTCCTGCAGAAGTCTCTGATGTGCCAGAGGCTATTTAATTGCATTATATGGAATCAGATAAGAGCAAAGAAACTGAACATGAAACTGGAATGCCAAGCACTTCCCAGCTTTCTAGAAGTAAGTCAAAGAAGAGGCGTCTTATTGACAATGAAAGCAACTGGGCAGACGACTCCAATTTATACAAAGCTGTTTATACTGAATGAGCTTGACATCAGCATAAACAGAGAAGAATTTAAGAAATAACGTTCTTCCTTGACTCCGAAGGAGCAGCCAAAATTAGAGACAAAATTGGATATTTCTAGATGGTGGTTCCCAGAAATGAATAAGATACAGTACACCATTGAGTCCATGGCCCTGGCCATCTGAAGGTGACGTTGTTTCCTCTTGCTGCTTATGTGACTCATAAGTGCAGAGCTGCCAACTAATCACTATAAAAAAATTGGCTTAACACTCCGGGGCGGTGTCGACAAGCGTTCTCCACTTGAGAAGAATGAGCACACAAAGTCAAACAGCATCGAGATCAGCATTTACATCTGCGCCATCTATCCAGCAATGCTATGCACCACAAACCTTAAAGCAGACCATAAGGATGGTAAAGAAATGAAATTAAGAGATATGATGAAAGGAAATCGTGGTGTAAGTACGGCAAAGTAACAAAGAGAAACCATAAGTCAGAGTACACGGTTGATGGGGATCGAACCCGTGACTTCGTGAATGCAAGTCTGGCGCTTTGTCTGACTCAGTTAAAGCTCCGGAATCTCCGGAATTAAGAATTGGCCGCCATTGGTTTGTTACCTCAAGAAAATTTGAGTTTTTATGTATACCAGAAACAGGCACAAGGCAGTTAAAGAGTTTAAGGGAGTGCCTGTAAGAAACAGGAATCTCTAATCTAGTATTTTACAGTACACTCTCTACCGAGAAGTCTCCCGCTGTCTTACATTATATTTGAAAACTAATCTACAATAGAGGCTTGATACTGTGATGTAGCATAACACATTTATTTCTAATACATATAGCCAGCACTACTTGGTAAATCATTGAAATATATAGGCAATTATGAGTAGGAAAAAATTTTTTTTTTACGCGAGCCTATCACACATACACGGTGAGACAGTGTATGTACACTCTGTTCAGGTGCAATTACATCTTCTGGACAGTAACTTGTCACACACTGGCAAGCGGGAGACATCATATATAACATGATTGAATATTATAAAAAGGAGAATAAAGAGGGAATTAAAATCTCCTTCTGATAAACCAAATATAGGGGCGCTGTAATGGTAATTTACATCTGTGTCTGTTAATTAATTGACTAACTTTCCACATCAGATATACAGCTCTTAAGTGCTCTATTTGTGTTTCATAGCTTGTTCTACTCCAGGCTAATAATATTTTGCTGTATTAGTAAACAAGTTAAGAAACGAATGCAGCGCCGTGTCAGTGCGCTTCAACGCTGTACCATGTGGTATTATATGAGAAACCACATTTATACGTAAGACCAAATATGTGAAACGGCCTTGTATCTACTATGTGTTTCAAATGGGAAGAGTTCTGGCTTGCAGTGAAACAGATGCGTTAGAGCCTTCAGCGTTGCCACTCCATTACCCCCAACCACCACTTTTTTATATTTCCCTCTCTCTCTCTCTCTCTCTCTCTCTCTCGCACACTTGTGAGTCTTCTTGGCGCTAGACGTAAGGGAACGCAAACTGAATTTTCCAAAGCTTTATAAAAATGCAGTTGTTGAAGTCACAATTGCAGTTTTTAATATATTGTTTAAAAATAATTATAGTTTATGAATTAGCTATTGTTTTAATCCAATGAAACTACCAGCGGTGCATCCATATAGCTATGAATGCCACTTCCGCTATGAGACAATTCGTCATTGTCATTGTCTTCATCGTCTGAGTGTTGAAAGTTTATGATGATAGACTCCAAAATCTCGTCACGTGCTATTTCTTTATTTCTTTCTTTCCAAAAGCAGTGTTCTTGTAGTTCATCTGCATGTTTCAAGCAGTTTTCCCAGTCTTGTTAATTTCTTAGTGAATAAGTTTTTCAGAATCAGTCAGTTTAAAAGTATTGTTTGCAACATAATTTGAGCCTACATCAATTCAATTGGACTGTTCTGGTAGTGGAAAGGGGAAAGGTGGCTTATAATACCTCGTGTCTCATTTCAATTGCAAGCTGATCCAGCTGATATAATTTCCCTGGTTTTTAAACGGCAGAACAACTGAATAATACTGCTTTGAACTCAATAGAGTAAATAGAGATTAGGTACGATCCATAAACAAACATATAGTTTGACAAGTCATGTTCTGCCGATGCACCATTCTACAAGCCAGCAGGGAGTGTATTTTTGTTCTCACTCGAATTTAACAAACACCTTGGCTTATTCAAAGTAATTCTTTTAACATGTCATGTCAAACGTTTACGTTTCAGTGCTGAGTAATTACAAATATACGTACACGCATATATGCCAACCAATAATGATGCATTTTTAAAACATAATAGTGCTTTATTTATTTGTATTAGTAAAACTGAGCTAAAAATATGGGAATTTTGCAGTTATGTTAAATACATTATTCTCTACCTTCCACATGGATCAGTTTGTGTAACATCGAATTTTTGTACTAGCGCGGATAGTATTTATTAGAGATTGATTTGGTTGGAGCTCGTCGCACACCACTTAGGTAGAATGCCATAAGACAACAGCGTGGGACTCAGATTGGCTGTACGTCTAGCAGCACTCAAAGACAAACATCATCCTAATTGAAACACATAATAGATAATAAATCGTATTTGTAAGTTAACACTTCTGATTAATCATATGTAGGTTCATTTTCCTGACAAGTTCCCAAAAACTTATACTGTTTCCAATAACTTCAATATAATTGTTGCCTAATTCTCAGATTATTGGTGATTTTAAGGTGATACTTGGGATATGGATTATATACGAGGGCTATCCAGAAAGTAGATTACGTTTTGGAATAAAAAGTAAACAAAGTATAGGAAACAAATTTTATTATATACAGATGAAAGCGACACTCAAATACTACTTTTCGACATAGTCACCATTCAAATTAAGGCATTTATCGTAGCGATGTACGAGCTTGAAAATTCCTTCGTCGAAAAATTCGGCCGCCTGCGCCTTCAACCACTTCGTTACCTCTTCTTGCAGCTGTGCGTCGTCATCAAAACGCTGCATAGCCAGCCACTTCTTCATTGCTGGGAATAGGTGGAAGTCGCTCGGTGCCAGGTCGGGACTGTACGGCGGATGAGGAAACAACTCCCACTTAAAAGATTCAAGAACTTCACGAGTGACATTTGCCGTGTGGGGCCGGGCGTTGTCGTGAATCAACAAGATCTTAGAGCTCAACATTCCTCTGCGCTTGTTTTGAATGGCTCTTCTGAGTTTTTGGAGAGTTTTTCAATACCTTTGAGAGTTTATTGTAGTGCCTCTTTCCAGGAAGTCCACCAAAATCACACCTTTTCTGTCCCAAAAAACAGTCGCCATCATCTTCCTTGCCGACATTGTTTGCATGCATTTCTTGGGTTTTTGGGGAGAACTTGTGTGCCCCCACTGCATTGATTGCAATTTCGTTTCACAGTTCACGTGTTTCACCCATGTTTCGTCACCAGTAACGATGCGATCGAGTAAAGAGTCACCATCCTTATGGTAAACGTCCAAAAAGTTCAACGCTGCAGCCATTTGCTGATTTTTGTGGTCCTCTGTCAAGATTTTTGGAATCCATCTTGCACAAAACTTGTGGTAACCAAGCTTTTCGCTGATGATTTCGTGCAACAGACTTCGCGAAATTTGTGGAAAACTCAAAGAAAGTTCCGTTATTGTGAACCTTCGATTTTCACGGACTTTAGCATCGACTTTTTCGACAAGTTCGGCAGTCACTATGCTGGGTCTCCCACTTCGATCTTCGTCGTGAACATTGGCCATTTTTAAATCTGATGACCCACTGACGCACTCCACCTTCAGTGATAATGTTGTCCCCATACACTTCACAAAGCTGCCGATAGATTTCTATCGGTTTACAGTTTTTTGCAGTTAGAAACCTTATTACTGCACCCACCTCGCAGCTCGCGGGATTTTCAATTAACGCAGAAATTTCAAACCGTCACAGTATCTGAACGGAGCACAGCACGAACCTCTCACTAGCACGGCTAGATGCCGACTGAGCTGCGCAACGCTCTGACCCCAAGATGGCCGCGCTAGCCCCGCCCCTAGCGGAAACAGACGAAAACGTAATCTACTTTCTGGATAGCCCTCGTACATAAAGGAAAATTAGTTTCCTAATTCACTAACACTCCAATTAATACACAGGCTGCTAATGTACTCACTATAAAGCTTGATGTTTCCATCAGTGTCACCCAGAGAATTCTTCGAAACGCATTTGTAGGAGCCGAAGTCTGAAGGTCCAACAGATTTAATTGTTAACTTCATGTGGACTTTGTATGCATTGTCTAGGAGCACAGGCTCGTATTTTCCTCCTAAAACACAAGCATCATTAGATTAAAAGAAGCAGTAGTTACTAAATACACTGACAATGAAATACTGTTATAGTTGTGCTTTTCTAATTTACAGATACATAGTTCATTTAGCAGCTCAGTTGGAAATAGAAACACCAAAGAAAGAATTACTCTTCCAAGTGCTTCTCAAAACACAGACATGCCATTCTTTTTAAAAGTATTACTTTAAAATACTCACTGCCACCTAATCTGTATTTGATTATACCATAAGAGAAAGTAGTTCAACTAGTTTTTATTTTCAGAATAAGCAAAATATTAGGGGAACGTGTGAACTAAAACATATATGTATAACCTGTCTGAAGAATGAATGCAGACGGCCATCAGCGGTGGCTTGCATAAACACAGAGGATAAGCTTTATTACATCAGCATTCCCTGTCCGTTCAGCAATGATGAAATGCAGTAGTTGAATCACTCACAGTGGACGGGTTCAAACAAGTCAAAATGCAAACAGCGCCGTGGGAAGTCGCTATATACTAACAAATTAGAAAAGTAATATTCCAAGTGCTACAGTTTTGCGAAGAATAGAAACGTAAAGGTCTAATTATTCCATTAATAATGCTATAATAAGGACAGCAACAGCCGTGAGAAAAAGTTATAGAACTGTAGAAGTTAGTTTATTTGAACTTAAACTTACAAAACTTCCTTACAATTCCAATCACAATTATCCAATTCTACTCTAAGTGCAAACTTGTCAACTGCTCAGATTTACTCGTCAGATAGGTAGTAGGTACTAACCGTACTAACCGACAGCGACAACTACTGACTGCCAATACGGGATGGAACAACCTGAAGAAGTTCCTTTCATAGGAGCAAGCTGGCCATGTACAGGATGATAGGACTGGCAAATAAAAGTACAAATTCCAGCAAACAATGATCCATAAGCAGTGCTTTTTGAGAAAACTGCTGAAGTATACAATACAATTTAGATTCCGAGCTTGTAGGTCGTGATTTACGAGATGAAAATTTAGTGGAAGTGATGGTGCCGTCCTAGTGTGCGAATTATATTTTACTCAAACCACAACACTTCCAGAACATATCTTAGAATACAGTCTCAAACGGTAGTAGACACATCATCCATTTGAGGAATGCTAGCTGTGATTACAATACCTTTCTTTACGACAAGGCCACGTAACGTGTGTGTGAAGGCTCCGTGCACTGCAGTGCCGACTAACCATGCATACGCCCAATCTGTGGCCTTGTCGAAAAACAAATGTACTGTGTCAAGTGAAGATGAAACCTTAAAGTAACGAATGGTACGTTGACATAGCCTCAAAATACAAGAAATCTAATAGCAATGTACGGAAGGCTGCATGTTTGTACCAATAAGCACATCCTGATTAAAGACACCCCGAATTTTGACATGTACAACACTCCATCAGCACCTTAGGGAACAGTGGAATTTCGCACTTCTTAGGCGATTAGATAGTCTGCCCACATTGTACCTCAGCATTAGGATAACGTGCTCGAAACAGTATAGCCTGGGGAAGAGTACGCCTAGATCTTTCCAACCTCCACCGTACAGCATATTTACTTAAGAATAAAATAATTATCTCTTGATAGCAGTTCGAGACTTCTAAAACCTCATTTCCTTAAGTCTTGAAACCAGTCTGAACAAACATCTGTTGACTGGTGATATTTGGACTACTTTTATTTTATGTGCTTTATACATTGAGTTTCAGAACTGATATTTATAAACACCTAATACGAATATGAACAATGCTGCTTTTCAATCTTCTGCATAGCACATATCACTATCTTTTTAGCTTCTAATGTCCTTCAGTGGCAGACCAACATTTACCCTCTAAAACTGTCTTGCATATACAGCCTACTTTTTTCTATTATATTTCTGTAATTCGGTTTAATATTCATATTCCCAACTTATTTGCTATGTCTCCGGTTCCTGATCTGTTATCGCATCACTAACATATAGTAAATTGTTCCAAAGTCCACATCCTCATCAACACTTCTACACTTCCTGCTCAATTTATCAATCATTTCATTCAAACATTCAAATTCGTGTTTCTTTTACCTTGTCCAACAATTTCTGTGGCCCCTGTATTTTTACATTAACGTTTACCAACAAATCAAAAAGCATTTTATTTCCAACATTGGTATTGTCTATTTTTACATTATCAAATCGAGCGTCACCTTATTTTGATCAATCACAGTACACACCTAGTTTTATTCCCCTTCTTGCTATATTTTCTCTTTCGTGTTCCCTCACCCATGAACCCAAAATCAGCTGTTATTCTTCAGACCACATGACCTATTATTCCTTCAGGTTTCTTTTTCAAATATCAACAGTGCTTGGTTATTATTTGCGCAATCCGTCTGTTCACTGTGCCAGAAATGTATAACAATGTCCACTTCTATTTTTTTCCAGTAATATTACTCTCTTTTCTCCAAGTATGTATATGCATGCCTTTAAGAGTATAAATGCAGATAACTTAATAGCTAGTACCTTAATATGAATCGACAGTATAAACTGTCCGCTTTGCTTCCACCCCTTCACTCTTCCATATTTGACTTGTGACCAAGGTAGTGTATAGCATTAATCTTCCCAAAAGCTAGCTCTGCTTTACACTGCCAACAAACTTTCCCGCACCCACGGTGAAAGTAAACACGTCAGGCTTGAGAATGCCAGGCGCTCTGCATTTACTAACCAACCTCTGAACATATTAAGACTTCGAACGAAAGTTAGCTTCTGTTATAGTGGTATGCTGTTTACAAAAAAGCGGAGAGGAGAGAGACACCAGCCTACTGAGTTTGTGAATGGCTGGTAGTGCTTTTGAAGGGGGACATTCTAGTGAAGCACTGTGTGAACACACACGGTGTTCATTTTTATCTGTCATTTTACCACGTACAATTTGACGTCATCAATAGCATCGCTGATGGAGTGAGTTTATATACGATTCCCATAGTGGCTTGCGATTATATTTGATGTGCTGACAGCAGTTTGAGGCCTCCCTCTACCGGTAGGGAAATATACTATTTGAGAGGTGGGCCTACCCGCATAATATAAAGGTGCGTAATTTCGCCTGATGCGTAGATATGATAACTGCTTTTAAAAAACTATACATTGCAATGCAATGCACTGCAAAGCTAATTATGCAGCCATAAAAGTATACCATGAAGAATATAAAAATGATAAGTCAATGAACATCTGTTTTTCTGTTATAGTAGACATATATGCATATTGTAAACGTGTCACATAAAATACAAATATTTCAATTTGATCTCAATTCTTTTCGATCACCCACAGTTTCCTCACAATGTAACTTCATAACAAAACCAGAATTTTAGCAGAACATGTTCTAGGAATGAAAAATAAATTAGTGTTGCAACATGTACTAAGCTTATATCCAAGTCTAAACAAGAAAATATCTCTAGTACATAGTCCTAAGTGTCCGTTTTCTTATATTTCCATTCTCTCTTCCCCTTAAACACTGTCAGTATTGTGAGAAGGTATACTTGAGGCTTTTATGTCATAACATTAGTACTGCTTCTAGATTGGGGCCAGTTACTTTATAGCATCCAGTGTCTCTCTTTTTGCGAGTAACTAATCCTGTCTCTTGGAAATGTTTGATGCACCTACTGGTCTTTTAGACATAAGGATACCAACATTAATAGACACTTTAATTAAGCATCAGAGTGACAAAAATTTATATCATATATTGATAAAATGTAAGACGTTTATGTCACAAAAAAAGAAGTATGTGAATTTGACGTTATCTGGACGCTTTTGACAACATTAAGCTCCAAGGGAGTTGTTTGAATGCTAGATAGCATTACATAAACTCCTCTGTGGAGCGGTTTAAACCATATTTATAAGTCGCACGAATTTTAATAAGGATACCCATATGAGAAAAAAACCTAAAATCTACAGTTTTGCTTGGATTGAATTGAAACTTTAACACAATTATTTTAGTATTAACAATAGTTCACACACCAATTTTCAGACCTTTGTGCAAAATAGTTCTTGTGATATTAATATATTTATAGTGTTTTATTATCATTTAATTAAACTATTCCACACGATGTAATTTTAGTTTGAGAAAAATAATACTTTGCAGTTATATACATAAATAGATTGTTAGTAAATTGATGAGATGAAATTTTAATCTGACCCTTGGTATAGGATAAAAAATTATTTAATTCTCATTTTATCAATTTTTAATATTTTCTTGTGAAATATGTGCTTTGATATTTAATTGCACAAACATTAGTGACATAAGAAAATTAACTCATCAATTTCCTTTGGTACTATTTGTATCCAAACACAAAAATTTTCAAGCTTCTATTTTACAAACTGCATCGTGTGGGGCAATTTATATTTTGAATAACGCTGAAAATTAGAAACATGAGAAAATGTCTTTTAAAGTTTAGCATATTATGTAACACTGTTTCTGACCTGTATAATCTCTAGAAAGCACCTGCTGCATATGTTGGCCCTTCCTTCTTCTTCTTCCCCTCTCATGAGTTAATTTGGATAAGCGAAGTTTCCTCCAACTTCTTTTGAATGCTGGTTTGCATATCTGCTCACTTTGGTACATACGGCGTTAATCTCCTTCCACACTAATTTTGTATGCAGCTGGACTAATTTTTTCACCTAGTAAGTGTTTTTCTAATTCCTGACTAGCTCTGCAACCCATGTTAAATTGTGATACAGCAGATGCTACCCAAATTTCTAATTTCTGTTTTGAAATGAAAATTTCTTTGGGGCATTTGGATCATAATACATGATGAAGCAATTCATTTGCATTTTGTGTTTTGCCCGATGTACACCGTTTTAGAAGTTCATCAGTAGTTAGTATTTGGTAAACTGGCAAGATTCTGCTAATGACTAGTGGTGAGAGAGTAGTTTTCATTGTAGTATCATTATGATTAGGTGTTGGATCCCCTTTAGCACTTGCTCTGTTATAAAAACACCAAGATGTTGTACCCTTTGGACATTTATTATGTTGGGGTTTCTCATTACTTGATGAACAGTGGTATAATGTGGCAAATATTGCAGATCTTATTAGCTGTATATCTGGACTATTGTCTCTTATGGCTTTTCTGTAGTAATTTGTTAAATTTACTATTCTTTGGCCTTTTAAACCTCCTGCTCTTTTGCCCCCTAATGTAATGCCCTTAGAACTGCAATCCTTAATCAAATTTAGCCCTGTTCCCAGTCTCTTAGCCCCATGATTAATATTAGGAAATTGGTACATATCCATAAACTGCCAGATCTTGTAAATGATTATGAGTTTTTGAATCACCATCAGACATTATGGTTGCACGTCATGTTGCACATTCTGATGGATCTCTGCCATATAACTGCTGCAGCTGTCATGTCCATAGCTGAAGATGATCCAGTGAAATTACTTTCACATTCATCTGCTGCTTTATGTGAAATGCACCAGGCCTTATATTCATCACTTTTACTATCTAAAGTTTTAAGTTTTTGTTCACAAAACCCACAATATTTAGATAAATTTTCAAAGTCTATAACTAGTCCTGTTAAAATATCTATCACAATACCTATGCCATGTAGTGAAGAGAAACCACGCTTTTGCCAGGTGCCAGCGTAACTTACTGTTATATCTATAGTTGAGTGTGTATTGAGATTGGGGTCCAGCTCAAGGTAAGCATCACATATGGCTAAAAGTGCCTAACTTAGTATGCACTGTTCAATGTTACATTTTGTTTTGCCATATCTTTTATGTGTGTGTCATATGTGGAAGTGGTCATAACTGACATTCCCATACCCAAGCAAAATTTTTCCAGTCCAGCATGCCCTTTGCCTAACTCAAGAAAAGTGCTTACCATTCTTCGGTTTACTTCAAATGGTGGCCTTTTAGATTCAGCTGCATTTATTCTGGGACTTGTGTATGTTTCACTGCACACAGAATTGCAAGCACTACATGTAACAATTAATTTAGATGCAAATCCAAAAGTAGTGGTAAGACTGGCACCCAAGCTATTTTCACCACACATGCCACATTTAGTACCATGGAAAATATTTTTCCAGAAGTCTGAATGCACCAATGTGAAGTTAACAGGACGATTTAAAAGGTTTCTTCATTGGTGGTAAACACTGAAAGTTTATTTTGGCTTACAGTTGGGGTGCACTTTTTATTTTGTATCTCTGGAGTGGGAAGCTGTTCTGGAACTGAAGTTGAAGGCTGTGTTTCAGGCAAAAATGTTTCTGCATTTAATAAATTTTTGGGACTATGTTTGCGCCATCGTGTAGATATTATATTACAAGTTCTTTTGCAGATTCTAGATGTTTTCCTACTCCCTTTATTACAGTCTATTCATGATAATGAAGCAAACAGAAAAAAAAATCCTTAAAAACAAACACTAACCTAAAACGAAAGCTTATCTATGAATTGAAGTACACTATGTCCTAATTCTGCACTTATAATCTTCATTGAGGTATGATACACCACTAAATACATTCTCTTCAATGAAATCTACACAACTGAATTTTCTTGGAATACACACACAAGAACTTGTAAACTGTTTATAAAAACACAAATAAAATCGCATAGTCTCCTGAGCGTACTCCAGTGCAGCCAACACACAGATAGGGAAAGTCGAGGGAAAGTATATTAGCCTCTCCAAAAAAGTCCGCGACATTCAAATTGAGAAAACCGAAAGAAACGAAGAAATCACCGACATTGGTGATTTAAAGCACCATGCCCACTCCCAGTCAGCCATTTAAATCGTCACATAACACAGTTTAAAGGGCCGCATGTAATTAATAAAGATAGCAAATTGAAGTACAAGGATTACTCTTTTTAATTAGGCAAAAAAAAATCTCATTTTTTGCACTTTTTGACCAATTTTCACAGATGCGTATTCTTAAATTATATTCATATGTAGCTAAAATTTTAATGCTGGTACAAAGTAACATTCAACCATGAAGAAGTACTGCTGTGTGTTCATATCCAGGGGAAGTTTGTTGTATTATTTACCAGTGCAACCACATTGACAGCGTTGTAATTTGCTTACTGTTCTGCAAAAATTACCGCTTCTTCTCCGTAGAGGGCACTATGATTTCAAGATACACTCACCAGTCAACTATGACGTCATTCTTGCTCAATCGGAGGGCTGGAATTAACCAATAAAAATGAACACCATGTATTTTCAGGTTAAAAGTCACGAAGCAGCAACCGCGTCCGAAGCCTACACATCACTCCTAAAAATTAATATTATTATTCTTTAAATGAAGCACATTTTAATATAATGCAGTTACAATTACAATTTCTGCACTTATAACCCCAACATTTTGTATAAAAGCTTGTCTCTATGCCTCTCTTCGTTTCCCCGGTTTCTTTTTTTAGGTTCAATTTTTAACCCACATTTCGATAACGTATATCTTTGATTATTCTATTTACTAGGTTTTCTTCTTCAAACATTAGAGATTTTATTTTCAGTCAATTTGTCTTATTTTACTTGATCTACCAATCCTAACATTTTGGTGTGGGTTCTTTTTCGGTTCGTTGTCCTAATGTGTGCTTGTTTAGGGCTGGAGTGTGAAAGGTTTGACGGTGAGGTGGAAAGGTGGGTGTTTTGTCTAATCGTCGGTGAGCTGGGATCTCTTTCTCAGGGTTCAGTTATGAAAAGTCGTGTTGACCGTCTCTCAATTCCTTTATTTTTTTCTTTAGCCGGGTTCTCGTAGCTCTCTTGTTAACACTTGCGTTGTCTTCCTAATTTTCCTTTCCCCTTTACGATGTTTTTACGTTGCTTCGCGGACTCCCTTGTTATTCCCTATATTTGCACTATCTTTATGACCATAACTCTAAGTCGGACTGCGACATCTGATCCTACTTTTATCACAATACTCAGTACCGGAGTAACCTTCCAATAACACGTCTTCTCCCCGTCGTCCTCACTAGCAGAGTGACGCTCTTTTGCCTCTCGTATTTTCAGCTTCTATCCTAGCTTTTCTTTCCTATCACCGCCCATTTTCTATTCCTTTCCTATTTTACGCCTATCACGTGGTTTACTCTACATTTTATTGGCAGGGTTTATTTCTTTAATTTTCTCTTATTGGTCACCTCCGTATGTCGTTCCTATGCATCAGTGCTATTCTCCGCCCCTCTGGGTTGTATGACCTCTCAGCGTCATAACGGTATTCTATCATGCTTAGCTGAGTTTTCCTTATACCTCGCATATTTTACTGGCGTCTTGATGTCGGTTCTATTGTTCTGTGCTTCCTGCCTGGTCTATGTGCCCAAAGGCAACTCCTGTCCAATTTTTCCTTCATTTGTACTGTATTGCTATTTCGAATATTCTTTTTAACTATGTTTCTTATATCATTTATTCCCTTTTTATTCCCATTATGCTTATTTATGATCTCTACTATTGTATTAGTTTCTATTGATCTTTTCCCTCTTGGAACCTGAGGTTTCTGCTTCAAATGCCCTTCGGAGGAATATTGCTATTTTTCTCACAAGTTGGGAAAAATTTCAAATTCCTTCGAAAGTCCCACGAAACCGCGACCTTCAAAGTTTAACTAACGTGCTAACGCTGACAATTGTTACCTAGTTTCTCCTCTTTCCCTTCGTCAACGCAAGTGCAAGCAAGGAGCTTTAGAGCGTTTGTTTGGTTGTTTTTTTTTTACAATAAAATACATACATACATTTATACATTTATACCCTTATATACATTGTTACATATTTTCTTAGTTTTCAATGTGTCCAATATTTTACATTACGTTATCAATCTGATTTTGCATTTTTGGATTGTCTCTGATTTTCTCTATTTATTTGCATTATTTGTTTTATTGTTGTCTTTTGGGCTTTACATTGCCTCTTTAAGTATAGTGAACCTTTAATGTTTCATACACTGTCACTCGCGTCACTGCAATGTCGTGATTGCTTTTGTTTTCGGCACTTGTATTTATAATTCCTTGTATGTTCCGCTTACTTATTCTAAGTACAAAAAATTTTTTTTTTATTAGTATAACCAGGTGTAGCATTTGTTTATGTTATAGTTAAATTCCATCGCGTTTATTCTTTATGTCCGTTATTCTTATTTCTGTGAAACGTGTGTATTTCTTCTATTTGTAACAAAGTGGTGTTTACTAATTACCTGTGCCGTACATTAATGAGTTCAGTGACTCCGGTTCGCGTCAGGTAATGGTTTGAGTATGTGTGATTTCCAGTTCTTTAAAGGGTCGTAATAGTGCTATGTTATATCTACCTATGTTTTTCTTCGTTTTATAGTCTACCAGCTCAAAAGAACGATCACCGAACTTCGCAACGATCATAGCCGGCCCTTCCCAAAGGATATGCAGTTTTTGTGATGTTTTGTTAAGCATTGAAGATTTGTTGTGGGTTCTCACTAGCACCTCATCTCCTATGTTCGGCGTCCATTTCTTTTTGTATCTTTTCTTCCTTTTATTTCTAGTTTCTGCTCGTTTCCTTAGGCGTTCGTAGGCTTCTTCTATTTGCTGGATTTCGTTCATTTTGTCTGTGTTAATTGCTCTTTTTAAGCCTGGTAAAATGCTTTCTGGCGTTTGGTTTAGGTGTAGCTTGACTGGCGCTATACCAGTGTTCGGGTTGATCGTGTTGTTCATGATTTTTTCTATTAGTGGTAGTTGGGTGACCCACGAGGTATGTCTTTTGCGGTATGTTAATATTCGCAGGTAGATGGATAGATCCCTCATCGATCTCTCGCACGGGTTACTTTCCGGGTGGTATGCTGTGGAATTATATATTTTGATACCTGATGTTCTTATCTTATTTACGAAATGTTTGCCTTTGTGTATGGACGCGTTATCCGCCGAAATGGCGTCCATTTTACCATATTTCGGTATGAAATCGTCCAGAATTTTGCTTGCACAATTTGCGCTTGTTGGCCTCTTCATCGGGTATAATTTAGTGAATTTGGTAAATACGTCCATATGTTTACATGCAGATCTGGTATTTCAGGGGAAAGTCTAAATGTTGATTCTGTCTCTCCTTGTTTGACAGGTGTATTTTCTCTTACGTCCAGGGAGCCGTTTCTTATAGTGATGTGTGGATAACTGGTTTCGTTTCGTCTACCTGGGTCTCCCTTGCTCTCGCAGGTGTCGTCAAAATTATCCTCGACTGTATCATCTTTGTTTACTTCCTGGATTCTAAGTTCCGCAATGTGAACACCTGATTTTACCTGCACATATTGCACAAAAAAGGTTTCTTCCTCTAATAGGTTTTCTGCCTCTGTTAAGTTAATGGCCTGGTCAGTCAGCTGAGAGAACCCGATCGTTGCCTCTTCGTTATCTCGTCGTATAGTTAAATACCTGTTTGCATAGTTGATGTTGGCTTTAAATGCCTCTAGGAAATCACTTCCTAAAATGATTTGTACTGCCAGATGTGGTATTATTAAGAAAATGAGTTCGACGTGCATTTGTCCTAAACGAAATGGAATCATTGTTTGTTTTTGAATGCGTTGTTTTTTCCTGCTGATGGCTGTCAAAATATATACATTCTTTGTGGGTAGTGTTTGTAGACGTAAACCTTTCATTTCTAAGTCGTTAAAGAATTTTAAACTGCATACAGAAGCAGTTGCTCCTGTATCCAAGGTTGCCTGATAAATTTCTGCGTTTATGGTGATTTCTATTTGTGGCGTTTCTACAATGTCCGGTTGTTTTATTTTTCCAATCGTATTGTCACTTTCCGCTACTGTCTCGTCTGCCTGTATTTGTAATTTTGCTACAGCTTTGCTCTTGTTCCCATCTTGTTTCACATACCTCGGGGTCGGATTCGGGAACGTTATCCTACCCACATCTAGTTTTCCTGGTGGAGTGTGTTCGTTGCGCCGTTTAGAGATGTGTGTGTAGTTGGGACGAACGTCTGATTTGCAAACCATTTCTGTCGTGTCACTGCGCCATTGTTATTATATACTGTCGTTGGAGATGTATTGCCTGGGTTTTCTTGCCTCGATGTTTGCTGGTTTTCCCTACTGTTCATGTGTTCTGTCCGGTTGTCTGTCACGGCGGGTCGGTTTTCCTGGTAATGTCCATTATTGGTCCAATTACGGTCTGGTGGATTTTCTCGTGGTATGTCGTTCGTATAGGGTCTCCTAAAAGCATTGTATCTTCTCTCTCTTGTTGTGTTCCTGTCATAGCCGTTTCTCCTTTGCTGTGGTCTTTGTGTACGTACCCAATGTACGTTGTGTAGTTGTGGTTCCTGAAAATGGTGGGGATTTTCTCGGGTTTGTCTTTGGTAGCGTGTATTGTAGTTTCTGTGTTCAAATGCAGGTACATGGTCTCTGTATCGTTCTCTATTCTGGGCGTTGTCATTTCTCCGGGCATTTCCTGTGTTGTATGCCCTGGTCCCACTAAGATTCGGTTCATTGTATACCGGTCTGCCCTCTCGTGGTCCTGTGTTTGAGTCCGTCATCTGTGGTTGCAGTGCCGTCAGAAGTTCGATCGTCTCGTTTATAGTGTTTGGTCTTGCTACTATTAAATGGTTCTTTATATGTTCTGGGAAATGTTTTATCACGAGATTAATGAATTCATGATCCTCTATCGGCGGGTCAAGCATCTTACTCTGTTGTGCTAGGTCTAGAAAGTAGTCAACCATCTGTGTTCCCCTGTGCAGATATTTCCCTGTATTTATTTTGGTCCGCACGGCATATTGTGTGGCACCATTCCAATATTTGGTGAGAAAGTTTTGTCGAAACTCTGCATACCTGGTATGGTCACCAACTGCTAATCGAAACCACGTGAGTGATCGTCCCTGTAAGCCTTTCTTAATAATAAGCATTTTGTATTCCTCTGGGATGTTTTTAAGAGTGAAATATGCTTCTACGTCCATTATATAACGCTTCGCGTTGTCCCTTTCATCATTGAATGTGGGCACGGTAATTTCATTTAATAGGTTAAAATGGTAGGGGTATCCTGTATTTGCGCAATTATTGAAAATGCTACCCTGATTCACACTATTACATGTATCTGTGGGGGCTGATGAAGGCGTGTTCTGGCACGAGTTCAACATCCCCTGCCTAACCGGTACGTTCGGAATGTCAGTACTCTGAGGCTGGTCATTTGTTATTCTGAGGTCGTTAATGGCCTCTTTGAGCACTGTCATTTCTCGCGTATAGTTTGCAATGGTTACTTGCGTTGACCGGTGAGCTGCGGCCGCCTGCGTCAAAGTTTCTTTAATTGTTATGAGTTCAGACTGTGTCTGCTCGTGCCATTCCTTTTGTCTATTTTCTATACTGGCGCAGGTATTTCGCAACTCATCGCTCAACTGGGCATGCACATTATTACTGGTACTAGACATGTTATTTATTCTTCCTTTGATATTTACAATGTCCTGCTGTGCATCATGCATTTCTGTACGCATGTGTAGGAATTCTGCCTGAGTTGTGGCCTGTCCTAACCTAATGTTCTCTAGGTGTCTATTTTGTTCTATTAGTTTACTTTCTAACTGGTTTCGTAAAGTTTGTGTTTGTTCTGCTATTTTCTTTTCTAGGGTCTGATTTTGCTCTAATATTTTCGTTTCTAGTCTTTGGGTTTTCTCTCCTAGTTCTCCTAATCTGGTCTCTAGGTTCTGATTTTGTTCTTCTAATCTATTTTCTAGGGTCTGGTTCTGCTCTACAATTTTAGTTTCTAGTCTTTGGGTTTGTTCACCTAGTTCTCCTAATCTTGTTTCTATGTTCTGAGTTTGTTCTCCTAATCTAGTTTCTATATTGTTCTGAAATTGTTGGAGCATCTGTTGCATTGTAGTTGTGAGGCTTACTACTGTTGCAGTACTAATGTCTTGTGCTGGGCTGTTCATGTTTTGCTCCTGTGATTGTTCCGCCATTGTTACTTTTGTCGTTCTACCACTTCTCAGTAGCATATACTTATTTACAGTCTACGGATGTACTACTTGGCTGGCCCTATGTCTCTTCTCCTTGTAGAACGATGTTTAAGGTGTACTTACTCGTGCTGATGTGTTGTTTTTACCTCCTTTGGCTCTGATGGTTGTGACGTCCCTGTTGTCGTGTTGGATGCCCTCGTCCCTGGCGTTCTCCGTTGTCGTGATGTTGAAGTTGTAGTTGTTGCTTCCTGTTGTCGCCGTGGCCGGTCCCCTGGTCCTCGGCGTGCGTCTCCGGTGTCGTGATGCTAAAGTTGTATGTTCCTCGTTGTCGTAGTGCCGAACTTCAGAGTTGGTTTAGGACACGTTGGGTGCCAGTTTGGTGTGAGTTCTTTTTCGGTTCGTTGTCCTAATGTGTGCTTGTTTAGGGCTGGAGTGTGAAAGGTTTGACGGTGAGGTGGAAAGGTGGGTGTTTTGTCTAATCGTCGGTGAGCTGGGATCTCTTTCTCAGGGTTCAGTTATGAAAAGTCGTGTTGACCGTCTCTCAATTCCTTTATTTTTTTCTTTAGCCGGGTTCTCGTAGCTCTCTTGTTAACACTTGCGTTGTCTTCCTAATTTTCCTTTCCCCTTTACGATGTTTTTACGTTGCTTCGCGGACTCCCTTGTTATTCCCTATATTTGCACTATCTTTATGACCATAACTCTAAGTCGGACTGCGACATCTGATCCTACTTTTATCACAATACTCAGTACCGGAGTAACCTTCCAATAACACGTCTTCTCCCCGTCGTCCTCACTAGCAGAGTGACGCTCTTTTGCCTCTCGTATTTTCAGCTTCTATCCTAGCTTTTCTTTCCTATCACCGCCCATTTTCTATTCCTTTCCTATTTTACGCCTATCACGTGGTTTACTCTACATTTTATTGGCAGGGTTTATTTCTTTAATTTTCTCTTATTGGTCACCTCCGTATGTCGTTCCTATGCATCAGTGCTATTCTCCGCCCCTCTGGGTTGTATGACCTCTCAGCGTCATAACGGTATTCTATCATGCTTAGCTGAGTTTTCCTTATACCTCGCATATTTTACTGGCGTCTTGATGTCGGTTCTATTGTTCTGTGCTTCCTGCCTGGTCTATGTGCCCAAAGGCAACTCCTGTCCAATTTTTCCTTCATTTGTACTGTATTGCTATTTCGAATATTCTTTTTAACTATGTTTCTTATATCATTTATTCCCTTTTTATTCCCATTATGCTTATTTATGATCTCTACTATTGTATTAGTTTCTATTGATCTTTTCCCTCTTTGAACCTGAGGTTTCTGCTTCAATTTCTTATTTTATCTAATCCCATCACACCACCTGTCTACCATGTACAGCATTTATCTTCTAGGTTAACATCGGTAAAGGTTTATTTGCTTTCCGTCCTGTCTTATAAAGTAACATTCTTCTAAATGCTCGTTTACTGTTTTAGTTTGCAATTATTACCCTCACAGTTTTCTTTGCAATAGTTATTCTTTTCGCTACCATTTTTCTCCTCCGATTTTTTTATCATGAATTGTATCATTCCGTCACGTCTACACCTACTTCTTCGATATTCCCTGCCCTTTCCTCTTATCTTCTCACAGCCGTCAACGTCTTATCGCAGCTGCGCTTCTCCAGTAACGTGACCTATAAGGTGTTTTCTTTATATCTTTTCTCATTTAGTTCCATCAATTTCATCTCACCCATTATTTTATTTTTAATTTCAATTTTCACTAACATCTCAGCTGAAGGTATACACGATGTTCATTTTTATTTGTGATTTTACTGCGCAAAATTTGACGTCATCAATAGCATTGCTGATGGAGCGAGTTCATATACGAGTCCTCTGGCGGTTTGCGATGTATTAGATCTGCTGACAGCAGCTTTGAGGCTCTCTCTACCGGCAAGTAAATATACTATTTGAGGGGTGGGTCTGCCCGCGTAATATAAATGTGCGTAATTTCGCCTGGTGCGTAGATACAATAACTGTTGTAGTTTGTTTTAATGAATACGAAAACTATAAATGACGGATGAATACAAACAATATCTTGCAATTTGGTGTTTCTCTGTGAAGATATATAACTTAACATAATTAAATAAAGGAATGCCAAAGTAATAACAGTATTAGTTTCAAAACCTTTCAGTAAAGAAACATATTTCTTTTGTTCTCTTTCAACAGTCCACGTCTTATCGAACAATGAATGAATGAATGAATGAGTAAATTAATGAATGAAACGTGTGGTATGATCCTCAAATGAGACCAGGGTCCCTAGAGCTCAGCTCTCGACATTCGTCTTCGTAGGATAAGGGAAAACCCTGAAAATAGCCTTACTCATCAACCAGGTAACTCATCTTTAGCGAGATTCAAACTCGCGACATCTTGAGTGTGAGGCACACACACTACGTCACATCATGGAGGCGGACAAGAAACAAATGTAATCAAACAAATATGAGCTGCTTCTATATGTTTATCAAAACAATGAAACCAATAATTGTTAAACAGTAACTTCTGTGGACAGTTGTACGGAAACTAAATAGCAAGAAATAGCTCAACAGAAATAAGTAAATAAACAAATAAGTAAAGCTGAGCCAACGTGGCAAATTAAGTATCAGCGCTTCTTTAAACGAATGGTTAAATCTGGGTAAGATCTGGAGATCTTGGTGGCCACACAGCATTGCTAATGAATCTGTTGAGCAGAAAACACGATTCAGGTTATTCATGCTGAGCATGAATGATCTGGAAATTTACCGGCTCACCTCCGAGGAAAATGTCTTTCAAGGAAAGCAATTGTATAAGATAATAAAATATAACCAATGGCACGACAGACCTTAGAGAACCAAGGCCTACCAACCCGACTGCTGGCCTCACGCTCACTTACGCATGGCAGAGGTGGACGATCATTCAACCGATACGGGGAGGAGATGTGGTCAGCATCTCGGCATCCCCCAGCCGAAGTGTTGGTTTTCGTGACCAGGGCCGCTTACCTAGCGTAAGCTCCTCACTTTCCTCACGATGCTGAGTGGGCACCGGTCCTATATCAGGGACCTAAAATTCCCACCACATGGGTGGGATCGAACTCGGACCGTTTTCCGTGGCCAGGGACCAAGGCATGCTGCCTTAGCCCACTACGCCACGGCGCAGGACAAAGCAATTGTATCGGCATTAAAACTGGCGCGACATATAAATATAATTTAAACCGCTGCATAGAGGAGTTAATGCAACGCTATCCGGCATTCAGACAAGTCCCTCAGAGCGTCAATGTCAAAAGTGTCCAGGTACCGTCACGATTACCGTAAAACGGGCGAAAGGACACTCTGGTTGTATTAGTTACCAGCGCAACTACACTCAGAGCGCTATAATATGATTATTGCCCCGCAAAAGTTACCATTTGTTCTCCGTAGAGGGCACTGTGATTTCAAGATAGAATCACCAGTCACCTAAGACGTCATTCTTGCTCTCTAGGAGGGCGGGAAATAACGAATAAAAATGAACACCGTGTGACCATAAGAAGAAATTTCAATTTTCCTCCCTAGGCTCGCTAATTTGCTCCTAATTGGCTAATAAATGACTCCCACTTAGCGAAAAAAGTTTCATTAATTCATCCATCTAAACCGCAGCATCATGTATCTAAAATACATATTAACCCTTTGATTAAAATTCTGCCATAAAGATTTGGAATATAATTCGGTAAAGCGGATGAACGCAGCACTGAGCTTCCTAGCGGCAGAAACTTCGTAAGCTGTTTACTTAATCAAGAATTATGCCTCTTTTTAATATTTCGTGCTTTCTTCGTCTCAAACTCCTCCATGCCAATCTTCTCTACGTCCCGTGAAGCGCCCACCTTAAAGAGAGTCGTCTATTTTCAACATGTTATAAGTACAACCCTGGTTTATTCAGTCGTGTTAAGCTAATAAGTCTACCACTGCTACCAACGTGTTTTTTTGTCACATATACCGCCATGGCTTTTAATCCACCTTGAGCCATGGACACATCATTTTCTTCAAACAATACCAACAATGCTCAAGCTGCTCTCGGGAAGCAAGCCAGGTGAAAAGACGATTGGAAATCGACCTTTCGGGAGTGTGCATCTCTCCCATCATCAGGATATTTATTAAATGTTATAACCACAAATGAATCACTGGATATAACACAAATATAAACAAAGACAAAACACTATCACAATTCGCATTACTGAACAAAAGACTGTTTTCAGTAAATTAAATGCCAGGTCAGGAGGTGGCATGAGTATAGACAGTATAGCTTGATTATCAAGCTGTATTGATCTGTACTTCTTAAGTCGACGGATTTCCATTTTAAGGTCGGTTTCCAAGAGGAAGTGAACAGAAATCCAGCATCACGATTAAGCGTGCTCCTCTCTGAGAGAATGGCCAAAACCCCCTTAATTCTCCGCTCCCAGTAACTGCTGCATTTTGCCAAGATGGTCGTCTTTCATCAATATGGTCGTTAACTAAATACTAAATTACACTCAGCCTCCCTTTGCACAAATACAACACTTAGAGACGTCTCCATAATCTTTTTCTATATCTGTTTAGCATGCACCCTTTGTTCTGCTAATACTCTTGGTGACCTTTACACAGGAGTACCTCTTACACGTCACACCGATTCTGAACACAACTCCGACATTCACTGGCAGTTCCACAGCTCGGCGATTCTTCACGATTCTTGCACCGTTTCACATCCTGCTGACTCCTCACCACGGAGACTGTAACATACCCCACCTCTATACAGTCCTCACTGACTGACTGACTGCTGA
This sequence comes from Mantis religiosa, assembly GCA_030765055.1. Classification (NCBI taxonomy): domain Eukaryota; kingdom Metazoa; phylum Arthropoda; class Insecta; order Mantodea; family Mantidae; genus Mantis; species Mantis religiosa. The sequence continues at coordinate 243,903,000 of CM060950.1, read as the reverse complement.
ACTGCTCTATCCTGCCGAGTCCTTCCCCATGGAGCCATTCTCAGCTACAAGCTCTAAGTACCAAACACACTGCTCCGATTACAACTCACTACTCAGTACTGACTCTTGTAAATGAAATGAAATGTGTAGTGTTTAACACCCGCTTTTACTACATATGGCACCGCAGGCGATGACACTGATGATATATGAGATGGAGCACCGGTGGAATGAGATGGCGGGGGAAACCGGAGATCCCGGAGAAAACCAGCCCCAGCGCCATGTTGTCCACAACAAATCTCACTTTGCGGTCGCCTGGGATCGAACCCGGGCCGCCTTGGTGAGAGCCAAGCGGTCTAACCACTGAGTCATGGCGCGGCCACTGACTCTTGTCTTGCCCGGTTTTTATGTACCTGGCGGTCGCGGTAAATCTTTCTGGAACTGGAAGCCTCTAGAATTACAGTCGCGAAAATTCTTTTGCATAGTAATAATACGACTCATTTCCTGACATCAGCTGTCCCTGAGTGCGTATTTATTTCTCACAGCAGCTTGTTTCGTCCTTCGTGACGTCAGCCAATAGTGTCATTGAACGTGTGTATTGCCGATATGACAATATTCAGAAGTGATTTAGAAATAAAGGCAAGTAAACAAAATGTACACATTTTTCCCATTGTAAGGGCAGTTTGGATGGACCGTTTTTAGTGATATTTTGTGTTCTACATCTTGTTAAACGTTGGAATTAAATAAAAACTTGGAATAGTGTAGGGCAGATAGTATGGGTATTACATAACCTCAAACCGCTGTATATGCTTACACGGATCACGAGTTCACCATGTGACGTCACTGTGCCCTGTAAATCAGCAAAATGGAAGCCAGCTGGAACGAATGTGCAGAAAAAAGAAAAAAGGAGCCAAATTAATTGATAGTAATAAAATGAGTAAAATATCCTGCTACGGGTAAATAGGAGACAGTTTGAGGTGTTCAAGTTGCAGCAATGTGGGAAAGACAGGAATCATATCTGATGTTAATAAACAATTGCATCTTGGATGTCGTAATGCTAATGCTGATTGTTTGAATGACACATTTGGCCACAATATATACACAATTAAATTTCGGCTCTATGCTAAAATAAAATATATAACCATTTTAGTGTATGTGAAAGACTGTCACATTTTAAGGTAAATTGAGCGGAGCATAATATCATTTTCTCTGCAAATTAAAAGAAACTAGTAACTAGTTGAAGAGAAACGCTGCAGAAGTTGTTGAAAATATTCAAGCAAGTTTTATTTTTTTGTATGACTGTCTATTAATTTGCAGAGAAAATGACTTATGTTCTGTTGCATTTGCATCACACCTTGGGAGTAGTCTTCCCCAGACCTCCTATATAGGATTTAGTTAACCCTTATGATCAGTTCCAACACTGTTGTTAAGTTTTCCATAGATTATAAAATACATTTATTACCTATTCTACGTGTATATTTAATTTTAACCGCGCGTCGCTGCATTCCCCAACCAAGACTGTCCTCAGATCGCTCCATCCTCCACTCGCGTTCAGGCCGCACCGTGTCTGAGTGGTAAGTAACCTTAGTTCTCAACAAGGTGGTCCCGGCTTCGATCCCTAGCAACCGCTAAGTGAGATTTGTGGTGGACATCACGGAGCTGGGGCGGGTTTTCTCCGGGATCTCCATCTACATTTCATGTAAAGTCTGTTTGGTTAACGCGTGTGCACGTCGGCCTCTGCCTTTGATAAACCCTTATAATCGTTTTACAAGACAGACCCTCCTTCTCGCAGTCCGTTCTGCAAGGTTGCCACCTTTCTCGATACGTCATGGGTATCGTACGAGGTTTCGTCTAAATAAATTATCTTATGTCCATTACAACAAAACTTCCTTAGTTTTGACACACACACACACACACACACACACACACACACACACACACACACACACACACACACACACACACACACACACACACACACACACACACAGACACACACAGACACACACACACACACACACACACACACACACACACACATATATAGCCAAGCTACAATTCTACTAGATTCCATAATAACCCTTATCTTATTCAAAGTGCGGTATTTGAAACCCAGCTCCTTTAGGAGACCGCGCAAAGTGCAGTGCCCATAAGGAAAATCACAAATTTCTTGCAAATGTGCAACCGATTCGTCTAACTTTTGCATAGAATCTATACATTTCTCGAGGAATTAAATCGAATGCGAAATTATCTACTTTAGAGAAACGTTTCCTTTTGCTTTCGCACTTGATCAGCGTCTTTGGTATTCCTTTCGTCATAATATTTCTTACTGTATTTCTGTGAATACCCAGCATTTATCATCAGGTTAGTTGCACGACCCCTTACCAAGATTATTTTTCAGCACACATTTATATGTTTCAAAACAAGCGCTTGAATTTGCTTAGAAACAGTTCCCGTTATAATTTTTTTGAGGCTTTTCCAGTAATATAACTCGGCCCAGTTATTCACACTGTCTTCACTTCTATTATTTTCACGTGACTGAAAGTAATCTACTACTTCATTTGCATTTACCACTGCATTTCCCTCCTACGGTCTCCACATCGTGACACACAACGAATTCCTACACGTAATGAAACAGATCAACTGGAAGTTGGAACTTTGGCAACTGAGACTCCACGTGGAGTAGACATGCGACTGTCACTTCGAGAAAATCAGGGTTGCTATTGGTCCTCAACGACAGTGTTCCATTTCTGAAGTGTGGAGATAGATTTATGACGGTCGGGTCAGGTTCCTTTGACTCCGAACTGCACACCCGTTGACTAGACAGACTCATGAGTTTGACCGCCTGCGGTGCCGTATGCAGCAAAGGCGGATATTACACTACACATTATTACACACATTAGACACGGTTAAACACTACACCACCTGCTGACCACAGGCGTCAAGAGGGCTTCTGTCATTGCAGGCCAGTGTATATAATCTTCGTAAACAGGGGCTTCTACTTCTTAGTCAAGTAGCATCACAATTGGCCCCTCAGGGGCCAAGTGTATCTAGGAATAGGTCTCCCAGGGAGAGAGGAATTCCCCACGATGACACCGGAATCAAACCTAGGCCTCCCGTGTTAAGCTACGCGCTACCACCGCGGTAAGAAGAGGCGTAAAGCGACATTCGCTGCAATATAAAATGTCTCACAAAGGACTTCTCTAATTTCTTTCTTGGCTGATGTATTTTTTGTTTTGTTGACAACTAATTTTAGCAATTATGGTTCACTTTGTGTTTATGGACGTGTGCATTTGCTCCATTTCCTCCTCTCAAATGCGCAAACGTATCTTCGTTGCGTTTATTTCCAGTAATCATGCAATTTATCTGTTTCTGCATTCATCTTATATCACACCCTTCATCTTAGCCAGTTAGTGTCATTAGTTTCCATTCACAATGAAGAGACAACACTAACATAACGCAGTTAAAAGGCGGGCGTGTAGCAGGACCATTCATTGTGCAGGGTTAGGCGTAAGGCAAGAACCTGACATAGATTTCGAGGCCCGTAAACTGCACACGGAAGGCCTTCCTAGTGTAGCGCAAGTTTAAAATTGAATTAATATGTAATGCAGAATAAAACTTTATTTATTAACGAAACTATCAATTGCCAGGATCATGTAAGCCTACCGGTGTCCGGGATTTTCTTCCTTAGGAGTTCTTCCACATGCCGGGGTTCACATGGGACTGTCACTTTTAAGGACACTCGTGATCTTGAGGTCAGTGGGTCAGCGCCTATCCACCTGGGTCACCTAGACCAACCCTAAGTATTCAGTGTGGAAATTCATCCATAAAATGTGCCAAATTTAACAAACAACATTCAAAATAATTGGCATGACCAAATGGAGGAGCACCAGGGGTTGACGTAAATTTGGCATTGCTATCGCTTGTTGTTGAAAAGCTGGCAATGCCTAGGAAAATAAATGTGAAAGTCGTTCTCTTTGCACGCGACGCAAGCATTTTGTACATTCTTGCGTTACGTAGCGTGTTACATGACTATTAAATAAAATTGGGGGTCCCGGGTTCGATTCCTGGCTGGGAGTGGGGATTTTTCTCCAACCAAGAGGATTCCCCATCTTCCCCAGAGTCTGGAAGTATGAATGAGAGTGTGAACATGTGCGTGATTTAATGATTAAAACACAAAGCACAAGCAACCCAACGTATACGAGTTAACACCATCGATATGTTCCACAAAGCTCAACGGCCGCCGATAAGACCACGGTAGCTAAAGGCGGGGTAGAAATAAAAATGGGTGCTTATTCTTGCTCTCATGTACGTCTGCCTTTAATTTCCTTTGTCAATGAAGTGGGGTTAATTTGAGCATTTTTAGGATATTTTCTTATTCTTCAAGAAGACACACTAATGCATTCTGGTGTATGTTATAGTTAACTCTATTTTCATGCACTCTTAACACTATTTTCACCTTAACACTATTTACTCACTCACTGTTAAGAGTAAACACTCTTAACACTATTTACACCTTAACTCTATTTTCATGCACTCTCCAGATCTGGAAACAAATGTTCCCCAGCCCGCCTCGGTAGCGTAGACGGCAGCGAGTCTGCCTCACGTTCAAGAGGTCCCGAGTTCGAATCTCGGTCAGGGTGAGTTACCTGGATAAGGTTTTTTCCGGGGTTCTCCCTTATCCTCAAAGACGAATATCGGGTAACTCTAAGCTCCATGGGCTCTGGACTCATTTGAGCATCATTTCACCCACTTCATTCACCGTCCGATATGACTTAACGTTGGAGGATGTAAAACTACCAACTGGACAATGAGTAATAACGCATATTCTAGTCGCATTTCTCTTCATATTCTAGCCTCTATGGAATACATATTTATTCTGATTTCGAATATTTCATCATTAGACACTACTTTAACGTTTTCCCTTTCCCTCGTACGAAACCATTTTATTCAAATTTTTTACAAACTTGTTTCAAGTGCAAAATGGAAACTATCTCATTTTCCATACCTACAACCCCTTCATGCAACCTTTTATGTTTATCTAGCATGAGTGCATTTGGGAAGCTAACCTAGGTATCATCAGAGGTAGAAAACAACAATTAGACACATACTAAATAATAGCTGCTTAAATTAACAAAGCACTTGAAAAACTAGGTAGAATGTTGCAGTGAGAAGCAACGGTAGGCACTTGTTGCCATTAGTTAATGAGCTTCGAACACGATACCACGGTGAGCGGTGGAGAGACGTCTGTAACCGACGTATAAAATGGCTCTGCACGGCAGGGGTCGCCACACCAAAGATGGCTGGGCACGGCAAGGCAACACTGCAGCTGACAAAGGCTCCTGAATAGTTTAAAGGTGGAATATTAACGTGTTCATTTCAAGTACTTGCAGTTAACCTAAGGAGCTAATCTTTTGTGTATGTGTTTGTCAACTTCTGTGCGAATTTTGGGGTTAGCTTTCAATATGCACCCATATTCGGTTGCCTCGCAACTTTACGGCGTACGATTCTAGAAGGCATATGAGCTGAACCAGTACGTGCAGGGGGTGAATGCCCTGTTGCCATCTGATGCGCCAGAGAGAGGAAGATAGAGAGAGGGACGAAGAAAGTAACATGTTTTGTCTGATAAACTCTCAGAACGCAAACATAGGATAATTATGCTAACATTATAAACTGTGATATTCAGTATTAACATGCTTATTTACTGAAAATAACGTACCTGGATTTATGAAATCGACCTACTATAGAGGAGTTGCCAGCTTAAAGGTAATAAACAAAGGTTCACCAATTTCTTTGCTGGAAGTTTTGCCCTATTTCGCAATACGCGACAGTATCCACACTTACATTGCACGCTCTGGTCGTTAGTTCCTGACTGTGAAAAACCGATTTGATCACACACTTTCTCGGATGAAATTTCTTAAAGAAACTGTACACTTTAAAATAATATTTCTGGTCTGGGAGCGGAGTATTTCAGCCTAAGTACCTGCGCTACTACTATCATGTTTCTCAAGTGGGATGATGTTTGTCCTTGAGCGCTACTAGATGAGCAACCAATCGGAGTCCTGCGGCGTTGTCGTATTGCCTTCCCCCTAAGTGGTGTGTGACCAGTGCCAAACTAATCAATCTCTAATAAATACTATTCGCACTAAGCTCAAAAATTCAGGTTTGCAAAAACTGATCCACGAGAAAGGAGAGAGTAGTGTATTTAACATAACCGTAAAGACCCCATATTTTTATCTCAAATAGTTTTACTAATACAAATAAATAAAGTAGATACAATTATATTATAAAATGCATCGCGATGTAAGTATTTTAATGAATATCATTATTGGTTGTCATGATTGTATACGTGAACGTATATTTGAAATTACTCAAAACTGAAAAGTAAACGTTTGACACGACGCGATAGAAGAAATATGTTCTTTAAATAAGCCAAGGTGTTTGTTAAATTCGATGAGAGGAAACGATACACTCCTTGATAATCTGGCAAAACGTGTCTGGTCACATTATATCTTTGTTTATGAATGGTTCGTAATCTATATTTATTCTAGAGAGTACAGAACAGCATTATTCAGTTAGTCTTGCATGAAAACGTATATCAGCTGTATCGATGAGACACGATCCACCTTACCCCTACCCCCAGGGGCCTATTTCGGTAGGTACGGGTTTGGCGCACCCGGGGTCCCGAGCCAACAGCCTCCCTCGTGTGGGCTCCTCTTCGTGGTTGAGGGAGACGGTCAACAGGCCCACCCACGTGTAGGCCGTGCGTGGAGACCCGTGGAGAAGGCTGTTAGATTCTTGTCTAGTTTAGAGTTTAGGATTTAGCGAACGAAATTTTTAGTAGGTTTTGATTGATGTTTTTATGTACGTGTATTTTTAATAGGCTTTATTATACTGTTTTGTATAGCTTTTAGAAAGTTTTATATCTGGCTTTTGCCATGACTAGTATTTTAAAGGGTGCATGACTAGTATTTTAAAGGGCGCTGATGACCGCCGTAGTTGAGTGACCTTATATATACACACACCTTCCCCCTTATTACTGCCATAACAGTCCAATTGAGTTAATGTTGGCTGAAATTATGTTGCAAACAGAAATAATATTTTTAAACTAACTGACGTTGAACGACTTATTCACGAAGAAATTGACAAGGAACACAACAAGACTGCGAAAACTGCGTGAGATATCTGATAAATTACAAGAAGACAAGTTTTGGAAAGAAATAGTACGTAACGAGATTATGGAACCTATAATCATAAATTTGCGGTACTCAGGCGATGAAGAAAATAACAATGACAAATTATCTCTTAACGTACGTAACATTCACAGCTATACGAATGTACCGCTGGTGTTTTCGTTGGATTAGAAAAATAAGTAATTCATAAATTATAATTAATTTTAAACTAAATATTTAAACAATCTGCGTAATATACTAATATACATGTTGCAATTGTGATTTCAACAACTGCATTATTATAAAGCTTTGGAAAATTCAGTTTGCGTTCCCTTAAGTCTAGCGCCACGAACACTCGCAAGTGTGCGAGAGAGAGGGAAATATAGAGAGTGTGGGTAACGAGATGGCAACGGTGAATGCGCTAACGCATCTAATTCGCTACAGGCGAGAGAGAACTCTTCCCATTTAAAGCGACATCGTTAATAGCTAACAAAACATAATGCAAACATGTGTGTTTTCATCTTATTGTGTCAGTTACACAAAGCACCTTCCACTCAAATTTGCGTTACGTACAATATTGTATACATTCCGGTTCATGGAAATGCCATTTTTTTAATAGTTGTGTCCTTTAAAGGATTTTGATACATATGAGGTTTAGGTTTAAAACGTCACCTAATCTTATGCTTGATTTGAATGATTACATGTAACAGCAGCGGTAATAACAAATGGAGAGTTACTTTCGAAGCCATTTTCTTCCTATTTTAATCTCACTGAATTGCAGTGCTTCTTTACAAATTTAAAACATATTATTTTTTGAACAATGCCTTTTTAACTTTTCAAAAATACGGCCTCCGTTCCTACATATTTCTTCTATAGTCTCGAAATTTTCTTTCCTTGTTTCAACGTCACATCTCCTGAAAGTTTACCATTATTTTTTTGAGTGAAAACATCTTTAGGCGCGTTTAGCACTTTTTCTGGGTAGTGAATTAAACTGAGCCGTCACACTGGAATATGTGACGATCATTCGGGTGAAGTCGGCTCGATTCGGCTCAATCCGAACTAACCCGCCCCCACACTCATTCGTTATTTCAGTCTTATGTTGCACATACCGCTATACACCGTAGCTCTTCTGTCGCACTCAACAGCGTTTCAACAACACGCATCAGTGTACACATAGTATTTCAAATACTATGAAACATTTAGAAACCCTACAGAAGTTTCATTAAAAAAATAATTGTCTTAGGGCCGTTCTTACAAACGTCTGTCAAGTGCCGGTCACCGATCCGGTCAGATAATCTTCGTCATTTAACAAGTCGACATGTCAAATTCCATTTTAAACAATAATAATAGTCAAAAGGAACAGATTATATCACCAAAGTTCGTTATTTGTTTAGTTAAAACCACAGTAACGAAAAATAAAACGAGTGTGCTAATTGGAAATAAAAGTGCGAGGAATGTGAAAGAGATGTTTCATTTAAGAATTGGTTATTTTTATTGACAATCTCTCTTTATTGTGAGTAGAAAACGTAAAAAATCAATAAATTAAATGTAATAATACGTAAATAATAAAATTATCAGTATTAAAATAACGTATTGCGTTTGTAATCCTTGTTTGTTAACTTGTACTGCTCTTTCTTCTTTACTTTGAAATTGTGTGTTTTTTTTTGTAATTTTACGTGCTCCAACGTTACGTCATATCCGACGGCGAATGAAGTGGGTGAAATGATGCTCAAATGTGTCCAGGGTCCATGGAGCTTAGAGCTACCCGACATTCGTCTTTAAGTATAAGGGAAAACCCCGGAAAAACCTTATCCAAATAACTCACCCTGACCGAGATTCGAATTCGGGACTTCTTGAACGTGAGGCAGACACGCTGCCATCTACGCTACGAAGGCGGGCTTTTGAAATTGTACCGTACTTTTCTGTTTGGAGAATAAAATAATTATAGAATTGAAAAATTCAATTGAATTGAAAATGTATTAATATCAGTATCAATTGTGACAAAACATTTGAAATGAATATGACATGTAATAAAATATGTATGAAAATATGTACGAACGTGTAATAAAATATGGAGTAATTAGTATATGTACGGATATGAAAGATTAAGCTTAAATTCTGCTGACTGGCAAAACATGTGCTTTGGACTGGTGAATCACACATCCTGCTGATCAAGGGAAATAATACACAGGTGACCTGTAACAGGCCTCAATATGTTCTCCATATAGTAAACAATGAATCACACATCCTGCTGATCAAGGGAAATAATGCTTAGGTGGCCAGTAACACGTCTAAACATGTTCTCAATGGTGTAAACAATGATTACACAATATGGTGCAATAGTTGGGAGGAAATTAACAGTTAGCGTGGGAATTTCTGAGTTGGCTTTTGGGTAGGACCCCTATTTAAACCTGGTTGAGTTAGCACCCGGGGGACTTGACAGAGAGATTTGAGAGGGGATCTGCTGATGGTCTCTTTGTTAGAAGGCTCTATAAACATTAACAAGTTTATTTTAAAAAGTGCTACTACAAGTAAGATCGCCAGCAGGGTGCACCGGACCATACATCTCTTGCCAGTTGCACAAGGTTCAGCGATACAAACAACGCATCTCTAAAGGTATAGTTGCACTATGTCACTATGTATTTAAATGTTACTAAAGCGCCCCTGATCTCATCCAGATACAGGGAGTACCCTGTAGAAACGCTACGCATCTCTGAAGTAGGGTTACTAATTTCATTTTGAATTAAATGTTTCTTCTGCTCTACCTTCTCCATAGCTACGCTCCCAGTTACTATATGGGGTTGAGGGTCAAACCCCTTACCTTTTAAACCCCTTTAAAACCTGGTAGTTTATGTAACAATATAATGACATCTTTATTAGATAATGTTTACCTTGTTGCTACCTTGGCTTACATGACACCCTGGTTTCCTCCTCTGTCAGTTAGCTCTTAACCTCTATACTTACTTCTTACTTAATTAGTTCCATTCTTCTGCCTCATTTTCCTTTCTTATATTCTTTACATTTCTGGCCCATTTTTCTTTTACTTTTTGCAAGAACTCGCCAATACTTCTTACCTTCTTTTCCTCCCTTCCCGTTAACATTTTTATAGCTACTATCCTTCGTACTTTCTCTCATTTTTCCTCCCAAACCTTTTTTCTCCACATTGCAACCTCCTCGCATTCTGTTACATAGTGTTCTATGCTTTCTTTTCCCCCACACAATTCACAAATTCTCTTTTCCCCACCTCTTATTCCTCTTAGAAATATTGTTTCTGTTCTCATCCAAGCTAATCCTTCTTTCTCTTGCCCATTGCAGTAATCTACATATGCTTCTCGTCCCCAATTTCTCTTTATTTGCTTGTAAAATTGTAATGATTTCATATTTTATAAACTTCCCCATATTTCCTGTCTTTCTGCATTTTACTAATTTACCCATATCGCTTGCATTCCTTTCCTCTAATCTCCATATATCTCCCATTCCTATTTTTTCCATAATTCCTCCTATCTCTACCCACCAACTCTCTGAGTTCACTAATTTTTTTGTTGTCTGCTGATCTTGGTAAGCCTGGCAGCTCTTTATAAAACCTTCTGTAATTTTGGTCCACCAAAATTCGAAGTTATATTCCCCATTTTAAATTTGCTAACTTTGTCATGTGACTGCTGTACTGCTTCACAGAAATCAAAGGAATTCTGCGTTGGTGGTAACTGCTGGGAGGCTCAACATTCCCTATTTAGGTTCTGGCGATTAGGACCGACTTTTACAACTGAGGTGCTTAGAATAATAACGGCATATTCCAACCAAAGTTCATTTTGAGATAAATGTCAATTTCTGTTCCTTTTTCCTCCAAAACATGGAAAGTAGTTAACACTAATACTTTATATTATCTGAGTATTTAAATTAAGGGATTTCAAGTCTATGTGCAAATTTTTGATCCATTGTGATTAATAGGTTCCTTGAATTTGTTTCCTTTATTAGAGCAAAAAATATACAAAACAGAAAAAATAGTGTAAGATAGACCTTTGCTATATTTAACATCTTCAAATACCTAATCAATAGCATACGGAAACCAGGAGATCCATGGTTCAAATTCCGTCCGTGGCATTGAATTTTTCATGTTGACACTATCGATTCAAAACCTTAGCCTATATACGGCTAGTGTAAAGAAATAATTAATTTCCATCAATTAACTAAAATAATAAGAGTTAAATGATGAAGCCTGGAACTCAAGTACTTACGATAGTAAGTCACCACAAAAGGCGTATCTTGAATGCGAGAGCCCCTAGTGGTTTACCGGAGAAATATACGAGTTAAATGGAGAATTTAATATCATGACGGAAAGTTGGCCATGTTAGCTCAATGGCTTAGAGTGAATGTACGGAAACCAGGAGATCCGTGGTTCCAATCCCGGCCGTGGCATTGCATTTTTTATGTTGGCTCTATCTATGCAAAACCTTAGCCTATACACAGCTAGTTGAAAAATAATTAATTAACTAAAATACATAATCCATCTCTATTTCTAAATCTTCACATATTTCGTCATCAGCTTTCTTCTCTTTATTACCCATTTACTTGCCTTTATCACTTTGTTTTTGGAGATTCAGGAATAACATCTGTAGATGGCGCCATATTCACTACCGTTCACTACAACGTTGTGAATCCTAAATAATGCACTGACAGTTGGGATATGTCAGTTTTACACTGAGAATGTGTACATTTTCACCACCGACACATTTTAAAGGTGGAGAATGAAAGCTTTGGCGTATCCGAATTCGTTTGATACTTCATCACATGAAAGCTAGGTGGCAGCTGTGCATGGTCATGCTTCTACCTCAAAATTCGTTATCGGTTGGGATATGCAGTTATTATTCTGAGCGACTCAATTGCAAAGCAGCTAAATGTTCCTATCAGTCATTTATAAAAATTGAACAAAAATAAAATGTGTATAAAGTATCCTATAAATTTTTAGAAAAATAAACAGGACTCATTTGTATTTCTGAAACAGTACTATTTGAATAATGGAATTCTCGCCTGATTAAGATGGCTGTAGCACGACATTCTCGATCGTTGAAACTTGAAAGAAAGATTTTAACAGAAGCGTAACTGAGGACCCTGTCAGAGCAGCAACATTACAGGGATTAGTTTCAACAGTGATTCTAATACATCTATATCTAGCAACTACAGTGACGGTGCTGTATTTGGAGACTGCTTTACTGACTCTGTGGGAGAATTTCAGCTTCACCAAAGTTAGGAAAAGAAACACTATATGGAATTGAGAAGTTTTTCTGTTGTGATTTTGGCAAAGCTTTTCAAGGCATACATATTTAGATTAGATATTGTCGTATCACCTCTTCTAACGAATGAGACCACTAACCAAATCCAACTTGGTGTTATAACTTGGGGACGTATCTCAGATTCGTACGCAAGAGTAACCGAAAGGATCTAGAAACTTTGGGAAGTTCATAAGAGAAAACTAAGAAGAGTAATTCGGAATTAAGCTACATTTATTAACACAGCAAAATTTTGGAAAATACTTAGTAACGATTCCCTTCACAATTCACATGTCCAGGCTTCCAAGGATGTAGCCAGTGGTTCGGTAGCTCCTAATTCACGTGCGTCTTCAACCAGTTTATCCCAGCTACTGGCTTGGCATGACCACGCTAAGCTGTTATGTGTTTCAAATGCGAAGTGTTTGTTCTTGAGCGCCACTAGGTGCGCAACCAATCGGAGTTCTGCTAAGTGGTGTGTGACGAGCGCCAACCTAATCAATCTGTATGAAATACTATTCGCGCTAAGACAAACATTCAGATTTTTCCAAAACTGATCCATGTGGAAGGTAGACAGTAATGTATCTAACATAACCATGAAAACCCCATATTTTTATCTCGAATAGTTTTTCTAATACAAATAAATAAACCACTACTACCTGTATTACAACAATAAATTGCGACGGAAGCACTGTATGAATTTGGAATGCATGCGTGTACGTATATTTTTAATTACTCAGAACTGAAACGTAAATGATTGACATGACGTGATAAAAGAATTACTTTGAATAAACCAATTCGAACGAGAGGAAACAATAAATTTCCTCCTGCCCTGGCAGAACGTGTCTGGTCACATTATATCTTTGTTTATGAAAGGTTCGTAATCTCTATTTACTCTAGAGAATTCAAGTGGTTGGTGTGTATGTATGCACATATACTTTTCATTATTCAGAACTGAAATTTAAACTATTGGCATGACGTGATAAAAGAATTACTGTGAATAAGTCAAGGTGTTAAATTTGAGAAAGAGAAAACACTTCATTTCCTGTTAGCCTGTGGAATTCTGTATGCTTATGTTTATGAATGAATGCTGGATAAGAAGTGTTTATTTACTGTGGAGAGTTCAGATCAATGTCATTCAGTGGTTCTTTACACAACAGTAGAGTAAGAGTTAAATAGTGCAATGGCTTTTTACGGTGAATTTAGTGGCGAGTCAAAAAGCCAGGTATTGCGAAGTCAGGCTCGAAACATTTTTAAGGTGTATAGGTTCTTCAAAAATTTTTCGGGAACAGAAACTCAAAATAAGTTATTGCAAAGAGCACTTCCGTTTAAAAATACGGAAAAAGTGTATCAGCTGGATCAACTTGCAATTGAAACGGGACACGAGGTAGTACGCCTCCCACCTTACCACTGCCAATATAATCCAATTGAGTTGGTGTGGGCTCATATAAAAGGGGGGATTGCAAACAGAAATAATACTTTTAAACTGACGGACGTTAAACTACTTGTTCGTGAAGAAATTGACATGGTAACACAATAGGACTAGGAAAACTGCGTGAGGCATGCAGAAAACCTTCAATAAGACGATTTTAAGAAAGAAATAGCACGTGACGAGATTTTGGAACCTATAATCATAAATTTGCAAGACTCAGACATTGAAGACAGTGACAATGACGAATTGTCTCTTAATGGAAGTGACATTGACAGCGATATGGATGAGGCACTGGCAGTTCCATTGGATTAGAAAAACAGGTAATTCATAAACTATAATTATAGTTATGGTATTTTAAAATATACATAACTTGCGAAAATGCTTTATCCAATTTTGATTTTGGCAACTGCATATTGTAAAAGTTTGTAAAATATAATTTGCTTACCCTGACGTCTGCGCCAATCAGACCTGCATGTTGTTTGAGTGTGCCAGAGAGAGGTAAATATAAAAGGAGTGGGGTAACAAGCTGGCAACGCTGAGTGTGAAACGGCATCTGATTAGCTGGACTCCAGAACTCTTACCATTTGAAACGCGTAGCTGCCTAGCCTAGCCAAGCCAAACTTCCACCCCTACCTCTTCAACCCGCTATTAGCAGGTTCTAGAACAATTTGAAAAAATGCGTTGATACAGCTAACGCCTTAGAAAGAAGGTGATTTTCCCTCGACCCTGGTATTACGCAACTCGCCAGCTCTGTATAACATCAGCCATCCGGGATTCTATGAGTAACCTATTTCCACACAATCATTTGAAACGCTTGGCGCCAATCCGATGCTTACGTAATTCTTTTCCTATGTTACAATCTAAGTCCCTTTCTGCGTATTAAACATTATTACATTTTAATAAACCCACTTAATAATAACCCATTTGCTACAATATGAGATTTTAATTAAAACATGTGTTCTGAATATCGTAAACGCGTCTATTATATACATAATACATTTTTACATAATCCACTTATCTGCACATAAATTATTACACGCAGGAGTGATATTTAACTCAGAAGAAGCGTTATAAGTGAGCTTTACGAAAGGCCTCTCAGGTTCCAGCACCACCATTGTATTTCTCGTTTAAGGACTTAACATAAATTTGGTTTTCAGCAACCCCAAGTTGTAAAAAGTGGGCTAAACAAGAATTAGGAAGATGTGAGAGACAAATTCAACCTGAAAGATGACGCATATTATTAAGACGAATGAAGCAAAGAGACATTTAGAGGAATGCCTCTCAGTAACAAGACGCCGGCGTCGAGATAAATGACAGCGGCGCTGTTAGTCATTTAATAAATGACCAGGAGTCCCAGAAACTTGCGCCGACGTCGAGCTAAGGAAACTGTTTGCGACCAACTTTGAAACAATAGACTCCGGAGAAGAAAGCCGCCTGCCACTCCCAGACGACAGTGCACAGATTATACCTTTCAGCACGCAAATTCCGAACAGAAACTAAAGGTTTAAGGTGGCAACTTTTGAACAACACCCCACCAAATTATCGCCACCTACCTCGAGAACTAAGGCGGTTTTTAAACAAGAACCATGGCATTATATTCCTTAGAGAATGAATACCTTACTATGCGACATTAAAGTTAAAGTTTTTGCATATATTCTTTATTTCAAACCCAAGTACACGTGTGAAGTGCAGGTGAAATAATATGTTCAGAGCCTACTTAACAAAATCACTGGAAATTTTTATGTATGTTGACGAAGGCGATAGAGAAACTTCACAACACCATTGACCACTATTTCTATCTTGAAGGAGAAAGATCAGATCAGAAGGGTCATTATGCTGTTATGTTTTCAGTAAAATTCTAAGGCATCTCAAAGAAGTAGCAAATAAAGCACTTTTAACTTGAGTACAACCTTGGAAGTCATACCACAATAAACAGTAATATCCTGCAGTCTTCCCCATTTCTCAGAAGTAGCTAAGGTTAATACTGAAATTACTAACGAGCAATACTAATAATTTTATAAAAATGATAGGGATTTTAAAATAAATGAATAATTTAGCAGCCATTATTTAACACCCTTATTAATGTATAAGCTTGGGTACTATAGTCATTAGTTTACAACAAAATCAAGTCAACAAGAAAATCATTAGCTCAAGTTGTACCTGGAAATCAATTACACTCAAAAGCACGAGGGGCAGTTACTAAGTGAGGTAGAAAAAATTCTGAAAATGAGAAAGTTAACAATATTTTAAGCTGTTAAAGAGCATTTTAAGTAGCAACACTATTGCAGAGAGGCAATTGTATGCAGTAAGTAAGTCGATAAAAGAACACGTATTTATAAAATTCGAGTAGTTTTTCCTTCAAACACTTACTTAAATGTTTACCGTGATCCGTTATTATCAATTCGTTGCGCCAAATGACTAAAGAACGGATATTTAGGTGCTAAAGAGTTAAATTTATTTATGCATTAAAATCAAGAAAATATTTGTTAAAATATTCAAAACATTTACTGAAACAAAAAATACTTTCTTTCATTTTACATAATAGAAAAACTTGTAATAGTAAGTAAGTAAACTTTATTTCCATTTAAATTACAAATTATTATACATTTACATACTTATTACTAAACTGAGTTGCTCGTTATCCTTGGGCCCAATAGACTCAAACTCTGAGGTTGTCGAGCTAATGGGTCCCTATTGGTAACTTATCTAAAATAACTTCAACTTCATTTTCGTCATATTTACTTATCTTCTTCAACCATTTGGCTCTTACTTTGCCCAAAATGTTCCCAATTTCAATTCAATTTTTATTAGTTTTTACACTCATTAACTTCTTTGCTTGAATTTCTTTTGGTACACCTTCCCATTCCTTTTTTTACCTATCTTATTCCTAAGCAACCTAGTTTCTTCACATTCTAAAAGCAAATGCCATTCTTTATTCCTTTGGTGACACAATGGGCATTTCTCCAGATCCCTCCCGCTTCCCAAACCCTTCAATTTTACCACCCCTGTTCTGGCCCATGCAAAGCCTTCTCTTGCTGCTTAATCATAAATATCAATGTATTTTTCCCTGTTCCACATTACTTTCATCTCTCTATAAATTTCCAGTGAGCTTTTCAAGTTGAAGCTTCCTAACATTTCTTGCCTTTCAATATCGTCCGTTCTTAACCTAAGTTCTTTCCAAACTCCACTTTGCAATAATTCCCTGTTTTCCCGCATGACACCCAACCCCATTTTTAACAACATTTCCTTTATCTTATTTAACCACGAATCTTTCTGATTTAGTCTTTCCTGTACTATCAAGCACTGACGTAGAATATTCTGCTCATCTAAACTCCTAATTCTTACCCCATATTTTAACACCCTTTCCACCATTATCTCTCTAGTTCCCAGTGTTCCCAATTCTGCTTGCGCCACTCCATTTGGGGAAGCTCGTGGTAAGCCCAAAACACACATAGTATAAAAACTTGTAATAAAAAACTGTTTTGATCTCACCAGTGATGGATTACTGGTGTCGCATTTCAATTGTTAAAAACTGTTTGGAGTTACAGTGAACAACACATGCCTTCTCTACGTTATCCATTAGAAATCTCTTCACTTAAAAGCATCTGCGTTATGGTGACCACGTTTTGTCGGTATGCAGGACAAGTATAATAAATGTAGATAGTGCTTGTCTTCTTTTGATATTAAGCCCTCAGAAAAATACTCAAATACACATAAGTGTGAATAGCAACAGAAGGGAAAGAATGCGGGATAAGGAGGTTAAGATTGAGGGGGGAAAGGAAAGTATGCGGAGAGAGAGATAGAGATAGAGAGAGAGAGAGAGAGAGAGAGAGAGAGAGAGAGAGAGAGAGAGAGAGAGAGAGAGAGAGAGAGAGAGAGAGAGAGAGAGAGAGAGAGAGAGAGAGAGAGAGAGAGAGAGAGAGAGAGAGAGAGAGAGAGAGAGAGAGAGAGAGAGAGAGAGAGAGAGAGAGAGACGAAAGCTTCGACGTTAGAAAGTAAAACTGGTAATTGTGCCTGTTCCGCTGGAAAAAGGAAACCTAATGAGCAGAGGAAACAGCAAGGATTATGTAAGAGGGAGGCAGCGCAATAATGCTTCATCCCGCTTTCTACGGTGTCTCAACGCAATCGATTCGAATAGCCGCGGTTGTTAAAGCTATACGTAATGGACTGGCAAGCCATTCAAAGCCAAGCGTCGTGAGGTTGAATCCCAGGAACTGCAATTAAATGTGCCTGTGGCGTGAAAGTATTAAAGGTATAAGTGCAACATAATTGTTGGAGTAAATTGGAACGTTGCATAGAAGTGTTACGATTAGGGTTACTTATAACAGTTCCCAGAACAGAAACACCAAACAGTGAAGGATATTAAAATTGTTATGAAGTGAACAGTGATTTGGATGCTATCTGTTTGAAAGTGTTCTTCTCCAATTGGTTCTCTAAGAAAGCTAAATCAATACAAACAACCCGACCTTCTAAGTTACGAAATAGCTATTTGCACTAGTGGTTAAACTGAACGACTTCTATCAAACATCTATGAGAGATGTCATCAGCGACATGGACAAGCAGCTTTAAATTATTGTCACTATTAAATGACAATAGCAAAACGGTTTGATGTATTAAAATAGCAAACTCAATATCATTATATTTCGTCTTTCTTCTAGATTTTGATGATGCTCTATCGTATTTTGTGACACAATACAAGAAACGATAGCCTTAACGGTAATCCGCTAATGAGCACAAGCGCTTAAGGCGACACCTTACAGAAGATAAAGCAATCTACCAATTCAGTGGCTAGAATGATGCTCAAGGACAGTGAAGGCTACAAGGAACAATAGGATGAACTATAAGTGTTTATTTAAAAATGGATCCTGCCATGTTTCTTTCCTGCTTGGTTCTCATTTAAGGAGAATATTGATGCGATTTAAAAATGCGTGTACTTTTTACTGTAGAGAAATATACCAAAGCACCTCGAAAGTGCTCGTACAAGATAGGCAAAACCTTAAATCTGTAGTATGCTTATATACTTTTGCTGCACAGCATTTAAATTATAAGTAATTTGGCATATTTATACTTAATTATTTCCTCTGTGTTATTACAATAGATACACTTTTCGCTGACCGATGATGGCTTTAACGTGGTCGCGGGGTTAGACCGCTTAGCTATCACCAAGGCTCACAGGCAATCTCAAAGTGAGATTTGTGGTGGACAACACGCAGCTGGGGTGGGCTTTCTCTGGGATCTCTGGTTTCCCCCGCCATCTCATTCCACCAGTGCTCCATCTTCATTTCAAGTCATCAGTATCACCGCCTACGTGTCGCATGTACAGATGCATTATTTTATCTTGACAGGAATCCTGCGCGGTAGGGATAAGTAGCAACTATGGTGGGGATAGTGCACCTATCGCCACATTGCGTCACACGCGTAATATTACGAGAGGGGAGGGCGGTGCATAAGGTGTCTAAAAACAAATTTCATTCTTGAAGCGAGTTTTGCAGCTGTTATAAACTATGTTGTAATTCTTACTATGGTAGTAATCTCCACGCTTTTGTTGGATCTTAAATAATACATAGGTATTTGGAACAAAGCCCTGTTCTCCTCCAGCAGGCATGATAACCAACTGTCGGCTTTTCAATATCGCTGCAGAGTCCCTTTAACGTATTTCACTCCAGCCATATGGTCCAGTATGTGCTGTATTTATATAACTTTCATCCATATAAACTATATAAACTTCAGTTCGATATGTTCGAAAATTTCGTAAATACTTAAGTCTTTTTGCACGTTTGCGATGTTCGATTAAAATTTGTCTGTCACGCTTAGTGGTTTTTTTCCTTCAAATAATTCTAGCTTCAAAAGAACTCTTCTTAATGTTCAGACACTGCCTTGGAAGTCAGTAGAATTTTTAGCTTCATAAGCATTTTCTTCAAAGTTGGTCTTTGTTTTTCTCTGCTTTAAAAATTATTCATAGTTCGTCTAACTATTTCTGAATTAGAACATCCAAATTAGATTTTGTGCATGTTCTTAAACTTTGTTTACTGGGCATAGAGAAGGACGTTGTTGCACTAGCACCAATGGTTTTTCTTTCCATAATAACTCACCTAAACTGCTTTCAGACACAACTGTTGCCTCAGATACCCTTCCCTAGATTTTTATAGCTGACCCATACCATTGTTCTTTTTTTTTATAAATCTATGGATATTGGTTATCAATTCTCGTGTTTTTAAATGTAGCACTTTATTTCCTAATGTGCTGCTAGGAGGCGTCATTTATAAATGCTCTCTTGGAACCAGGAGACACGCACCGAGTACCTCTGCACGTGTTTAGTTGCTCGCAAGTGGTACGCAACTGACCTGCCCTCCGCTCCAGTTGCAACCGTTTTGAGGTGTACTCGTCTAGATACCACTGCGCATCGCTCTGCATTTTTAAAGATAAAAAAATACATCTGTAGTAAAAGCGGGCGTTAAACACTAAACATTCTACACATTCGAAGGCGAGGAAACTTCGTGATAGCGTATATGAAAAATGTGGCAGACTATGTTTATAAACACGCTGTTCTACTTTAAGGTGAGTTGACTCAGTACGTTTTACTTTAATCTAAACTTCTTTTTGATGGCTGTATCATCTGTTACATTAATTTGATCAGTGCCGAGGTAAATATAAATTTTCTTTCATTAATGGAAATTCAAGTTCAGCACAGTTTTCTGTTTGCTTTTATTATTTTTCTTCCATTGACATGTATATGTGAACATTTTTCTAGTGCAAATGTCATACATGTCTTCTGAAAATGTCTTAGTTATTGCCATGAGACGTTTCAATGTTGTACTTGATTCTCCATATAGTTTGATATCATCCATGGAAACTACTTGTGACAGTCGGCTTCTCTCTTCTCTTACATTTAATTTAAAGCCAAAATTGTTTTCATTAAGCAATCGACCAAGGGGCGATAGTGCCAATATAAAACTGTAAAGGATGAATGCATCACCTTGAAAAGCACCTTTCTTATTTCTACTTCTCTTATTTGTTTACCTTTAACTGAATGTTGACTTTCCCAATTATTCGTTAATTGAATAAGCAACCGTTCAATGTTTCCTTCTACCTTGTTTAAGCCCAGTACGTTAATCAACCAATCATGCGGCACACTATCAAAGGCTTTGGCATAGTCTATATACGTTATACTAATGTTTCTAGACTTATTGTTTGCTATCCTAGATACTACCGATTCTATAATCAATGTTTTGCACATTTCCATTGCCATTGTTACTATTTTATTCTAATATATTACTAATATTCACTCAATAAATAAGAACAGTTTTAGAGTTTACTATAAGAAATTTAGCAATGGGATTGCTGTCGATACCTACATAACTAGTTTAAATTTGAGCTTTACACTTAAATTTCACCAAACCATTATTAGGATTAATAGGTAGCAAAAGTGTGTACTCAGTACACCTTCTGACCTCTACATGGTAAGTACTAAGGTGTTCATTAAAGCAAATATGATCACATATCCAAGAAGCGAAACACCTGAAAATACAATTGAATAAACCCTAGCCAACAGTTCAGTACTTATTGTCATTAACGATTCTACCAGATTTGTTTAACTTCTTTGGTAGAGTTGCAAAAAGGATCTCAAAGGGAATATCCACTTTAAGCAGGTAAGTTGCATGAAGAATTTCTGAGGTATACATTTGGACCGATCCGTGCAAAGAAGCTATACATCATATTCCGGCGAAAAACACAGCTAAAGGAGTTTATGCGTAACGAAGTTGAGAGGAACCAAACAGTCAAAAATATCTTGCACTTTCATTCAGAAAAGGGTACCTTTGTTCCTAGCTATATATTACGTATTTATAAGTACTGTGACTTTGTGGATTCGTGGAATTTAAAGTCTTGTTTGTAGAAATTTGAAATGCTCTTTATTGCAGTAAGCAATAACTTTGTACACTCCTCTCCAGAATAAAAATGACGTAATATTGTGACGTTGCGGGTTCGTGGAATTAAAAGTCTAAGTGGCAGAAGTTCAAAACGTTCTTTATTTCCGTAGAGATGCACTCTGTTCGATACTTAGGTAACAGAATTACGTCACATACACAGTCTACCAAGGTCGATGATCACAACAAACAGCGTTCTGATTACCGCTGTTTACAACACTCGTGTTACCAACATCTGTTCACGACTGACTGATGGCGAGTCGTCGCCTTCTTAAATACCTCATTGATAAATTCAAGACAGTTCCAGAGCAATAAAGAAACCCGAATATTCTATCACCTTCCAGAAGCGCAAATTAATCTATGCCGGCAAGTCCTTTATCTCAGCTATCTTTATTTGCCGGCTCTTCGTGCACAGAAGCCACGCTATCTTAGATAATGGCTTCGCGACAGTATACACAAAAGCAGCCTTCAAGGTCAGCTCGTTCCATTGCCAGACTTAAACAAACAAAAGAAGTCACTGCTGTACACTTCAAATGTGCACACACTCACAATTACTGCACAGCTGCACTCAATTAACAACTCACTAGTAACCGACTAGTAACAAACGCTTTGCCGGCTTTTATACCTCCAGTCATTGTTGTAGATAGCCGCCGATCGTTCGATAACAATCACAATGGCGGCACAAAATTCCAGATTACCTCTCTCTCTTTCTCTCTTTCTTTCCTGTCCACGCATGCCCGGCGCTGGCTTTACGGTGGCTCCAACCAACAATGCGATCGGCGACAATACTAATTCCATCTACTTGGAATTAGCATTTTTGCAAGTTAATTCCTGTAAAGGAGTTCATTTGTAACTACTTCATTAGTTATGTCCTGGAGATTTCTTTATACATGAATTATTTCAGAAGCCTTTATGCCAACATTCGCGACTGAAAGCACCTATTTTATGCGACAAGGATTGATTTAAATAACTTTATAACTGCACAGAATTCCTCAGATTCCATTAATTTTTAATGTAATGTTAATGGACCTCAGTATAAGCGCAACAAACCTGCCCTGTTAATTGTTCCCCCCATTCCTAATTAAAACCTCTCGTTATCAAGGTAACTGGAAGGTAACTGAAACTTAAGAGGAAATTTAAAAATTAAGAAAATAGTTATACATTTATAACATAGCACTTCATTTTATTCAGAGTAACTTAAAGATAAATATGTGAAAATTCAAAATCTTGCAGTTCTTATCCAAATTTTCAAAAGCATGTGAGAAAGTTTTGCAACTCTACCAAAGAAGTTAAACAAATCTGGTAGAATCGTTAATGACAATAAGTACTGAACTGTTGGTTAGGGTTTATTCAATTGTATTTTCAGGCGTTTCGCTTCTTGGATATGTGATCATATTTGCTTTAATGAACACCTCACTACTTACCATGTAGAGGTCAGAAGGTGTACTGAGTGCACATTTTTGCTACCTGTTAATCCTGATAATAATTTGGTGAAATTTAAGTGCGAAGCTCAAATTTAAACTAGTTATGTAGGAATCGACAGCAATCCCTTTGCAAAATTTGTTATAGTAAAATCTAAAACTGCTCTTATCTATTGATTGAATATTAGTAACATGTTATAATAAAATAATAACAATGACAGTGACAATGGCAATAGTAATGGCATTGGCGATGTGCAGAAACATTTATTATAGATTTGGTGGTAACCAGGATAGCAAAAGATAAGTGTAGAAACATTAGTATGATGTATATTGACTATGCCAAAGCCTTTGATAGTATGCCACATGATTGGTTGATTAACGTACTGGGCTTAAACAAGATAGTGCTCGTCTTCTTTTGATATTAAACCCCCAGAAAAATACTCAAATACACATAGGTGTGAATAGCAACAGAAAGGAAAGAATGCGGGATAAAGAAGTTAAGATTGAGGGGAAAAGGAGAGTATGCGTAGAGAGAGAGGGGGGAGGGAGAGAGAGGGAGGGAGAGAGAGAGGGAGGGAGAGAGAGAGGGAGGGAGAGAGAGAGAGGAAACGTTCGACATTAGAAAGTAAAACTGGTAATTGTGTCTGTTCCGCTGGGAAAAGTAAACTTAATGAGCAGAGGAAACAGCAAGGATTATGAAAGAGAAGGGGGAGACAAATATACGAAGATTCCGAAAAGTAGAAGGAGATGGACGTCAGCGCAACAATGCTTCATCTCGCTCTCTGCGGTGTCTCAACGCAATCGATTCGAATAGCCACGGCTGTTAACGCGATACGTAATGGACTGGCGAGCCATTCAAAGCCAGGTGTCGTGAGGTCGAATCCTCGGATCTACAATCAAATGTGCCCGTGGCTTGAAAGTATTAAAGTGATAACTACAACATAATCGTTGGAGTAAATAGGAATGCTGCATAAAAGTGTTGCGATATGCAATTAGGGTTACTTATAACAGTGTCCAGACCAGAAACACCAAACAACG
Organism: Mantis religiosa; assembly: GCA_030765055.1. Classification (NCBI taxonomy): domain Eukaryota; kingdom Metazoa; phylum Arthropoda; class Insecta; order Mantodea; family Mantidae; genus Mantis; species Mantis religiosa. The sequence continues at coordinate 243,878,772 of CM060950.1, read as the reverse complement.
AAAGATGTTAAAATTGTTATGAAGTGAACAGTGGTTTGTATGCTATCTCTTTGAAAGTGGTTTTCTGCAATAGGTATTCTAAGAAAACTAAACCAATGCAAACAACCCGACCTTCTATATGAAGAAGTAGTTATTTGCACCAGTAGTTAAACTGAACAACACCTATCAAACCTCTATGAGAGATGTTATCAGACACATGGAGACGCAGTTTTAAATTATTGTCACTATTAAATAATAATAGGAATATGAAACTGTACATGAAAACAGGATTTAATGTACGAGGACTGTTCAATAAAGAATGATCATGATTTTTTACGGTCATAATTTTTCGTACTAAAATGCAATATTATTATATTCTGTTAGCTTAATGTGAAACAAACACACCGTAGTAGTTTCATTGTTGGTACTCATGGTTCCCGCCTGTGAGAACCAGGCCAATTCAGACCTGTTCAGTAGCAATGGAGGTAATACGCGAGGAACAAAATGCGGCTTTGAAATCGTGCTTTCGTCTCAACAAACATTCAGTTGAGGCCTATACAATGTTACAGGAGGCCTATGGAGAGCCTGCTATTCCCTACAGCCCAGCTCGAAGGCAGTTTAAAATGTTTAAAGGGGTAGACAATCAATTTCAGAGGAAGGTGGAGCAGGTGCTCCAGTTATTGCTCCTACGGAATAAAACATCAACACTGCTGCTGCCATTGTGAGAGAGGGTTCACGAATTTCCTGAATATCACTTTCTGAAATACTGAACATTTCATTGGGTGTCACCCACACGTTGGTGACAGAAACATTACACATGAGACGTGTTTGTGCACGATGGGTTCCAAGACTGTTGATTCCCGAACAAAAGGACATTCGCATGCAGGTCTGCATGCAGTTAATGTTGAGGTTAGAAGAAGACCCGAAAACTCTTTCAAACGTAATCACTGCTGATGAAACTTGGCTACATCATTTTGATCCTGAGAGCAAACAGCAAAGCTCAGTGTAGCAATATCCTTCATCACCAACTCCCCAAAAGAACAAAAGTGGTCGTTTCTGCTGGGAAAGTTACGATCATCTCATTCTTTGATATTCATGGAATGGTTTATCAGCATGTTGTACCTGCACACACATCGGTAACTGGACAATACTACAGAGATGTCCCGAAAACATTGCAAATCCATAACAGGCGCAAAAGACCACATTTCCGTGAAGCAGGCTGGATGCTACAGCACGATGTGTTGCCGCTTATTGCTAATATTGTTGCTGAATATCTTGCAAAAATCAACATGAAGTGCATCCCTCACCCTCCCTATAGTCCGGAATTAGCCCCATGTGACTTCTTTTCTATTCCCTAACTTGAAGAAACGCATTTGTGGGAGACATTATCCATCTTCAGAAGCAGTGGTGAAGATTGCGGAGGGCGATTTTGAAGGATCTCTCAAAAAGTAGTTTCTAGCATGTCTTTGAAGACTGGCGGAAATACTGGAAAAAGTGCATCTCATTCAGGGGAGACTATTTTGAGAAAGACTACTAAAATTATGAGGATGAGAAAAGGCACGTTGTCAAAAAAATTGTGATCATTCTTTATTGAACAGCCCTCGTATAAAAATAGTAAAATCAATATTATGATCTTTCCTCTTTCTTCTAGGTGAATCTCTATCCTATTTTGTGCCAAAATTAAATAAACGATAACCGTAACGGTAATCCGCTAATGAGAACAGGGACCACAAGCTCTTAAGGCGACACCTTAAAGAAGATAAAGCAGTCTACCAATCCAGTGGCTAGAACGATTTTCAAGAACAGCGATGGTTACACGGAACTATAGGTTGAACTATAGATGTTTATTTTTAATTGATCCTGCCATATGGCTTTCCTGCTTGGTTCTCATTTAAGGAGACTTAATGCGATTTAAAAATGCGTATACTTTGTACTGTAGAGGAATATACCAAGGCATCTCGAAAGTGCCCGAAGAATGTAGGCAAACCTTAATCTGTAGTATGCTTATATACTTTTGCTGCACAGCATTTAAATTATAAGTTATTTGTCATATTTATACTTATTTCGTCTGTGTTGTTGCAATAAGTGTACTCATCCCTGACCGAAGATGGCTGCGCCGTGGCCGAGGGGTTAGACCGATTAGCTCTCACCGAGGTTCCCAGGCAATCGCAGAGTGAGATTTGTGGTGGACAACACGGAGCTGGAGCAGGTTTTCTCCGGGATCTCCGGTTTCCACCGCCATTTCATTCCACCGGTACTCCATCTTCATTTCATATACCACCAGTGTCATCGCCTGCGGTGCCACATGTAGTAACAGCGGATGTTAAACAATTTACATTCATTCGCATACCGACGATTGTTTGCAAGGGAATCATACCATTACCTTATAAAGTGAGAAATAATTTCAATATAAAATTCTAGTGGACAGAAATATCAATAATCCTGAATGCCCTCCGAGGTCAGATATATCACCAGGTGTTTGTTTCCTCTTGTGTTACCTGTGTATCCTAATCTTTGCTAAATATTATGAAAATCTGTCAGATTCGCAGTGTTTGAGTAACTTAGATGAGTGAAGACATGCTTAGAGCAGTATAGTGGGAGCATTAAACCATTTATTTATATTCGCTTTTTGAAAATGCTTCATAATTTGAAACCATTTTTATATTTATTAGAAAAAGGCCAATTTCTTGTTTAAAACATGTAAAGGATTCGGTATACACTATGACGTAGCAGTTAATTTCACTTGCTTACGGATTGTTTAACATGTGATACTAAAGGCTCTGTAGTTAGGGCTGAAGTTATATCCTTTGCAATATGCTGGTCAACGGAATCAAGTAAACTGAACGTTCCGTAGATGTCATCAATTAACAGAAAATCGTGACAGAACCTTTGGTCAGATTGGTTGGTCACCGGGGTTCAAAACTGGGACCTCCCGAATGCAAGTCCCAGCTCTTACCACCCGAGCCACCCCACTTGTTTAAGATTGTGCAGTTTTTGAGAAAGAAGAGTTCCGTAATTTGTTACAGCATGGAAGTTTTTGCCCTGTATTAGCAAAGCAGGAGAGTTCAGATAAGTTGGCGTCTAGGATTTATTAGTTAAAAGTATAGGGTGTTTATAAAGTCACATACCACTTCTGTGTTAACATCACAAATGCAATTAACCTGAAGCACTATACACAGTAAAAGAAAGAACAGCATTTGTTTCCTACCAACTGCATGGAATGACGTATGCTGCAGCGTAGGACAATTTCACGCGGAGATTTTACAAACCAGCTTCTACCAATCACGCCTTAAGAACACGGTGACGTATGCTGCAGCGTAGGACAATTTCACGCGGAGATTTTACAAACCAGCTTCTACCAATCACGCCTTAAGAACACGGTGAGCAAGTTGCTGACGAACGAACTGGGAGACCAATTGTGTCAGAAGAAACTGTGGAAAAGATTCAGGAAGCGATTAGACGCAGCCCGTCAGCATCAAGTAGAAGACTAAACAGGGAGCTTGCAATCTCACACACCGCTGTTTGGAAAACACTGCGATTCAAATTGAAGAAACATGCCTACCACATACAGATTGTCCACAAACTCGAAGAGAAAGATATGCAGTCAGAGCGACTATGTGCCATGACCTACTGGACGCTGTTAGAAATGACAATGTAATGCAGCAGGTGCTGCTCACGACGAGGAAACATTCCAACCCTGTGGACTTAGGCAGATGAACAGCCAATGCATTACAGAAATGGGAAAGGGAGTTGTCAAAGGTAAATTCGTGGATGGGAATCACACAGTCAAAGGTTTTTGGACACCACATGTTCTCTGAGCCAACAAAATCACATATCATGATCTGCTGAAACAGTTTCTACAGCCATAATTGATACAAGATGGTACTGTGGTTTCTGTAGTCTACCAACAAGAAGGTGCACCTCCCCATTTTACTAGAAATGTCCGTGACTATCTCAATGACACTTTCCCTGAGAGATGGATTGGCCGGGCATCGTCAAAACTTTGGGCTCCTGATTGACCCGACCTGACCCCAATGGACTTCTTCGTCTTAAGATTTATAAAGTCCAAGGTGTATCGGGTGAAAATAAATGGTCTTGAACAACCGAAAAGACGCATTTATGCCGCTGTGGAACAGATAACGCCAGATATGTTAGCAAGGGCGTTTAAGCGACAGAGAAAGGATATAACTTATGCTTGGATTTGCAGGGTCATCACGTTGAAATGTATTGAATTTATGTACTAAATGCCTAAATGTATGTGCTATGTTGCAGATAGCCTATAAAAGGAGTTTAAATGGCAAGTGTTAGGTGACTTTATAAACACCTGTATAAATTGGCTAGATAGGGTGTACATAATGCATTGTCTAAATAGAGAAAAAAGTATGAAGGTACTGTGAAATTTAGATCATACAGATACAGACGGAGCCAAAGATTTTCCTCTTGACTACATCACAGATCGTGAGTTAACTTTCATAAGTAACCAGCAAATATTGTGACTTTGTGGGTTCGTGAAATGAAAAGTCCAATGGCACCACTCAAAGATGTTCTTTATTTCCACCGAATTACAATCGGAACACTTGCCGATTACACAGAATTACGTAATGCACACAATTAGAATTCACCGGTTCGTCTGTTACAGGTCCACTGCACGCAGTTACGTACACTCCTCCGATGCACGTACGCAGTCCGTTCCCTCACTGGGCACTCCTCACCGCTGCTCGACAAGAACTGAACTGAACTCGCCAACTGCAGCCCCTTTTATAGGGATATCGCTGTTTCTCGAAGTCTCTCGTTTCAGTGAATTACCGCGAAGGTTCCAGACTGCAAGGGGAGGGGAAAGAGGCGGCCAGAGACCAGTGACACTTCCCTAATCATCCTCTCAGTTAGTGACCGAGATAAATGGATGGGCATGGCCCGAATGCCTCCGCTCTGGCCCTGCTGCCGGCGGGTTCTATAGGGAGTTCCGACGTTCGGGTGACAATTTGAAGTCCTAGAGACATTCAGAAATGATCTAAATGAATTGGTAATTTCGGTTTTGGGTTAGGGGCTGTGCTCAGTAATATCCCATTTAAGTCCGACTAATCATACTAGCACACCTTTGATACTACCTTTTTTATTTAATATTAGGCAAAAACGGTTTTAAACGTCTTGAATTTGTGACTTCTGAATATGCCAGGACTACCAAGTTGCTGCAGTACCAGTCACTGAAACCTTACATAATTTCTGAACAGTATATAGACTATACCAGGTGAGTTAACTACCCATTTTTCTCTAGGTTTATGCAAACCTCATTTTATACTACAACATGAAAACATCGACCCCATTACTAGGTTCTACCCGTATATTTCACATGGATGTTAAACACTCGATGAAATTAGTACTAATACAGAAGTTATCGCATCCCTTGTAGTATATTCGTAATTAGACAGCTGAAGTTTGCAGGTCTGCGAGTGTTCACTGGAACCAACGAATACTATATGTAAAACAGGATGTTTTCTCACATATTACTAAATAGGTCAGTTAGAACGAAGAAAGTGCTCGAACTGATGACTTCTTGGTTAATGCACACTCTCCGGGACTTTATAATTAAATTACTGTGAATTCGTTTCCAAGTATTCATGAACATAAAAAATAACTATAATGCTGAAACTCGAACCTGCATCATTCGGGGTTAGGGCACAGAGGAGGTCATATTTCCATGGAGCTATTTCGAAACTACCCATAAAGCACATTCTGGGTTCATAGTACGACCTGTATGCCTGGCGCTATACCTTTGCCACCTCGCGAGTTCTCGTGCTTGATTTAGCCTTTAAGACAGTTTTAATAATTTGCTGGGTGTTTTAATATTTTTACATCAATGGCAAAAGCTCTTATGGATATCAATTGAGAAGCACTAGGCATAGTTTACGCATAAATGTAAATAAACCGTTGTTTAATAATATGTTCGTTTTGACTGTACGGATGAGCCTTGTCTCTTAATTTTTTCCTAATTTTTGGCAGCCAACCTCTGCTCTAAGTACAAGAATCCACCCTTTTCTTTTTAGCTGACGTTGTTAGTGTACCCTTATGATAGGTCCATTTTTTCCGAGGCGTTTACTGAATTACTTTGCCATGTGTACTCTAACAAATGTTCGTAAAATCGGCTGGAAACCGGAATTCGCCCTCAGTAAAGGAGTTGTATGTTTTTGAGGTGTACTTTAGCGAGCAGTGCGTTTTGTCACTTAAGCCGCTATTCCTCTGAATTTTGAGCATTCCTCGCTCTAAGAACGTCAAGTAATACAGTTTAGTAAGCGCAAAACTGGGTCCTCCGTGGCGTAGCAGGTTAAGGCAGCATGCCTTGGTCCCTGGCCACGGAAATGGCCCGGGTTCGATCCCACCCATGTGGTGGGGATTTTAGGTCCTGGGTATAGGACCGGTGCCCACTCAGCATCGTGAGGAAAGTGAGGAACTTACGCTATGTAAGCTGCCCTGGTCACGGAAACCAACATTCCGGCAGCGGGATGCCGAGATGCTGATCACATCTCCTCCCCGTATAGGTTGGATGATCGTCCACCTCTGCCGTGCGTAAGTGGGCGTGAGGCTGGCAGTCGGGTTGGTAGGCGTTGGCTCTCTAAGGGCTGTCGCGCCAGTGGTTAACTTAAGCGCAAAACTGGACTAAGGTGCACATGCCGTTTGATGGGTGGCCTACGTTACAAACGAATAAGGCGCGGTTGATTCACCTGGTGTAGGTTATATAACGGAAGACGATACCTCGCACACTGCGAGCTACACAGATTTATTGTGGCTAACCCATAGATCATACCAGGAGAAAGGAATGTGCAGAGGCCACAGGAAGCGGCGACTGGCGTTCACTGGGAATACTATTTCCTTTAGATAAGGATGCGAGTCATCAGATTGGCACTACCAAGCACAGAAACGATAGATAAATGATAAATAATCGCATACTCAACCTATTATCTAGGGGAAACCAAATGTCAGACCTCGGAATCTCACTATTCGTGCCTTCACAAAATACCGGGAGCCCAAAGTTTTACTTTTTTTTGCCTCCTTAATTTTCGTCGACATGCAGATACTCATTTTAATCGATCTTTCCTGCAGAAAACCTTCCTCAGATATTGCTCGGATGCAATATCAGAATCTCGGAACAACGTGCAAACATGTCAAACTTCTCATGGTGAAGGTGAACCTTGTGGTGATCCAGTTACAATGATGATTAATGACACAGATGCCAAATGCTCTCAGAGCAGTTGCTGGAGCATACATCATTGCTCTGGCTACCCATGAATAAAATAAGAGACAGTTCCAAAATGTTGCCACCACCAATGAGCTAACATTGATAGATAGAAGGAACAAATATTGTCGAAGTGCATATTACACTGTCACTTCGCGTTTTGGTTTCATAACACGTTCATTGTAAACATGCATCATGTCCACGATATATTGGAAAATTAAAAATTCTCTGTTCATTAAATTTTATTCAAGACTATGAACCAGGAATGAAACTTAATTGTTGATTGTTAACAACATATCTGACTTTCTCTTCCAGTAGTATGCTTTTTGAAAACATCAAATGATTTCAACCATTCAATATAGTATATGCATGTGATTTTTAGATTAGACGAAACACCTAAATCAAAACATAGACAAGATATCGTTAGAAAAATGTTAGCAAGGCTTCCTAAAGTTGTTCATATGTATACAGAGTGTTTCAAAACGACACCAACTGAACATACAGAAGTAGTTACTCAGCTTCTATGCGTTACATATAGATAGTTTTACCGCCAATAGCGCCGCATAAAATGATGCAGAATGAGTGTGGATTAGGCAGTGACAGGAACAACTACGCGTGCCACACACTGTCGGAAGTTCGCAGGTATAGGTCACACGCCGTGCCGCGTGCTGTAGCTCTTTGTAAACATACCGGCATACTCCGCAGTAGCTTGTTAGTATTAAGAATTTCTTTGACTCATGAAGCCGCAATAAAGACGTTATTGCTTAATTATTGCTTATGAGTGTTCAACGTGTTCCAAAATTCCGTTATAACAGTCCATGATGGCAACTAAGCTGGTGGACATATGCAACTTATATCTTTTAGGGGGAAGTTAATGTTAGTGAAGTTGAGGATGGAAGCATTAAATGGCAGCGCCGTGGCTCAGAGGTTAGACCGCTTGTCTCTCACCAAGGCGGCCCAGGTTCGATCCCAGGTGACCGCAAAGTTAGAATTGTGATGGACAACACGGCGCTGGGGCAGGTTTTCTCCGGAACCTCCGGTTTCCCCCACCATCTCATTCTACCGATGCTCCATCTTCATCTCATGTATCATCAGTGTCACCGCCTGCAGTGCCGTATGTAGTAAAAGCGGGCGTTAAACACTACACATTTCATTTTTTGAAGCATTACATGATAAACAGAACAGAAAACAACATCAAAGAATTGTAGATTAACTTACCAAAATTAAATGGTTTATACAATGAGACGAGCAATTTTATATCACGTGTTTGACAATACTGAGAAAAGCTTTTGTAACTGAAAAGAAAGCTGTTAATATTTACAGTAAGTGGTTGAAAGTATTGCACAATTAAAATCATAACAAAATGACCTGAAGTTAAACAAATAAACATTATCATTGATGTAACTGTTTTTACAATTCATATTTTTAATGAAACTAAATTAATCGTGCGTTCTTTGAATTCCCTTCAGCTCTTCCATCCATCAAAACCATATCCGTCATTTTGGCGTTCGTATAGCGCTCCATATTGCTTGGATTTGCTATTTAAGTACGCGCAAAATCCTCCCTGTTAGGACGGAATGTGTAGTTTTACACTGAAGAGCAAACTTGCAACTGTCCTAGTTATTAGTCGAATTTTGCATAAGTAACTGCCTTTTGCCCCATAACCTGAAAGGTAGGCTAGGGTCCTGATAAAAAGCAAGCAGTAATGTTTTTGTTTTCGTGGCCGGTGCGTCCCAATAACAACTTTTGAGGTTCACACACCAGTGGTTCCTGCACTTCCTAATCATAAAATCATGTAATATGATAATACTGCATAAAATTATACCTAACAGAACTTCGAAGCTGTGTCACCAAAATTCGGACTAGTTAAGTTATAAATTGCGGAACGCCTGTATCGTTCGGGGTCGTTTTGAAGTAACCTGTATATTTCTTCGTGGATAAGGTATAAATAACTGTCATGGCTTCAAAGTGTGTCTAACCTTAGTTTCCCTATACATACAGGATTTTTTTTTTTTTTTTTTTTTTTTTTTGTAATTTACGTCCTCCAACCTTAAGTCATACCGGACGGTGAATGAAATGGGTGAAATTATGCTCAAATGAGTCCGGGGTCCATGAAACTTAGAGTTACCCAACATTCGTCTATCAGGATAAGGGAAAACCCGGGAAGAAACCTTATCGAGGTAACTCACCCTGACCGGGATTCGAACTCGGGACCTCTTGAACGTGAGGCAGACATGCTACCATCCACGCTATCGAGGCGGGCTTCCCGGATTTACTCTTCCTTTCGGCTCTAGTACAATGGTTTCTATTTGGGATCCTCTCTGGTGACAATCTTTCAACTTGTGTTTCATTTATTCTATAGTGTATAATTTTTTCTCCCAGGAAACTATTTCTAACGCTTCTCTTGTTTTATCGTTTGAGATATTATCTAAAAGGGTGCATCATGGGATTAATCTTAGGAACCTCAATTCAGCAGCCGATATATTCTGCTTATCAACTTCTGTTATTGTCCCTGTTTCAGATCCATAAATGAAGGAGCAGGGCTACTACTTTGTAAAACTTCATTCGAGTTTCTTTCCTGGTTTTAGTTTTCAGACTTCTGTTTATTGTGCCGCATATCTGTGAAATTTTGGTAGCTTATTTTAAATTAATTCCCGTACTGTTAGCTCATTTGCGTTCCTAAGTATTTAAAACCCAAGCCTTGATATAATATAGTATAATAATTAACTGTGATTTTGGTGCTAACAGTGTGTTTACCTTCGTGGGCCACTTTTTGTTTTACTGGTGTAAAGGTTATAATTATAGTCGTCACATAAATTCTGCAACGTATTTAACTGTTGTTTGCACACCTATAATTATTTGATCATCTGCAAATAGCATCGTTTTAAGCATAAATTTTGGTGCCACAGAAATGCCTTCATTTAGTTTTAAAAATCCAATCAAATCACATATATAAGTTGTAAATAACGTAAGGGGTAAACTATAACTTTCAATGTAGAAAACGAAGTCTATAGTACCCTGCACAGAATGTGAATGTTTATGCATAAAATATAAAAGATGAATCGTGGAAAACTGTACACCATATAAATTCCCTAAGTAATAATAAGTGAATCTGAGTTTTATTATACAGGATGTTAGGGTTATGAGTGCGCAAATTTTGCGAGCCGGTAGATCCAAACATTGCGCAAAATAAACTCCCGTAAAAACTTCATCTATCTTGAAAAATAAAGATGATAACTGAACATTATTGAACACATTATCTGAACAGTCTGGCAACAGAGTAAGATTCCAGAATGTAATGTTTTTGTTTGCAGACAGGCATGCGTTCACATCTACAACAGGTGAAAGTCTAACTATGCCTGTGCAAGAAAGCCGGTTCTCCACGTGCCTATGTACTTATCAGCTTCTGCTAGTAACGTGGATCGGGTGGTTTCTTTCTAAGCTATTCGATCGTATTCACGATAATTAAACGTAATAGCCTACGCATAGGTTATTTAAGAATAATAAATTCAAATATTTATTATGGAAGTACTTTATTCAGGTGTTCGTGTAAAATTAAATCAAAGCTACATTAATTTCTAAACAGCAGTATTAGTGGTTAATAACTGCAACATCAACATAGTGTCTATTTACAGTAAATGCTCAAAATGTGGTCCATTGGAATATTTGCTATAACAATTTGTTTTGGAATTCTATTGGAAAACTTATCCCAAGTACTGCACCTCATAAATGTTCGAGTCAGCTTTGCCATAAGCAAGAAGGATACTCTTGATTTTTAAAGACTGTCATAACTCTCAATGCACAAGACGCATTAGAAGCTCCAAGAGATTCTAATGTTCTGCCAAGTATCGCAGAAGGAAGGTTTACTGCTTACATTCCTGACCTTACGTTCTAAATGCACGCCAATGTTGTCAAGCTGAAGCCCATGACTTGATTGCAACAGAGACATAGGCATCCGGTCCTTGATCATCATTTTTTGGCTAAAGAATACTTTTAGCAACATATGCTAAAGGCACAAATAACACATATTTTGTAGCTCTACCTAGTTATCCTAATTGAAAAAGTAAATAATTAAGGTGTGATAACATTCACAATCAAACCTTTGCTAAATTTTATATTTTATTTATGCAACAGAAACTTATACTTCACTTTAACGTCAATAAGTCTGCGTACTCATCCCGTAATACCTTGTATAAGTAACTGTGGAAGAATTCATGCTGGCACTTTTTTAAGCCTAACATCCTTTAACAATGCAAATCATATCGGAACATGAATGAATGGGATATGTGACATGTTTCTCAATGAGCCTAGGGTGCAATAACAGAGATAATAAAACAAAGTTTTAATTTCTTGTTTATTATTTTCAAGGGGGAAATTGTAGGTCTTCATAAGACTTAAATTTGATATGGGTTTGTCTATATGATATTGTGCTGATGGTGCATTCATGTAACAAATGATATTCACATAAATTTTAGGGGGTAAATTAAACACACTGTATATGTATTGAGAAGACAGGTTCTGTTTATTCCTCGCTGCTGCTAACCGCATGTTTCTGTTCAGCTCAGCAAAGCACGTGAAGGACAAACGGGGCGAACATGTCCTCTGTTAAATAATGAATATTTCAGAGCTGCGAGTGAAGAATCTGGAGGAAAAAAGACGCCCACACTCCAAGAAAAGGACCAATGAAAGGGGAATTTCTGAAGTTTCACGGATGAATTTCCCAGCTGGTGCGGTTTGCCGAAGAAGATTTAGGAAAAGGACAGCGAAAAGAGAGAAGAAGAATAAATAATGGTTGTTGAAGTAAATGGGATACCACTCCCTTCTGATCGACAGGAACGCACACCGTCCTAATGAAGAATTCATAGGGGTTGCAGCAATCGAAAGACGCAAGGTGTGAGAGAAAATGCAATCAGTTGCTGCTTTAAACGGCTTGTCTCCACCAGGCCCTGAAATGAGAACGTTCTTCTAAACTAACGGCGAACTGAGTTCAACTTGGATGGCAGTGAAAGCGGAGTTTACTGTCAGGGGCTTTGTAAGACTTACAACTGGACGTTTTATCTCAATTGACGCTTATCATCTAATCAGGACATGCTTTCGTTCTCCACATTCGTTATTCGAATAGATCCTTTCAAATGTGTATATCTGATCTTATATCTTTCTGATATTATCTTATGCTTTTTGACTATTGCTATTTCATTTAAGTTTCTAACAAGAATTATTTTTTATTCATTTATTGCAATTTTATGTGATGTTAGTTTATACAGCTTACTATTATTTAGGGTTTCCTGAAATAAAAATCCTACAAATCAAACCTTATAGACGGAGTCTATGAAGGTGAAGGGGCTGGTAGTAGCGACAACAGTGGTCATTGTGAATCTGCTAGGTTGGAGAATGAGGATTTTGATGTCCTTGTTCTTTTTAAGATGTAAAACTAACTACAAATATGTCAGTTAAGTTCAGAAGCATACAAGTTCAATATTTTAAGCAATATTTTTATATTGTATGATTGATTTTGTCCATTTTTTCCAACACAATAGGCATTATAATATGTAATTCAATGCATTAGTTTATAAAGTACTGAAGAATATCATAAGTGTAAATAAAATATATAAAATTACTAATTATGTAATGATCATAGTATTTTGGTTTTAAAATTGGACAGTTCCAATTTAAAATGGCTTCCTTTGGGTTCAAAGAAAGACAATTGCATAGTTTGGCTAAAAAAGGACCAACTGCACTATTTAAACTATACTCCTGGCTTGAATATATATTTAAATTTATAAATGAACAAACAAATGTTCATAAGGCCTATAAGAATGATGTAAAAGTTTTCAGCATTATACTGAAAATAGCATTGTGTGTGAAATGTGTAGTGTTTAACGCCTGCTTTTACTACATATGGCACCGCAGGCGGTGACACTGATGATACATGAGATGAAGATGGAGCACCGGTGGAATGAGATTGCGGGGGAAACCGGAGGTCCCGGAGAAAACCCACCCCAGCGCCGTGTTCTCCACCAAAAATCTCACTTTGCGGTCGCCTGGGATCGAACCCGGGCCGTCTTGGTGAGAGCCAAGCGGTCTAACCACTGAGCCACGGCGCGGCCAAATAGCATTGTGGTTATAGTATATTGCCCCTCCTGTAAAAAAGCAAAAGTAGAGTTGTCCAAATTTTATACTAAGCTTTTCATATGTACTAACGATTAACCCTCTTGTGCATCATGTCCTCTGCAGCGTACAGCTTTATACTTCAAGATTACAGCTGGAGAATGATGTATCTAAATTCTCTGCTGCATGAGATTTACTCTAGTGGACATTCACTGCTCAGTGCCACCATCTTAAGGCCGAAATATCAAATGCTAGAGTGCAACTGCCATCCTTGTAGAACTGTATGCAGTAAAATGACGGACAGGAAGCTTACAGTGCCGATGGTGATATAATATCGCCAAAATGATTCTGAGACTGGGAGAGATGTGCTACAATTGTTTTTGTTTTTATTATACACTTTAATTGTGTTATTAACTACTAAGTGGTTTATAACTCTTCTTACTGAGCTGATATCAGGCACTGAAACATGCAATGTAGTGTACATCATGCATTAACTGTTTCAGACACAGGTGGTTTTATGTGCTTGCTTTGTTGTCTAGTTTAGAAACCTTACGTACATAATAAGCATTTTAGAACTCATTTAATTTTTAAATATAGCTTATATGTAATTATACTTTATACAGTTATTTAGAAAGATATTCTGTCCAATCATTAATTTTATTTACACGTAGACCAACACAGGAAAAATACCAGATGATTCATACTGCACCATTGCAGAGTGACAGTGAAGCAAATGAAGATTGGAAAACCAACACACCTCTGTACACGCGCACCATTGTATCTGAGTCCAGTTCTGAGAAAGATGAAGAAGTACAAAGAAATTTCCAGCCAAATCATCCAAAAACTTGTGACTACTTGCGAATGCAAAAGTCACGTTTCATTTTTTCGAAACAAAAATAAACCACTTCATGCATGGAAAAGCTCAGATAACAAATTTTCTGATTGAAATAGTAATTTCTTCTACACTAGCCGTATGTAGGCTAAGGTTTGAATGAGTAGAGCCAGACTAAAAATTCAATGCAATAGCTGGGATTTGAACCACAGATCTCCCGCTCTCCGTGCAGTTGCTCTAACCAACTGAGCTACTATGGCCAACATGCCGACATGACATTAAATTCTCCAACTGACTCGTATGTTTCCCGATAGACCACTAGGGGTTCTCATATGCTATGAGACACGCACCTTTTGTGGCGACTTACTATGCTGTAAGTGCTTAAGTCCCAGGCTTCATAGTTAAACCACCATGCTACTCAGGTAAATTGATGGAAGTAATCATTTCTTCCACACTGGACCTACTCATCCAAACTTTAGCCTACACACGGCTAGTGTGGAAGGAATGCTTATTTCCATCAATTTACCCTGCATGGATAGCGGGGGATCCATGGTTCAAATCCTAGCTATGGCATTGCATTTTTCACTCCGGCTCTACTCATTCAAACAAAATTTCTGCTATTATACCACAATTTCTGGGAGAATCAAAAGTAAAAATCAGTGGAAAAGTCCAATAGAATTTGTACTTTCATTTCTTTCTCCTGAAATGTTACAACATACTGTGTACCAAAGCGATTTTTACGGAATACAAAGTGGGAAAGGAAACCTTTGTTTCAGAGAACCTAAACTCAAGAAATTTATAGATTTTAATTCTGAAACATCATATATTATGTAAGGTCTTATTGGTCTTTAAAGTCAGGATTGGCATGGGCTCTTGTTTGCTGATGCAAAGCTTGCCAACCTATTTTAACTTTTTATGCGTTTGCACATTGCTGTTAACAGTATTGGAGTTCCTAATAGTACACATCGCCCTTTCGAGATCCATCAGTGTTGGACTGTTTGTAGAATTCATTTCAGATGGCAGCTGATTAAGAAGAACATCGGTCGGCTGACAAAGCAGATCATCCCTTTCAAGGAGCGCAGCACTATGAAGCAATACATTCCAAAATAATCTAAGACTTAAATTGTGACTTTGCGGGTTCGTAGAATTACATTTTTTGCAGAAATTTAAAATGCTCTTTATTGCAGTAAAAAGACGTCTTTTGCTCCTTTTTCAGCAGTAAAAATAGCATGACATACAAACAGCAGTCTCCAAGGTCTCTCGTTACTTCACCACACGTAAACGTGTACTGTGGTACACTTCAAATGTCCACACACTCACAGTTACTGCTCAGGTGCAGCTCAATTAACAACTCACTAGCAACTAACTGCGCTTTAACACTTGCGGGCTTTTATACCTCCAGCCATTGTTCTAGAAAGTCGCCGACGTTTCAAGGCCTTTCGCGGCCGCAAGAGAAAAGACGGAACTATCCGGACATCCCTCTGTCTCTTTCTCTCTTTGTTTCCGCATCTCTCTCTCTCGGCAAGCGTTCAGCGCTCGCACCACCACCTGTCTCATTCTTTCCTGCGCACGCGCCGGCCGCAGTTTGCGGCACAACAATGCATCGGCGACAATATGTATATAGATTTGAGGTCTACCAAGGAGATAGCGATGGAAGAGATCTCGTGAGCAGCTTTGGTGTATGTGCTGATGTAATTAGACTGCGTGATGGTATTCAATACAAGAAACATAAAACGTTTTTGAAAAGTTTGTTCACCAATGTGTCACTACTTGAAGAGTTACAGAAGCGGGGTATTTATGGCCCTGTTATATGCTACAGTAACAGAATGCAAGGAGCTCAGACATTACTATCTCTTTACAAAGGGTTGAAAAAGAAAGGCAGAAGGTTTTTTGTTTCAGTAACAACTGAAAAGAAATATATATTGTTGTTGCGAAGTGGATTGATAACCCTTCTGTTCACATTACTTCAACATATGGACGAAAAAAGCCCCGAAACCTTGCTTAGTGCAGGAGTGAAAGCGACAAGACAACTATTGGAATTCCTCGGAAACCTACAGTTGAATTTTACAATAAGTATTTGGGAGGAGTGGACCTAATGGATCAATTTGTTGCACTTTATCCACACCAGCGTCGCGATAAGACATAGTATCTAAGAGTGTTCTGATATATCCTATACATGGCAGTGATCAATAATTAGTTTTTGTACAGAAAAGCAGGATGTGTAATGCTGTTCTAGATATCAAGACTTCAGTGGCAAGGGCTCTTATTAATTTTGGTTCTCAGAATCAAGTTGGAAAAGGAGGTCAATCAAGCTCCACTCCAACTAAAGTGAAAGAACGCCGTGTTGCCAAAATGCTACCCAAGAAGGGATACTATGAAGGAAAGCACTGGGCAAAACTAATGGATATCAAAAATGCAAACCGATATCACGATGAGGAATGCAAAAGAAAAAAATTACATGTACATTAAGTGCAAAACCACTCCGTCGAGACTGCTTTGATCACTTTCATGCCAAGAAATAGGACGTTTACATGTGAATTTTTACTTCATTTGGTCCACTGATAATGTAATAAAGTTTTGGAAATTCACTTTTGAATGGCCTATTGAACTTGTAGTATCAACAAAGATTATATTTAAATATATATAATGTGATTAAATAAATACATGCGCCAAAAGGTTACTTTTGAGTAACTTAGAGCATTTACAGATGTCGTAAATTTGTATATCTTACCTTGAGCAATTATTTCACCTTTATCTCTTGTCCAGTAGTTGATAGACTTCGGATAGGCTTCAGAGAGACATTCTAGCGTCATTTGCTGTCCCTCATATGCTCCAACAAGCTGATTCTGGATCCAGATCATTGGTGGAACTGCAAAGAAAGTGCAATAACATTATTTTGTTCCAGTGAATCGATCAATACATTCAGTCATAAATGCTTGGAAGAGACAGTCGAACGCGTGCAAATGTCGTTTTCTTTATTTAAGTTTGCCAGAAATTCCATCGGCTTTAGCTAAACCAAGCTATTATTTATTTGGCATCTAGTCTGGTAAATGCATATAACACGCACAAGCATAATAGCCTATGAAAAGGTGACGAGCTTGGGTGAGCGGCTAAAGGGAAGTGTGGTAGGGTTTCTCCTAAGTGACTCGAAGGAATACTTCACAACGACCGTCCACACCAATTTGAGTCTGCAGTGTATTGGATTGATGTCAAATTCTGGCACCCAGTCATTAACCTACGAGGGCTGTTCAATAAAGAATGTTCGCAATGGTTTTGACAACGTATCTTCCTTTACTCATTCTCATAATTTTGATGGTCTTTCTCAAGATGGTCTCCCCTGAATGCGATGCACCTTTCCCAGCATTTCTGCCAGTCTTCAAAGACATGCCGGAAACCATTTTTGAGAGATCCTTCAAAAGCTGCTCCGCAGCCTTCACCACTGCTTCTGATGATGGATAATGCCTCCCATGAAAGGGTTTCTTCAAGCTAGGGAATAGAAAAAAGTCACATGGGGCTAAATCCGGACTATAGGGAGGCTGAGGGATGCACTTCACGTTGATTTTTGCAAGATATTCAGCATCAACATTGGCAATGTGCGCCCGCGCATTATCGTGGTGCAGCATCCACCCTGATTCACGGAAATGTGGTGCCTGATATGGACTTGCAATGTTTTCAGGACATCCGTGTAGTATTGTCCAGTTACTGATGTGTGTGCAGGTACAACATGCTGATAGACCATTCCATGAATATAAAAGAATGAGATGACCATAACTTTCGCAGCAGAAACAACCACTTTGGCTCTTTTGGGGGTTGTGATGAAGGAGATTTCCACACTGAGCTTTGCTGTTTGCCCTCAGGATCAAAGTGATGTACTCATGTTTCATCAGCAGTGATTACGTTTGAAAGAAACTTCGGATCTTCCTCTAACATCAACTTTAACTGCATGCAGACCTGCATGCGAATGTCCTTTTGTTCGTGAATCAAGTCTTGCAGCCCATCGCGCACAAACACGTCTCATGTGTAATGTTTCTGTCACCAGCGTGTGGGTGGCACTCAGTGAAATTTTTAGTATTTTAGAAAGCAATCTTAAGGTAATTCGACGTTCCTCTCTCACAAAGGTAGCAGCAGTGTTGATGTTTTCTTCCGTAAGGGCAGTAACTGGAGCACCAGGTCCACCTTCTTTGTAATTGATTGTCTCATCTCTTTAAACATTTTAAATCACCTTCGAGCTCTGCTGTAGGGTAGAACAGACTCTCCATAGGCGTTCTGTAACATTGTATAGGCCTCAACTATAGATTTGTTGAGACGAAAGCAGAATTTACAAGCCGCATATTGTTCCTCGTGTGTTACGTCCATTGCAGCGCTAGGCGAGTCTGAACTTGCCTGGTTCTCACAGGCGGGAACCAGGAGTATAAACAATGAAACCACTACGGCGTGTTTGTTTCACATTAAGCTAACAGAATATAATAAGATTGAATTTTAATGCGAAAAATTATGACCGTAAAAAGTAAGGTTATTCTTTATTGAACAGGCCTCGTACTTAAGTATGTGTAGCAGGTTTAGATAAGCTGTAGCCGTTATTGAAGGTTTCTATTATAAATTGACCTTTTATATTTTAGGATCAGTCAGACGGAGATTCCTTCAATAACCGGAAGACATTACCGCGCGCAGGTCACAGTGGGCCTCCAATGTAACTCTCTGGAGCAATTAGCCACCAAAGAGCCAACATATTTGTACAACGATACGGGGTAGCAAGGACGAGCTCCCCAGTGATACCAATGCTGACGCCGGATACTTCTGCCATAATCATTTACCATCTGGAGTTTCCAAAATTACCCAAGACAGTCCAGAAAGGAATAGGGCTTTATATGTACCGGCAAGCGCCTAGCAGAGAAACTTCCACAGGTCAAATTTCATCACCCTACCGACGCATATCAACAGCTGTTTCCTCGTCGAAGGACTGAGACCGATAAGCTGAAACAGACAAAAGAAAGCGATGCCGAGAGAAAATGGTGAGCAGGAAATTTTTTGCAAAAGGGATATATGCCAAGAATTCACTTACTGGCCCGGGAAATCCACAAAAATACCCGGGGTAAGAATATCCCTCTCAAAGCAAACCAAACCGAAAGTTTTAAATGCGACTCTCCCACGTTACCTTGGTGCCGTTACGCTCAGCCAACCTACCTCCAAACTACTCGTACACGACCCTCAGTGGTTATGATGATGGAAATCTCTGCCTATACAACTTCCAGTTACCCTTACTCTGTGATTACCATCACCATTAACATCATTACAACCATAATTCATCATCATCATCGTCATCGTCATCGTCATCGTCATCGTCATCGTCATCGTCATCGTCGTCATCGTCGTCATCGTCGTCATCGTCGTCATCGTCGTCATCGTCGTCATCGTCGTCATCGTCGTCGTCATCATCATCATCATCATCATCATCATCATCATCATCATCATCATCATCATCATCATCATCATCATCACCATCACCATCACCATCATCATCATCATCATCATCATCATCATCATCCTCCTCCTCATCATCATCATCTCCCGCCTTGATAGCGTAGATGGTAGCGTGACTGCCTCACGTTCAAAAGGTTCGAGTTTGAATCTCGATCGGGGTGAGTTACATGGATAAGGTCTTTTCTGGGGGGTTTCACTTATGCTGAAAGACGAATGTCAGGTAACTCTAAGCACTAGACTCTGGGCTCATTTGAGCATCATTTCACCCATGTATTTCATCGTCCGATATAACTTAACGTTGGGCGATATAATCTAAAATAATCATCAGTATCATTGTCTTACTCCTATGTTCACTATTTGTTCTATTATTGTTATAGAAAACAAATTAATAATAAAAAATTGATATTGGTTACATTCGTTATATCCAAGGCTGCTTTTGTAATCCCTTGAGCTTTCGCGTCATTTCGGCGAATCTGCATATATATGTCATATGAATCAAGGGAAATTAAATTAAAAACAGAAAGGTAATTATTTTGTACGTAAAACTAACAGCAGAGGCTGGTTCATGCTTCTGTGATTAATGTAATCCAAATTACAATACCTGAAACGTAAGGCTATGAATTTCTACCTTAGCGAGTTAAAGCATTCTTATCCGACACAGTCGGTAGTTACGGACGGGAATGTCTTCCACAATACCGCTTTGTGTTTAGTGACACTGGTGTCGAGTTAGCGCAATGTAATCAAAGCGAGATGCTGTAAAAAGCAATATTGTTCCTGTAAGGGCTTTGCTGCTGAGTGAAGTTTCAAATGTACCATCCTTGCTATACAGGTCACCTACATTTTCGTACAAAATTGCCACTCCTGTAAGCTAAAATAACCATCTAGAGCCTTAATTTCGATTTATCTTGAACAGTTTTTCTACGATAATGCATATTATTTAGTTATGACTTTAGGAGGTTGTTTTAAAAGAATGGAAGAAGTAAGATAGAGGGATAGAAAGAGAACAGAAGGAAAGAAGGAAAAAACAAGTGGGAGTACTCCTTGAGTAGTATTCCGGTGTTGGTGATGGTACATTTTACTGGACGCAGTGGGAATCACTGAGGACAAAGAAAGGCGTGATCTTCAGAGTTTATGAGGCACCTGAAAAAAGACCCAGAGAGAACAGTTAATCCTCATTTAGAATAAGGTGACAAAGTACAAGAGGGTTCTTCTGAAGGGATATACCTGAACCAAAAGAAAATAAAAATAAACAAACTCCAACAATGGTGGTACTGGCTTTGGCTATGGACACGTTTAGAGGTAGCTGGTGCTGACAGTGTCATGTATTTGCGACAAATGGCGGTTCACAGACAAAGAGCTGGGGATTTGTGGAGCACTATAAGGTTGGAGCAACATTCGAATGTAAGACCATCAACTTAGATGGAGAATTATATGTGTATGACACACATATGTGTTGGTTGTCATGGATTACTTATCAGAAGGTCGGATGTATATACCATATCGAACTGGAGAGTAAGAAAATGGCGAATTTCTTTTGGAAGAACCTTCGCAGAGCCTTTGATGTTGCACAACGATCAGCTTGTTGCATCAACTTCTAGTGTAACTTAATGAAGGAAGCGCTGCAACCTCTAGAAGTGCATAAGACGTGCACAACACCTGTCCAGCAGCAGTCAGACGGCATGGTTGAGAATTATATGAAGATTTTAGAAGAGGTTTTGAAGAAGCAGTTGGACAATCATAAGAGAGATTGGGATGTCGGGTTTCCGCTTTACTTTTTGGCTTACTACTTGTCAACGCCCGTGAACACGAAGTTGACACTAACCAGTATTGTGTTGGATAAGGAGCTGCATGCACTGAGCCACCTGATCTTTCGGAGCCTCCATGGAACAGAGGAGACAGCCATCTACTACTTGGAGAAACTCATAAGATGGCTTCATGATTTCCATGAGATGGCGCCTCATGCCTTGTCACAATCTTCAGAAACCATAGTATGCATCTATCTCGTAGCTAATAAGATTAATTATGTAGTCTACCGCGTCTAGATGTTGTCCTGAGGGAATAGTTTGCCGGTAGAGTTAGATCAGGGCACTCGGTATGTCCATGCGGGTCGGGAGAATGGATTCTAAGAAGGCAGTAGTATAATCAGGTGCGTGAGTTTCATGATGGTATTTTTACATGAACTTTTACTTGTTCCATTTAACTGCCTTTAACTGCTATGGTCATATCGGCGGTTTTTTTTTTTCATGAAAGATTCTATTGCGCACCTCAGTAGCGTTGATGGTATCGTGTCTGCGTCACGTTCAAGAGGTGCGGAATTCTAATTTCGGTTAGGGCGAGTTATCTGGGTAAGGTTTATTTCCGGATTATGCTTATCTTGTAAAATGAATGTCTGGTAGCTCTAAGCTCTACGGATCCTGGATTCATTTGAGCATCATTTCTCCCATTTCATTCATCGTCGGTAATGACATACCATGGAAGATGCAAATCATAAAATGAGATACCTAGATTTATATCAGTGTGACCATTACAGGAGGCAGATAGCAAGCACGTTGATGAGACCCAAGACCAGCCACTTTGTCTAGTTGCATGGAGTGTTGTAGCTGTCTGTTGATCCTTTGGAATAGTGGCATTTAAATCAAATCACAGGAGCAATAATAATAACAACAGCATAAACTACTTATCAGGCGTTGGGCCGACCCCTCAACCCTGGTATCTCAGGTCAAATGCTTCGGCTGCTTCGCTCTGAGGAAACCGAGCGACTCCTAGCACGAGCATTGATGAGGAAAGGAGAAAAAAAACTTATATTTGTTTTTCGTATTTGCAGTAACTTCCTTGGCGGCAGCAATGAGAGAAGCCGCTCCATTCGAAAATAATTCACCATTCTTCCACGAGACAGTTGGATAATTTAATGTTATGCTGCCACTTGGCCATATAGCTCAATGGCTAAGAGTAGCCGGACGGAGACCGTAAGATCCATGGTTCAAATCCCGGCTATGGCATAGCATTTTTCAGTCTGACTCTACCCTTTCATAATGCGTCCTACACACAGCTAATGTTAAAGAACAATTAATTTCCACTACATGTACCTAATAGCTGCCCGAACTATAAAGTCCGGGCCTTAAAGTACTTACAGCAGAGTAAGTCACCATTAAGGGAGTTGTCTCATGTGTCTATGAGAACTCCTAGTTGTTTACCGGGAAAAACACGAGTCAGTTGGAGAATTAAATGTGATGCTGACATGTTGGCCATATTAACTCAATGGTTAAGAGCAAAGTTCCATGGTTCAAATCCCGGCTATAGCGCTGCACCCTTTCTTAGTGCATCCTACAAACGGCTAGTGTGAAAGAGCAATTAATTTCCATAAATATTTTGTTCATGAACGGTAATGTTATATACAGTGACTTAAAATTATTTACAGATTTAAGTAAATAAAAAGGTTGTGTTTAACGTTGTATGGCACCACACTGCTGCAGTGATGCTGATCGATGCTGTGCGTAGAAAGCAAATGTCACATACAACGAAGTTGACACCGGTACACGATTTGACGATTTACCTTACTGCGTTCTTTGTTTCCCGTACGTTTCCTAGAGCAATGTCGTTTTCTTGAACTTAAAAGAAACCTTTTTAGACTTTGATTCACGCAAAGGGTGCACGATATAAACATTTTATACGACTTTCAGTCAACGCATTCACAGACCAAAGGAAAGCAAGTACAAGTTGAAAACATTTAATATGCTATTGAAATTATCTTTAAATAAATTGTACATTAAAGTGGTATACGTAACTTGAAGCGATTTTATCTGTCTCGACGATGTTGCTCCAATTTTGAAACTACTTTCTTGATTGGTCTCGAGCTGAGTCCCAGTTCAAGGTATGTGTACAGTAAAAGTAATAATGACACCGGTATCTAAGTTTGAAGCGTTTAATAGCGTTTAAAGTATTCACTTAAACCGAGAAGTTGCCAACCAGTATAAACTAATCTATCAACAAATATCCGGAGTTACCGTATCCGAATCTTATACTATTATGGGTTTCAAATGGCAGGATGCTTGTCCTTGAGCGCTACTAAGTGAGCAACCAATCGGAGACCTGCGGTGTTGTCGTACTGCATTCCCGCTAAGTGGTGTGTGACGAGCGCCAACCTAAACATTCTGTATGAAATACTATTCGCGCTAAGACAAATATTCAGATTTTGCCAAAACTTATCCACGCGGAAGGTAGAGAATAATGTATCTATTATAACCATGTAAACTCCATAATTTTAGCTCAAATGGTTCTCCTAATACAAATAAATAAATTAGATACCATTATATTACAGCAATGCACTGCGACGTAAGCACTGTAATGAATATCATTATTGGTTGGCATGTATGCGTGAACGTATATTTGAAATTACTTAGAACATGACTTACATGACGTGGTAAAAGAAATATGTACTTTGAATAAGCCAAGGTGTTTGTTAAATGCGATGAGAGGAAACGATACACTTCTTGCTAATCTGGCAGAACTTGTTTGATCACATTATATCTTTGTTTATGAATGGTTCGTAATCTATATTTATTCTAGAGAGTTCAAAGCAGCATTATTCAGTTACTCTTCCATGAAAAAGTGAATCAGCTGAATCAATGAGATCTGATCCACCTCCCCCACCCCTCACTACTGCTAGAACAATCTAATTGAGTTAATGTGGGCTCAAATTATGTTGCAAACAGAAATAATATTTTTAAACTGATTGACGTAGAACGACCTATTCACAAAGAAACTGACAGGGAACACAACAAGACTGGGAAAACTGCCTAAGACGACACATAAACTAGAAGAAGATGGCTTTTGGAAACAAATAGCACGTAACGAAATTTTGAAACCTATTATCATAAATTTGCAGTACTCATACGTTGAAGACAATGACAATATCAAGCTATCTCTTAACGTGACATTCACAGCCATGCGGATGCGCCGCTGGTATTTTCCTTGGATTGGAAAAGTACGCAATTCATAAACTATAATTAATTTTGAACTAAATATTTGAACCTTTTGCGTAATTTACGAATATCCATGTTGCAATTGTGTTTTCAGAAACTACAATATTGTCACCCGAACGTCGGAACTCCCTATAGAATCGGCTGGCAGTAGGGCCAGACGGGAGGCATTCGTTCACGCCTACCCATTTGTCTTATAGCGCTAACGAAGGGATGGTTGGAAAAACATCACTGACCGTCTCTTTCCCCTCCCCCTGCCGTCTGGAACCTTCGCGGTGATCCACTGAAACGCGAGACTTCGAGAAACAGCGATATCTTTATAAAAAGGGGGCTGCAGTTGGCGAGTTCAGTTCAGTTCTTGGCAAGCAGCCGTGAGGAGCGCCCAGTGTGGGGACGGACTGCGTACGTGAATCGGAGGAGTGTAGTTTTGAGTGCAAGTGGACCTGTGACAAACGAACTGGTGAATTGTAATTGTGGGCGCTACGTAATTTTATGTAATCGGCAAGTGTTCCAACTGTAATTCGGTGGAAATAAAAAACATTTTAAATTTGTGCAATTGGACTTTTAATTTCACAAACCCACAAGGTTACAATATTATAAAGCTTTGAAAAATTCAGTTTGCTTTCCTTTATGTCTAGCGCTATGAACACTCGCAAGTGTGCGAGAGAGAGAGGGAAATATAAGGAGAGTGGGGATAACGAGGTGGCAACGGTGAAGGCTCTAACGTATCTGATTGGCTACAGGCGAGAACTCTTCCCATTTGAAACACATAATAGGCGATAACTCGTGGTTCTATCATTAAGACAAGAAATGACACCGCATTAAGCTACGTCTTGCTTCATCGGCGACCAGTCCAGAGGTGTCCAAGATTCTGCCTAGAATGTCCTATTCAGCTATCAAAATTCCTCCTGTAATCTCTCCTTCTGCTGATGACTCTAAGACCCCACCACTACCAGCTTCTAATAAGATATTGCCAATTCATTCTTATATTACTGAAATTCGGTTCTTTCCAACCTAAGATCTCTCTATAAATTTCTAAGAAATCCTCTCGCACATTGTACGAATTCCAAGCTGCCCTGCCATACCTAATGTGGCAACTTTGTATTGTAACTTTGCCCTCACTAATGTAACCTATTTATCTAAATCCACTTGAAGCTACTATTAATCCCAGAAGAAAGCACTCCGTGCCGTAAGGTCAGATGATCGAGCTGGCCAATTAATAGGACCTCTGCGTCCTATTAAAGGATTATATAAATGTTGTTTAAAACACCACTACCAATACTTACGTAGTGCGCGGGGCATCCTCGTACTTGTCACTCAGAATCCCGCACCACATATTGGGTGTCTAATGTTCCAATTCTGGTAACCAATCTGGATTTTCCACAGCTCAATAGTGCATATTGTGTCCATTTACATAATTTGTGAAAGTACAGTTCGCTGAAAATAGCACCGAAACGTCCGTGTCTTCGTCTATAGCTTTTCTTATGCGCTTCATTTTCTTTGGGTGAACATTTCTTCGGAGAATGGTTTTATCTCGCGATAGAGTTCCTCTTTCAGAAAACCTCTCCGTGTACAGAAGAATAAGCCTGTTCCACATATCTCTTGGATTCCCTGAAAATGAGAAGCACTTTCATTTCTGGTTGAGAAGGTTGACACATTTCAACCCACAGTCACCTGAATCCGCTTCAAATGATAAACGAGTTGAGTGGAAGTGATGGTTGTTGCTCGGTGATCGGTAATTGTTTGTGAGTACTACTAATGGTGCCACCTCGACTCGAAAGCAGCCGCAAGTGCACCAGTGACAGGTAAAAGGAAACCGTCTTACCATGGAAGTCTCGTTGTCTCATTGCCCCCTCACCCACTGTTATTTTAGAGCATTGAGTTAAGGGTACGAGGACTGTTCAATAAAGAATTATCATAATTTCTTCACGGTCTTAATTTTTCGCACTAAAATTCAATCTTATTATATTCTGTTAGCTTAATGTGAAACAAACACACCGTAGTAGTTTCATTGTTGGTGCTGCTGGTTCCCGCCTGTGAGAACCAGGCAAGTTCAGACATATTCAGTTTCGCCTACCGTTGCAATGGAGGTAGCACGCGAGCAACAATATGCGGCTTTGAAATTCCGCTTTCGTCTCAACAAATCTTCATCTGAGGCCTATACAATGTTACAGGAGGCCTATGGAAAGTCTGTTCTGCCCTACAGCACAGCTCGAAGGTGGTTTAAAATGTTTAAAGAAGGGAGACAATCAATTTCAAAGGAAGGTGGATCCGGTGTTCCAGTTGCTGCTCTTACAGAAGAAAAAAATCAACACTGCTGCTGCCATTGTGAGAGAGGATCGACGGATTACCTTAAGATCACTTTCTGAAATACTGAAAATTTCATTGTGAGCCACCCACCCGTTGGTGACAAAAACATTACACATGAGACGTTTCTGTGCGCGATGGGTTCCAAGACTGTTGCTTCCCGAAAAAATGAACATTCGCATGCAGGTCTGCATGCAGTTAAAGTTGATGTTAGAGGAAGATCCGGAGTTTATTTCAAACGTAATTACTGCTGATGAAACTTGGCGACATCGTTTTGATCCTGAGAGCAAACAGTAAAGCTCAGTGTGGAAATCTCCTTCATCACCAACCTCCCCAAAAGCAAAAGTGGTTGCTTCTGCTGGGAACGTTATGGTCATCTCATTCTTTGATATTTATGGAATGGTTTATCAGCACGTTGTACCTGCACACACATCAGTAACTGGACAACACTACAGGGATGTCCTGAAAACATTGCAAGTCCATATCAGATGCAAGGGACCACATTTCCGTGAAGCAGGCTGGATGCTGCACCACAATAATGCGCGGCTGCATATTGCCAATGCTGTTGCTGAATACCTTGCAAAAATCAACGTGAAGTACATCCCTCACCCTTCCTATAGTCCGGATTTAGCACCATGTGACGCCTTTTCTCTTCCCTAGCTTGACGAAACGCCTTCGTGAGAGGCATTATCCATCATCAGAAGCAGTGGTGTAGGCCACGGAGGCGATTTTGAAGGTTCTCTCAAAAAATTGTTTCCAGCATGTCTTTGAAGACTGGCAGAAACGCTGGGACAAGTGCATCACATTCAGGGGAGATTATTTTAGAAGGACCATCAAAATTATAAGGATGAGTAAAGGCACGTTGTCAAAAAAAAAAAAAAGATCATTCATTATTGAACAGCTCTCGTATCAAACATTCGCTGCTCTCTTCTTACACAGCCATTTAGCCATTTTCGTTGTCATTTACGATAGTGTAAGAAAAACTGCAATGTGCTTTACACATAATTGTTTATTTTGTTATGATGAATGCGAAAGCATGTAAATATAGGTTCACGTTGGAAAAAATGCAACTGACCCTAAAATTACTGTCATATCCACCAAATAAAACACGACTAATTGCATTTACTTAGGTGTTCCTTTCTACAAGGCCTAGTTTGTGAGATATTGTACAGTATGAATTAGATGGTCCACCCTGTAGATATATCGTCGGAGCGCTCTTCTTTCATGGTACTCTTTTCTAGTTAAGTTTGTTGTGGATTGTTGAAGTAAACATGATTTAAAATTGGCAGGAATCACTCCATATCTCAGACGGGGACGTCTTTAGAATGAAGGTACATAAGTGGCAAGTTGACCAAGAGGACAAACTGAAGAACAACCTTGGACACATAAGAGAAAGAAAGCTCACAGCCAAAGACTGAGAGAACAGTTCTACATGTGGCCGTCAAATTAAAGCTCCCAACTTAAATGGACTGTATTGCAGAAGAATCGGCCAATTGTCAGGAGAAGAAAATGGTTGACGCTTATATTGATGTATTTAATTTAATTTCTCAAAGCTAGTATACCTTCATACTTATCATTTGCTAAACACTTTGCATACATCAGGTATGAAGAACTTTGACTAAGGGTATTACTAGTTTCAACACTAAAACATATTACAATAGAACTAACTGCAGCTGCCATTAACATGATTCATGTTTCTTCACTTCGATCCCTTAATTTCCTCTCCTTGCCAGTTTCTGGCATTGCTTCTGCAACACGCGCCTCCAATTCACGACGTAGTTTCTCAGCTGTGCGAATATCATGCCGGAGATTATCAATCTCTTGCATCGCAACTTCCAACTCTTCCTCCTTGTCTCTTACTTGCTTAGACAGCTTCTGTTTTTGTTGACGCAATCCAGACAACCTATCTATAACTTCTGTGTACTCTGCCATCGCTAATTTCTGTTGACTTAAGGCATCTTTCAGTGCTTTATGTTCGAGTTCTAATTTTTCTTGAGCATCCAATTTGTCCTTATATGCTTTCTTTTTCCTGCTTCAGTAGCCTAATAATTTTTTCCAGTTCTTTGACTTTTTGAGTTTTCTCCCCTTCCACAGCTATAATTTCCTTTTTCAGATCTGGAGGCTGATTCTCCAAATTTTTCAACTGGTTTTCTAGTTCACAGTTTTTCTTAGTGAAGACATTGATTTCATCTTGAAGTATTCTCATTCCATTAACCGTTTCTGATGTAGGTGACATTCTTTCTGTGCCAATGCCTCCAGACTTAGACGTTTTTCTCATTTGCAAGAAAGATGACGACGACGACGATGATGATGATGATGGTGTGTGTGTGTGTGTGTGTGTGTGTGTGTGTGTGTGTGTGTGTGTGTGTGTGTGTGTGTGTGTTTAATTTACAGACCAACGGATCGTGACTGAATTGGGTGAAATGATGCTCAAATTGGTCCAGGATTTATGGAGCTTAGAGTCACCTGACATTCGTCTTGAAGGATAAGGGAAAACACCGGAAAAAACCTTATCAAGATAACTCACCCTGACCGAGATTCGAACTCGGGACCTCTTTTTTTCTTTTTTTTTTTGTAATTTACGTCCTCCAACGTTAAGTCATATCGGACGGTGCATGAATTGGATGAAATGATGCTCAAATGATTCCAGGGTCCTTGGAGCTTAGAGTTACCCGACATTCGTCTTTCAGGATAAGGGAAAACCCCGGAAAAAACCTTATCCAGGTAACTCATCCTGACCGAGATTTGAACTTGGGACATCTTGAACGTGAAACAGACACGCTACCATCTACGCTACCGAGGTGGGCAATGATGATGAGGAAGATAATAGACTTCGAGACTGGAAGGTGATTGCCAAAGTTTTGCCATAAATACACAAATAGCCTATACTGCATACGAGTGCATTGTGCTATAGTGATTTGTGTGGACACCTTGAACCGGCAACTTGAGGGTAATGCAAGTACGGAAATAATATGCAGCTCTGTAACGGAACAATAATCATTTCATAATTATCATCCATCCACGACATTGCATACTCATTAAAGCCAGATTGTTTAGCCGATAATGCAAAAGGGATTGTCGAGGAGTGACGCGCGGATAATTGGCAGCACATATGTAGTATTATCACACTGGAGGGTATCATACAAAGGATCAAGATAAATTGCTGCAAGAATCAACTCTGTTTCTTCACAGACGTTGCAAAAATTTCGAAAAGGATAAATCAGAATATCCTTAAAATCAATTGTGGTACTTTGGCTCATTATAATGTTATCTGGTTATATTAATTTCTGATATTCGTTCTGATATGTTGTAGAAACACCATCGACGTTACCCACGGTAAAGATATGGCCGTATTTAGTGTTACTGTATTCGTTGTGTTGTCCAAGAACGTATTTTGTAAGGAGGTAGCCAATAGTACAAGATTGTGATACTTAGACGTCATTGTATTCCCCAAGTTTGTCGAGCATGTTATACAATTGCTGTTATTGTTACCATTGTGTCCATAATACCGTAGTACATTAAATATGTTCTCACGTTTAGCATTTATATGTGATTTAATTTAAAACTGTCAGTGCAGAACAGTTTACCAGAAGTCAGTTTTCATCCTGTTTGCATTTCATTCAGATATAATTGATTTATTCTAAGATTTGTTGAAATATTGAATTAGTTTTTCTTTGACCTGAATTCGGTATTAGTCTACCAACTCGACTGCACACAAACTCAAGACAGAGGTGGGCGATCATCCAAACGACACGCGGAGGAGATGTGGTCAGCATCTCGGCACCCTCAACCAGAGTGTTGGCCTGCTCAAGATTTACCACCTACCGTAGATGTTCAAATTCTTCACGATGCTGAGTTGGCATCGGTCCTATACCCTGGTCTTAAAATGGGCACCCGCAGGGATGGATCGACTTTGACACGAAACTAAAGCACAACTCTCCAAACCACTACATCGCCTGCGGCGCCGTATGTAATAAAAGCGGGCGTTAAACACTACACATTTCATTTTTAAACCACTACGCCACTATGCCGGACATATAATCAAATTTGTTGGGTGCCTTTGGCAAGTCATTTCGAATCAATGATCTCATTTTTAAGAGAGAGTGAGAGGGCGATAGAGTGAGTATGTCTGTCTGTCTGTCTGTCTGTGTCTGTTTGCCTGCCTGTATGTCTGTCTATCTGTCTGCCTGCCTCTCTGTCTGTCTTTCTGTCTGTATATATGTATCGAATATACGAAAAGACTTGAGTAAAACAAACATTAAGTAGACTGGAAAGATAGAGTCAGACTGAAAATTCAATACCTTAGCGGGATTTAAACCAAGGATCTTCTGGTCTCCGTCCAGCCACTCTAACCATTGAGCTACTATGGCCAACGTGCCGATATGACATTAAATTCTCCAACTGACTCGTGTTTCTCCCTGTAAACCCTTAGGAGTTCTTATAAACACATGAGACGAGTACCTTAATGGTGACTTAGAAGATATAAGTATTTTAAGGCCTGGGCTTTATAGTTCGGACCAGTATTAGGTCAATTAATGGAAATTAATTGTTCTTTCACACTGGCACGGGTCAGTTGGAGAATTTACTGTCATGTCGGCACTTTGGCCATAGAAGCTCAAGAGTTAGAGCGGCTGGACGGCAACAAGAAGATCCGTGGTTTAAATCCCGGCTATGGCATTGAATTTTCAGTCTGACTATATTTCCATTCTTAAGCCTACACACGGCCAATGTGAAAGAAGAATTAATTTCCATTAATTGACCTAATAGTGCTCCGAACTATAAATCCC
Source organism: Mantis religiosa (assembly GCA_030765055.1). Taxonomy (NCBI): domain Eukaryota; kingdom Metazoa; phylum Arthropoda; class Insecta; order Mantodea; family Mantidae; genus Mantis; species Mantis religiosa. The sequence goes on along the minus strand of CM060950.1, from coordinate 243,847,068 downwards.
GGTCCTTAAAGTAATTACATGTTGTAAGTCACCAGTAAGGTAGTTGTCTCATATGTTTATGAGAGCTCCTAAGTGGTTTACCGGGAGAAACACGAGTCAGTTGGAGAATTTAATGTTATATCGGCACGTTGGCCTTAGTAGCTCAAGGGTTAGAGCGGCTGGACGGCAATCAGAAGATCCGTGGTTCAAATCCCAGCTATGTTAGTGAATTTTCAGTGTGACTCTATCTTTCCATACTTTAGCCTACACACGGCCAGTGTGAAAGAACAATTAATTACCATAAGTAGGCTGCCAGAATCAGGTAACGAACACCTATTATACATTTTACAACTAGCCAAGTGGATTTTAAGTGTAGCCTACTGGAAAATGAAATTTAGAGCCAGCAGATATGGTTTTGAGCGATTCCAGCTCAACTGCTAATTATTTATTGTGGTTTATGCTTGTAGGCACTATGGTAAATTAGAGAGCCTTTAAGGCTGATGCAATGAAATCTAATTAAATGGAAATGTTTTATGATAATGAAAATTATTTGTTCTTCCACACTGGCCGTGTGTAGGGTAAAGTGTGGAAAGGTAGAGTCAGACTGAAAAACTCAATGCCATATCCAGGATATGAACCACGGATCCTCTGGTCTCCGTCCAGCCACTCTAACCATTGAGCTACTATGGCCAACGTGCCAATGTGGCACTAAATTCTCCAACAGACTGGTATTTTTCCCGGTAAACCACTTAGGAGTTCTCATAAACATATGAGACAACTATCTTAATGGCGAGTTGCAACGTGCAAGTACTTTAAGGCCCGGGATTTATAGTTAACCACTATTAGGTCAATTAATGGAAATTAATTGTTCTTTTTCACTAGCCGTGTGTAGGCTAAAGTATGGAAAGGTAGAGTCAGACAGAAAATTTCAATGCCATAGCCGGGATTTGAACCACGGATCTTTTGGTTTCCGTCCAGCCGCTCTAACCATTGAGCTACTTTGGCCAACGTGCCGATATGACATTAAATTCTCCAAATGATTAGTATTTTTCCCGATAAACCACTTAGGTGTCATATCGGTACGTTGGCCAAAGTAGCTCAGTGGTTAGAGCGGCTGGAGGAAGACCAGAAGATCCGTGGTTCAAATCCCGGATATGGCATTGAATTTTTCAGTCTGACTCCACCTTTCCATTTGATCATAATGTTTACATAGTATCTCAGAAAGCACGTGGCTGCTTGCACATTGACTGGCCTGAATTGTATTTCCTAACGATGTATGTTGTTCAGTTTAGTCCTTTGCATAATATATTAACACAATGTCCCACTTATGCCCAATAAAAGCTACATGGTATTGTTCTGAGTATGGCTGTACATAATCGGTTTATTTACGAGTATAACTTTATTTGATGTTATACGTTGGGAAGCACGTAAGTGCAAGTACCATGTCATTTCATTATCAAAAAACATACGAAAGATCATATCCAAGTTGGAGTTTTGTTACGTTTTGGGTTTTTAGGATCTAAATTACTCTGCTAAAATCTGAGAGAATAGATTATTTCCTAACTCTTCTCTGTTCACTGGAGGCCTATTGAAGATTACTGTTCTTCTGGAACGGAGATCTTTTTCAGCTAATACCTATGGCAAATGTTTGCATACGTAAGTATCCTCCACAGTATACAACGAGATAATGAACGTGGTACTACAAAGGGTAGAAAAATCATAAACCAAAGTTTGCTGGTTATATAACTCTTCCCTTAGTGTCATATCTTTAATGATTACGGAAACTGCCTTCTGGATGGGGTGAAGCACTTTTCAGTAAATATTGAAGAAGTTTTGGAAAACATGCTGACTCGTAAACAGATAGGGAAATAAGTGATGCATGAAAAGTCGTAAAAAGTGTTTTCTAACTTTACCTCATTATGATAAACAGGGAGCACGAACTTTATAGGCAATAAAAGAGCGTCGGTACCTCTGCAATGCACTTGTTGGACCAACATCAATATCATATGGCGCAATGTCTCACGGTGTTCTATTCTTGTGAATCTACGTGTGAACTTGAAGTATACTTTTAGCGTCGAGGAGAACTCTTTGGCCTAAAATGTCCAAATTTAGCTTCGAAGTTTAATGATATTTAGAAAATTAAAGCTTCTCTTCAATAGCGATAAGTTTGAGCACGTTTCCAGATTTACTGACTACGGATTTGTAAAGTCAAGTGACCATTCATTAAGAATATAGCTTCTGACGAATTTTAATTCTTCATTATCTCTTTTCTGGTTACATATTATTCTTACGGCAACAGAATGTGAAATATATTAATATCAAGGAAGACTAACTGGACGAATTTTGGAAATACCACGTGTAATTCCTTATATGGAAGTAATACATGAAAAATTACGTGACACACTCTTTCATACAGCCAAGGTTAGGCAGAAGTAGGGCATAGATATTAGTAATTAATTAAGGTAATTACTGAAATATGATGTGACGCATGAACGAAAGTAAGAAAGTGAAGGCAAGTGGGTATAGATTTCTCAAATCAATTCCTATATTAATCTGCTTAGATATTTAAGCAAAATATGAATGTTTCGGAACGACGCCGAACGAATATATTGTGACTTTGTGGATTCGAGAAATTAAAAGTCCAAATGCACAAACTCAAAATGTTCTTTATTTGCACCGAATTACAGTTGCAACACTTGCCGATGACACAGAATTACGTAGCGCACACAATTACAATTCGCCAGTTCGTCTGTCACAGGTCCACACTACACTCACAATTACGTACAACTCCTCTGATACACGTACACAGTCTTCCCGTCCGTTCATTAGCATGGCGCTCGTCACGCTGCTCGCCAAGAACTGAACTGACTTGTCCACTGCAGCCCCTTTTTATAGGAAAATAGCTACTTCTGGAAGTCTCGCGGTTCAATAAATCATCCCGACTGTTCCAGACGTCCGGGGGAGGGGAAAGAGATGGCTAGTGATGTTTTTCCTATCATCCCCTCGTTAGCACTACAAAATAAATGGGTAGGCGTGGTCTGAATGCCTCCTGCCGCCCTCCCAGCCGCTAGCTGGTCGGACCTTCCGATAATTAGGTGGCACAATAAAGGTAACAGCTCAACTTCTATATGGCACATATAGACAGTCTTTACCGCCAAAAGAGTCGCATAAAACGCTCCAGAATGAGTGTGGATTAGGCAGTGATAGAAACAACGGCACGTGTCTCACACTAACGAAGTTCGCAGGTAGGTGACACACGTGTCGCGTGCTATAGCTGTTTGCAAGCATACCGATATACTCCACAGAAGCTTGCTACCATTAAGAATTTCTTTGGCTTATGAAACCGCAATAAAGAAGCTATTCTTTAGTTATTTGTTTATAGGTTTAACGCGTTCTAACATTCCGTTATAACAGTCGATTACGGCATAGAAGCTGGTGGACATATGCAACTTAATTCTTTCAGAGGAAAGTTAATGTTAGTGAGATTGAGGATGGAAGTATTAACTGATAAAAGGAACAGCGAACAATATCAAAGAATTGTAGATAAAGTTAACCAAAACTAAATGCCTTATGCAATGAGACAAGCATTTTATTTCATTGTGTTTAATAATACTAAATAAAACATTTGTAACTGAAACGGTAGCTCTTGAATTTACAGTAGCTGGTTGAAATAACTGTACAATTAAGATCATAGCAAAATGAGCAATCTTGGAACTGTCTGAGTCATTATCAACTTTTTCACAAATAACAGACCTTTGCCCCATTACCTGAAAGCAAGGCTAGTGTTACTGATAAAGAGCTTTTTTATTATCCGTCGGTCAGCAAGTCTGCTTTACAGATATTTGTTACTAAGACACTTAGTAACAGTATACATAACAATTGAAATAGCCGTGAACGACTCCTCTAGCTAAATATGGCAGGATCATTATAACACAAATTGAGGACTTTAAGTTTGATAGGTATCACTCGTCTGGGTCGTCTGTACTGGAGACGTCACTCAGGAGAAGATCTTGAGGCAGTCTGCACTTGAGGCGAGCGCCAAGATTGTACGTAAGAGCTCCAGGGACCTCCTGGAAATGGTAAAAGAAGGGCCGTGCCAGCCGGCGGATGTACAGTCCAGCAACGCAAAGAACGTCCCTGGAAGGTATGTGCTGCCTTACACAGTGGGATAAGGACAGCGAATGTGTGTGCCGGAAAACGCCCGCTACACAAGCAGTAGACCGTTAAAAAGCATGCGTCATATTCACTCTGTACTCTAAAACCGAGAAGATTCATTCACAAAAGTGGAAGCCGTCAGAACGTTTTTGAATGGTCTATAAGTGTACTGACATGGCGTGTCATAAACCTGTCCAAGGAGGATGTGGGAACCTTCACCAACCCCCATGCGTCTTAGGCGTCGGGGACCATCTCTCCTGTGGAGGACAGTACAGATGAACGGGTAGAAGACCAAACTCGTGATGAAGTTGTCGGTGTCTGACAAACCATGGAGCATTTGAAGCTATACGGAGCACCCTATTTTGTAATACCTGCAGTCGGCGCAGATTAGTCCTGCTGGTGCCACCCCAGACTGGAGCTGCATAGGTAAAAATGGGACGGACTAGAGATTTGTAAAGAAGAGGGGAGGATTCATAACCAAGTGAGGTGCGCCTGTTGAGTAAAGGGCACAGTTTTGAGAGCCTGGCAGATGCAAGTGTAACACAGCGACAGATGTGGGCGTTCCAAGTTAGTCGAGTGTCCAGTACCACCCCTCACGTAGGGGAGGGGATCCGTCCCCTACAGCTGCCGTGGTGTGCGCGCTGTGGACCCTTAGCACTCGTGGTACCTCTGACGTTACTAGAGGAACCTCGGGCCGAACATTCGAGCCCCTCCCTGATTGGGAGCTGTTCGGATTGTGTTGGACTCGAGGGGGCAGTGTGTTCCCGACACCCACGGGATATTGGGTACCTTCGGGCAGGCTACGGCCGCCCGGAGGGGGTAGAGGGTTGCCTAATAAGTCCCGGGTGCTAGCCTGTAGAGCAAGTAGCTGGTGTGCTAGATCACCGGCGACCCTACCAAGGTTATTTGGTAGCCGGTCCATTTTGGATTGGCGCTTAAGTGGCGTATCCACTTCCGTCCTGTCTGCCGTGTGCAGCGGGGGGGAGGGGGGGGGGGCAGTTTATAAAATAGGTGCTGTCCTACGGTAAAAAAAAAAAACCCGAGAGGCCCGGATTCTGGTCCTACGGGTCCAGGAACAATGGAAGCAGAACCTCAGACTCAATTTAATGTGCAGTAGCCCCCCAAGATGCTTCACTGGCACACTGGTTGGTAACACTGATAAAGAGCAAGGAGCAATGCTTTTGTTTTCGTGGCTGCTGCGTGCCAATAACAACTGTTGAGGTTCGCATACCAGGTTCCTGCGCTGCCCAATCAAAAATCATGTAATATTTAATGCTGCACAAAATTATACCTAAGAAAATTTCGAAGCTGCAACAACGAAATTCGGACTAGTTAAGTTATAAACTACGCAACAGCTATATTCGTTCCGTATCGTTTCGAAACAAACTGCATATTTTATAACTGGAGCTACAATTAAAATATTTGGCGTTATTTAAAACAGTATAAAGTAGCACTGAACCTATTGTATATTAATTCCTAAATATCTTAACCTCTAAATCTGGATGTGCCTGCTCCGATAATCATTGGAGGTTGGACAGTTTTCCTTAACATGATTAACTTCTATTCTTAGTAGATTCTGAAAGAAAAAGTGAGGATTTGAATATGTATGTATGTTGAAATAATACCTATATTGTCGTAATTGCTTTTAGGGTCATTAGTTTGTATAAAAGCCACAAACTATTGAGAAACATGTTGTTTACTTACAATGTACAATAAGTAGAATTCGTTTGCTGACTGTGGGTGGAACGCCGTTGGAAGCTATGCAGAGGTATGCGCCCATATGCAGCCTGTTCACTCTAGTGATGTTGAAAACTGGACCTTCCACGCTGGTTACTGTGTGAGAAACAAAACAAAGAAATAAGTTATCGTTATGTCCCTTTGCTTTTTCTATAAATTGTACCTATGGACGGTATACTAATTCAACGGTACCTAACAGGTACCAAATATGAAATAGAACATTCTGCAGCAAATTTTTATTGCATATCTGTAGGGGAAGAAAAGCACTAGTGTACACATATCTGAACGCACAAACGTACATTTCAATTTGTTATTAGGGGACTTACTGCATGTTATTGATTTCCCCGTAGTTTTCAGAAGGCAACACGTCCAATAACCATCACTGAAGTAATTTAAAACATCAGATGTTGCTATATCAGAACATAAATTTTATGAAGACTATAAATATGTAGCATAATAATGACAATAGTGATGATGTCACCGTGGCCTCGGCTAGGTAATGATCATGGGAGAATTAACACATTCCAGCTCTGCTACCTGACCAGCTCTCTGTAGCTATTGGCGTTTAGCTCAACCAAAGCCCGAACAGGACAACAGCCATTACATACCGTATTTCTGCTCTCGAAGATTCCTTTTGCCTGTTTGCAGATGTCCGATTTGTGTTCCGCCTTTAATTAAGAAGATGGCTAGGACTCGGCGGACACTTTTTAGTAGACAATTGAGAATGTCAACGGACTCAGTTGCCTCTTGTGACAGCAGTTCAGTTTGATTCGTTTCGATGTATAAGTTTATGTTTTCTTCTGAGGGTTTGCAGCAATGTCTCAAGTTAAACACTTCCGCTACGCTGGTGCTTAAAAGAGTTCAGTAGTAACTGGTGTTCGCATTTGTTACAATTTACAACATTTGGTTACATTTATTTGTCTTTACCTTGTTGCTACCTTGACTTATATGGCTCCCTGGTCTTCCGCTCTACCAGCTAGCTCTTAACCTCCATGCCTCCTTGTTACTTAATTAGTCCCATTCTTCCCCCTCATCTTCCTTTCTTACGTTCTTTACATTTCTGGCCCATTTTTCTTTTACTTTCTGCAAGAACTTACCAATACTTCTCACCTTCTTTTACTCCCTGCCCGTTAACATTTTTATAGGTACTATCCTCTTCTCTAATTTCTCCCATTTTTCTCCCAAACCATTTTTCTCCACATTGCGACCTCCTCGCATTCTGTTACATAGTGTTCTATGCTTTCTTTTCCCCCCACACAATTCACAAATTCCCTTTTCCCTACCTCTTATCTCTCTTAGAAATATTGTTCCTGTTCTCATCCAAGCTAACCCTTCTCTCTTTTGCCTATTGCAGTAATCTACATATGTTTCTCGTCCCCAATTTCTTTTTATGCTTGTAAAATTGTAATGATTTCATATTTTCTAGACTTCCCTATATTTCCTGTCTTTCTATATGTTCTATTCTGCATTTTACCAATTTACCCACTTCACATGTATTCCTTTCCTCTAATTTCCATATATCTTCCATTCCTATTTTGTCCATAATTCCTTCTATCTCTTCCCACAAACTATTTGAGTTCGCTAATGGTTTTTGCTGTGTCATGCATAATTTCATAATTTCCCCTTCTTCTTTGGCCAAACACCTATACCAAAAATTTATTATTCTTTCAAACACTATCCCATTTGTTCTTGTCTTTCCTAATTCTACTAAAGCTACTTCCCTATTTGCTGATCTTGGTATGCCTAGTAGCTCTTTACAAAAACTTCTGTAGTTTTGGTCCACTGTTTTGTTTACTTTTGTGCCTAGCCCCCCCCCCCCAGATCTCCACTGCATACAACATTTTGAATTCAACTAGTGCTTCATACATTCTTTCTAGCCACTTGGTTGTCATTTCTAGCTTATATTTGCATATTCTTCTCCCATTCATTGCCGCCCTTCCTTTTGCTTCATTTTTCTCCTGTATGCTCCCCACTTTCCATTGTTGTGCAGCCTTACTCCTAAGTATAAAAAATGCATTGACCACTTCTACCCTTTGGCCATTTAGTATCCACTTTTCATCTTTTTTAGTTTTAGATCCCCTCTTGAATACCATAACTTTCGACTTATTTATGTTTATATTTATTCCCCACTCTTCACAGAGTTTCTGCATTTCATTTATTGCCTTCTGCAATCCTACTACCGTTATAGATCCTACCATTAAGTCATCCACATATAACAGTCCAGGAATTTCCTTGTTTGCTATTACCGGACAGTGCTGATTTCTTTCTTTAAGCTTATCTATTATTTCATTTATAAATAAGTTAAATTAAATTGGATTATTTTTGCATCCATCATCTTCATCATCATTATCATAAACCATGACGACAACGACGTCGATAACAACAAAACAATAAGGATAATAATGATAATGGTGATGATGATAATAATGATGATGATGATGACGACTTTAACTCCAACCTGTAACGTCACCCAGTTTTTCAAGCAGTACCTCTTTAAGTCATAACCCCCTTTCGTTGGTCCCCATTAACACTTAAGCATAAACCTAGGAGAAGAATATTACCATTGGGAGTACAAAAGCTTAATTCCTTAAACGCCGCATGAAATTACGGATTCAGAGTTATTTTCAACCAGTTTAAAATGAAGGGGGATGGCTTTCCAATTGACTTTTATGACAGAGAGAGCTTCAAATGAGTCTGAGCGGAGGTCAAATTTGATTGCTGGTCGTTCAGGTCGTCAGAACTTAATGAAGATTACGAAACCCTTTTTCAGTTGCAAACGCCAATATGTCTGCATGTGTTTTACGTGGAGTAGTTTGGCTCAATACTTTCAAACACTGCTGCACTAGCACACTTTTTGCCCGCCTCTGTAGCATAGGCGGTAGAGCATCTTCCTCAGGTTTAAGAGGTGTCGAGTTCGAACCTCGGTAAGGAGAGATATCTGAACAAGGTCTTTTCCGTCGTTTTCGCTTATCCTCAAAGATGAATGCTAGGTGAATAAGCTCTAAGAACCTTGGGTTCATTTAAGCATCGTCTCACCCATTTCATGTATCGTCCGATATGACCTAACCGGTTAAAAGGACCTTAATTAAAATAAAATAGTTTCATCAATGAACTATGTCAGGGCATGTAAAAACTGTTCAGTTTCTGCATTACCCGTATCATTCCATATTCCTAAAATATTTCCTGCAATCAGCATTTCATTCATCATTTTAGACTGGCAGTTGCATTTTACATTTACTTGTCTCTTTCTCTTGCTTCTATTTTTCACTGAGGTTTCCATGTGTTCATCCCTTTTCGAATTCTATAAAACGGATTCCTTGAGAACATCAATTGTCCGTGGCCTATTCTTGTACATTCTTTCTTGTACAGTTTCTTTGATAAGCGAATAATCACAAAAGGTCTGTGGCCTCCCAGATCTCTTTATCTAACCTCACTGGCATTTTAGTATCTAAAAAATAGACTGTGCAAGAATAGGCCACGGACAGTTAATGTTCTCAAGAAATGCATTCTATCCGAAATAAGTAGCATTGGCTAGGACACTCTCCGTAAAACTTCAGAGAATATGGTGAGACGAATGCAGACATGTATAGATACTGGTGGAGGACAGTACCAACATTTTTTCTGAAATGTAAATAGTGTAATGTAATCCCCAATTGTGTATTATATTGTCACCCAATTATCGGGAAGCACCACAAACAGCTGAGAAGGGACCGGAGGCCACGCCACGCCCACTCATTTGTCTCCTGTCACTAACTGAAGGGATGGTTAGGGGAGGGATGTCGGGCCCCTGAGCCGTCTCTTTACCCTTCTACTAGGGTCTGGAAATTACGGGACATTCAATTTAATCGAGAACCTTCTAGATGGGCAAGCGGACCCTATATAAGCGACACGTCGTGCAAGGGGAGTCAGTCAGTGTTTGACGTGCTAGCGAACGAGCGCCGTGTTAAGGAACGAGAAGACTGTGTACGTGCATCGGAGTATTGTCCGTAATTACTAGTGCAAGTGAAATTGTAAAGGACGAACTGGTGAATTGTAATTGTGTGCAGCACGTAATTCTGTGTAATTGGCAAGTGTTAAACTGTAAGTCGGTAGAAATAAAGAACATTGTTGAGTTTGTGTAATTGGACTTTTCATTTCACGAACCCACAAAGTCACAATATTCTCTCACGGTTTCACGCGAGTCTTATTATTGGTTCAAAAGTTTTGGCTTATTGAAAGGGTTCAGGTTTATATGGACCGTACTGTATATACAATAACTGTAGTTGATCACCTAGTTTCTCTGTTTTCAATTTTCCTTTTCCATCCTGCAACTGTTTGCATATTGTCACCCAATTATCGGAAGGCACGACCAACCGGCAGCTGGGTGGGGGACAGGAGGCATTCAGGTCACGCCTACCCCTAAGCGCAGCACTAATGACGCGCCAAGGAGAGACGGCTCGGGAATGGAAGCAAGAAGAGTAATCACTGGTTTCCCCCTATTCTGCTTGCCTAGAAAGATCGTGTAACACTGGGACGACTTCGTCTACAGAAAGTTCCAGAAACAGCGATCTTCCTGTGTAAGGGCTGCAGCGGACGAATCAGTCAGTTCTTGGCGAGCAGCCGTGAAGAGCGCAATGCTAGGGAACGGACTAGAAGACTGCGTACTCGTATCAGAGGAGTTTTTAGTCAGCTCGAGAGAGAGTTGTACGTAATTGTGAGTGTTGCGTAATTGGAGTGTTACGTAATTGTGTGTGATACGTGATCCTGCTATGATTTGTAAGTGAGCCAACTGCAATTCGGTGGAAATAAACAGCATTTTGAGTTTGTGCAACTGGACTTTTAATTTCACCAACCCACAAAGTCACAATATCAACATCATTTGCTGGCTTCACCACACACAGAATTCAGAACAATGTTATGGCGATGCTTGAATCTCTCGAGACATCCATTGGAAGCTCTTTACATAATTTTCTTGCTGTTTCTGAGACTTGAGTCTGAAACAATGGTCCACAAATGGGAATTCCTTTAGCGCGCGCACTAACAAATCACTCGAACAGAGCACACATTAGCTCGTCATACATTGTACATTTTGTGATGAGTTTTACATGCCCTACTCTTCCTTTTAACCACACGTTTCAGTTTTATTTTTTCAAAATCTCATTAATTTGACCTCTCCCCTCTTTAAACAAGGCAGTTAATTATTTAGCGATCGTAAGTTCTTTTCGTGTTTTTAGATAACCTTGATTTCTTCCTTCAGTGATAATGTATTATGCTGAGTACTCATTTCACAGAATTTGTGTACACACAATCTATGCTTTTAAAAATCACCAAAGTTCACAGTTTTCTTCCACTCGTACTTGATCACTTGTAACAACGAAACTGAGAATGTTCACACTGCAAAGCAGTTGTACCCTTACTATGTGTATTGGAAGAGAGTTAATGGTTTGTTTTCCATTTTCCTCGAAGGATTATAATTTATGACTTAATGGTTTATGGAACTTCGGTGCAAGCACAGTCGCCCTAAAATTGTTGTTCTCTTTAAAATACGTACGTTGTAATCCATTACACATAAATTAATCCGTTTTAATTAGACCATTTACGTAAACGGTTCTGTAAAGTTATTTCCGTTTCGGCATTAGGCAGTTTTCCGTCTTAAGGGTACAATTTTAAATGACAAATTTATTTTCCGTTTTTCCAGGTTTCCGGCATATAAGTGGTCAGTTTCAGGCAGATTTTATGACATAAACGTTTTTACTACTGATCCAGGCAGTCTTCAACAGCAATAACTTCTTCTTTCATGTCAAATATTATTTATCCTAACGCCTTAATACCGTCTTATTTGACTGTAGTATTTTTCTGGCAATTTATGGACTCAATGTCCGGATTTTAATTTCTTGATTTCTCTTTCTATATCTCGGCAAATTAAGACTTCATATTTTCCATTTCCCTGTTATTTTCCGTTTTCCTCTTCAACATTTCCGCTTTACCTTCTTAGTACACGTCTCCCTCTTTTCTATCCCCGATTTCACATTATACATTTCAACAAATAATTGTCGAAGTGTTTTCGCCACAACGAATCCAGATTTTGTACCAGACTCCTGTTTGTTGTTCTTCCCCTTTATTTAATCATTCTTAGTTGGAAAGTTGTTTTCAATTTGCTACGAGAATATTAAGCTTGTCTGGTTTAACTTGAAACATTACCTACTTAGCGCTACCCCTCCCTGTGACAAGGTTGGAGTGACAAATTTCGTAAACACATTGCTACGGCTATCCGCTACTGCTTAGTCTCCGTCAGTCAACAACAGCTGCTCCAACCAGTACAAGACCGATTTATTTACAAACGGAGCTTTATATTGACTGAAATATGGCAATAATGGAAATATGGCATCAAAATTAAGGAAAACCAGGATAATCTCAAAGGGTGTATAATAGACTCCATAGTTGAATTAAATGGATATACCTTATCCCGTCTTGCCTGCCTCGGTAGCGTAGATGGTAGCATGTCTGCCTCACTTTCAAGAGGTCCCGAGTTCGAATCTCGGTCAGGGTGAGTTACCTGGATAAGGTTTTTACCGGGGTTTTCCATTATCCTCATAGACAAATGTCGGGTAGCTCTAAGCTCCATGGACCCCGGACACATTTAAGCATCATTTTACCCATTTCATTCACCGCCCGATATGACTTGACGTTGGAGGACGTAAAAAAGAAACCTTACCCCTCATGTGTGATATGAATACTAATGAGCTAATATGGGTCCAAATCAGAGCTGATGTGACGAAACATAATGTGACATTCAAAGAACGCGGTGTAAATGACTTCTTCCGGAATGCAGAACTAAGAGTAAGGATTAGGATTATAATTACTATGGAGGCGATACGGCACTGTGACCAGTCTTGATCTATTGTACCTGTGCCCCCAAATGGCACACCCCGGGAGGAGGGATGAGGCGAGAGGAGACAGAGAGCGGCCGTACCGAAGAGTCACGATAATGCAGAGGGAAGAGTCCCTACATTCTACTTACCCCCGGTAGGCCAGGACAACGGACATTCCCCCTACTGTGGCTCGGAGGTGGTCCCAGCAGCCGGTTCGGAGACCGCCAAACCGACCTACCGGAGGAGGAAGGGTTCACTCAAAGCATATCATCCTGCCATGCACCGCCGAGACACCCACCGACACTTCTACCCTGAAAGAGACCACTAAATGAGAGATAATATGAAATGATAATGGAGATGAAATGGAGGGACATGAACTTCGGGGGATGTAATTAACCTACCCAGCATTCACCTGGCGACTCAGGAAATCTCCGAATAACACCAATGGGTCAGGTGCGTCGGCTACAGCAAACAAACCCGAGGCTCCCGAATGCGGGCCACAGATGAAACCACGTGTGCCATCAGGCTCAGTGGAACTAAAATTTACTCCGGAAAATTGAAATGCTGCCAATAAAGATGTGACGGAGGTAGAAAAAGTATACTGGGAAAAAGATGGATTAATTCAAGATATATTGGACAGTTTGATCATAAAGTTAGAGAAAAGTGACTCTGAATAGGACCACAGCTGAAGAAATGTGTGTGTAACCAAGCATCCAATGACAGTTGATACCGAAATTAGGGATTCAGTAAATTAGATATGAACATGGAGTATACTTGTTAGATGTGAACAGGAATTTGTTTAGAAATTCACTATGACGTAAGGAAAGCTATCATCACAGGCGCTCCATATGGCAAACATTTGGATGGAGTTGGCTTTCTTCGACTCTCCTTTAGTAACTGATGATCGTAACAAGACACAAAGATCCACACGTGACAAAAGATCGACTTGAGTATGACACAGCTGGACTGACCGTCCTGGAGGGCAGACGTGACCCGGGGAGGAACCTCTGTCCCGCGTACATCACAAATTAAGTGATATCGCGTGATATGTGCTTCACATACGGTAACTCCAGATGTGTAGATTGGTTTCCCTTAGTGGGCAACTTCGCGATTTATGTGATTGTAAAAAGAAGTCCAAGTCCAAGTCGTGTACTGACAGGCTGTTAACAGCCAGAAGGTTTTTGCTGCGTACCCACCCAGGTTTTGGGTCTGACCGCAGGTTGCCAATTGTGATATTTGTAGGATGATGTGATATTTTTTGTTGAAGAACATTTTGTTGAGGTAGCTTTTTGCTCCTCTTTAATTTTGTACAGGATGCCAAACCGCTTTTTTGTTTACACCCTGTTCTTTTATTATTCTAAAATGGGTTAAATTTAGTAGCCAAACAGCTCTTTTGGAGATTTGTAATTTAGCATATGCTGCTGTAAGGATTAACTCCTTTGTTACCTCGGATGCCCGCAAGCCATACGGGGTACCCGGTAACGCCTGAATCGGCGTCTCGCAGCGTCGTAGTCTCCTAGAGACCGAACCAGGGCGCTTCTATGAGCAGGAATTTTATCGTAAAATTTTGTTGCCCGGCGTCTAATTTCGTCCTCCACGTATGGGAGAAGGGAAGCTTCGTGAAGTAACCTCACGGGAAAAGAACGGCCCACAGAATAGGTAAAAAGAAGCAGTGATTAAACAGGTATTTAACTTATATTCCAGTGTCATTAGTGTCATCCTTACTATTATATATCCACGCAAACCCTAAGAGTAACCTCTTGCTCAAAACCGAGGCGCATCGCTTCAATTGGCATAACGTTGCACGGAAAAGCGGTGACATAGTGGAGTTGAAGATATGGGTAATGTGCTGGGACTCTACAAGGAACTTCTAATGGACGGCATATTTATAGTACTGCAATCTACCAGCTGTTTTTAAAGTGCTGAGCGTGAAACTATTAAAGCGTTAGCTGCAATAGAACCACGCGGAGTCAATTGGAACGTTACATGGAAGCGATGTGCTGTGGGATTAGACAGAAAGGTTTAACTACAACATCGCGGGCAATAGTACGTTATCTCTCTCTGTCTCTAATTATACATTTTAAGATAAACCAAATGAACAGTAGCTTTCCTTTTGTTCAATGATAGTCCAAAACTTTTGTTGTGTTGCTGAAAAGTCAGCTAAATTATTATAATGATAGTCATAACCTAAAATTTTATCCTTTATGAACCTAGGCATATTTTGGAAAGAAGGAAGTTAACTATGTGGATTCAGACATTTATTCCATTTGATTCAGATTCTGTATTTTCTTCTGTTAAGAAACAATGATGCTGATTTGCAAGAGGAAAGTACAGAAATATGCAGTAATTTTAAGGTTATAAATGTACATGCATACAACAGCTAAATAAGAAAAGAAGTATTGTGCGTCTAAAAGGGCAAAACGTAGAAAGGGTGCAGAATTTAAGTTATATCTCCAGAAGTCTGGAACTTTTATCAGATGAAGTGACACAAAGAAACTAAAGCGTTTGATTACCATGAATTCAAATGGAAATCAAGTTTTGTTCTCTTCCTTCATTACCTCTCCTATTCAATCCTTGGAGTTTCTGAACTTATCCATCTTGAAGACGATTCTTTTGAGAGAGGTAATAAACCTGCGTCATTCACAGCAACAATGTGAACTATCCAGATCTCGCCAAACGCAATAAATATCTGAATGCAAAAGCTGCAAGTAATACGGTTAACAATAATAAAAATGTACGCAAAATGTAAGAGTTTGCAATCTTGAACATTCCTATCGTAGCTCAAGGTAAATAAAGGGGAATTATTTAATGCTCAACACTCATATAACCTGTATATAAATGTCATAAGCTGTCGAATGTTAGGAGCGGAGATTGAATTTTGAAAGCTCGCATACGTACATGCAAATATCTTTTCTTATACAGTCAACGTAAGCAATGAGGAAGATGTAGATTATGCACGATGCATATATCTAATGCAATTCCTTGTTGCAAAACAATGGAAAAAAGCAGAATATGAATCACACAATCCGCATTGGCACATGCAAATATTTAAAGCCAACGTAAACTTAAAAATATATTTTATTTAATGTGCAATGTCTCATATGCTTCAGCGATGTAGGATCAGGTGACGTCGGTTGATATGTTGTAGCATGAAGATGCAATTGAACAAATTTCTCCCTGGCGCTTGGCAAAACTTTTGGGTCTCGTCTCCTTCCATATAGCCCTCACTTCTTCAACCGCGGGCACGGCTAGCCAGCGTCTGGAGTGGTAGATATTCGTTTTAGAATCGTAGCCCAGAGCTGGTCGTTCTTTGGATATCCCTTTCAACCCTTCCTCTATCACGTTGAAAACACAAAGAGCCCACAATGGCGTACGCGAATCGCAGTCCTTCAGTTACTAGATACTCCTTACTCTTAAGTTCTGCACTACTGTATTTCTAACATTAACCTCAAAGACAAACTCTCATCCAGGCTAGTGCTCTTACTGCTATTGCTTCTCTGCCTCATCAAGGTAACCAGGTTTGATCCTAGTGGAAAATATTATCCGGGTTTTTCTTTCATACTCACGAAAGCTTCGGCCGTGAACCTCCGTTGTGGTTTTCTGCTCACCAGTTAGCTGCCAGCAGATTCCAAAGAGGGCATTCCCTGGCTGTGAAAAACTCGGGGCAGTAAGCACGTCCTATCCTCCGCTAGTGCTTCTAAATCATGGCAGCCGTTGTGGGAAGGTAAGCCTTGTCTTTCCATAGGAAGTCGTGCCACAAAGATAGTTGTTTACCTTGAGCGCCAAGATAAACATGTTGAAAGGACCTAACAAGGGAACTATCACTGTAGTCACCCCACTAGGTACCTGAGAATTTGAGGTATAACGCCTGTTGTGTACAAACCAAGTACATAAAAAATCTGCTTTGGAGTAAAATCGCAATGCACAGAATTGAAGCCTGGAAAGAGCCACATGAGACCTCCTGCAGGTAGCTACTGGACATCCCTCGTAAGCTCTGCGGTAAATGTGGGGGACGGTGCTCCTTAAATATGTCACGTGTAGAAAACTGCCCCTCAGGGGTAAACAATCCCTCCCATATAATGCTGCGTTATTCTGCCTATATGCCCCTACGTATTCTGGACTCAGTTCGGATACTTCCAGCCATACTCCACACCCAATTTTTGGCAAACAGGCCCCACATAAAGCAGAGATGGTGCCATAAAACTCTCAAGCGAATACATTTATGACGATAATGATAGTAACGTTGTAAGCATATAGAGGGGTTTAAAATGGTGAAATGGTTAAGATACGTGGGGAAGAGGTCCAATATGGTCGAAATAATGCATCAAATATTAACGAAGAAGTTATAAAGATGCTGGTAAGTACAATATATATATATATATATATATATATATATGGCACAACAGAAATTACATTTTGAAGTTTGAGAAGGGAAGAAGCGTGGACGTAGTTTCACGGACCTTATTATTAGGGGGGGTTCTAGGTTCCTAACTAGCTCAGGATGTTTGCATGAATCTGTTATGTCAGGAGTGGTACACAACAGACTGCTTTGTTTTTCCCCTCCTTTATTCGTTATTGCCTTCTCTTCTCGTTTGGGGTTTCACACACACAAGCATTTGTCAACACACATTGCTTAGTTTTACATCACCTTCTTAACACCACTGCTTCCGTCGATGTCCAAACCAAGAGTGTTGCCAGGTCGAGCATTGACTGGTCTCCTGGTTTTCCAGTTAGCAGTGCACCTTCCCTCTTGAGGGTAATGAACAACCCTTTCTTACCTGTCTTTGTTTAGCTCAGCTTCAACATGCATTAAACTTACGCCTAAAGGTACTTCCTCCTGTCTGATTAACTAGGAGTGTTCTGCTTCAAGTTGTAATTTGGCTTCAAAGGATAAACCAGCAGTAGTTCTGTTCATATAAGGAAGCTTTCTAAAGTCGATTAAAACTCAGCTGACTTTCTACAGGCTATTAGGAGAATTACTTTTCTTTCATATGCTCTTGATACTGATACCGAAATTAAGGGATGCAATAAGTAAAGAATCGTAATGGATTTCAAAGAAATAGTGTATCTTTGTTACAACACGTGCAGGGGCAGATGGTTGAGTAGTGTAACAAAAGAGACGGGAGAAACAGAATTCTAAATGGGTAACACTTGACTCCGTTTGAAAAGAATTGTTCGGACCTTTAATAATGTCATGACCGAGACTGATAATCACAATGGACAAAATAGTCACAAAGGGGAATTTTTGTGTGAAAAGACAGGGCTTCAAGAGGTGAAAGCCACACATACGCAGCTGTGTGGGAGGGACAGACCGTGGCTGCCAGCACATTAAGACGGTCATCTGCTTCTGTCTTCGGCGAAGGCAGACCAGAAGCGATGAGAGAAGATCTCGTACTAAGCAGTCTAGATATGGTAACTATGAACAGTGATATCTCGGTAACCCTTGGTCGGCAACTTCGAGTTTGATGTGATGATAAAAAGAAGTAGTCGTTAAACCAGTTTGAAACTTGCATTCCAGTGTCATTAGAACCATCCTTACTCACATACATATCCACGCATACCCTGAGGATAAAGTGCTCTACCCTGCTCTAAACGCCACTAATTTGCTTCAATACAAAGCAAATGAAACAGTTGCACAAGAGGAAAAATAGGGTATTCTCGACAAACTCGAATGTACTGCAATTTTTACAGCCATATTCTGATAAATGCAGGTGTACTTCTGTAGTTGAGTGCACAGTCTGTTTAAGCTACCATTTGTCCATCCGGCATCTTAGATCACAAAATATGCCTGAAGACCTGAGAAGTGTATATTTGTCCTTTAATAAATCGTCAAATTGTAAATTTAACAGTTCCATTTGGTACGTGGCAGATATATTGTTTCATCAAATGCACTACACCTGACTAAACCCTCAGATTCTGTACTCACAGCATCATTTATATAGACAACTTGGTACTACACGGCTCTTGCCTGACGTCACACGCATTGCAGGCCTCGCTCCCGGCAGAAATACGTCACAACTCTCGAAGCTGTCTTCCTCTGCACTAACTCCTGATTTCTATGTGACAGTTTAAAAAGTGTAGTTAAGAGTTAAAGCAAATGTTAAAAGTTAACGAAGAAACTGGAAATGTATGTTTTGAAGGGGAAACACTTTAAAACTATACAACACATATGCACAGAGAGATATATACGGATATTTCAATGTCATTGCTTTGTTTCCAAAAATTAGCAGTCATTCACGTATCAATGAAACTCCCTGATGTGTCAAAAATCACATTAGTCTGGAGAATGAACCCAAAGACGGTGACGATAAATACTGTGAAGTAAATCAATCGCTGTGCTTGTTGCGAGAGAGGTTGTTTCATGCAATAACAGGAAGTTATTGATGAGAGCAGGCGTTACCAGTTGTGACACAAGGGGCAATTTGTCAGTTCCTACACTGACTCCGCTAGGGTATCAGGTCGACTCCCACGATATCGATACACGTCAAGGAGCTAGTACACGACAGTCTTTCCTCGGGCAAGTATCTTTACTCCAAGCTTCAAGGAAACCTATTAAAAATTCTTTAACTTTTAACAGCAAAATAAATCAATAACAATTGAAAGACTAGCTGTTCTGTAATGAAAAATGTACATATTTTTCTAGCCATGAAAATAGACAAATATCACTATAACTGATGAACAATGAACAATCTTTAGGCAGGAAGTTTAATCGCTTTTGTAATGATGAGGGAGGAAATGTAAAAAAATATACGGATTTTCTTGGGCAAATAATACCTAAATGTATATCAGTTTGAATTCCGATTTAGTTTATCCAAGAAGAAAATGACTGAAAGTGTATACAAGGAAACTGAAGAAAATAGCGATAGGAGGGGCAGTATTTATATTGTAACTTTGTGGGTTCATGAAATTAAAAGTTAAGGTTACAAACACTAAAAATTTATCTTTATTTCTGTAAAAACAAACTTTGGTCAAACCATACAGTAACCGAATTACGTCACATACAAAATACAACTTGCAAGGTTATCGACCACACACAAAGTTCACTTTTAAAACTCAGCTGTTCACACAAACGAGTACAATTAACAACTGCTCCCCAGTGGCGGGTGGCGGCTTCCTTTTATAGCTTACTTATTACTCCGGATGGAATGTTCTCAAACAATCAAGACGGTGCTAGACGAAAGACGAACTCTCCAGAAATCTATCTCGTTCCCCCCACCGTTTCGGCAAGTTTTTCATATCCGCACTGCACTGTCCATCTCTTTGTGCTCGTCAGCCGCGCCGCCTCGCTGCAGCAATGCGTTCGCGACAATATTTAGAGCCTTGGCAACCCTGAATGCTGTAGGTGCCATTTGACGTTTCCAATGGAAAAGTGTGACATTATGGACCATAATCTGCTTCAGATATTTTGTTAATAGAGCGTCATTTGCATCGTTTACATTATCTTGAAAATTGTAACTCAACAGAAACATGGAATTTACTTGTGAAAATGTTAGTGTAATAATTTATTACGACATTCGACGTGGATTATAAAGATAAGAGAGCATTGAACAACTAACTTCCACATTTGGCGACGAAGCTCCTTCCTTTGCCGTTGTGAAACGCTGGTATAACGAATTTAATCGTGGCTGCCGTTCGCTCAGTGATGTTCGTCCAAAATCAGTTGTGCCAGAAAACATTGAAGCTGTGCAAAATCTAATAATGCAATATGGTCATGCGACATATTCTGAGATTGGGGCAGGCCTAAGCATTAGTTCCACCAACATATGTAATATACTGTATGATAATTTAGCCGTGATAAAGGTTTGCTCTCGTTGACGCATTCTCAGAAAGATGCTCATGTCGACTGACGTACAAAATGCTCAAGAAATACAATGGTGATGTATGTATGCATTACCTTGCAAGTGTATGCAGACGCAAGGTCAAGGTGCAGTATAACGTGATTTTTGGTTTCCTTCTGGCAGTGTGGTTGGTTGTCATGGTCAGGTCATACAAACCCGCAGTTGTTTACGTACGCGACCGGTAGCAGTACACTTCATGCGCAGTGTACATGTGGAAAAACGCAAACGCCTTCGGCCTTTAATAATTACAAAGGAGCTGGATATTAACGCCATATAAACTACAACACTCCCACAATCCCTAGCGAATAATATTGGGTCCTTAAGGGCACTAGGAGGTTACTTTTACCCAGACAAGGCTAATTCTTACCAATATTAAAATTTGAATATATAGAAAACTAAACATTATGAGAAATTGAAATTCGGTATGATTACTGTATAAGGATGTGTGCATTTAACTGCTTCCTAATATTTAAATTACGTTCACATAGGTCCATGCAAAAGGGGCATAAATCACACCGTATGTCCTGAAAAAAAAATATTGCACCCTTGTAGGAATTTAAATCCACATGCACCAAATTTTATCCTAAATAACCTAAGATACAGTTTTATAATATTAGCTTAATGAAAATCATATATAGTTTATACTATGCACATGAAAAATTAATTATTTTTGAGTAAAAAAGAAGATAATATTTTCAAGGACTTAATATTTGTTTTCATCCATTTTATATATCATATGAATATAAATGTTAGCCGAATGTGTTCAAGGAAGATTGACAAATAACCACTTCAAATGTTGTGTCAACATCTTTTATAGTTTTTGAGAAACATGCACCTAAAGTATGAAAAATCAAGGTTTTGGGAAATTACGATCATAGATTAAGCACCATTCTCAGGAAGTGGATGTATCATTACGCCACCATGTTTAAATTGGCGAATTAAAGGAGTTTAATATCAAATGACAACCTATGTTATATATCATTTTAAAGCTGAGGAATTATAAAAATTTTTACATTAAAAACAAAAGATGGATTTTTTGAAACCTATTGACCTCCCAGTGACCTTGAAGTCCCCAAACTTTAGCAAAGCTCATCAGTGGGTATTCATTGACTTCTTGCACTGTGCTCCTAGCGTAGTTCAACATCACTAGTTGTCTTCAACTATCGAGGCAGGAATATGCTGCCATCAGCAATCGTGCAAAATGAAATGTGTAGTGTTTAACGCCCGCTTTTACTACATGCGGCACCGCAGGCGATGACACTGATGATACATGAGACGAAGATGGAGCACCGGTGGAATGAGATGGCGGGGGAAACCGGAGATCCCGGAGAAAACCCACTCCAGCACCGTGTTGTCCACTACAAATCTCACTTTACGGTCGCCTGGGATCGAACCCGGGCCGCCTTGGTGAGAGCCAAGCGTCTAACCACTGAGCCACGGCGCGGCCTAGCAATCGTGCAATATTTTCCCAGTAATACTGACAAAGCAGTTAGACTAACGAAAACTGGGGATCCTGCTGGCCGCGCCATGGCTGAGTGGTTAGACCACTCGACACAAATCAAAGCGGCCAGGTTTCGATTCCAGGCTACCACAAAGAGGGATTTTTCGTGGACAACACGGCGCTGGGACGACTTTTCTCCGGGATCTCCGGTTTACCCCACCATTTATTTCCACCGATGCTCCATCTGCTTCTCAAGCATGATCAATGTCACCCCCTTCGGTGCCGCATACAGTAAAAACGGGCGTTTAACATTGCACATTTCATTTGGGGATACTCCCATGAACATTCTGGAGTTGAGAGGGCTCAGGAACTCGAATTCATCACTGAAAAGGCTTTTATTGTTTCAATTTGGAACAGCGCATTAGTTGTTCGCCGGTTTTCGATCTTACTTACGTGACGTTCATGTGAGGGAACGACATAGGTCACATAAGTGGGTTCGCTATTATACTAAGTCTGCAATTTTTTTTAAAAAGAACGTACAGGGAATATATGTTTCTGATAGCGAAATAATCGATTGGCGAAACTAATAATTTTATAAAAGCTGGCCCCGTAGCTCAGTCGGTAGAGCACCTGCCTGCTGTGCTAGGAGTCTCGGGTTCGATTCCCGGCGGTGGCAGTGGAGATTTTTCTCCAACCAAGATAATTCCCCATCTTCCCCAGAGTCTGGAAATATGAATGAGAGTGTGAATGTGTGCGTGATGTAATGATTAAAAACCAAAGATAACGAGTTAACACCTTCGGTATGTTCCAAAAGGAAAACGGCCACCGATATGACCATAGCAGTTAAAGGCGGGGTATAAATGGAACAAGGAAAACATTTTTTTTATAAAAAGTGTGCTCTGGAGACAAAAATGACTACGAAAAATAACTTCTATGTGCTGCTATCGATGCATCAGACATTATTCGAAATATTTCAAGAAATAAGAAGCCGTGGGCAAGAAAAGCTAAGTATTAAGGGAATGGAAATTAGTTATAAGTTACAGTTGTGTATTACTTATATATATTAGCTATAGGATGTGTCAGATCTGACTTGAAATATTATGTATTTAGTGCTACCTTTCCCTATGACAAAGGAGGGGTGACACATTCCTTAAACACATTTCCACCGCTGTCCGCAACTGTTTAGTCTTCGTCAGTCAACATTTCAAGGCTTCACTTATCTTATTTAAACCCTGGGGACCGGTTTCAAAGCAAACATCTGCTTTATCCTCAGCCACTCAGCTTGACATACACCCACTAACTGACTGACTGACCTTGACCACTACTGGAGTTTAAAGGATAGCTCCTTATCTAACTGCCATCTACCGGGGACAACACAAACTTATTGATGATGTCTATAGGAGGGATATCAAAATTCATTACGCGATCCTTATTTTTCAAAATAAATATCTTCTCCCAAACCATTAAATCTATCGGTTCCTTCAATTGTTTCAATAATTTAACCTCTGGATCTACTTCATGATTATATGACCAAAAATGATCCGCCACTGCCGATTTCTCGGTCTGTCTATATTTAATATTTCTAAAATGTTCTTTCGCTCTGGTTTCCAAATTACGCTTAGTTCTGCTGTTTAGAATGCGATAAGATCTATATTGGCAGAACTAAGCGTAATTTGGAAACCAGAGCGAAAGAACATTTTAGAAATATTAAATATAGACAGACCGAGAAATCGGCAGTGGCGGATCATTTTTGGTCATATAATCATGAAGTAAATCCAGAAGTTAAATTATTGAAACAATTGAAGGAACCGATAGATTTAATGGTTTGGGAGAAGATATTTATTTTGAAAAATAAGGATCGCGTAATGAATTTTGATATCCCTCCTATACACATCATCAATAAGTTTGTGTTGTCCCCGGTAGATGGCAGTTAGATAAGGAGCTATCCTTCAAACTCCAGTAGTGGTCAAGGTCAGTCAGTCAGTTAGTGGGTGTATGTCAAGCTGAGTGGCTGAGGATAAAGCAGATGTTTGCTTTGAAACCGGTCCCCAGGGTTTAAATAAGATAAGTGAAGTTGTGTTACTAGTGTTTAGTTATTATTAATAACCTAGTTTACTTCACTGTCAGCAGCTTCAGTTTTTTACATAACTATTGTGATTTGGTTGAAGCATTGTATTGGTCACTTTGTAGGGGTGAGTATGGATAGCTCAAAGAAGAGTATTCACTCGTTCAATTTAAATTTTAATAATGTTAAATATGAAATTAAACAGTTCTGTAAACTCCAAGTAAAGAAAAGGCACACTTTTGCGGATATTCGTTTTTTAAATATGTGTTTGAAACGTAGAGTTACACCTGTGTTTGTTAGAAAAACCGTTAAATTTCAAAATTATAGTGTTCCGCAAATGGCGGCAGATAGAAAAGTTATTCAAAGAGAAAGGAATTTACATTTCAAAAATTTAAAGAATATTGAACTGAAATTATATAACTTACATCTAAAATTAATGAAGGTTTTAGGAAACGTAGGTTGGCTTAATTTTGAAAATAAATTATTGGCAAATCTTAATTTCAGTATGAAGAATAAAACAAAAAGATTAAAGGATAAATTAAAAAGACTGTGCGAAAAGCAAAGAGAAATAAAGGCAACGACACAAAATAATAATAAAAAGGATAATGTGATTAATCTTTCAACTTGTAATCTTAATGAAAAAGAAATTAACTTTCTAAACAAAGGCATAAAAACGTGTGTAGGTTTTTCAAAAAATATTGAAGATTACGTCGTTGACATTGAAATCGCAAGTCAGGATTTAAAAGAAAATGATAAAGCATTGGTTAAAATGAAATGTAGCAAAATCTTGCAAAATTTAAATAAAAACCACCCTAAAGAAAATTACAATAAACATATCATTAAATCATTAAAGAAAAAGATGTTATATTTACTAAAGCTGATAAAGGGAACAAAGTTGTAATATTAGACAAACACGAGTACAACAACAGAGTGGAACTTTTACTGCAAGGAGAAGATTACATAAGCATTAAGAATGACCCTTTAAAATCGTGCATTATAAATGTAAATAAAACACTTAATGAGGTTAAAGTCATACCTAAAAAAGAACAGCATATGGTTAAAGTCAGTAACCCAGTGTTACCGAGGATGTATGCCTTGCCGAAGATACATAAACCTGGCAATAAAATGAGACCGATTGTAAATTTTGTAAATTCACCCACGTATAATTTGGCCAAATGGCTAAACAAAAGGTTTAATACTTTTGATAGATTTAACAGCTTAAGTATAAAAAACTCATTTGAGTTAGTAAACATGATCAGCAATATAGTATTGTCAAAAAATGATAGGCTTGTTTCCTTTGACGTAACTGCCCTATTTCCCAGTATTCCCAAGGAAAAACTTCTAACGTTTTTAAGAAAATGGTTGAGTTCTAATGATTTGGATAAGGAGTCAATAGAAGATTTTATGAAACTTACTAATCTGTGTTTAGATCAAAATTTCTTTACTTTCAATAGAAATGTTTTTCAACAAATTTCAGGAGTAGCCATGGGTAGTCCCCTTTCACCCTTTCTTGCTGATCTATTTATGAGTTTTTTTGAAATAGAAGTCACTAAAGCTTTTCCTTCAATTTTTAAAATATGGTATAGATACGTAGATGACATTTTTGCCATAGTTCCTGAAAGATATATAGATGAGGCTTTAAATATTCTAAATTCACAGGATAAAGCTATCAAGTTCACAATAGAAATTGAAAACAATGGCTACATTCCCTTTCTAGATCTAAAAATAATGAGAAATAACAATAAATTAAGTTTTGGCATCTATAGAAAGTCAACTCACACGGATAATTATATCAAAAATAAAAGTTTTAACCCTATGGCACACAAATTTGCTGTTTTTAATAGTTTGATTTACAGATTGATAAACATACCTCTAAATGAAGAAGAATTTAATGCGGAATATAAACATATTGTAAACACTGCTTTAATTAACGGCTTTAATAAAGATTTTATAATCAGAAGAATGGAAAAATTTAAATATCAAAAACATGTTAATGATGTTTCCACTCTTAAAAAAGTAAAAGAGGATTATATTTTAAAAAAATTTACTTATCATCCGTGGGCAAATAAAAAGTTCCAAAAAATTTTCAAAGAAGTGGGTATAATACTAGCACCTCATAATAATTACAGTATAAAGAATTTGCTACAGTTTTCTAAAAAAGACAAAATTTCAGACAACAAAAAATCTGGTATTTATCAAGTTAACTGTTTAGAATGAGATAAGATCTATATTGGCAGAACTAAGCGTAATTTGGAAACCAGAGCGAAAGAACATTTTAGAAATATTAAATATAGACAGACCGAGAAATCGGTAGTGGCGGATCATTTTTGGTCATATAATCATGAAGTAAATCCAGAAGTTAAATTATTGAAACAATTGAACGAACCGATAGATTTAATGGTTTGGGAGAAGATATTTATTTTGAAAAATAAGGATCGCGTAATGAATTTTGATATCCCTCCTATAGACATCATCAATAAGTTTGTGTTGTCCCCGGTAGATGGCAGTTAGATAAGGAGCTATCCTTCAAACTCCAGTAGTGGTCAAGGTCAGTCAGTCAGTGGGTGTATGTCAAGCTGAGTGGCTGAGGATAAAGCAGATGTTTGCTTTGAAACCGGTCCCCAGGGTTTAAATAAGATAAGTGAAGTTGTGTTACTAGTGTTTAGTTATTATTAATAACCTAGTTTACTTCACTGTCAGCAGCTTCAGTTTTTTACATTTCAAGGCTTGTTTATTTAAAACAGTGTTTTTTATCGACAGCAAAATATTGTTAATTTGTGGGTTCGTAGAACTAAAAGTCCAATTTGAAGAAATTCAAAATGCTCTTTATTTCCGTAGAAATACACTTTGCTCAACACTTACAGTAGCAGAATTACATTACATACACAATTACAATCCTCCACGGTCGCCGTCCACAAAAAAAAGCGTTCAGTTTCAAAATACAGCTGCACGCCGACGATTCTCAGCTCCAATTCGACTCTCCCATTACGACTCGCGGCTGCTCATGCAGCTCCGCTTACTGTTCGAGAAATTATCGATATTTTCTGTAACAAACAAGACAGCACTAGAACCTTCTAATTATCTAACTCTATCTGTTTTGGCGAGCTCTTCATCTCCTTGCCACACTATCCCTTTGTGTGCGCTGGCCGCGCTATCGCAATAATGGCTGTCGACAATATGGAAATAAAGGAAATATGGCATCAAAATCGCTGACCAAAGATTTCCAGATTCTTACACTGGTGAATCACATACTCCTCAGTTCTGTTATCGCTAGTTGTATGCGGGAAACAGGGTTTGCTTGAGTATTCAGTTGCGTTGTGTATTGTTAGCCTACTTTGTTAAAACGCAAAGGATTAGACCGAGGATTGATGGCCCAAGACGAAAATCAGTTTACGGTTGGGGTGTTAGATTGCACAGCCAAGCTAGAGAATTTGTCTGTTCTCTTAGGGAATTCTTCCAATAGTAAGACGAGAGTTTACTCCTTATGAATGAACAGCTTATTCCTTTTATCCAAAAGCGATAGCCCTATGTCAGTAGATATGCCTGCACGTAAAAAAATTCCCGTGGGTCAAAATTCCGGCATATCGGCGGAATTGACATGAACGTGTCAATTAACAAAGTCGTTAATAATAGTATATTGCGATACTAATGTGGCATACACTTTATATGCAACGAGGAAAAGTTTAAAAAACGGAGCCTCTTTCACCGAGATTTTTTCAATTCTCCAGATTTTATTATGTGTTTACCACATGGGTATTGCACATTATTTTTGGCACTATGTGTAATTATATCAATCTGAATTTTAATAATTAAGATATTAGCTGAAATATTAATAAATATAATTGAAGATAATTGTTAGATTTTAGAACATGCATCGCCTATAGGTGTTTCTATAGAGAAATACTTAACGCATCGTGCGGGAATGTCAAGTTACAATGCATAGCAACAATAACGGTAAGTATGGAATATTAGTTACATAGTGCAAACATTATAAATTATAAAAATAAAAAATAAAAATGTACTTGAAAAATTCCTATTCCTTTTTGGGGTTTCGCTTCAAACTTATTCGACGTTTTATCATCAAAAGCTGTTTCCAACAATGTATTAGGGTATATCGCTAAAAGTACATATCATTTCAAGTCACTAGACAAGTGTTTATTTCTTCAGTATAAGTGATTTAACAGTAGGGAACACGGCAGACAAAAGTAACGGATTTTTTTTCGCAACACATTACATACAATTTATACGATCGGTAAATATGAGGGCTGTTCAATAAAGAACGATCACAATTTTTTTGACAACGTATCTTTACTCATCCTCATAATTTTGATGGTGCTTCTCAAAATAGTCTCCCCTGAATGCGATGCACTTGTCCCAGTGTTTCTGCCAGTCTTCAAAGATATGCTGGAAACCATTTTTGAGTGACCCTTCAAAATCGTCTCCGCAGCCTTCACCACTGGTTCTGATGATGGATAATGCCTCCCACGATGGCGTTTCTTCTAGTTAGGGAAGAGAAAAGAAGTCACGTGGGGCTAAATCCGACTATAGGGAGGGTGAGGGATGCACTTCACGTTGATTTTTGCAAGACATTCAGCAACAACATTGGCAATATGCGGCCGCGCATTGTCGTGGTGCAGCATCCAGCCTGCTTCACGGAAATGTGCTCTTTTGCAACTGATATGGACTTGCAATGTTGTATTGTCCAGTTACTGATGTGTGTGCAGGTACAACATGCTAATAAACCTTTGCATGAATATCAAAGAATGAGATGACCATAACTTTCCCAGCAAAAACAACCACTTTTGCTTTTTGGGGGGGTTGATGATGGACATTTCCACACTGGGCTTTGCTGTTTTTTCTTAGGATCAAAATGATGTCGCCAAGTTTCATCAGAAGTGATTACGTTTGAAAGAAACTCCGGATCTTCCTCTAACAATAACTTTAGCTGCATGCACACCTGCATGCGAATGTCCTTTTGTTCGGGAATCAACAGTCTTGTAACTCATCGCGCGCAAATACCTCTCATATGTAATGTTTCTGTCACCAACGTGTGAGTGGTACCTAATGAAATGTTTAGTATTTCTGAAAGTGATCTTAAGGTAATTCGGTATTCCTGTCTCACAGTGGCAGCAGCAGTGTTGATGTTTTCTTCCGTAAAAGCAGAAACTGGAGCACCGGGTTCATCTTCCTTTGAAATTGATTGTCTCCTCTCTTTAAATCACCCTCCAGCTGTGCTGTAGGGAAGAATAGATTCCCCATAGTAATATTGTATAGGCATCAACTGAAGATTTGTTGAGACGAAATCAGAATTTCAAAGCTGCAATTGTTCCTCGCGTGTTACCTCCATTGCAGCGCTAAGCGATATGTCTGAACTTGCCTGGTTCTCACAGGCGGGAACCGGTAGTATCAACAATGAAGCCACTACGGCGTGTTTGTTTCACAGAGTATAGTGAGATTGAATTTTAGTGAGAAAAATTATGACCGTAAAATATTATTATCATTCTTTATTGAACAGCTTACGTATATAACTTATGTACTTCATTTGTATAATTTTGATAAAATTTCTAGATTGGTTTGCATTTATACGTTGGTACTACAGTAAAATGGACACATTGACGGCATTTTATGCATAATTCCATTTTACTCTGCAGATACAGATTTTTTAAAACTAAATTCCTAGAAAGCTGATGCTTTGTTACAATGGATGCAGAGGTTACAACTATGTACACGAAAACGAGATGATTTATGTTTCCTGTAACGAGGGAGATGATAAGCTTTAAGTTGGGCGCCCTTAAACACATATCTAACTAGCTTTCTATGCCTGATCTTTTCTTTTATTTGATGTTGGTACAAACTATTTATCGTCTCTGTTTTACACCAGACTTGGGTGGGGCAATCTTTGTAACTAGTATTTTAATCTTATACACTTATATTAGCCGAAACACAAAACTCCACATTGATTGGATGGCGAAAGTGGAACAATGCGGAAAGTTTTACCTGAGTGGCTGGAAGACATTGTTCGCAATGACGGTACATACCAGCCACGTAGAACGTTCCGTCTACTGGTTTAATGTCAATGGTCTGGAAGTCAAAAATGAGTCTATGAACACAGGTTGGTTACAGACTCAGAAGCGAAGGAAAACAGGGGAGGGAGAGAAATGTTAAGCACAGTGATTGTGTCAGGTAAGGGATATTAATGTAAAGCAGTGAGTATTATTTCGGCAGCATTGCATGCACTCGACAGTGCACATTACATATAGTGTAGGAAAACATCGCTTGTTACGAGGGTGGGTCAAAAAGTAATCCCTCCTAATTTTTTCTCTTTTAGTTGCCAAGAAAATTGAATCCAATGTACACAGCTTGAAAACTACAACATTGAAGATTAATTTGTCACTGTTTAATATAATCTCCGTCCTTTTCCACAGTTTTGGTCCACCGTTTAACTAGGGCATGTATTCCAGTGTGGTAAAATACACGGTCTCGCTTCCTAAGCCATTGACACACAGACGCTTTCACAGCCTCCTCATCTTCAAAATGAATCCAACGATGAGTTTCTTTTAGTGGCCCGAATAGATGGAAATCTGACGGTGCCAGGTCAGGGCTGTATGGGGGGCGAGGTAAGACTTTCCATCCCAATTTCTCAATTTCTGCAGTGGTGTAACGGCTGGTGCGTGGTCGTGCATTGTCATGCAAAACAAGAACATCCGCCATAATTTTTGTTGGGCGAACTCAGCGAAGACGTGCTTTCAGCCTTTTGAGAGTTCTGACATATTGGACAGAATTTATTGTGCATCCATGCTCCAGAAAATCAATCATAAGCACACCCTCTGCATCCCAAAACACTGTCCTCATAGCTTTTCCTGCCGATCGCTGAGTTTTGCATTTCTTTTTTCTTCGGTGACGCTGTGTGATGCCATTCCATCGACTGCCTCTTTGATTCAGGTTAAAAAAAAATGAACCCACATTTCGTCTCCAGTAACAATTTTTTTCCAGAAACTCCTCTCCCTCCAAATTGAAGCGCTGCAAGTGTTCGGAGGCTATTGTTTTCCTTGTTTCTTTGCTTTGGACGGTTAACATTCTTGGTACCCAACGTGAACAAACTTTTGAGTAATCCAATTGTTGAATAATCGTCATCAGACTGCCTTTACTGAGGGAGGTAATGCGACACAATTCACCTGTTGTTACCCGGCGATCACCACGAATGATGTCATCGACTAGCTGAATGTTGCATGGAGTCACTGCAGTCACCAGCCTGCCGCTTCGCTTTTCATCTGCCAATGGTGTTTGCCCTTCAGCTTCGTTACAGCGACGAACCCATCGTCTAACAGTGCTGACATCCACCGTTGCATCACCATACACATTTTTTAGCCTTTCGTGAATGCGAATTGGCATTTCGCCTTTTGCAGTTAAAAATTCAATCACAGAACGCTGTCTAATACGAATGTCGATGTCAGCCATTTTGCTAGAGGATGCAGTGCTCCCACCTGTTGACTTAGGAAGTTACCACTGCAGAGGATTGGAGAAGAAGGTTTGAGGAATTGTGCCAAATTCAAAGTTTTCACATAACTTGCTTATTTAAGGAAAGAAATAGGAGGCATTACTTTTTGACCCACCCTCGTATTTTCTAAGCAGGCCCTGAAATGCAATACTCTGTCCTAATTTGATTCTTATATTTTTATTGGTGGATTAGATGCGTTATATTCCTTTTAGTATTCGACGTCTGACACATTAGATCACATTACATTCAAGATTTTGTTTTCGAGATTTCTAAAAGGATACAAATGTAACCTTTAGCACTTGTAGTGGACATATTTCAGAACATACTTTTCGCTATTTTAAGTTGGAATGTATAGTGGAAAGCAATCTGTTTGAATCAACTTGTACAAACTATGGAAAGCTCTTAGTGACTTACTCAGAATACATGTAACAAATGTTTGCCTGAGGAAGTAGATGACTCTAAGTGCATATGCTTAATGTTTCTAAACAGGATTACTCTTACGCTTTGATGCTTATAATGCAGCATTCTGCTCTTGGCCAGGAACTTACACTTTATGCTCATACTCCATATTGTATCTTCATGTTATTCTCACTACAACGAGAGGGACGGCTCTGCGGTAGCGTGTGAAGGTCGTATTTGGGAAGACCAGTCGCTTTCTACGCCCTTTTTTCCCTTTTTTGTTCCTTTCTTGTAATTTACCTCCTCCTACGTTAAGTCATATCGGACGATGAATGATATGAGTGAAATGATGCTCAAATGTGTCCAGGGTCCATGGAGCTTAGAGCTACCCGACATTCGTCCTGCAGGATAAGGGAAAACCCCGGAAAAAACTTATCCAGTTAACTCACCCCGACCAAAATTCGAACTCGGGACCTCTTGAACGTGAGGCAGACATGCTACCATCTACGCTACCAAGGCTGGCCTGTTTTCAGTAAATTAAAAGCCAGGTCAGGAGATGGCGTGAGTATAGAAAATTAATTGGGCCAAAGAAACGTAACTACGTAACTTGATTATCAAACTGTATTGATCTTTGCTTCTTAAATCGACGGATTTCCATTTTAAGGCTGGTTTCCAAGAGGAGCTGAACTGAAATGCAGCATTACAATTAAGCCTCCCGAAAACAACTTGAGCATATACGTTGCCAGGAAATCTTCAGGTCTTATAAACCTTATCCAGATAGCTCACCCTGACCGAGTTTCGAACTCGGGACTAACTGAGGCAGATACGCCACCACCACGCTACCGAGGCGGGCAAAATAATAGTTTCAAGGACACTGTTCATATAAGTGGATATGTGATAGTAAATCAAAGGTACACTTAACGTATTGCAAGTATTAAAGCAGTTAATGGGATCTGGTTGTCTAAGTCGCCTTTGTATGTAAGAATACATTCTGTAACTAAAGGCGGTTATACACGCGACTTCATTCTTGTCAAGAACGCGTCAAGCATGCATGATCTATAACATGCATGCACAATAATGACTCGTAACCACACGGCACAGCTATGCTTGGAACGTACCGAGTTGAGATGACAAGGTGCTTGTTGTGGCTGCATTTACTCTAGTTTTAAAAATAAGAAGAAAAAAATAGCATGTGATTTAAAGATCGGAAAGTGAATTGAAAATAATTATTGCAGATAGCTTCCATTTTTGACTTATAAGGATATTTGTTGGATTCGACAGGACATTAGCTTCGCTGTCTGCGGTAACTTTGAATTAACTCCGGTTAATTCATGATTCCTCTTTATCAGTACGGCAGTCGTGAGGTTGAAAGTATAAGTATGTAGGGAGGTATCGCTGTTTTTATGTGATCTTACGGAGGATATGCTCTTTCGGAAAGATGAAGATAAAGGGAGTATGAAAGGCGACCGACCTCGCGGCCGAGAGGCAACGTACACCGCCGTGTTCTGTCCGAACTGAGCAGCGGCAGTGGCACCGTGATAATGGTCACAGGTCCCTTCTCCCCGAACCCCAACCGGTAGTAACATTACGCTAGGCACAGTGCCCCACCGCAGCCAAACATCGATCCAGGCATGCCTTGAAGAAGGAAATAATGAAATTACGAAAGGAAATGTACAAATAATCTTCTCTAGTATTAACCTAAAGCAAGGGGGAAAGTCGCCAACAAATTCATGTCAGAAAAGCCGGCCCCCGAATTTGATCCCGGGATCTTTCCAATTCAAGCCTCACACATTGCCGGCGAAGCCATCAAGCTCAGAAATATATAGACAACTAAACAATCACAGATGTATTCTTCCTTACTACTTAGAGCTCCACACACATTCACTTTTGTAGCAGAAGCTCAACTCTATCCAACATGCAGTGGAAACAGTAATAATTTTAAATATCTCTAAGGAAATAAATACTATTGAACAAGTGTATCCAAAGTTCTTTACTTCTTTTTTATTTTTTATAATTTATATTTTTATTTTTTTATTATTATTATTAAGTATTCAAACTACCTGTTCAATATGCATAAGTTTATTTACAGGCGTCCAAAAGTGTTTGTATCGAAATGGTGTAGCCAGCCGCCTTATGGGGCTGAATGTAAGCATAGGGAAATGTTTTGAATTTCCTGAATAGCCTACCCCTATATTCACTTGTTGCAAAAGTTTTAAAAGTTTTGACCAAATAAATCAAATGGCAATGGGAAAATGGCATTGAGGCATTGAGCTTTTTCCCTGATTGAACAAAAAAAATTTTTTTTGTATAAGTAGTTGAAATAATAGAATGAGTTTAATGTTTAGGAAAATCATTGTGTTATACAGGATGAATTATTTAACTTCAGACTGTAATATATCTCCGAAACTAAGTACTGCAGGAATAAGTGTCTTGAATATATGTCATTTAATATTCCGGGGGAAAGTAAATACCATTAGTTGTCTTATATTTGGAGGACATTGTGATGGTCATTTTAGGGTCAATTAAATTTAATTAAATCGGAAGCTACCTTTTATATTTTATTTTACAAGCTTAAAGGAGGAAATCAGCACTGTTCGGTAATAGCAAACAAAGAAATTCCTGGACTACTATATGCGGATGACTTAATGGTAGAATCTGTAACGGTAGTAGGACTGCAGAAGGCAATAAATGAAATCCAGAAATTTTGTGAAGAATGGGGAATAAACATAAACATAAATAAGTCGAAAGTTATGGTCTTCAAGAAGGGAGTTAAACTAAACACTGATGAAAAGTGGGTACTAAATGGCAAAAGGGTAGAAGTGGTTAATGAATTTGAATACTTAGGAGTAAGGTTGAATAAAATTGGAAAGTGGGGTGCACACAGGAGAAAAATTGAAGCAAAAGGAAGGGCGGCAATGAATGGGATAAAAATATGCAAATATAAGCTAGAAATGACAACCAAGTGGTTAGAAGGAATGTATGAAGCACTAGTTGAATCCAAAATGTTGTATGCAGTGGAGATCTGCGGGGGGGGGGGGGGGGGGGTGTCACAGAGGTTAAAAGGGGATGGTGGACCAAAACTACAGAAGGTTTTGTAAAGAGCTACTTGGCTTAACAAGATCAGCACCTAGGGAAGTAGCTTTAGTAGAATTAGAAAAGACATGAAGAAATGGAATAATAATGGAAAGAATAATAACATTTTAGTATGGGTGTTTGGCCAAAGATGAAGGGGAAATTATGAAATTATGCACGAGACAGCAAATACGATTAGTGAACTCAAATATTTGGGGGGGCAGAGAGAGAAGGAATTGTGGCAAAATAGAAATGGGAGATATATGGAGATTAGAAGAAGGAATACAAACGATGTGGGTAAATTGGTAAAATGCAGAATAGATATATGGGGAAGTCTAGAAAATATGAAATAATTACAATTTTACAAGCAAATAAATAGAAACTGGGGACGAGAAGCATAATGTAGATTACTGCACTAGACAAGAGAGAAGGGTTAGCTTGGATGAGAACAGGAACAATATTTATAAGAGCGGTAAGAGGTAGGGAAAAGGGAATTTGTGAATTGTGTGGGGGAAAAGAAAGCACTGAACACTATCTAACAGAATGCGGGGATGTTGCAATATGGAGAAAACAGGTTTGGGAGGAAAAATGGGAGAAAATAGAGAAGAGGATAGTAGCTATAAAAATGTTAACGGGCAGGGAGGAAAAGAAGGTAATAAGTATTGGTGAGTTCATGCAGAATGTAATAGAAAAATGGGCCAAACATGTAAAGAATGTAAGAAAGGAAGATGAGGGGGGAAGAAAGTGAATAATTAAGTAACAAGGAGGCATGTCGGTTAAGAGCTACCTGGCGGAGAAGAAGATCAGGGGGTCATATAAGCCAAGGTAGCAACAATGTAAAGACAAATAAATGTAGCCAAAGTGGTAAACTGTAAAATTTTGGAATATGCACAATTTTATTTTACCACTTTTCATAAAGAACTAAACAACTTTTGTGTAAAGCACTTTGCAGTTATTCTTTCAGCAACGTAAATAACGAAAATTCTGAACGGTTTCCTTATTCAATACAGTACAGCATAATAAGAGACAATGAGACACTATCTGTTTTGTTTACTGTCCACGGTAGGACAGTTCCTTGTAGCTATTACTAGTGCACTTGCAGGTCACAAATGTGTTACCAACATGATGGATGCCCTGCACACTATGTATACGCACTGCTAGGGAGGTTTTAAATAACAATTACCATATCGAGATTTAACTGTATTGGAACACCACAGTGAAGCGAAAAATTAATAACAATTACCATGTTCGTTGAATAGGGCGCGAAGGTACCATTAATTGGCCAGCTCTGTCTCCTAATCTTACATAATCAGACTTTTTCTGATGGGGCTACCTCGAGGAAAAGGTCTATTGTGAAACACCGACGTACCTGACAACATGAAGGTACATAAACGAAATGCCTGTGCCAGTAATAAAGAAAACATGCTTTTATTTACACACATATCGTTCATTCACAGAATCGTAAAACGCATCAAAGTAAAACTTCTTCTATTTACTCTTTAAACATTACGTTATTTTCAGCAAAGTTATCGTGTTTGCTTTGATATTTATCACACCCTTTCACCAGTTTTTGTAATCCCGCGTCAACGAAATCATCCGCCTCTCACCGAACCAAATCTTCAACAGTTAACTTCAATTCTTCATGCTATCAAACCGTATCCTGGTGAGAAACTGCCTCAGTTAGTGGAACAGATAATAATAGCTTTGCGCAAGACCCAGAATGTACGATGTGCGGTGCATTCGCTCCTTCCAAAATATCTGATCAAACTCTTGAGTATGAGCATCAGAAAAAGGTTAGAGTAACAAAAGTCCAGATGTCAGTAGCACAGGTTGCTTATTTTGTAAATCCCGTCCAAGCTTTTTCATTTTGTTTATTTCTGTCCCTCATGGCATGAACTCGACTAACAGGACGCCATGTCTATCCCAAAACACAATTGCCATTATCTTGCGTGTTGACATTGTCTGTTTAGCTTTCACTTTGAATGGAGATGTAGTGTGTCTCGATTCCATTGATTGCCGCTTCGATTCTGGAGTCATGAGGGAAACACACGTCTACTCACTTGAGACAATGTGTTTCAAAGCTTTATCTCCTTCCTCAATGTACCGGTCAAAAACCAGAAAGCTTTCTCCGGCATTGTGTGATGTGTTCTACAGTAGAAGACTTGGAACTCAGCGTTGGAAAAGTTTTCTGAATTTCGAGGTTTCAGGAAAGATTGTGTACAGCACTGATTTTTTCATTCGTGAGTTTTTGAGTGATATTGAAATCGTGAATTTTTGTGCCCACTTCCCGTAACAGTTCATCTGTGATACAGAAAATCGGATGATTGCGGTACATCACAGAAATTGTCCCACCTGTGCTGGAACAATCTCTCCCATTTACAAACTTTGATGGCATTCTCTGCGTACAACTATGATATGTAACGAGAATGTCCGATGATGACAGGCATCTAGCTGTAGCACACCTACTCATAGTACTTATTTCACACTCGACGGGACGATCACTTATCTGAAATATTTCAACTCTTTCAACAGATCCGTAAAAACTGCAGCGACTTCAACTGGAGTTGTTTTATGCCCACGATATGCGCACTCTGAGTCGCTCAATACATCGACATAAAGACAGCCAATTTGACCTCTTTTAAAACATCTGATTTGTTGCATTCAAATATACTTCTTAACATTGTGCAAAGTGTTCTTAAAAACGCCTATTTGTCTACTTCTAAGTTACACTTTTTTTTTGCAGAAACTATCTTAATCCTAAATTTCTTATAGGTACAAGGGGAGTATAGAAATATAGAAAGAGCTGGGTGCTATACGATGGTTTTTAAATTCCATTCAAGAGATTAAAAAGCAACAACAAATAAGCACATCTTATATAAAGAAGGTTTAAGTACTGCAAAATTAAAACATATAAGAAGGAATATCTCGTAAATGACTCAATTTACAACAAAATGACGTTGACATATGCTCTGTGTTTTGACATCTGTATTTTTGTGTAGTAGGTAACATTTTATCTATCTCTTACGGTTAACCATTTACGCAATGGTCCTCTAGATTAAAGAGGACTTGCGATGACATTCCCAGAATATTGAAGATACTTACTCCATTTGTCAGAAAACATATACAATGTTTGGACTTTTAATAAAACCCTTTTAAGGCATTTTTAAGAAATTCAACGTTTTCGAAAAATATCTCATATAAAGGGTAGCATGGAGGGGGTTGCATTTTCTTTAAAAATGTTGTACCATTGGAAGGTGCTGAGCTGGACTACCAGGTTTGCTATTTTACCGTCACTTTGTTTTTGAGTTATTTTTTCACTCACATAGCTACTGTTCTGTATCAAATGGTTTAATTAATTTCATGGTAGTACAAGCTAACCTACTGTTCTGTTTCATATTTTCAGATTTGAACATAGAAAATTAACGTATTCACATACAACAAATCTGATAACCACATTTCCCCCAACAAATAGGGTTTTACAAATACTCCCAAGGTTATTTTTCGATCCACTTTATATAAATCGAGATGAACTCTTGCAGAAATGGTTTATCACACATTTTCTTGTTGGTAGACGTAGGAGAAGGTAGACTGAATCAAAGGCCACACGTTTAGAATCAAGTGGCTACATGGCAGTCTTCAAACTCAACATTCCTTCAATAATATCCCAGAGAAAAATGAACAGTAACACACTTCAAATCAGCATATTGAAAGAAATGGCCGGTGACCACAAAGAATATATTAACAATTTGTGTTTTAAAGAGCTCTACATGTTCTACTCTACATATTAATGTGTAACAACCTAGCAGCATAGTTCAGCAGTAATATGTGAGGCTCGCTTTACGGAGGTCTGGGTTCGAATCCCGATGATCACCAATTCGGTAGCCAAATGTTGTTGCGTATCATCTGCCAAATTTGCTGTTTGCACACTGTTCATCAAAATCTGTTTCAGGGTTTAAAGATCAGTGACGATGTTCGGCGTGTCCAAACGGTGCAGGTTTGCTACGAGAAGGTCCTTTCTGATATAAGTCGAAGAACTATGCCGCCTTTGGATGCTGTCGAGTCAAGTGACGTCCGTGTAGTCAGCGGCTTCTGTTTGGGCACGGGCCGCGCTGAGTACCTTCGATTTAGAAGAGTTAAGGACCCCGTACATGCTTGTGCAGGCCGTTATCCTCATCTAATCACTCTTCCGATCTCTCTCCTCATTCTTCCTTTTCAGGGTCACGCTACATTCAGAAAGAGCCGCATGACTTCATGCGGGGTCACCCTCCGTAATGTTTAGTTTTTAAAATTTACAGTTATATAAAATTATGCAAACGTCTGTCCATATGAAAGGAGCATCACGAATTATTACCAGAAAATTCAATATACATATTTTATCACCTAAGAACCTGTATAAGCTCTATTTTAGTAGACATCTATAGAGAGATTTATGAGAAAGAAATGTCAGAAAGTGTCCAACTAATTGGACGCCTTGAACATTATCATTTCTCAAATTTGGACAACATTGTAATTCAAACCTATCACAAAAAGCTATCAAGCAAAAATCTGTACAGCACTCATAATTTTCTCCACTCTTGCACAAAGTATTCCTAAAACATTTATTTCTCTATCAGCGTCATGTTAATGGAGATAAATTTGCAACAATTAGCTTACTGTTAACGTGAAGTCTTTGAAATTCCGTCCTCTTCGCATGGAAAAAAGATTAAACAGTAGAATGACGTATTCGTATTCCAGAAAAGCATAGGTGGAAACTCAAACGAATAGAAAGGAATGTTTCTGAAGTGGTTTTCATCAGAACAAAATATGACTAGAACTGCGTGTTTTAATGGAGCATTCGTGTTTTTGTTTGTTTGTTTTTGTTGTGTAGGCGTTTCTTTGTTTATTTGTGGGGGCGTGCGAACGCATGTGTTGAGATTTTATCCAGGTGCGGCACATTGCGCACAATAACCCAACGGGGGGGGGGGGGGCACGTATGCTTATTTACATGCTCAAACAATAATTTTTATCTTTCATAATATTTACTGTAATCAAACAAAAATTTGCAATTTTTTAAGAAAGCATAAGAAACAAAGTCAAATTTTACTGAAGCTTAAATACTAAAATTTTCTACCGTATCTTTTTCAATTTTGAAAATGTTCTCATTTATTTTGTACCTTTCTCTGAAAAACTAATCATGCAATTTAACCGTAAATATATATTCTTGCTCTACAATGTTAACATGAATTTAATCTGTAACAAGTTT
Source organism: Mantis religiosa (assembly GCA_030765055.1). NCBI lineage: Eukaryota > Metazoa > Arthropoda > Insecta > Mantodea > Mantidae > Mantis > Mantis religiosa. Next base: position 243,806,791 of record CM060950.1, on the reverse strand, counting down.
TTCTACATCTTATTAAAAAATTGGGAAACTTTTAAATTTATTTGTCTTATTTGTAAATTTTTCACCACATGCTTAATTAAACTTTCTACTCTGCTTACTCTAATAGTAGTGAAGATTTATGCTGTACGAAGCACCATAATATAAATCTGCATAAACCCCATGATAAGTAAGAACGCTCCAGATAAGTATCTGGTAGCTGCTTCATCTTCTCTGGCTCCCTTTTGGCCCATCTTTTCCTGCCTACCACGTTTCTTTCAATTAGTAATGGAATTTTAAGATACAGCAACTCTGATTCCATAAATTTCACTCAAAATGTTATGTGTGAAAACACCTAACTGTGGAACAGCATATGTTCATAGCACCACATAGCAAATTACCACCTTCTCCTCCTACACCAACACTTCTGAGCCCATTAAAGCCTCACATTTGGTTCATAACATCTAATATTTTTCTTTGAAGTTTTAAATTCTGTTTTCCTATCACAATTTATGCAAGTTATATGCAAGTTACACACTATTCCAAGTCAGTTGCCATCATCTACCAACTTAATGTTACCAGCACCATATCCAGAACCTTTTTGAAGCAATACTACTACCCTAAATAGGAGCTCCATATCTATTAGCCTGAGGCCAGTGTTATTTTCAATCTTATTAACAGAAATATCTCCAGCCTGCTTACTAAGTGTTTGTTTGGAACCACTTGGTAGTGACATAACCTCAACATTACCTACCTAATTTCCCTTCCATCTACTTACATTTTTAATGTTCTGAATATTATATTTCTTAAATATGTGTTTACTTCTCCCCAATTTAGAAGTAAATGCAACCCAAATATAAAAGGTACTATCCAAACTCAGAGCTTACAAAAATCTTTGAGCACAAACAGCTATACAGAAACTAATCCACAGCCTTCTAAACATAAATATGAAGATCTAGAATGTTTCGAACAAATGACTGTCAAAGGAATGCATTTTAAAGCCTTCTACTGCTGTCCAATCCGAAAAAGGGTGGAAACATTCACAGTTTTCCAAGGAAATTGAAGGCAAGCTGACGTGTAACCTGAAAAAGGGACTTGGTACACTTGCTGTGCCAAGGAATTTAATTTTTAAATGCGCTTAGAGGAGGAATACGAAATAGATACTCTTGGAAGATGTAGTACTAAAATTTTCATTATATTAAAACAAAATTACAAAGAAATACTTTTGACCGATTTTGCGTACATCCCTCCTTAATGGTCACGTGACGCACATGGTTATGTTGAAACTCGTGGTCGCATGGCCATAATGCGTACACTGCCATTGTTTGGTATAGTTATCGTGTTCATCACGTAGGGGATCCTTCTCCTTTAGCTGCGGACCCCTAGCAATCACCGTACCTCTGACGTTAGAAGAGGAACCACGGGCCGAACTGCCGAGCCCCATCCGTAAGGGAGTTTTTCGGATTGGGTTGGACTCGAGGGGGGCAGTGTGTTCCCGAAACCCATGGGAGAACGGGTACGTCTGCGCACGATGTTGAGGGAAGCTATATATCCCGCGTACTAGCCTGCATAGCTAGTAGAAGGTGTGCTAAATCACCAGGTGGCCTTACCGAGGTTGTTCGGTAGCCTTCGCCTTTGGGGTTGGCACGTGCAAGTGGCGTATCCACCTCCACCCGTTTTGTGTTTTCAGACCAGATGGGGGAGGGCTTGTTAGCATCTAGGTCTTGCCCTATGGAAAGAGCCCTGGACGCGCCGGTTGCCTCTTGGGGACAGCTCGGTTTTCTCCTTGGTCGTAGAGGTCGGTCGGTCTTTATTTTGTGAAGGCTACCCTAGTAGACACCTTGTAGATAGTAGATACCCTTGCCCTAAATGTTTAAATGCACATTTTAAGGTTGTAAAATACTGTCACATGATTGCACGGTCTAGGGTGACGGTGGAGACTTCCTGCTTACGTCACAAAGCCAGGCGGCTGCCTGACGTCACGACCCGGAAGTGCATGACTTTGTTGTACTATGCTGAAGTTTCCAAACTGCACGATATTAACAGATATGGAGGAATGAACTTTAAGAATGTTCCCTCAGGTATCCAGAGGTTTGGTTTGCAGAACCATCTTGCAGTGAAGGGAGTACAATACGAGTATAGGGGAGTGCTGCTGCCAGCTAGATTCAGTGATCAGCGAGTATGCGGGTAGTTATTGGAAGAAGATCAGTGTCACTGTCAGTCTGTGCACAGTGACTTTAAGGAGAGTGAATCGATCTACGAGCTCGTGAAGCTACGAACAGTGCGAAAAGTTGCGAGCGAAGCAGAAGTGTTTGCTCTATGCAATTGTAAAATAAAGATTAGTTAGCGATACTCTTGAACGTTTCAATGACAGACCAAGTGAGTTTAGCACAGAGTGCTGCAATATAGTAATAATACCTACGAATTTTCATATATTTTTATATTATAAACTGAGGATCATAAGTACACCAAACTTTACTGCAGGCAATGATAGGATGGCTATCATTTCAACTTGGTGGGATAAAACTAACAACAAGTAAAATCTTTGCCGTTGGCCATCACTGGAAAGGAAATCCAACTTTACATTACTTTCGTGTGAAACTCTATTTACAGCGAGCAGAAAGAACATTAAGATTTTCCAGTCAAGAATACTTTCTTCTCTCAAATCAGATTCCTTTGTAGATAAATCCAAGGTATGTTTCTCGTTTACGACATATTTGCATTCAAATAATTCCTTGCGTTTTTCTAAACATGAGCGCCAAAAAAATTTTTTTTGTAACTTACTCATAAGGAAATTCACAGCTTAAAAGTGTATGGAAAAAGTGCTAGTTCAATTTTAATTAAGCTGCAAGAAATTTAATTTTGTTATACTTAGGAGAACTGAATACAAATTCTCCCTCTATCTTCATCGTTTTCTGTTTTTCTGCGACTTGCAAATGCCATAATGGACATAAAATGCAACATGTTGGTTCTAACTACGTGTATGAATTTTCAATGAATGTGTTACAGGTATACACTTATACGTCGGCTGGGTACATTTTTAAATTTAGTATGGAACAAAGAACGAGCAAAGAATACTTCAGAACCGAAGTGACTACTGATTACACCACCACCACCACCACCACCACCACCACCACCACCACCACCACCACCACCACCACCACCACCACCACCACCACCACCACCACCACCACCACCACCACCACCACCACCACCACCACCACCACCACCACCACCACCACCACCACCACCACCACCACCACCACCACCACCACCACCACCACCACCACCACCACCACCACCACCACCACCACCACCACCACCACCACCACCACCACCACCACCACCACCACCACCACCACCACCACCACCACCACCACCACCACCACCACCACCACCACCACCACCACCACCACCACCACCACCACCACCACCACCACCACCACCACCACCACCACCACCACCACCACCACCACCACCACCACCACCACCACCACCACCACCACCACCACCACCACCACCACCACCACCACCACCACCACCACCACCACCACCACCACCACCACCACCACCACCACCACCACCACCACCACCACCACCACCACCACCACCACCACCACCACCACCACCACCACCACCACCACCACCACCACCACCACCACCACCACCACCACCACCACCACCACCACCACCACCACCACCACCACCACCACCACCACCACCACCACCACCACCACCACCACCACCACCACCACCACCGCCGCCGCCGCCGCCGCCGCCGCCGCCACCACCACCACCACCGCCGCCGCCGCCGCCGCCGCTGCTACCAACTTTGTGTAAATCATCCACAAATATTCGTCACCCAGTCCAAGTTTCAGAAATTCAAAATGCTCTTCATTTCCGCAGAAACTCCGTTTGGTTAAACCCTACAGTAGCAGAATTACGTAACATACATAAATACAAACTTCCAAGATCATTGACCACAAACAAAAGCGTTCACTTTCAAAACACAGTTGCAGAAACACGATTACACTCTCATTTCGCCTCTGTTTACGACTGTCCCTTGGCGAGTCGCGGCTTTCTTAAATACCTCTACTCATATTACTAGACAGTTCTGGAATTTTCTGTAACAAACAAGAAATCGAAGCTTTCAGTCAGCTATCTGTTTCTTTATCTGTTTCGCAAGCGCCATTTATGATTAAATCGTGGTATGTTATGGATTTAGTACGATTTGTAAACAAGCAGGACATATAGATATTACACGGATTAACACAACTACTAGGTTGCGAATCAAGTACTCAGGCGCATTTAGTCCATCCATGATGCATTAATAGGTTGTTCAACTATTAGGCTGCCCGCCTCTTTAGCGTGGGTGGTAGTGTGTTCAAGAAATCCCAAGTTTGAATCTCGGGTCAGGGTGAGTTTTCTGGATAAGGCTTTTTCAGGTTTTTTCTTTCTTCCTAATCCTGAAAGAGGGATGTCGGGTACCTCTAAGCTCTGTGAACTCTGGACTCATTTGAGCATCATTTAACCAATTTTATTCACCGTTCGATATGACAACGTAATAAACATAATCAAGCCACAAACCCATATGGCCCCACAGTGCACTTGGATCCCCGGCTCGCAGAATCGTATTATTTGAAACTACTGGTAAATTTAACGTCGTATGCCACATAAACGCAGAGCTCAGTTTTCTATTACAGTCTATTACTTTAAAAGAATACCAATATTTTTTTTTTAAATTAAATTTAATCGCAAATATTCGTAATTTGTTAGTGGAATGTCTCATTATGAATATAACGTACCCCATATATAAATATTCACTTGAACGCTTTGACACGTGAAGGGCAATTTTATTGCTCCGAAATTTTGTAAAAATATCTCGATTTTATAACTGATCCGTACTGCTGTGTATAACAGGCATGGGAAAGTCATTTCCTGTGGTTTTATTATTGCATAGAGTTCTATTGAGCCTTCCTAAGGAGTAACGTTAATTTAAAGTGAATGACTATACTGCTGTAAACGTGAGAGTATTTTTTCCATGGTAACTATGCGACGTACGGTTTTATAAGGCACGAGCAGAACAAATGCGTGCACACGGTGGCTGGCCTGTAGCCATCTGATGCGCCAGAGAGCGGAAGTTAGGGAGAGCGAACATAAACTTACGTATCAAAGATAACTATGGTAATATTAAAAACCGTAACATTCAGTATTAATGTGATTATTTACTGAAAATAACATACCTGGATGTCTGAAAACGACTTATTGTAGAGGAATTACTAGCTGCAATAAAATAAATAACCGTTGCTCAATTTCTGTGACAGAAGTTTTGCCCTGTTTTAACAATAAGCGATACAGTATGCACACTCACATTACACGCTATAGTCGTGAGTTCCTGGATTTATGAAAAAGTGACTCGGCCACGCAATTTCTCAGATGACATTTCTTAAAGAAGCTGTACACTTTAAAAATAATACTTCTGGCGTGGGAGCGGAGTACTTTACTTCTTAGTACCTGCGCCACTGGTACCAGGATTTGACGTTGACATTGGTAGCAATTCACAAAACACAATGTAAACATGTGAATTATCTGTTTATTATAGTTACACAAAGTACCTTAAACTCAACTTGCATGACGCACTTGTCTTGCACCGAAATCTAAAGAATACGAGCGCGCTCCTGGAGTGCAGTGATCCGTGGTCAGTTAAGTTATGAACTATATATATATCTGTGTGTATAAAGTATATGTATGTATATCCCGATACTTATTAACAATATCATTAATGCCGTTGTTCATATTATCCCGATATCGCAGTCATTCAAAATTCCGCTCGCCTCGGTAGCGTGACTGCCTCATGTTAAACATATTCCGAGTTCGAATCCCGGTCAGGGTGAGTTACCTGGATAAGGTTTTTCCGGGGTTTTCACTTATCCTGCAAGACGAACGTCCGGTAACTCTAAGCTCTATGGTCCCTGGGCTCATTTGAGCATCATTTCACCCATTCCATTCATCGTCCGATATGACTTAACGTTGGAGGACGTCAATTACATAAACAAAGTTCCTAACGATACTTCTGATGTCTTACATAGTACTGCGTAATGAAAAGGAATAACACACAGGCAAGATTGGAACTTGAAGCACATCATCAGCATAAACACGGGAGTCAGGTGTTTATTCTCCAAGCGATAATCTGAGAACGTAAGTCGTAGAAGAATGGCCTTCGTACAGGCTGTCGCAAAAATTGTTGCTGCATATACAGTGCGATCCACCTTGAATCAATAATAGGACACACGTGCAACTTTGAAAGAATAGAATACACAATTGGGAGATTACATTACACTATTTACACGTATTCTATGAAGTTTTACGGAGGGTATCCTCGCCAATCTTACTTATTTCTGTTCGAGTGGATTATTATCCGTGGCCTATTCTTGTACACTCTATTTTTAGATACCCCCACAAGAAAATAATTCCGCGAGGTTAGGTCAGGGGATCTGGGAGGGGGGGCAGAGACCTTTTGAGAATACTCGATTATCAACGAAACTGGTTACAAGTTCGATGGTGTCATTAGATGTAGGCATGTTGCTCCATCTTGCTGGAAATAACCTTCTCTCAATTCGATATCATCCAGCTGCTCCACAAATATCCTGAAGATACCTATATATACTTCAATGTGTACAGTCGTATCAAAGGAAATGGGACCAACGATCCTGGAAGGTGACACCGCGCACCATACTCCAAATTTGGCTTATTCTCCCAGGGCCACTGATATCATTAGAACCAATTTCTACATTCTACGAGCTTTCAAAGGGATATTATGGCCTATTGAAATGATTCAGATTTATATGGATCGCACTGTACCAAGGCGCATTACATTGTCGAAATTCCAATAGTAATTTTGTGCCCATGGAAAAGAGAAATCTCTGTTGCTCACGCTTGTGCTGTGCCTTCCGAATTAGGCAAGACTCCGCGCCTATGTTAGGACAGTCGCTCTAGGGAAGTCCTCCCTAGCTCCGACTCATATGCCTTCTAAAAACATGTGCCTTAGAACTACGGTGCTTCGGGAAAAATTCAGACAGCACAAATATGAATTTTCGTTAACGGGACATTTACTGCTAGGTGTATATACCGGCAAATCTAGAAATATATGTACAGTAACAGAGCAACCTTTATCAATCTTTTCCAATATTTATATACTTAATGCATACCAGAGTTTATATACATCATCCACAGATTTAAAATGCAGGGTTTTGTATACATCTTTATTTAGATATTCTATGCCCCCTCTCTCTCATCACATATGAAATAAAATATTTAATCTATCCCTAATGATGAATGGAGGAATTAAATAACCGAACTGCTATTTCGGTATCAGAGTAACGTCATTAACGTACATTCTACCATTATAAAGTGCGCTATATTCTTAATTTTGATGCTAGCTTTTCCAATGTTTCATTTCGGGAGAGAAACATTTCCCCACCGGCCGCCAGGGACAACACAAATAATACAGCCGCTGCTTAGATTTGTTTCTCCGCAGTGAATTCCAGGAATATGATAACGGATGACGCAATATTAAAATTATAAGGACTTAACAAAATGAGGTCCAAACTTTTAGTATCTTTGAAGCTCTCGGCGCAGAATTATTCCTGCTCCCTTCCTGCCTCTAACCACTATCACTTGAAAGGAATTTGATTTATTGAAAACTTTTGCCGAAGCGTACGTATAGATGGAGTTTTCCGAGATATGGCCAATGTATGCATTCACTGCATTAGGTCACAGGGGAAATAATGGCGGGAAACGCCAAATGGACGTACAGATGATAAAGAAAATCGATATTGTATTTAACATGAGGCTTAAGTTGATGGGTAGAACCATTTAGAGGAATAAATCAGATATTTCTTTTATGTAAAAGCACCGCGGCAGCCGTTGTGAAAGCGACGTTGAATGCTTTTCAGGCTTATTTGAAGCGATATTCTTCTTGTAATAAAACTAATCCTCAAACTAATGAATAAGTTTATGTTCCTTGTTTTTATAGTAAAATACTATGAGCTGCCGCTGTCAGAAGGCCTTTTAGCACAATCATAGCTATACAAACATTAAATAATTTCCCTTTCCTTATTTATTTGTGGGTGCTAAACTTTAAGAAGTGAATAATGTCGGCGCATGGGGTGAGTGAGTGTGTGGCGTTTAAGGGCCCGTCGACAACGAGGTCATTTTTCTTTGATTATCTGTCTCAATCATAAAATTTAAGGGGAGACATTTGTGAAAAATGCTAAAATTCAGAGTTTACATCAGAACTGCTTGAAACTTTGTCATTAGGTGGGGTATAGGGAATATAGCTAATCTCTCAAAATTCATCTTTCTATCTTAAATATTTTTTTAAAAATTTAAGTAGTGCTTTTATAGTATGATTTTTGCATGTTATATTATAAGTCCCAGTTCATACAGTTTTTCTTTTAGAAACTTTAAATCTTAGATTCAGGTTTCTATGTACATCAGTTACAAAAGTTGCTATACCTTTAAAATGTGTGTTAAGTACTTTCGGAGAAAGAAATTTTTATGTTTAACTATATTAAATTGTTCTAAATTGTTTGAAATTTTGAGATTTAAAATTCAATAATAAATAGGGTATTTAATTTAACTCAACAAATATACCAACTTGCCTTAAACATTTATTTAGGAATATGTATGAAAAGTTTCATACAAATTTGTTGACATTTGCAGAACATGGAGCATTTTGAACAAACAAAAATGTTCAAGAATTTAAAGTGGTGAAAAATGAATTCAAATATTTAGTAATAAATGACACTACTTTCTTTACTTTGGAAACTCCATGCATTATATGCAGGCCCTACAGCTGTCCCATTACCTGTTTTCTCTTTAATGTGGTTACCTTTGGCTCTTTTTTATAATTTTTCCATCTACAATGGTCCTTACAAAAAAAAAGAATCATTTAATTTTTTACTGAAATTTCTTTACGTTAAGAAACATATTACATGATCTACAATTTTTGTTATAAATTTTTGGAACTTTGTATTCTGATTATTTTAGGTAATAGTTACAAAACTATATATGTATATACACATTTGCCCATGTCTAATGGTTCTGGAGGAGAACATTTAAGGAATGTGATAGAATTTTCTTGAATTATTCTCAATGTTCTGTTTTCAATACCAATCATTATTAACTTTTTAATATACAGCCAAAATGATACCAATTTTGATTGAAAATTTATCTAGGAATATACATATATGCAAAACTTTAAGAAATTCATGGAAAGCTTTAGTGTCTGGACTATGAGTATTGAAAATGCTAAAAGTTGGACACGAAGCAAAATCTAGTTAGAAGCTCTAAATATAAAACACATTTTTTCTGTTTCAAAACCCTCCTGCACTATATGAAGATCACTCAGCTGGTTTATTATCCTCTGCTTCTTTTAATTTAGTCACCTTTAACTGCTCCTTGTCAGATTTATATTTGCTCAATGAAGTTTGAGCACTTGGTTTTAGATTTCACCTATCCCTAATACTGCTAATTTTCTTGCTAACAGGACTTACTTTGCTTGCTGCAACTTTTACCTTAATATTTAGACTAGACTTATAACCCATATTAAATTCATTAACAGCTACAATCACTGCAATTTGCAATTTCGTTCTTAATACAAAAGCTTCTTTGTGACATTTACTCCATGCAAACTTTCATTAGCATTCTGTACTTCTCCTTTGATGCAACTTCCAGTAGAATAGTACTAACTAATCTCTTTATTTTGGTCTGTGAGATGGAAATTCTAAGAAGAACAGTTCATGCAATTCATACCCATGTTGATACAAAACTTCTGCATAGAAATATGGCCCTTACCAATGCCCAGAAATACATAAACCATTCTTCTATTTACATCCAAAGGAGACCTATAAGAATCACTGTTAACTCTTGGGCTATAATATATTTTCACTTAACATTTACCTCAAGCATAGCATTCTAGTATCATTACTTACTATTATGGCTAGAAAACCTTAAAGTTTCATTATGTTTGCTTCGAAATAGCCACTGTACTCCTAACCTAACCTGGTATGAATTATATACGTAATGCTACAACAAGAAAGCAATATAATGTTAAATCAGGCTTTATTCCTATTCTAAACAACATTAATTTAATATAAGCTGCTATCCACAGCTTTCACTTGCATGTAAACAATATTTCACAAACACTACATGTCATTGGAAATGTTTGTTTACTTTCAAAAGTAGTAAGTGTGAAATAATATATAAAATGGTAGCAGACAGGTTCAGTAGCTTCCAGAAACATACAGAAGATGTCTCTGCACATTACCACAGTTACAGAATCAAACCGTGTAGTTTAAACGTGAGAATTCCATCAATTTATTTGCAACACACTAGCAAAGGAAATATAAATGGCGCCGCCAACCCGCACATGGGCATTTAAATAATGACATAGTGGCTCTTTAAAATGGAGCTAGGGCCTAACTGACGGCAGATTCTGAAACTACAATGTTTAAGCAAACTTTTATGGCAAAACACGGAAAATGTTTTTGTCATTTTTGAAGAAATTTCACCGATGCCTCCCCTTAAAAACCATCACTATAAAAATAGTTTAGTTATTGCATAACTCTAGTTTGCTATATGTTTACCCTTTGGCTCTTAATTTGTGACCATGTGGGTTCGTGAAATTAAGAGTCAATTTTACAGAAATACAAAATGCTCTTTATTTCCATAGAAAGACACTGTTGCAAAACCCTGAGCAGCAGAATGACGTAACATACACCAACACAGTCTCTCGTGGCTTTATCACACGTAAACAAACAAAACAATTCACTTTCAAATCACAACACGATCATTACTTCTCGACTCGACTCGGTAGAGTTCAAATGTCCACATACACAATATCTATATATACATATATACACACAGAGTGAAGACTGACCCCCTTCTGATCAGCAGGGAGTTACCGAGCTGTCTCAAAAGGGCGCCAGGCACCTCCGTGGGGCTTTCCATAGGGCAAGAACTAGAGATTAACAAGCCCCCCATCTGGTCCTATTGACTCAAGACGGTATGGAAGTGGATACGCCACTTACGCGCGCCAACCCCAAAGGGGAAGGCTACCGATTAACCTCGGTAAGGCCACCTGGTCATCTAGCATACCTTTTACTAGCTATGCTGGCTAGTACGAGGGAATATATGGCTTCCCTCAACCCCGTCCGGAGACGTACCCGATCTCCCACGGGTATCCAGAACCACTGCCCCTCGAGTGCAACCCAATCCGAACAACTCCCAGAGGGAGGGGCTCGAATGTTCGGCCCGTGGTTCCTCTAGTAACGTCAGAGGTACCACGAGTGCTAGGGGTCCACAGCGCCCGCACCACGGCAGCTGCAGAGGACAGATCCCCTCCCCCACGAGAACACAAAATAAACAGCTCACTAGTGACTGTTCACTCACTGACAGCTCCCTGCCAACTCTGACAGTCTCGTCCAGTTTGGAAATGGCTGTGCTGTTGTATCCCAAGAAGTTACAATGCTATATAAACTGCCAGAATTCTACACAATATTCTCTAGTGAATTATATGCAATTAAAAAGTCCCTAGAAGTGATACCATGCAATGCATCCAAAATATGTGACTTACTCGTATTCCATGAGTGCTTTATTGTCCCTCCAAGATTTGTCGTCCACTAAATTGATAATCAAGGATATCAAAAATATATACAATAAACTTACTCTAGAAGACAAAGAAATACTGTTGACGTGGATACCATCACACCAAGGAATAGCCGGAAATGAAAAGGCTGATGAAGCTACTAAAGAAGCAGCAAAACAACCAGTATACCCCCCAATACCGATTCCACATGAAGATGTTATAAGCCATATAAAGAAGGACATAATTCAGAAATGGAAACATCATTGGCTAGAAACCAATGTACATAGTAAACTCCGACAAGTGAAACTGAACACATCTCCTACTCAGTGTCTTTATAAACATACAAGTCGAAAAAAGCAAATATTACTCTCCAGACTTAGAATTGGACATACAAAGCTTACTTTGATTATCTTCCAGAGAGAGGCCTCCACACTGTGAACCATGCAAACAACCATTATCAGTAAATCATATTATAAATTAATGTTCTCGCTACTCAATCTATAGGACTCTTCATAAATTTCCTACAAATCTTCATACCATACCAGATGAACAGAAGAATCCACACTCAGTGTATTTATTTCTAAAAGACTGTAAATTAACTTCTTCAGTATGAAAATCTGTTCAGTGTTACCTGGTTTCAGTGTATTCTGTGAAGTGAGAATGACTATAATTAATAAGTAATACATAAAACGTATGAACATAGTGCTGAACAATATTGATTCCTCAGTTGAATGTATAGTTTGTGTGAACTTATGTGTTTATATTGTAACGGGACCTAATAGTTCCTAAAATGTTAATTGTACTGACCAACTGTATACAACATTTGTTATACCATCTTATAGTTGTCGCTATAAGGCCATAGTTGTTAGGCGACATTAAATAAATTTGTCTTAAAAAAAAAATACTAATACTAATTCTAATACTAATTCTAATGACAATGACAATGATAATGATAAGGATGATGATGATGATGATAATAATAATAATAATAATAATAATAATAATAATAATAATAATAATAATAATAATAATAATAATAATAATAATAATAATAATAATAATAATAATAATAATAATAATAATAATAATAATAATAATAATAATAATAATAATAATAATAATAATAATAATAATAATAATAATAATGGTGATGATCAAAATTAATAATGCAAACCTTAGTTGTTTCGTTAAGATGTGGTATGACATGTAAAATACTTTAGAGGTACTCAGCTTTAGAAAATGGACCAGCATGGCTTTCTTTACTGAGCAGAGATGAGACAATTAGCTGTGGACAACTTCCAACGTTGTGTTTGCAGTACCTTTGAAAGTTGTGGCTCGACAGTGTACTTTCTCGCCAATGCTACTTTCTCAAGAATAGAGTCCAGCGCTGCAGTGTAATAGTGCAGCTGGAGTTGTGAAAACTTTGGAATCCTCTTTTCCGGTCGGGTCGAACAGAAGCGCCATAATCATTAGCCACTAACTTGAACCTGGTATCTGAGTTCACAGGTGAAAAAAAAAGGAACTTGAGCAACTGCCATTACACAACTCCGAAGGAAATTAGAGCCTCTGCAATATACAACTGTTCCACAAGATACCATAGTAACTGACATGTTGCATATTATCAAAAATTGGTCTAAACCCCAAAATATATTCAATTATTACTGTTATGCTAATTGCATTGAATGATGGCATATTGAAAATTATAACATTTACCAAATGAAGTATGCAGCTCATACCATGGCCCGCCTCGGTAGCGTGTCTGCCTCACGTTCAAGGGGTCCCAAGTTCGAATCTTGGTCAGGGCGAGTTACCTGGATAACGTTATTTCCGGGGGTTTCGTTATCCTGAAAGACAAATCTCGGGTAACTCTAAGCTCCATGGACCCCGGACTTACTTGAGCATCATTTCACCCGTTTCATTTATCGTCCGAAGACTGAAGTTGGAGGACGTAAATTACAAAAAGAAGAAGAAGAGGAAGAAGAAGAAGCTCATGCCATAGGTGAAGGTAGTGCAGTACCGGCCGGGTTAAGTTTTTTATTACTTTACTCAGTAACTGTGATGGTGAATCGAATTCTTACTATATTATTCTATTACCTCAAGATATATCTATAAATAGTGTAATGTAATGACTTTTATTTTTATTTATAGTACTTTTTACGTCGAAAGTAGAAACGCTAGAATTATAAGGCTTGTAGAAAGTGTCTGGCAGTATCGGCGACTGCCTTTTCTGTTACAATATAGATTGTCAGTGACACATTACACTGTCAGATATATGAGGGATGTTCAATAAAGAATGGTCATAAATTTTTTACGGTCATAATTTTTCGCACTGAAATTCTATCTTATTATATTCTGTTAGCTTAATGGGAAACAAACATGCCGTAGCAATTTAAGTAATTTAAGTCATATCGGACGATGAATGAAATGGGTGACATGATGCTCAAATGAGCCCAGCTTCCATAGAACTTAGAGTCACCCGACATTCGTCTTTCAGGATAAGGGACAACTCCGGAAAAAGCTTTATCCAGTAACTCACCCTGACCGAGATTCGAACTTGGGACCTCTTGAACATGAGGCAGGCACGCTATCATCTACGCTACCGAGGCGGGCCTTTTTGGCTTTTTAGGTTATTTCTCACTTAGGGTCTTTTTCTATCTTGACTTTCGTTGTTCAGTTCCTTCCGATTCTCTGGTTCAATAATTTCATCATCAACAGTTACCCCCGCTATACGTTAAAAGGTGACACATACTACTTCAGTGAACATGTTAGTAAGCTTTAACTTAATGTTTTCATTTCTTTTGTGACGCTGTAAAAGCTGGAAACTTTGAATGATTTTTTGTCGGCTTTCATAGCTTAGGTAACAAACGCTTATTTAAATATTTACCATCATGAGGAACAGAGCGACAGACTTTGGGTTTCTCACGCTCCCCTGGATTTAAAATATCCGTGGAATCAGAACCGCCAGAGGTCGAAAGAAAGGGCTCTTAATTCATTTTCCTTGTACGTTTTAATATGCTCTTCTTGAGCGAGGACTTTGAGACTCTGCTCGCTGATTTACTAACGACAGAATGAATAGAGGATTTACAAAGTCTCAGCTCCTTACACCAAGATGCCTGGAAGACAAAGTTGGTTATTTATTTACACAATTTACTCGCAATCCACGCTTAGCTCAACTTGTTTATAATTTTTCAGCTGTGTGTCCATTTTTATAATGCATTTTCACTTTGGAAAACTTTATCCACACTTTTAGCTACAAATCGGCTTATAATATTAAATACCGTAATTATTTGTAACACGCTTCTGCTAATTTTAGTTTCCGTCCGAAATATACGAGGGCTGTACAGTAAAGTATGATCACAATCGTTTTCTGACAACGTACCTTTACTCATCCTCATAGTTTTGATGGTCCTTCTCAAAATAGTCGCCCCTGAATGCGATGCACTTGTCCCAGCGTTTCTGCCAGTCTTCAAAGACACGCTGGAAACCATTTTTTGAGAGATCCTTCCAAATCGCCTCTGATGATTGATAATGCCTCCCACGAAGGTGTTTCTTCAAGTTAGAGAATAGAGAAAAGTCACGTGGGGCTAAATCCGGACTATAGGGATGGTGAGGGATGCACTTTACGTTGATTTTTGCAAGATATTCAGCAACAACATTGGCAGTATGCGGCCGCGCATTATCGTGGTGCAGCATCCAGCCTGCTTCAGGGAAATGTGGTCTTTTGCGCCTTATATGGACTTGCAATTTTTTCAGGACATTCCTGTAGCATTGTCCAGTTACTGATGTGTGTGCAGGTACAACATGCTGACAAACCATTCCACGAATATCAAAGAATGAGATGGTCATAACTTTCCGAGCAGAAGTAACCACTTTTACTTTTTTGGGGGGTTGGTGATGAAGGAGATTTCCACACTGAGCTTTGCTGTTTGCTCTCAGGATCATAATGATGTAGCCAAGTTTCATCAGCAGTGATTACGTTTGAAAGAAATTCCGGATCTTCCTCTAACATAAAATTTAACTGCATGCAGACCTGCATGTGAATGTCCTTTTGTTCGGGAATCAACAGTCTTGGAACCCATCGCGCACAAACACGTCTCATGTGTAATGTTTCTGTGACCAACGTGTGGGTGGCACCCAATGGAATGTGTAGTATTTCAGAAAGTGATCTTAAGGTAATTCGGCGATCCTCTCTCACAATGTCAGCAGCAGTGTTGATGTTTTCTTCCGTAAGAGCAGTAACTGGAGCACCGGTTCCATCTTCGTTTGAAATTGATTGTCTCCCCTTTAAGCATTTTAAAAGACTTTCGAGCTGTGCTGCACGGCAGAACAAACTCTCCTTAGGCTTCCTGTGACATTATATAGGCCTCAACTGAAGATTTGTTGAGACGAAAGCAGAATTTCAAAGCCGCATATTGTTCCTCACGTGTTACCTCCATTGCAGTGGTAGGCGATAATGAACATGTCTGAACTTGCCTGGTTCTCACAGGCGGGAACCAGGAGTAATGAAAATGAAACTAGTACGGCGTCTTTGTTTCACATTATAGAATATAATAAGTTTGAATTTTAGTGCGAAAAATTATGACCGTAAAAAATATGACCATTCTTTATCGAACAGCCCTCGTACCAGGTGAGTCAGCTGCCTCTATTTATTATTAACTATGATACTCGCAGTTTAGAGTCTAATGGGAAAACATTGACCCTTTTAGCACATAAGCTGTTATTGCATCTCTGACGTAATCGGTATTATCTTAAACAGCATTAACACTTACAGCCTGAATGAGGACCAAGAAGCTGTGAAAAGCTTAAATAAACGACAGTTTTTCATGAATATAATACTAGCAGGGTGATAAAATTGTACTTGCCCAAAGAGCGATAAAGAATACGTGACAGCTCGCCGAGTAAGTTAGCTGCGGCATACGTATGGTGATGCAAAGCCTAGGTTCGTATTCTTTTGGTTCTTGTTTTTCTTTCTCCAACTCTTTATCGTCTGTATTTTAGTTACTAATTTATTGATTGTAGCTACGGGTTCTCTTGTGAGCCAAATACACAAGAATGGCAATCCGATAATTAGGGATCTACAGGGATTAGCCTATCATATAAGTAGTGCCGAGCTCACTCTACCGTAAGCCTGGAGAGGCTCTTGTCCTTCTAAAGCAAACTACGGCTATCTTTATCTTCAATTTGGGATCATGTTTAACTTCGTTAGCCCTTATCTTTACGGTATCTGGTGTTTTAAACCATGTAATGCAGTTAGCTTTCATTTTTAGGAGCACGTCGACGACATTAAATCTAATAGCTTTCGTTTCATGCTTAAATCCTATGTTTCATTATGCGTTTATATGATATATGATATATATTTATTGTGCATATTCCAAAATTTTACAATTTACAACTTTTGGCTACATTTATTTGTCGTTACCTTGTTGCTACCTTGGCTTGCATGACACCTTGGTCTTTTGCTCTACCAGGTAGCTCTTAACCTCCATACGTCCTTGTGACTTGTTATGCTGGAAGTACTTAAGTCCCAGGTTTCATAGTTAAACCACTATTGCCTTTTATAGACTGCATTTTTGAGTCTTTCTCTACTCATCCAAAACTTTGCCCATACAAGGCTAGAGTGGAAGGAATGATTAATTTAGATCAATTTTCCTAAATAAAATAGCATAGTAAATGGCTATAAAAGGGTGCGCATCCCATTGTATATGAAAATCCCTAATGGTCTACCGGGAAACACACGAGTCAGTTGGGGAATTTAATGTGATGTCGGCATGTAGGCCATAGTAGGTTAACGGTTAAGAGCAACTGGACGGAGACAGGGGGATCCCTGGTTCAAATCCCGGCTATGGCATTGGATTTTTCAATCTGGCTCTACTCATCCAAACCTTAGCTTACACACGGTTAATGTGGAAGAAATGATTAAAAACTTAAATTGTTCTGAAAATGACTCCATGAAAACAAAAGTGTATTCCTATTCAAGTAACAACACGAACTCTGGCCAAATAATTCATTTATTTTCAGTTTATTTAACTTTCAGAAAATACCACTGACCCGTCTCCAAAAATGTTGCTACATCCGCAATACCGCAAGTCTACCGCGATAAATATACACGCGGTTTCAGTTGATGTAAATAAGCGAGTAGAACTATTGCTACGCATGAAGACGTTTCGCAATTGCAACTCCAGATGTTTGCTGTTCTTGAAAGATATAACGCTCCCAGCAGATGTATAAATGCCAATGCAAGGCAGACAGTAGTGACTGCGTGAGTCAATCGGTAGTAAGTTGGCCAGAGTCAGAGTCAGTGGGTGGTACAGCGGGAGCAGTGTGGTGCTTCGAACTGAAAGTGGTACGTTACAAGCTCCATGATAAGGAGTCGGCAGACCGCGGAGCTGTCAGGAAGCTGTCACGGGTCAGTAAGTGTGGCTCCGGCTCAGAGATCGTCGAGCTGTGGAATCGGCGTGGTGGCAGTTTACGTTTGAATATCGGAGTTTTATCAGAATCGGTGTGTAGCTCCGTGTTAGAGGTGACTTTTTTAGGTCAGAAAAATTATAGCAGCACAAAGGTTGCGTGCTGCAGAGACCTAAAGGAACGCAGTAGAGACGTGTCGAAGTTTGCAAATGTGTAAAAGAAAAACCGATTATGAGTTAGCATTTGACTAACTATTTTGGTGAAAACAAGGATCTTTTGAAGACCACCTTTCTAGACTAGTATAAGAATGTAATGAATGTAAACAGCAGTGGCCAGGGGTCTCCGACATGTAGGTTAACACGGTCTATGACTGCTGTTTGAAATACATTAACAGGTTGTATGAGGAATGGGCAGGTTTGTTACCTGGACCTCATAGGGAAGGCTTTCCGACATCTAGAGCTGCTGTGATGTGAGTGCTATGGACCTCTAGCATCCATGTTTAGTTCTGTCATTACCTGTATACGCTGGACCGAACATCTGCTTCCCAGGAAAGCGAGTTTTTCGCTTGAGTTGGACTCGAAAGGGCAGTGGTGATAGATCTAGGCAGTGATTCTCTGGTGTGCTATGACACTCTGGTACCAGCTTAAAGAGTATGCAGACACTGTAGTAGTTCGCTGTCGGCCACTTCCGAGGTTTCCAGTAGCTTTCCCTTCTGGGTTTGAAGTGCTTAAGTCGCACATCCACTTTCGTGGCTGTGTATTCCAGGGGTTACAAAGTTTAGATGCAAAACTACCCTAATGGAAAGATCGACGTGGAGTCTGCTACTAACCTACCTGGTATTAGAGGATGTTCAGTTCCAAGTAGATCTCTGCGACGTCTCCATCTATATTCTAGAAAAATCACTATTTCCTTTCATCCAGACTTTAATGCTTAGAAAGTTATAAGCTTGCTATCGGATCTTCCGGGCCTATATTAATGAATAACAGCTTTGATACTGACCAGATAACATCGCAATTTGCTCCCATATATATGCTGTTCTCCTCCTCAGAAAGATGTGGACCCCCAAAAAAGGAAAAAAGAAGAAAGAAAAAGGCTGTTGCAAACAGCCTATCACTGCTTTATTCCTGCGCTTTATTTAGTAAAATCTTAACTGAACCGTTTGAAATAATAGTCCAGGTCTACTGTCTAAGACGGGTGTTGTGA